>CM066202.1:28699629-29418795 GCA_033675215.1 Rhodiola kirilowii
ACTTGTGTGGATCTAGTAGGTCGAGATTCAGTCTGATTCTTCTTTAATGTAGTTTTGTTGGGTTGGTGGACAAATTCAATCCTGTGACGTTTGAAGCTTCTGTTGAATTGAGGAGCTGAGAGTTTACAGTTTTATGTTTTTGTTTATGCCTTGTTTATCCTAGTTTTAATATAATAGTTTAGTAAAATGAATAGCGAATGCTGCAATAGCAATATCAGTGTCTGAAGTTACCCAGGTGGTATTCCTTCGGTTAGTTCATGGTGGTGCTGATTGGAGACTCTGGAGTGGAAAAAATCGAATCTACTATCTAGCTTCACTCGGAATGAGTTTAGTCTTGTGTCAAGGTCGACGATTGGGGTTGAATTCACTACCAGGAGTTTGAATGTCGAGAACAAGGTTATCAAGGCTCAAATTTGGCATATTTCTGCCAGGAGAGGTATCAAGGGATTTTTTTTATCATTTGTGGCTTATTAACCTGTGACTCCTTTTTTTTATGTGCCCTAGCTTATGAAATTAGGTTTCTATTAAGTTTGTTGTTATTAGTCAGCATAACATGATACAATATGGATCTTAATTTGTAATTTAGCTCTTGTGATATCCTTGATTTCCAAGTGTTATGCTCATAGACTGTCTTGTTGATTTCAGACTGTCTACTTTGTTTAAAGGGTTTGAGTTTTAATGTTTATTGATATTTTTGAAATGCTTTGAAGTTGAAAAATACTCGGTTTTTGAAAATGGAAGCTGCTAGGTCTCTTTGCTTGAATCTGGTACTTTGAATTCGTTGATTGTAATTGATGGAGGTCGGAGTTGAGTTTGGGAAGTGGATGTGATAGTGAGTTGAAGTCGTACCATACAGCGACTGTGGGCATATGTGACACACAATTGATTTTGATTGGAAATGTTCGTAATGACTAGTAGCCATTTTATATCTCGTTTTAGTCGAGATTGAATTGGACTGACTAGCTGAGAAAAGCTAGGCTGTAGCTGAGCTGTTAGGTTGGTGGTGCTGGGAGGCTTGCAAGAAGCTTACTATAAGGTTCTTCATTTGGGTCAAATTATCATCTTTTACCGTTCGCTTTTTTATGTTTTATATGTCTATTTAGTATTTATACATGACTTTCCTTTCTGCGTGAATTCAGCAGATGCACAGAAATGAGTACGGCTTATTCAGTTCCTAACTAACCATGCATAACGTTTTATAATTTTCAGGAGCGAGTCACGAGTCACGAGGGAATCAGGGTTTCCAGTGGTTATGCCCTGCTGTTTTTGCTCTCCTTTGCTCGATCAGGTACTCATCAATTCATTCATTTGATGCCTTGCAGCATGGCAGTTTTATACTAATGTGCCAAGAACAAATAAATTAGGCTTCCTTAGATTATATGCTTGTCTTTAACTATAGCTAATGAGACTTAAATTATTGACAGTTTTTGTTCTCTACTGATGATGATTATTGAAGATTCTGTTTTGGTGCTTAAATTTTTGTGCTTAAATCGTAGTCATTTGGTAATTTTCAAACCGTGTATGCTGCAAATCTTGAAATTCTGTTTTGGATATGGAAGGAAGTGTATTGGTACTTGCTCATTTTCAGTACATACTTGTTTGATCGCTTGGATTTACAAGCTTTAGTTTCCTGAGATTGCCTCCTTGAGATATTGTCCATTAGAGACCAAACCGAGCATTTTTAGTTCATTTTCTTTTACTCTGATGCATTTTCTTTTATATGCTTTTAGTTCAACTTTAATTGTTGTCGTTAACTTAATGTGGTTTGTGAAGATGGCTGATTGCTACATTTGTATTTCAGTCCGAATTGTTCTTTGTTGAACTGGGTTTGTGTTGAAAAGTGCTGCTCTTATTATCATCACCATGTTTTGGAGAAGGGTCTTCACAGGATGCATGCAAGTCTTGAGCTGTTTGGACCATTTATTGTAAAGTTTTAATTATGACCATTTTTACTAACGTTATTCATGTAACAGCTAGTAAATTGATCATACTACTTGTTGTTTGTGGTGACTACTATAGGTAATGAGGGAGGAAAATGAGACGGACTCAGTGGTTGTGGAGCATGGTAACAAATTATTGACAAGGCGATCTCCGAGGTTGTATTGAGGAGGCTTGTATCTAAGCATGCTAGCAAGGGAGGCTCGATCGACTTTTTGATGAACCAGTGTTTTGTTTTGTCATTGTTGGGAAAGGCTCGATCGACTTCAATTTTGTAGATCGGTTGTAATGTTTGTGATCTTATATTGTAATGACCTTTATTTTGTACCTGGTGTAATAAACTCACTATTTGGTGTTGAATACTCTGTATTGACCATATTCAAAAGTATTGTGCTTAATTGAAAGCATTTGTAAAGCATATTCAAAAGTATTGACCTTTATTTGTGTGGATGTAAAGCTTCTATGGTTATTGAACACAGGGGATCTTTAGGGTATGTCGTTTCTGCATATTGTTATTCACAAACAAACGTTAACACTGTCAAATGTTTACACCCTACATTAAATAGAACACCCTACATTACAAGGGTGTAATGGCTTATGAAATAAGGGTGCAATGACTTATGAAATAAGAGTGCAATGACTTATGAAATAAGGGTGTAATACCCTTATTTGGGGTAATGACATATAAAATAATACATAAGTCATTACCCCCTTGTTTCTCCATTACACCGTTATTTCATATGTCATTACCCCCTTATTTCATAAGTCATTACCCCCTTGTTTCATCATTACCCCCTTGTTTCATAAGTCATTACCCCCTTGTTAAAATAATACATAAGTCATTACCCCCTTGTTAAAATAATACATAAGTCATTACCCCCTTGTTTCTCCATAACACATCTGTTTCTCCATATTCCATTACACCCTTATTTCATATGGCATTACACCCTTATTTCATATGGCATTACACCTTTATTTCATATTCCATTACACCCTTATTTCATATTCCATTACACACTTATTTCACATTCCATTACACCCGTATTTCATATGTCATTACACCCTTATTTCATATGGCATTACACCCTTATTTCATATTCCATTACACCCTTATTTCATATGCCATTACACCCTTATTTCATATTCCATTACACCCTGATTTCATATGCCATTTGATGGACCATATTTATATGATTCATCAAGACAGTTAAACCCACCAAATTAGATGCTTTGTCTTAACAACTTTTACTTGTTAGTTTAACTTTTGTTCTACAGGCTATTTCGAGGATTATAGATGAAACGAGCTAAAAAGGAGTTCTTAAAGCTAAAATTGGATTACAAGTCATTCGAGGCCACGACCAGATTCCGGCTTTACAACCTTCATGAACCCAACGTGGAATCACTCAAACATGTCCCAATGACTTGTTCCAAACCTCAACAAAGATCAAGAACTCAAGTGAATGCCAAGTCTAGCCACCCATGTGCAAGGCTTGTGCCTTGTCTTTTGATTGCAACCAAGAAGCAACCATGATGCAACCAAGGTCTAACCAGAGATTGGGGGGGGGGGGGGAACCGATGGCTTTTGAGAAACAAATATCACAACCCACTCACTTCCATCCTCCACCTCATGGCCGGCGGCTTTGCTTGGGATGATGCCACATGGCCGGCGGCTTTGGGAGGAGCTCCTCTCCCTTTGCCATGTGGTTGGACCTCCTCCTCTCCCTTGCTTATAAATACAACATCCCCTCTCCTTAAATCAATGTCCTTAGTCCTTTGTTCGAAATCCACAAGTTCTTTAGAGAGAAGAGAGCTTAACTCTCTTTCTCTTCACTTTCAATACAAAACACACTTTGTTCTTACTTTGTTCTTGATTTTCAAAGCTTTTGTTCACTTGTTCTTCAGCTTCAAGCTCTTACTTTCCAGCAGCAAACTTTACTTTCCCTTGTCTTGATTTGGAGCTCCTCTCCCTTACTTACTTGTTGTTCTCTTTCACTTGTTCTTGTTTCGGTTTCTTGTTGTTTTCCTTGTTTTCTTTTCGGTTTGCTTTACTTTTCTTGCACTTAGCTATGATATCCACTTCCATGGATACTCGTAGCTAAACCCTTCATTCGGTTGAAGGGTGTGCTTGTATCATAAAACCATTTTAGACCCTTTTTCTTAGTGCTTCTTTGTGTTCAAACTTGTTCTATGTGCCATTTACTAGGTTAGAACATTCATGGTTGAGTGGAGGCTCGAAAGAGCAAAACTCTTCCATGGGGTTCGTGAACATACATGGTTAAGTGGAGGCTCGAAAGAGCAAAGCTTTTCCATGGAGTTTAACCTCTTTTAAACACCACTTGGTTGATCGGAAATGATTGATCAAGTGGATGCACATGGGCTAAGATACTTCGAAAGGAGGAATTAGCCTAACTAGAACAAATTCTCCATGTCTTGAAAAGGACTAGACGGTGAGGCAAGTCGAGTGCTAGAAATGGCCTTGATACATCTTTGAACACTTAGTATGATCATTAGAGGTCAATGATGAACGGACTATGATACAAGGCCCCTAAAACCGAATCCTTCCATTAATCAATTCACAACCTGTCACCTTACTTTCAGTCCTATCATCAACTGTTTACTTTCAGTACATTTACTTTCAGTACTTTACTTTACGCACTTTACTTTTCAGTCTTTACATTTCCGCACTTTACTTTCAGTCTTTACATTTTCGTACGCTTACTACAGACATTTTCAACATCAATCCAACATAAGTTTGGCACGTATCACGCTTGAAATACAGCGTGCGACAAACCAAAAGTGTGTTGCGGTTGATATTGAACTCGACTGTTCCAGCACTTTACTTTCAGTATTTACTTTACACAATTTACTTTCCGCACTTTACTTTTCAGTCATTTACTTTCCGCACTTTACTTTTCAGTCATTTATTTTCCGCACTTTATTTTCAGTCATTTACTTTTTAGTAATTTACTTTCAGTACTAAAACCACAACCAACCCCAATCACACTTAATCTCTATACATTTCTCGCAAAGAACAACCATTCCACACTGACTCCCTTGGGTTCGACCCCTACTTACCGCTTTACTACCAAAATAGTGAAGTCACTAAAATAGTGGACTTATAAATTAACTTTTGCACATTTGCTCTAACGACGAGCATCTGTCACCATTACACCCTTATTTCATATGGCATTACACCCTTTATTTCATTACACCCTTATTGCATATGACATTACACCCTTATTTCATATGGCATTACACCCTTTATTTCATTACACCCTTATTTCTTTATTTAATAAATTGCATTACACCCTTTGTAATGCAATTTGATAAATTGCAATTTATTTCATTACACCCTTATTTCTTGATTTAATAAATTGTATTACACTCTTTATTTAATAAATTGCATTACACCCTTTATTTAATAAATTGCATTACACCCTTTATTTAATAAATTGCATTACACCCCTTATTTTATATGGCATTACACTATTTTTGATAACACATTTGCACATTCATTTCATAATAAATTGTAATTTATTTCTTTATTTCATTGCACTTTCTTTTTGATATCTCAATACACCCTTGTTGATAACACATCTACACACTCGTTATTTAAAGCTGAATGCACGCTCGTTATAATGTCTGAATGCACGCTTTTTGTTTTGCCTGAATGCATGCTCGTTATTTAATGCTGAATGCACGCTCGTTATTTATAGTCACTGCACATTCATTTCTAAGTAGCTACTTTTACATTCGTTTAGTCACTGCTTACAAAATACGTTTAGAAATTCTTGCTACATATTTAGGAAGAAAAAGGGGCCGAATGATGTAGTTTCTTGTATGATATACATCATCAACCTACAAATTCATACGCAATTCATCATTTTGTTACACATCACAGAGCATGCAAGCTTCTTACAACAACAACAACTACCCAAAAAATCAAATTTAGGTGCTCTGTCAAATGCAAGCTTCCTATACAAGCAAGATATACAAATAGTCACAATGCACTGCACAAACAACCAAAGCTTAGTTCGAAAAGCATTTCTTTTCACATCCCACCAGTAGTAGCAACCAAGACAATTTCAGCTGACTCATGTATGTCTTTCTTTGGTGGCATTACCTGTTAAACATACAAGAACACAACTACATCACACAGCTTAACAACAAAAATATTAGAGATCACATAAGCTTCAGACAGACAGATAAAACAAGATCTACAACAACCAAGCTCATAAGCTTCAACAAAAAAAATTAGATATCACATATGACCACTCAACAAAAACTACCAGATACTGGAAACATAAAGAAGCAACATCAATTAATAGTTCAATGAGCCATTAAAACAATACAAAAAAACAAACATCACGCTGGTACCATTCAAAATTAACAGTTAAATCACAACTGATACAAACTAATCACATGGCAATAATCACAAGCCATCTAGTAGTGTATATCAATGTTGCAGCTTGAAACAATTGTCTTACTGCGTAAACCTCTCAAATAGTTGGAGTAGAAAAGCATAGCCATCATCAGTTTCAAGTTCATAGAACTATAGTTAATAAACAGATTTAAATGAAACATCCAGCCAAATTGATAGGCATGCATAATACCTAAACTAAGTAAGATGACAGCATAGACCAAGAACAAAGGTCAGCGTTGAGGAAGGATGAAATTAACATGTAAGATGACCTCTAGTGTATCAATTTGAAGTTGTATTCGAGTGGTGACTCAAGGAAAAGATGTACCATGAAGTGACGAGCGCCGTATAGTTGGTCCAGAAGTGTACCAGAGTTTCATCAAATAGTCTACCAGCATCACAACATGAAAAGAATCAATAAATGTTCAAAGCACAACTGGCAGCATGTACACACGAAGAAGGAAAGCTAAGAAAGTCTCATGTCGTAAGCCATGCCTCCAATGTGTCCACTGGCACAAGCATCAGCAACTGCTTGTGTGTCCTGCTTTTAAGTGATTAGCAATGCAAGAGCAAAACAAAACCGATGATTGTGGTTAAGCTATACATAAATTGTTTAGATTGAAATATACCAATAATTCAAACCAAATTGATTTAAAGCCATGAACCTTATCGTTACCAGCAACAGAGAAATCTTTAGCAAATTTGTTACCTCCCTGCAAAAATAAAAATGAAATCAATTACTTCATTTTCTATCTATACTAAGTTAACATAACAACATTCAATTCTAAATCCTTGTTCTACAACAAGCCCTAGTCCAAACAAACTCAAAAGGCACAGTGCTATAATCCATATACTGAAATAGTCGACTATCAAACTAACAAGTCTGGCAATTTTAACAATTTGAATCAGAAAATAGCTAATGGTCATTCACAGTGAAAAAAAAAACATTACAGATCTTTAAATATGCAAAGATTACAGTGAACCCCAGTAAAATTCACATCAATCAGTTTCCCTTACATCCAAGTTCAAGTCTAATTTCGACATCCTTGTTGCGAGGTTGAGCATACCTAGGTGATGTGCAGAAAAAGCAGAGATGTCTAGATTGAAGAATCAAGGATTTGGATTGAATAAACGAAGAAATCAACGAAATCAGACCCGATTTGGAGTTGGACAAAAATAAATGAAATCTCTGCATCTGGGCTATCGTTTTTGATGTCAACAACAAAATCGGAACAGAAATACAAAAAGATCAGCGCTCGAAGAACAACGAAATCTGCTCGCCGGACCAACGCTTCGAACACCCTTTGTCCGTGACCCTCGCTCGTCTAACACCCTTAAACGCTCACCGGAAACTCGATTCGAACACCCTTCGTCCGTCACACTCGTCTAACACCCACCCTTCAAAGCTCGGAGATTCAAAAACCCAAATCAAAAACGCGCTCTCTCTCTCTCCTCTTTTTTGTTTTTGATTAAAACACCATCTGAAACATGTCAGAATATGTTATATGCAAAATAATGACTTTTCAAAAAAACCCAAATTACCCCTCCATAAATTCCCACCAACAAATACTTTTACACTGCCACGTCATCAGAATGATTGTCCCAGGTTGTGCCTCACTGCCTCATTCTTACAACCCTGCCTCAACCGAGTGCTCCCCTATATATATATAGGGGAGCACTCCGTTGAGGCAGGTTGGTAGAATGAAACAGTGAGGCAGGTTGTGAGCCAATCAAAATGATGATGTGGCAGTGGAAAAGTAATTGTTGGTGGCAATTTATGGGGGGGGGGGGGGGGTAATTTGGGGTTTTGATAATAAAATGCTTTTTGTGTGTGGAGAAATTGACATGTTTCAGAGGAGAGAAAGAGAGACTTTATGGGTTTTTCGTTTATGGGTTTCTTTTTGATTTCTCTCTCCATTTTGATTCCTCTCACCTGCTTCACGTTGAAACGAACAAAACCCATTTATCGACCTCCATCTTCTTCGGTTCCGACTGGCCGACATCAGGGATACGCACGACCTCCGTGTCTTGGCCGTCCGAGCGACCTCCGTGTCTTGGCCTTCTGAGCGACCTCCATCTTTTTCGGGAGAGTACAAGGATACGCGCGAGTTTGGATCCAATAGATCGATTCTGGGAACGCAGTGAGCCTTCGTCGAAATCAGATTTCTGAACACCATTGTTTGACGTTTGCGGTGTTGAACACCATTGTTTGTTTGGATGTTTCAGAGCAAATCGAACGATTTCATTCGGTCGAACGTGGCTGCAGAGTTCATTAGGGCTTTTAGGGGCGGTGGACAGTGTTAAGGGTGCGAATCGATGAGCTAGTGTGTTCTATAAATCGACTGCTGGATTCAAAAGACAGTAGTTGTAGTTTTGGGGTTCCAATCGATGAGCTAGGGTTTGTGAATAGTCTGAGAGATTAGCGTGGGGGCTTCGAACGGTGGTTGATGCGGAGGTTTAAATGGAGTTTTGGAGGATGAGGTTTTGTGAGTTTGGAGGATGAGGTTTTGGAGGATGAGGTGGGTGTGATTGCGAGAGGTGTGGGGAGCAGTGTCCTTGTGGATTATGGTTTGAAGATGTTGGAGTGGTGAGTGAGTGTGGGAAGGGGTGTGGTTGTGGAATGGAGTGTGGGAAGCGGATTACCCAAAGGGGGATTTGTGTGAGGTTGAAAATTGTGAAAAATGGGAGAAAAGGTTGTGGTTTGTATGCTGCTGAGTTTATTCAGCGCGACCAGTTTGTGTGTGAGTATGCAGGTGAGTTTATGAACCTTGAATTGTAATTTGATTCATCTTTACTGAAAAATATGTGATCTTTGAGGTGTTTGAGTATGCTTTGTTAGCACTAACGTTATAGTTTGTCGGCAAAGAGAATGGTTTGGTTAGCACTAATGGTTTGGTTGGCACGAATGGAATTGTTTTGGTTTGTGGTAAGATTGGTGCTTTTGGTAGATGCATCAACTTTTGATTGTTAAATGTTCATTAGGTAGCTCCAACAAAAGACTGATCGGTTGTGATTGAATTGTTAATTTTGAATGGCACCAGCTTGATGTTTGTTTTTTTGTGCTGTTTTAATGGCTCATTGAACTGTTAATTGATGTTGCTTCTTTATGTGTCCAGTATCTGGTATTTTTTTGTACAAGATTTATGCGTTGTCATGGTTTCCCTTAGCTGCCGCAACAGCATCATCGCTTGAATCCCTTTGCAAAAAATCAAATTTGGTTGATTTAGTTATTATGAAAATCAGCCATTTATCTTTGGATTAATCCTCAAGCTTCATAGACACATGATAGCTAGCTGAGTGTCAAACTCTTTATTGACTGCCTATTCTTTTTTAGTGTTTTTAGCTGTGCAAACCATCATTTACTGCAATTTTTAGTTTGTTTTAACGCCCAAAGCGTTTGACCGAATCTCATGTTCAACTCATTTTTTAGTTCCACCAGCTAGCTACTTATCAGGATTATAAGTAGTGTATAAATTTTTTGTTGAGTGAGTTAATGTTCTGCTTGGGCTTTATTGATGCTTACAAATAAAAAACATTTGAAATTTTGCTTGAATGTGGATTTTTATGTGTGTTACAATGTTTTCAATTTACTCATATGAATCAATTTTGATTTTGAAGGCAGTGGCAACTGGGGAAGGTGTTGATGTTCCTACTATGAAGCCTCCTGCTATGCTTTCATAGCTTTGACCTCTGGAAATCAGAGCTTGCATATACAATAAGGACAAGTTTTGAGATTGCTATGAAAATAGGAGACAATATGCTTTCATAGTTTTGAGATTTTTTGTGTAGTGCATTGTGACTTTTTGTATATTATCCTGCTTGTAATAGAAAGCTTGCTTTTGACAGAGCAACTAAATTTTGAATTTTGGGTAGTTGTTGTTGTTGTAATATAGCCGGCTCTGTGATGTTTAATAATGTGATGAATTGCAAAAAAATTTATAGGTTGATGATATAACAAAGTTGTTGCCGTTGATAGACCAAAATAATGGCCTTCAAAAATGAATTTGTAATAAATTTACTTTTGGAAAATAAAAAGGGGTAATGACTTATGAAACAAGGGGGGTAATAACTTATGAAACAAGGGGGTAATGACTTATGAAATAAGGAGTAATGACATATAAAATAACGGTGTATTGGAGAAATAATGGGGTAATGACTTATGTATTATTTTAACAAGGGGGTAATGACTTATGAAACAAGGGGGTAATGACTTATGAAATAAGGGGGTAATGACATATGAAATAACGGTGTAATGGAGAAACAAGGGGCTAATGACTTGTGAAATAAGGGGGTAATGACTTATGAAATAAGGGGGTAATGACATATGAAATAAGGGGATAATGACTTATGAAATAAGGGGGTAATGACATATGAAATAAGGGGGTAATGACATATGAAATAAGGGGGTAACTTATGAAATAAGTGGGTAATGACATATGAAATAAGGGGTAATGACATATGAAATAAGGGGGTAATGACTTATGAAACAAGGGGGTAATGGCTTATGAAATAAGGGGGTAATGACATATGAAATAAGGGGGTAATGACTTATGAAACAAGGGGGTAATGACTTATCAAAATTAGAAATTGATTGCAATTTATTTTGAAATGAATATGCATATGTGTTATCAACAAGAGGTAATGACATATCAAATAAAAAAATTGATTGCAATTTATTCTGAAACATTTCATTTATAAAAAAATGAACATAAGCAGAATAAAAAAAGGAACAAAACACTTAAACAAATAGTTACCAATGCTTTCAATTAGTACTAATTTTGGTAAACAAAATGGAACTACAAATCCTTAGCATCAATTATCTGACATGTCCCTGATACAATTTGAATATCATTAATAAAACAAATACATCAGTTTGAGACTTTCCCAACAATGACTCAACAAAACACTGGTTCATCAAAAAGTCGATCGAGCATCCCTTGATAGCATGCTTAGATACAAGCCTCCTCAATACAACCTCGGGAGATCGCCTTGTCAATAATTTGTTACCATGCTCCACAACCACTGAGTCCGTGATGGACCATAATTGTACGAATCAGAAACACAGTTAAACCCACCAAATTAGACTGTTTGTCTAGTTAACTTTTGTCTGTTAGTCCCGATATATTTCCACAGGGCATTTTAGAGACTGAAGTGAAAACACGCTAAGGAGAGGATTTTATGCTGAAAAGATAACAAGAGTCAATCCAAGGTCAAGATCATATGCCGACTGAAGAAACATCAAGGATCCTGACGTGAAATTGACCATAACAAATTAATCAGAAGAATCAGGAGAGGAATCAAGACAGCCCGGGAAAGGAACACACTGACAGTTTTGTGAAAAGACTGCACAAAACTGTACAAAACTCACATATGGGCAAGATGACTTGGTGACTTGATGAAGAGGTGACCAAAGGAGGCAAAACCACCCCATTCTCCACCCACAACCGGCGGCGCCACCCTCCTCCTCCTTGGGCAACCGGTTGACTTGCCTTGGAGGTGGCTTCCTCCACCACTCCTCCTCCATGGTGACCGGCTACCGGCGGCTGAGCTCCTCCACTCCTCCTCCGCCAAGTGGTGGCTCCTCCTTGGCTCCTCCTTGCCTCCTCCTCCTCCCTTGGATCAAACCAATCTCCACCACCCATCTCCACCCATTTTTCCTATAAAAGGAGGTGCTCCTCCTCCTCACAAATGCATCCCAAAATTGTAAATCACTTCTCTCTCTAAGTTTGTTACTTGTAAGTTTGGTTCGATTTTGAAATAATACTCCTGTTTGTTCTTGAGTATTATACTGGAAATTATAATACTCTTGTCGGTTCTCGAGTATTATAATACTGTAGAGAATACTCCTGTTGGTTCTTGAGTATTCAGTAGGAAATTAGGAATACTCCTGTTGGTTCTTGAGTATTCCACCCCTTTCCCTCTTACTGTTTTCAAAAACCCCCGAGTATTTAGCTATGGTATCCATCTCTATGGATATTCGTAGCTAAACTCTTTATTCGGTGGAAGGTATTTTCTTGTATTATATAATGTTGTAATATCTTTTAGTTTCATTTCTTTGTATTCAAAACTTGTTCTATGTGCCATTTATAGTCAGAATTTCCAAGGTTGAGTGGATGCTACGAAAGGGCAAAACTCTTCCGTGGGGGTTCGTGAACATACTCGGGTAAGTGGATGCTACGAAAGGGCAAAGCTTATCTGAGAAGTTCGACTCATCTAAAACACCACTTGGTCAATCGTAACTGTGAGATCAGGTGGATGCACAAAAGGCTAAGATACTTCGAAAGGAGGAATTAGTCTGAAATAGAACAAGGGTTGCTTTAAACGATGTTGCAAGTCTTGCGCTACGAAAGGGCCTCGATTCATCTTTGAATACTTAGAAAAGTTACTAACAGTTTATTATATACATGTTATAATACAAGAGTACCTGAAACCGAATGCTTCTCTTAACTGTTAAACCGCAATCACCAACTGCTGATCTACCGGAGGAATTGCAATCACGCATCACCCACTGTAAGTCTTCTTTGTATTTACAGCATTTAATTTCTGTATTTACTTTTCCGCTATCAAAACCAAAAACCCCCAAAAAATCACGTAGTTAATCAGAGCGCTAAAACCTCAATCAACCATAAAACACGCTCCCCCCAGTTCAATCACCCTAAAAGAATAGCCTATTCCCCTAATTCCCTTGGGTTCGACCCCTACTTACCACTTACTACCCAGTAGTGTAGTCACAAGTAGCGGATATTATAAATTTATTTTGTACAGAGAACACTGCACCTTAACGACAGTGCAGTGGGCTCCGTCAAAAATGGCGCCGTTGCCGGGGAGTTGTGCATAGGAATAGTTGTTCTTTTTTCTTTTATCATGCAATTCACTAAGGCATACTACTACGGAATGGAACCTTGGAACAACGAGGAGTTTTCCCCACCATCCTTCGAACTTGAAATCCGTGAGAAGATCAACAACTTGGAGCAATCCCGGGACGAAACATTGGATGAGTACTTATGGTACTTCGATTCCATTGTGACGAGCTGCCCGCACCATGGATTCACCAACTTCGATCTTCAAACAAAGTTTCTCTGTGGGATGTTGCCACATGAGTGGAAAGGGCTAAATGACGCAGCAGGAGGATCGTTGATGGGCATAACCGTGGATGATCTTTGGATATTAATCAATGATTTGGCCGCAAGGTCAAGACCAAGCCAAGATCAGGCCGAGCCAATCGAGGACGGTATAACGGAGCTGGCATCTAGCATCCTGCAGTTGGACAACACGATGCAACAAATCAGGGCCAAAACTGAACTATGGGCGGCAGAAAAGGAGCTGGCAGCTAGCACCCAGCAATTGGCCACAGACATGCAGCAATTGAGTGCATTGATGCACCAATTCACGGCTGAACCCGAGGAGCCGACTGAGGATGAGGACCCGCAAATGACCGAAGAAGAACTTCCCCAATTAGACCCGGTCCTTATCACCAATCCATCCGAGGAAATCACTGTCCTAACTGCCGAGCCTACAGAAGTCCCAAACCTCACTGCTGAAGCGGCCGAAGAAATCAAGCCAGGCCCGGTACTTGCGCTCGAAGCACCCGAGGAAGTCCCGGACCTCATTGCCGAACTGTCCGAGAAAGACCTAGTCCTCACTGTCAGAGCACCTGAAACAGACCTAGTCCTCATGGTCGAAGTGCCTCAACTTAACCCTTCGCGTTTCATGCCGATCATAACCACCGAAGATCATATAATCAATGATGATGTGGTACAAGGGGAGTTGGAGGCAGAGCATGAGCCAAAAAAGCCGACAAAGGAAATCTCTCTCGTCACAAGCCAAGAAAAACCACCCGGGAACTCAATCATTCCAAGACAACCGTTCGTAGCTACCACCAAGAAGAGGCCTCACATGGGAACATGCCTGTGGTCGCCGATGTTTGAAGGCACAAAACCCAACTTCCAAACTCGTGAAAGTGCCAACTATTCAAACATGAAGAGGAGGCAAAGACATGGGCCGAAAGAATGGAAACCCGGAAGAAGTAACAAGCAAGCACGACGCATTGGACCAGCAGCTATGGTCAAGGAAACCTCACCCCCTCGGAGCAAAAGGGCTGCCGAGAAAAAGTTTGACCTCACTCACCCTTGGGATCCGACCTTATGATCCATGATTGAGGTACTGTCGAGCCAACGACGTTAAACAAGTGCACTGGTCGGGAGGTAACCCGCCACTATCTTACTTTCTGCACTATATTTTCTATTTTTTATTTTCTGTCATTTTAGTTTTTATCAATAAGTCGCTCTCACCCACTTGGTGCATAGAAGAAATGACTATTCAGGAATCGGACTTGGGTGCAACATTAAGCCAGTCAGGGCTACGCTCAGAGTTCAAGGCCCCAGCCAAACTCCCTCGATTATCCAGCCTCGTGCCATGTCGTTCACTCGACACCTTAAAGGGAGTTCTGTCTTTCCTTTTCCTTAATAGCATTTCCTTCTCGTATAATATCTGCTTGCATGGCTTTTGAATTAAGTCATTTCGTAAAAAGAATGCCTTCGTTCAAAAGTGTGGGGTGAGAACCACCTGTATATATTAGTTAATAAGTATTATCTTTTTGAAAGTATGAACTTAAGAATGTGAAAAAGATAGACCGAAATTCATGCATTTACCTTGTGAAAAATCAACTGTTTAAAAACTTAGAATGTAACTTTTCAATTGTCCTTTGTGCTGAGATAACTAGGGATGTGGAGTTGACATAAACTGCCCTAGAGAGGCTTGGCAAGCAATCAAAGGATCAGATCAAACTATATGGTTTTCGAAGTCAGTGGAGGCTGCACTTCGGGTTTCAGTGAAAATTGAAGTCATCTCCGCCATGCAATGCAAAAGGCGAGGACGGGAATCAGACCGTCCTATCTCCGGTCAAAGTAGCCGAGAAAATAGATGAGCGACCCTCATCTTGACCCGCGCGAAAATGACAGTCAAAGTAGCCGAGAAAATAGATGAGCGACCCTCACCTTGACCCGCGCGAAAACGGCAAAAACGAGAAGAGCGGGGAGGTATTTCCATAGGCTTGCGGGCGATGATTGGACCTCCCAAAAAAGGCTTGAGAAAATGGACTTGTAAAACCACAAAAAGGCGAAAAGCTCGAAGAAGCAAATCAAGAGGCCTAAGGCCCAAAAATGTGAAGGTTTTAACCGAACAAAAGTGAAGAACTCAAAAAGTCAAAACGAAGGCCAAATGCCGAATCACTACAAAAGCAGTCCCTCGCCAAAAGAAAATCAAAGTACTCAAACCACTGAAACCTGAACCGAATCACGTGCTAGAGAAAGCTACCAGAAACCCATATAGTACGAGACGATCCCAAGATTGCAGTCCAGAAGCCTCAACAGGGCTATCTCCCGAGACATCCAATATAATTTGCATCTCAGCACGGAGGTACAAATTTTAAGTTTCTTTTATTTATTTACACAGTTCAATTTGGTAATAAGTAAGTAATGCATGAATTAGGATAAATCGAGTCAGTCTAATTTGCATATTTTAAAAAACCAAACTTAGTGCCGCCCTTTAATAGCATTGTTCGGGACGAACAACTAAAAGTGTGGGGTGATCTGATGGACCATAATTATACGAATCAAAAACACAGTAAAACCCACCAAATTAGACTGTTGGTCTATTTAACTTCTACTTGTTAGTCCCGATTTATTTCTACAGGGTATTTTGGACTCTAGAGAGAAAACACGCTAAGGAGGAGTTTTTAAGCGGAAAATGAAGAACGAGTCATTCCAGGTCACGACCATGCTACACTCAAAATCAGCCTTAACATCCTTCATGGAACCGACTTGGAATCACTCAAATATTCTAGAACCATCGGCAAATGGACAAGAACGCAAGGCAAAAGCACCGAGCCCGGTAAAGGCCAAACAAGGGCAATTTCATCGGATTTGGGATTTCGACCATGTTCCAAGCAGAATTTGGCTTAGGTTCCTTCTTGAGATCATCTTAGAATGACATTTTCATTCAAAATACACTCTCCAAAATCGAAGAAGCTCCGGCCAAAGCTCCGGTCAGATCCGGTCAAACCGATGGCTTTTGTGAAGAAGTCACAAGCTTCTAGAAGGGTGGCTCCTCCACTCTCCTCCCTCCAAGTGGCGGCTCCTCCTCCTCTCCTCCCATAGCAGCCGGCGGCTTTCCTATTCACCCCATGTGGCACCTCCTCCTTGCTCCTCCCTCCTCCTCCCTTGGATCAAAATGCACATGGCTTCATCTCATCCATCCATCTTCATTCCCTTAGCCTATAAATAAGAGGCCTCTCCTCCTCATTTGTATCATCACCACCACAACAATTCACTTATCTCTCTAGACTTTTGGGCACTAATCATGTAATATTAATCATGTAATATTACTTTGGGAATCAAAGCTTGATCCTTGGCGCTTCAACGGTTTTGTAAGTCTTCTTTTATTTATTTAATTGTCTTGCTAAACTGTTGTTTATTTCCAAGTTCATAGTTATGATAACCACTGCCATGATTAGTAGCTAAATTAATTATTTGGTTTAAGGGTGTGTACTTGTATTATAAATGTTTTAGACTTTACTCTTAGTAAACCTTTATGTTCGATACTTGTTCTATGTGCCATATATAAAAGTTAGAATGTCTAAGGTCAAGTAAACCATTTGGAAATGTGACCATAGGGGTCCAAATTCGTAAACTCTTCCTTAGATATTCGTGATCACACTCGGGTAAGTGGACCATTTGGAAACTGGACCAAAGGGACCAAATGGATAAACTTATCTGAAGAGGTCGACTATTCTAAAAACCATTTAAAAACTGGGCCAAAGGGATTAAATGGACGCACTTACGGCTAAGATACTTCGAAAGGAGGAATTAGTTTTGCTTAGAACAAGTGTTTTAAATGATGTTGCAAGTCTTGTGCTAGGAATAGCCTCGATTCATCTTTGAACATTTAGCATGATCATGTCTTGCGCTAGAAATAGCCTCAATTCATCTTTGACCACTTGGTATGATCATTAGCGGTCGATGATAAACAATTATAATACAAGGCCCCTAAAACCGAATACTTTCCTTACAATCCATTATCAACTGCTGTAATTTACTTTCAGTTCTCAAAACACACTCAAACCCAACCTCAATCGTAGCTAATTTCTGCATAAGCTTCATTAAAGAACAACTAATCCACACTGACTCTCTTGGGTTCGACCCCTACTTACCACTTGCTACCCAGTAGTTAAGTCGCGAGTAGCGGACTTATAAATTTATTTGCACAAATCGCTTTAACGACGAGCGGTTCTGTCAGTCCGTCTCATTTTCCTGCTTCATTACCTATTGTAGTCACCACAAACAACAAGTAGTATGATCAATTTACTAGCTGTTAGATGAATACGGTTAGTAAAAATGGTCATAATTAAAACTTTACAATAAATGATCCAAATAGCTCAAGACTTGCATGCATCCTGTGAAGACCCTTCTCCAAAACTTGGTGATGCTAATAATAGCAGCAATTTTAAACACAAACTCAGTTCAACAAAGAACAATTCAGACTGAATTACAAATGTAGTAATCAGCCATCTTCACAACCACATTATGTTAACGACAACAATTAAAATTGAACTAAAAACATATAAAAGAAAATGCATCAGAGTAACCTCAGAGTAAAAGAAAATGAACTGAAAATGCTCGGTTTGGTTAATAATAGACAATATATCAAGGAGGCAATCCCAGGAGACTAAAGCTTGTAAATCCAAGCAATCAAACAAGTATGTGCTGTAATGCAGCTTATCAATAAGGTAATCATCATGACTACGATTTTACTCCAAAAACTATACTAACACATGACTACGATTTAAGAACAAAAACTTTAGCACGAAAACTGAATCTTCAATGATCATCATCAACAGAGAACAAAAACTGTCAATAATTTGAGTCTCACTAGCTATAGTTAAAAGACAAGCATATAATCAAAGGAAGCTTAATTTATCTATTCTTGCAGTACCCAAATTTTCTATCTAAATCAAGTACTTGCAGCATTCACAAACATTCACCAGCAAAACACCAAAACCAGCAGCACCTGCCAACTGCGACCCAAAACAAGAATGAAGTCAAAGTCCACACACAATCATAATTTAAGATGCCCCAGCCACCACTACCTGAGCCGCAATCAAATGCCCAACACCTGCTGCCAACAGCTCCCACACACAAATGCCCCACCCATCACTGCCTGAGCCGCAAACAAGAAAAAGACCGATGCAAACTACAATCCATGGAAATCAAATGTGATAATTCAACTTCAGAACACATATCAAGGTCTACAACTCATTGACAATCACCACGGATGCAAAATGTAACAAAAATAATTCGCACAACCAAGTCAACACTGGAAAAAGCAATTCATACACAATTGATGAAATCCAACTACTGAAGCTAAAAATCCTTACCAGAAAATAATGAAATTTAAACAAAATTGATTATAACCAAACCACAAGCTGCTCCCTGCAGCTCCACCGTCGAAGCTACCCATTCTTCCTCCAATCGCCGCTCCCTGCTGCTCCACCGTTGAAGCAACCCACCATCAAAGTAATTGCAAAAACCAAACATCACAAAAGAACCCAACATCGAAAACCTTCAGCCTGGGAGACGTTGTGTTTTAAATCTGTGAGCGGATGAAAGAGAGATGCGATGATGGAGAGCTGCTGCAAGTTTAGCAATATCCAGATCTGTTTAGCCGGATTCGCATCTTAGCCATCCTCAGTGAAGTCGTCATCGCTTCAATTCGCCGTCGGCGTAATCCCAATCTATGGACTCGCCGATGAGAATGAGTCGATTTTCACGAGCAGAGATATTGTAATTTGCAATAGTGTACGAGTCTGATGAGAGAGAGAGAATACAGTAGAACTGATGGGAAGGAGAATAGAAATGTCAATTATGCCCTTCAATTCACAAAATGAAGGGGTTTTATGAATATCTAAAATTAAAAAAGGAAGGTTAGTGGAAGACACGTGTAATTCTGAGATGATTTTGACGGCTGAGATGAATGGGTAGGATGCTGCCTCACGGTACCATTCTAATTTTGCTGCCTCATTTGAACGCTCCTCTCTCTATATATATAGGGGAGCACTCGGTTGAGGCAGTGTTGTAAGAATGAGGCAGTGAGGCATAACCTGGGCCAATCATTCTGATGACATGGCAGTGTAAAAGTATTTGTTAGTGGGAATTTATGAAGGGATAATTTAGACTTTTGATGCATAATTGTGTTTCCCAAAATTTTGTCACATCCTCAGCTTCTCTCTCCACCTATTTTCTTTTCGTTCTTTTGAGTTTTGAGAATGAAACCCAATTCTCATCTTCGATTTCGATTCTGACTGACCGGCCTCCGTTTCTTGGCCTTCCGACCGACTGTCGTGTCTTGGCCGTCCGACCGACCGACCTCTGCGTTTATCTCACCTTTTGAAGCTCGTACGAAGCGCAGCTAGCGAGCAGACGACGGGCGTTCGACTGAGAATACATTTTTGATTTGTTTGATAGGTCGATTTCTTATCAATTACCTGAGCGATTTCTCACTGGAATTCAGTTCTCTCGTCCCCTGATTAACCCAAATCGGATGATTTTTACTTGATTTGTGTTACAAAAGTTGAAGACTCATGAAGTTCCTAGATTCAGAAGATTCATGGGACAAGGTTTGTTGTTAAGATTTCGTCGGTCGGCTAACAGGTTCGTGTGGCGACACTCCGCCTACGAAACCCTAATGTATTCTCGATCAATTTTGCTTTGATTATGTATTGTCGTTCGAGTGCCTCCGCCTACGAAACCCTTATGCGTTCTAGTGTATTTCATAAGTTGGGTTGTTGTCGATTATGTATGTTTATGTTGTTAATTTGTTTGGGTCAATTTTTTTTCCTGTGTGTAGGTGAGGTGCTTGATGAAATGCCTCAATGAAATCAAGGGATAGTGCTTACTAGGTTGCTTTAATTTTATGTTTCAGGGATGAGTTTCGAAAACCACATAAGGAAGCCAATTCAGATAAAGTGTGGCTGAGGTATGATAATAAGTTGATGTTAATTTAGGTGTGTTATTAGGGATGTATACAAGATAAATTTGTCACTAACTGATTACATTTAGGTTGCAAAGAAATATGGTGAAAAGTGGAAGCTAAAAAAGGTTTGATTTCCCAGCCGTTCACGTTGTCTTTGTCTTCTCCGGCGATTGATTTCTTCCGTGGACTGTCCACTTCTTCTATTTGAGAAATACTTCTTCTATTTGTCTTCTCCAGCGATTGAGAAATACTTCTTCTCAAGTATTTGTTGTTTGAACATTTTCTATTAGTTTCTTATGATGATTTGCAGCAGGAGGGACAACTAGGAGTTCAAGGAGACGAAGCAAGTACGTGTCGACTAAGACAAAGGCGTTCAAAATCCACCCCATTGCTGGAACAGATGGTAACTTTTAGTTTTACGCTTTAATTTGTGCGTTAGAGTTTGAAAGATTGGCAGAATCGCAATACTCATCGTTATGATGGTTTCTGAAATTATTAGTTGTCTGATCTTGTGATGTTGATTTGGTATGCAGGTCGGAGTCCATGGGACACTATTGGAAGATATGGCATGAGGAACTTCATGCTGGATAAGAAGTCGGAAACATTAATGAGCATTAAAAATGATGGAGCATCTGCTGCTTGCGAAGCTGAGAAGGCTGTTGGCAATTGGCATATTACTTCGATTTCTCACAAAGAATCAATTTGTCTATGTAGCTGGGGGCATTTTACAGCCAAACGCAGACGATGATGATTGCGAAGATATTGGAGAAAAGTGCTTCAATTTTTTTAGATAAATGACTACTTTTATGTAACAATCACGAAGGTCTGTTAGCAAACTTCAAAAGTGTTTTTTTGGGTATGATGCCTACCGATAACAGGCACTTGTGATATGTCACAAGTATTTTGTGTATCGGGTCTTTTTGGAAAGTAGGTTATGTAAATACATCCGTTGTGTTAGTAAATTAGGTCCCTTCGTGATTGTAAACGAATGTGCAGCAGATGTGTTATGGAGAAACAAAGGGGGTAATGACTTATGTATTATTTTAACAAGGGGGTAATGACTTATTAAATAAAGGGGTAATGACTTATGAAACAAGAGGGTAATGACTTATGAAACAAGGGGGTAATGACTTATGAAATAAGGGGGTAATGACATATGAAATAACGGTGTAATGGAGAAACAAGGGGGTAATGACTTATGTATTATTTTAACAAAGGGGTAATGACTCATGAAACAAGGGGGTAATGACTTATGAAACAAGGAGGTAATGACTTATGAAATAAGGGGGTAATGACATATGAAATAACGGTATAATGGAGAAATAAGGAGGTCATGACTTATGTATTATTTTAATAAAGGGGTAATGACTTATGAAACAAGGGCGTAATGCCTTATGAAATAAGGGGGTAATGACATATGAAATAACGGTGTAATGCCATATGGTTTTCGAAATAAGTTGCAATATATTTTGAAACGAATGTTCATATGTTTTATCAACAAGGGTGTAATGACTTATGAATTAAGGGTGTAATGCCCTTATTTGGGGTAATGGCATATGTAACAAGAGTATAATAGCATATGAAATAAGGGTGTAATGGCACAAATTTTGAAACGAACGTTAATATGTGTTATCAACAAGGGGGTAATGACATATCAATTTATTTTGAATATCATATGGCATTACACCCTTAATTCATATGCCATTACACCCTTGTTTCATATGCCATTACCCCAAATAAGGGTATTACGCCCTTATTTCATAAGCCATTACACCCTTATTTCATAAGCCATTACACCCTTGTAATGTAGGGTGTTCTATTTAATGTAGGGTGTAAACATTTGACAGTGTTAACGTTTGTTTGTGGATAACAATATGCAGAAATGACATACCCTAAAAATCTCATGTGTTCAATAACCATAGAAGCTTTACATCCACACAAAAATAAAGGTCAATACTTTTGAATATGCTTTACAAATGCTTTCAATTAAGCACAATACTTTTGAATATGGTCAATACAGAGTATTCAACACCAAATAGTGAGTTTATTACACCAGGTACAAAATAAAGGTCATTACAATATAAGGTTACTAACATTACAACCGTTCTACAAAGTTGAAGTTTGTTATTTTATTACAACCATGATGGACGAGTTGAGAGAACATGAAATGTCCAAATAAAGATAAAGTTAAAAATAATAAACAACTTAAGCTATTGGAATATTGCTATAACATGAATTATGAACCTAACGAAGATTCTGACTTATCAGAAAATGAAGAAATATATGAAGTCATCTCTGAAACAGAAACCGAATCAGATGTCGATTCCTCAGATTCTGAGTAATCACGTTAATCCTAATTCTACCTATATAAAGGTAGAAATTAAACTTAAGGAGTATCATAGATATCACTTATACGCCTATTTAGACACAGGAGCTAATATATGCGTAGCAAGTAAATATATCTTACCAGACGAATACTGGCAGGATTCAGAAAGAAAATTTAAAGTACTTATTGCAAATAACTCAGAAATGATTATTTCCAAAGTAGCAAAAGATACACCAATTTATTTAAGTGGAGAAAGATTCATTTTCCCAACTATTTATCAACAAGAAACAGGAATGGATTTAATTATAGGAAATAACTTTCTTAGATTAAATCACCCTTTTATTCAAGATATTGAGTGGATTCGTCTTACTCACCACTTAACCAAAAAATTAGTTTTCTGTCCCTTGGAAACAAACATACAAAAGATAGCTAAACCTGAATTTACGAAGCAATTTAAGAAAATCGCTCCGAAAAAACAGGGGGGAGAGATAGAACAAGAACATTTAGAAGTAAACGAGCTAGAATTTATAGAAAAACAAAACCTTTTTCCAATCTATAAATTAGAAAAAATTAAGGAAAAACTATTAGAAGTTGCTAGTGAAAATCCGCTAGATAAAAAGATTAATATATCTAATGAAGTAGCTTCTATCCAATTAAAAGATAAAAACAAAGTAATAAGGGTTAGACCTATGAGTTACACTCCTACTGACAGACAAGAATTCGAAATACAAATCAAAGAGCTATTAGAAATGAAACTTATAACCCCAAGTAAAAGTCCTCATAGCTCACCCGCATTCATGGTAGAAAATGAAGCAGAACGTAAAAGAGGTAAAAAACGAATGGTTATAAACTACAAAGCACTTAACACTGAAACCATTGATGACGGTTATTTCCTACCTAATAAAGAAACACTATTAGCCCAAATAAGAGGTAAAAAATATTATTCAAGTCTTGACTGTAAATCAGGATTTTGGCAGATACGTTTAAATAAAGAATCCAAACCACTTACGGCATTCAGTTGCCCTCAAGGACATTACGAATGGAACGTAGTTCCTTTTGGATTAAAACAAGCTCCGGGAATTTTCCAAAGATTTATGGATAAGACCTTTGAGCAATTTAGAGATTTTAGTCTCATCTATGTAGACGATATACTCATTTACTCAGATACTGAGTTAGAACACTACGCTCATCTTGAGCACATACTTAACAAATGTAAAGGAAAAGGAATAGTACTGTCTAAAAGAAAAGCTAAGATATGCTTAAAAGAAATATCTTTTCTAGGACTTGAAATCAAAGAAGGTCAAATAAAATTACAAGCACATATTTTAGATCATATAAAGAGTTTCGGTGTGCTAAAACCGTATGCCAGGTAGTGGTATTGGTTTTATTAGATTAAAGATGGCTAGCTATATAAGGCGCCATATGTATGTTATCTAAGCATCGCCTCTTGTACTCTCGACCTTCTCTCTAATAAAATTCTCAAGCTTTCAGTTTCTCTGTTTGAAAAAGATCTTAGGATCATTACTTATCGTTAAGTTAGATTTATCCTCCTGGACTACAGAGAGCTCCAAATAGGAAAGCCGGGGAAGGCAAGTTCTGCAGGAGACGTAGTGGTGGAGATTCAGAATCTACAAAGACGAAAACGATCACACACGAACGCAGGTATGAAAAATATTTTCTCTCTTACTCTAATTAGGCCAAATGATGGCACCAATTATCAGTTATTATAAATAATTATGGAATCAATTGATTTGTCTTTCCACTCACCTATGCAAGAAATTAATCAACTAACTAAAGAACATCTACAAGCCTGTTGCGAAGAAATTACTACTCAAATAAACAGATACGACTACTATATCCGAAAACAGCTAGAAAAGACTATTAAAAATTATAAATTATGTGTAAAATTATGCGAAGAAAAACTAGATTTACTAGATACATATAAGGATTACAAAACGGTTTTAGCTACTCTTTCTGCCGAAAAGAAAGATCACTGGACCAGTGAAAAAATGGTATCGATCAGTGAAAAAATGGTATCAGAGCGGGACCTACATGAATAGTAAAAGTCAAAATCACTATTCATCAGAAGAAAAATACGATCAAAATACATATAATGGACAACTTATATGACAACGGAAATTTTGATTTATTTAAATACCAATTAGAAGAAGAACAAAAGATACTTATCTTTTATATACTTAAAAACTTTCCACAAGAAATCAAAGATCAGATCTGCGAAGCTATCGATCTTGCCATAGACAAATATCTATCAGAAATAGATTACGACTTTTATTTAGAAGATAATGAATGGCATAACAGAAATTATGAATAGTAATATATTAGAAACATACGCAAACGAATCTAAATTCAATTCAGATCCGAAAACGAGTATTAAACATTTAGAATATTTTAAATATTTACCAGACGAAACTAAACTATTAATCTTTAACATATTCAGAGACTTACCAATAGATGTACACCTACCTATTTTAACAATACTTGACTTATATGAAGAGTTAAGAATAATAGAAGCCGAATTAGCTGAACTAAATGATGAAACATATTCAACAGAGTTCTCAGACCCAGATTATGACTCGTATCCAGATACGGACTAATGGATATTGAACAACAAATTAACGAATTAAAAGAAGAAATTAATAGAATACGCTAAACAAGAATATATTGAATTAGATGAAGTATTTACAGACATAGGAAATGTAGAGAAAAATGAATTCTGTGAATTATTTCCAGATGAAGAAAATTGGACTATTGATTTAACAAAAGATAAGAGTTATTATGGACAACCTAGATCCAAATACGAACCAAGAAGATCATCTAGTGCATCTTTACCAGAATCAAGTAATATTCTATTAAGACAATTATCTTTTGTGTATTTCTTTTGCCTTGAGTAAAATAGCAACTAATACCGGGTTGTAGATGTTTAGATTATTGACTGTTCTTGTATTATTGACTGCGTGTTTCAAAATTTGGACTCTTTGATGTTGATTTTTGTTTTGAAATCTGAATTTTGGATTTGTGTTGAGGGAAATAATTGATTAAAGAAGAAGATGAAGTGCAAGTCATCCGGAATGGGGTAAAAGATGTTTGCTTTCTGGCACTAGCGAAGCAGTTGAAGCACAAATCAGCGCACATAGTTGCCGGCTGACAGATGCTTGTTGTTAGAGCAAATGTACAAATAAATTTATAAGTCCGCTACTCGCGACTTCACTACTGGGTAGCAAGTAGTAAGTAAGGGTCGAACCCAAGGGAATTAGGGGGATAAGCTATTCTTTGAGGGAATTGTACAGCGAGGGAGCGTGTTTTTAGGTTGATTGAGGTTTTAATGCTAACAACTAAGGGCCTATCCACTTTGACTAAAACTTAACTGATCTTAAATGGTCTTAAATGATTTTAACTTATAGTGACTGATATTAACTTATCTTAACTGATATTAACTTATCTTAACTTAACTGAAACTTATATTGTATGATGAATAGTAATATTATGATGATGATGGTTGTGATAATGATGATGAATAGTAATATTATGATGAAGAATAGTAATTTTATGATGATGGTGAATAGTATGATGATGATGGTATGATGAATAGTAATTTTATGATGATGAATAGTAATATTATTATGATGATGAATATTAATATTATGAGGATGAATAGTAATATTATGATGATGGTGAATAGTAATTTTATGATGATGAATAGTAATATACTGATGATGATGGGGTGATGATGGTGATGAATAGTAATTTTATGATGATGATGGTATGATGAATAGTATGATGATGATGAATAGTATGATGGTATGATGATGATGGTATGATGAATAGTGTGATGGTATGATGAATAGTATGATAGTATGATGATGATGATATGAATAGTATGATGATGATGGTATGATGAATAGTATGATGATGATGGTATGATGAATAGTATGATGATGATGGTATGATGAATAGTATGATGGTATGATGATGATGGTGATAGTATGATGATGATGATGATGATGGTATGATGATGAATAGTATGAGGATGGTATGATGATGATAGTATGATGATGATGATGATGATGATGGTATGATGAATAGTATGATGGTATGATGATGATGATGGTATGATGAATAGTATGATGGTATGATGATGGTGAATAGTATGATGATGATGATGGTATGATGAATAGTATGATGGTATGATGAATATTATGATGATGATGATGGTATGATGATGAATAGTGTGATGGTATGATGATGATGATGGTATGATGATGATGATGAATAGTATGATGATGATGGTATGATGATGGTGAATATTATGATGGTATGATAAATAGTATGATGGTATGTTAAAAGTAACTTAACTTATCTTAACTGATCTTAACTGATCTTAACTTATCTTAATTGATTTTAACTTATCTTAACTGATCTTAACTGATAGTAACTGATATTAACTTATCTTAACTTTCAAGTAAAAAAAAACAAGTCAAAGTGGACAGGGCCTAAGTGATTGTTGTTGGTTTTGGTTTTTAGTGTGGAAAAGTAAATGACATAAAAGTAAATACTGAAAATAAACGAGAAGACTTACAGCGATTGTTGCGTGATCGGCAAGTCTTGCGGAACGTCAGCAGTTGATATTGCAGTTTATACTAAGAAAGTAAATGCAGGTGGTGTTTAAATCTAAGGAAAGTATTCGGTCTTAGGGGCCTTGTATCATAGTCGTTTATCATTGACCGCTAATGACCATACTAAGTGTTCAAAGATGAATCGAGGCTATTTCTAGCACAAGACTTGCAACATCGTTTAGAACACTTGTTCTATTTAGACTAATTCCTCCTTTCGAAGTATCTTAGCCTTATGTGCATCCATTTGATCGTCAGTTAAGATCAACCAAATGGGTTTTAAGAGAGGTCGAACTCCTCAGATAAGCTTTGCCCGTTAAAGCATCCACTTACCCGATTATGTTCACGAACCCCACGGAAGAGCTTTGCCCGTTAAAGCATCCACTCAACCTTGGAAGTTCTAACCTAATATATGGCACATAGAACAAGTTTCAAACACAAAGATGCATTAAGAGTAGGGTCTAAAACATTTTATGATACAAGTACACCCCTTCAACCGAATGAAGAGTTTAGCAACAAATATCCATAGAGGTGGATACCATAGCTAAGTACTCGAGGGTTTTTGAAAGACAGTAAGTAAAGGAGAATACTCAAGAACCAACAGGAGTATTCTCAAAAACTACTAGAATACTCAAGAACCAACAGGAGTATTATAGATTTAGAACAAAAGCTTAAAAGAGTAGTGACCAAATCTTAGAGAGATAAGTGAATTTGTGTTGTGTTGGGATGTTGATTACAAGTGAAGGAGGCTTGTATTTATAGCCAAGGAGGAGGGGAGGATGTGGTGAGGAGCAAAACACATGGCACTCATCCAATGGAGCATCACAAAGCCGCAGGTCCTTTTGGGAGGGGAAGAGAGGGGAGCCGCCCCCCCCATGTGGAGGAAGGGGAGAGGTGGAGGGAAAATGTGAGAGGGGAGCCGCCGGCCATGTGGAGGAAGGAGGGAGTTTTGTGATTTTTGTGAGTTTTCACAAAGCCATCGGTCCATTTCAGCTCCGGACTGACTCTGGTTGCTCTTCGGTTGGACTTGTTTTGAGTGATTCCATGTCAGGATCATGAGATTTCTTCAGTCGGCATCTGGTCGTGACCTTGGAATGACTCGTAATATATTTTCCGCTTAAAAAACTCCCTCTTAGCCTGTATTCTCTCTAGACTCCAAAATACCCTATAGATAAATATCGGAACTAACAAGCAAAAGTTAAATAGACAAACAGTCTAATTTGGTGGGTTTAACTGTGTTTATGATTCATATAATTATGGTCCATCACCGGCTTATTGACAATTAGGAGGTTCACTCATCGCTGGTGTTGCGCCAACGGTAAAGAAGAACTTATTGTCGAGAGCAGTTGTAATTATCGCAGCAGACGATGCGACGATGACGTTGTTGTCGAGTGATGATGGTTAGAATCCTGAAGGTAGTTCACGTTTGTTTTATTTTTCATTGAATTTTGATGAAAATATAAGTTAGAGTTGTATGGGAATTGTTATCAGCCTTGAGTTCATTGATCTTGATGCTGTCAGAAGTTTCTGGAGACTTGACAGAATCAACAAATGGGAACTTGAGTAAATCGCTCAAAGTATGCTCCTCCCAGGTATGGAAAATAAATCTTTCAGAAATAGCAAATGTGAACTGGACTGTTTAACAATGTGTATCATTTGGAGGTTCTTCCCGATGATAAATAGATGAGTTTGTTTGATCATTTGGAGGAGCTGCAACAGAGAATGTTTGTATCAGTGTTGGCTGTTGGGGTTGCTATGTTAGGATGTTTTGTCTTCTCTAAGGATTTGATTTTGATACTTGAAGTTCCGGTCAAAACGCAGGGCGTTAAGTTCTTGCAACTTGGTCCTGGCGAGTCGTTACCACTTTGAACGTAAGGTTTGATTTGTTGCTTGTGTAGTTTCACTGGCGGGTCGTTTTAAAGACATTTCATTTTGAGTTTTCATTATTGGTCTTTAATTGTTGAGCTTAATTGGCTAACGGTGTTGTGTTTTCGTCTTGGTTCCATGTTGTTGTGCTATTTCGTAGCATGATCGTTGTTCTGAATTTGTAAGGATGAGGCTGGAGCTGATGGTTTCTAGTGGTCATGAATCAACTCCATGCCTTGTTTTTACTTCTAAGTTGGCAAGTGATGTTGTGTATGATTCGGCAGGTCAGGTCTTATGATTGCTTCATTAAAGACCGGAGATGGAGGCATTGTGGGCACCACTACTAGATGCAGCAGCAGCAAGAAGATACTGCATACCTCATTACTTTCGGCAGTTCTCAGTCCTTACGGAAGATGATGGGTTGAAACATATCTGAAAGGAATGATTTGTATTTTTGATAAATGTTTAGTTTTTTTTATAAATTGTATGTATTGAGAGATGTTGAGATCTGTGTAAGAAAAAAGTATTTGCTATTGTGGATTCTTTTTTTTGATAAATCATAAGTCATATATTTGAAAATTGTATGAATATTTTTTTATTATAAATTGTATGAATATTGATTCACGCAATTGTCCGGTCAAGGAGCAACTCAAAGAGAAGCTTAAGGAGCAGCTCAGAAATTCCCAGATAAAATCCAAGATAAGAAAATGTTACAAAGATTCTTAGGAATTTTAACATATGCAGATATGTATGTTAACAAGTTATCAGAATTAAGAAAACCTTTACAAAAGAAGTTAAAAGACAAAGTCAGATGGACTTGGGAAGAATCTGATACAAACTACGTTAAAAAACTTAAGAGTAAATTCAATCACCTACCAACGTTATATCATCCTTTACCAGAGGATTACATGATAATAGAAACAGATGCAAGTGACCTATATTGGGGAGGTATTTTAAAGGCTAAAAATTTAAATAATGAAGAAAAATTATGTAGATATGCTTCCGGTACCTTCACTGGACCAGAAACGAGATATCATTCAAATGAAAAGGAATATCTTGCCATTAAGAAAACAATAAAGAAATTTAAAGCTTATATTATCGACAAAGAATTCCTAATTAGAACAGATAGTAAAAACTTTGGATACTTTCTTAGGACGAATATTTCAGAAGATTATAAACAAGGAAGATTACTTAGATGGCAACAATGGTTTAATTACTATACCTTCAAAGTAGAACACATTGCGGGAGTTAAAAACTGCTTAGCAGATTGTTTAACAAGAGAACTTAATAACATCAAGGAAGATTTTATAATTAGTAATATTAAAACTAATATAATGTCAATAACGCAGGTACATACAAAGAAAACATGGATGCAAGCCATATCACGATTATGGAGAAAGAACTCGAGTTAGAAAGACTTCAAGAGTCAATTTTGGAGAAAGAGCTCGAATTACTTAAAGCAAAAGCAAATAAGTCTGGATTCCCAGCACCATTAATTACCGCAAATGACCTAAAAAGAGCAAAGATCGAAGATAAAAAACCTGAGGTTACAAACAAAGAAGTTAATCCTTCCAAGGTATACGCCATTATGAATGGACCAAGAAAAGGTAGTTATACAACTTATCCCGAAGTCGGAGAAAGGGACATACTTAAGGAATTTCCTACAGAGTTTGAAGCAAAATATGTTTTATCAACTTATCTTGGCCCTCAACTTAAAAACGATTACAAGGAAGCCATGCTCAGCATTGCCAAACCTAAAAATCACTTCCAAGTTATTGGGCACGTACCCCAAAATACTGCCCCGATGGGAATTATGCAACCTATTGTCCGAAAGGATTGTTCTGACTTATTAGAAAGTGATTTCCTCTCAACTTACAACCATTTTCTACAAGGAAAATGTGAGCAAGGTATATATCCGATTATCAGGACAGGACTACTTAAACTAATGATTTATCCAGAAGCTAAACCACAACGAGTGTATGAACTTTTCTGCCTCGGACTCATCGACACCATTTATCTGGGTCAAACTTATAAAGAGTTGGAGCATTTCAATTCTTCAATTAAACAAACTATTCTTCAGTTTGTCAAGAAAACTCAGACAGATAAAACAAATCTACCTAAAGCTCCAATCAAGTTATGCGGACTTCAATGAACAAGGCAAGATTATTCTTCCTTATCACTGGATTGGAATGGGACCAGCTGGAATTCAGCAAGCTATTACTCAACTAAAGACAAATCCAGCCATCTGCAAAGAAGACTTGATAAAATTAAGGGTTCTCACCCTCGGAAACATTGCTTATGAATTATTCAAAGTCAAGGATAACTCTGATTTAAAAGTCAACTACTGCAGCCCACAAGTTATCATTCATTCTCACTTCAACAAACCAATTAATCCACGAGAATTAGAAGCAGTTAAAGGATGGAAAAAGTTATTCGAAGAAGCCATCTTCAATGTAAACCCAACTACTGCTACTGAATACCTAAAAGACCGGGAAGGCCAGACCCATGACAGCCCTAAGAAGACTGAAGATGTTGGCACATCTCCCTCAAAATCAAAAGATGCCATGACTATCATCTCCACTTACGGAAAAGAAAAAGCAGACATGTAGGCCCTTCACCCACATGCGAAGGCAAGGTCGGCAGGAAAAGTAAAAGCAAAAGCTACAAAATAAAGAAGAGCATCTTCTCCTTTTATCTTTTTCTAGTTTTATGTTTCGGTGTGCTAAAACCGTATGCCAGGTAGTGGTATTGGTTTTATTAGATTAAAGATGGCTAGCTATATAAGGCGCCATATGTATGTTATCTAAGCATCGCCTCTTGTACTCTCGACCTTCTCTCTAATAAAATTCTCAAGCTTTAAGATTCTCTGTTTGAAAAAGATCTTAGGATCATTACTTATCGTTAAGTTAGATTTATCCTCCTGGACTACAGAGAGCTCCAAATAGGAACGCCGGGGAAGGCTAGTTCTGCAGGAGATGTTTGGTTTAGGGTTTCAAAATCTCATCACATACGAAGACCGAGCTAGCTCTGGAGAAGACGAAGAACGCGAAGCTTTCGGCGACACAGAGAATTTCTATTTACTTTCATCCAAAAATATTTGTGTTTATTTCCATGACAATGAGTAGCTAAATTTCTCTTTCGGTTTAGCATTTCGTACATTGTGAACACGTTTTGAGATTTTTGTTCTTAATGCTATTTTATATTTCACTAGTTCTTGTGCTCATTCTTACGAATTAAATTGCTAGACTAAGTGGAAGCTTTGTCGCAAAGCTTAGTTGAACAACTAATTCTTAACGTTAATATTTACTGGATACTTTGTCGTAAAGGTAGATAGTAACACCTAAGCTAAATAATACCTATGTCGGATTGTTTAATTTAGGAGAGAACTAGAAGTCTAACACCTTTGCCAGGTTAGGTTGTGGCGTATCACCTTTGTCGGGATACTTGGGTTGTTACCTTTGTCGGAACAACCACACTTTGAAATATAAAATTGATCATTAGATATCGATGATGAACGTGTCACAATAGAAACCCTAGACTGAATTTTCTCGCTGATTGAAATGCTCGTTATTATTCTCTTGTGCTTTCTTATATTTGCTCACACCAAACCCCCAATTTATTTGTTTACAGGACAACTGAACCACACCAGCTCTCTAGGGTTCGACCCCTGCTTGCCACTCTACTAGTTCTTGCAGGGAAAATATAAATATAAATTTGAGACGTCAGACGGCGCGTGTCAGTTATCAACAAGAGGGTAATGACATATCAAATAAAGAAATTGATTACAAATTATTCTGAAATGAAGGTGCATATGTGTTATTAGCAAAGGGTGTAATGTCATATGAAATAAGGGTATAATGGCATATGAAATAAAGAAATTGATTGCAATTTATTTTGAAACGAATGTGCAAATGAATGGTATGCCATATGAATGGTATTACACCCTTGTTTCATATGCCATATGAATGGTATTACATCCTTGTTTCATATGCCATTACACCCTTGTTTCATATGCCATTATCCTTCATATGCCATTACACCCTTATTTCATAAGTCATTACACCCTTATTTCATAAGTCATTACACCTTTAATTCATATGGCATTACACCCTTATTTCATGTGGTATTACAACCTTGTTTCATATGCCATTACACCATTGTTTCATATGCCATTACCCCTTCATATGCCATTACACCCGTATTTCACATGACATTACACCCTTATTTATAAAGCCATTACACCCTTAATTCAAGTTTCATATGCCGTTACACCCTTAATTCAAGTTTCAAATGACATTACACCCTTATTTCATAAGCCATTAAACCCTTATTTCATAAGTCATTACCCCCTTAAATCATATGCCATTACACCCTTGTTTCATATGCCATTACCCCAAATAAGGGCATTACACCCTTATTATATAAGTCATTACATCCCAAATAAGGGCTAAAGATGCACTAGATGATCTTCTTGGTTCGTATTTGGATCTAGGTTGTCCATAATAACTCTTATCTTTTGTTAAATCAATAGTCCAATTTTCTTCATCTGGAAATAATTCACAGAATTCATTTTTCTCTACATTTCCTATGTCTGTAAATACTTCATCGAATTCAATATATTCTTGTTTAGCGTATTCTATGCTATGTACTGAATTACTTATTGCATATGCGACCATGTAGGTAACCGAAAAGGCTTTATCTCCTTTGTTCATTAATTCTTTGTTTTCAAATTCATGTATAAAACTAAGTGTTTTATCTAAATTTAATGTGTTTAGATTAACTCTATATTTCGGGTAGACTGAAAACATAAATTTTCCGTATGCTAGGTTTCCTTTAGCGGCTCCTATAACACAGAGTTTTCTGTCGTTAATTCTATTATCAATTAATGCCATTTTTATAGGTGTGTCAATTCCGTGTTGGAAATGTGCTGTAAGAATTATTTTTACTGCTCCTAAATGAACCGTAGTCATTTTTCTTCTTACTTCTTCTGTTAGGCTATTTAACTTTTTATTTAATTCTTGTTTGGTTATGAGGGGTAAATACACATTTCCTCTTGTGTCATTCATGTCTATAGGTAATTCTTTTGTTGTTACGCAATAAATGATTTCATTTTTTTCGCCTTAGGAATCCTACTAAAGTTCTGGGTATTTTGAATATTTCTTCTTTTTTCAAGGTTCCTTTCATTTTTTGGATTTGTTTAAGTTTTTCGTTATGTAAAACTAGCTCTGCTGTAAATCCGTTGTTTGATTCTGTCGTATAAATTTCTGAATCTTCTTTTTCTTCTTTCATTTTCTTTTTCTTCTTCATTGGATTCCATGATGGTAATTAAAATATCGATTGGTTAACCAGTCTTGATAAGTGATATCTATGATACCAAAATTAGAACAGCTCCGGGAATTTTCCAAAGATTTATGGATAAGACCTTTGAGCAAATTAGAGATTTTAGTCTCATCTATGTAGACGATATACTCATTTACTCATATACTGAGTTAGAACACTACGCTCATCTTGAGCACATACTTAACAAATGTAAAGAAAAAGGAATAGTACTGTCTAAAAGAAAAGCTAAGATATGCTTAAAAGAAATATCTTTTCTAGGACTTGAAATCAAAGAAGGTCAAATTAAATTACAAGCACATATTTTAGATCATATAAAGAAATTCCCAGATAAAATCCAAGATAAGAAAATGTTACAAAGATTCTTAGGAATTTTAACATATGCAGAAATGTATGTTAACAAGTTATCAGAATTAAGAAAACCTTTACAAAAGAAGTTAAAAGACAAAGTCAGATGGACTTGGGAAGAATCTGATACAAACTACGTTAAAAAACTTAAGAGTAAATTCAATCACCTACCAGCGTTATATCATCCTTTACCAGAGGATTACATGATAATAGAAACAGATGCAAGTGACCTATATTGGGGAGGTATTTTAAAGGCTAAAAATTTAAATAATGAAGAAAAATTATGTAGATATGCTTCCGGTACCTTCACTGGACCAGAAACGAGATATCATTCAAATGAAAAGGAATATCTTGCCATTAAGAAAACAATAAAGAAATTTAAAGCTTATATTATCGACAAAGAATTCCTAATTAGAACAGATAGTAAAAACTTTGGATACTTTCTTAGGACGAATATTTCAGAAGATTATAAACAAGGAAGATTACTTAGATGGCAACAATGGTTTAGTTACTATACCTTCAAAGTAGAACACATTGCGGGAGTTAAAAATTGCTTAGCAGATTGTTTAACAAGAGAACTTAATAACATCAAGGAAGATTTTATAATTAGTAATATTAAAACTAATATAATGTCAATAACGCAGGTACATACAAAGAAAACATGGATGCAAGCCATATCACGATTATGGAGAAAGAACTCGAGTTAGAAAGACTTCAAGAGTCAATTTTGAAGAAAGAGCTCGAATTACTTAAAGCAAAAGCAAATAAGTCTGGATTCCCAGCACCATTAATTACCGCAAATGACCTAAAAAGAGCAAAGATCGAAGATAAAAAACCTGAGGTTACAAACAAAGAAGTTAATCCTTCCAAGGTATACGCCATTATGAATGGACCAAGAAAAGGTATTTATACAACTTATCCCGAAGTCGGAGAAAGGGACATACTTAAGGAATTTCCTACAGAGTTTGAAGCAAAATATGTTTTATCAACTTATCTTGGCCCTCAACTTAAAAACGATTACAAGGAAGCCATGCTCAGCATTGCCAAACCTAAAAATCACTTCCAAGTTATTGGGCACGTACCCCAAAATACTGCCCCGATGGGAATTATGCAACCTATTGTCCGAAAGGATTGTTCTGACTTATTAGAAAGTGATTTCCTCTCAACTTACAACCATTTTCTACAAGGAAAATGTGAGCAAGGTATATATCCGATTATCAGGACAGGACTACTTAAACTAATGATTTATCCAGAAGCTAAACCACAACGAGTGTATGAACTTTTCTGCCTCGGACTCATCGACACCATTTATCTGGGTCAAACTTATAAAGAGTTGGAGCATTTCAATTCTTCAATTAAACAAACTATTCTTCAGTTTGTCAAGAAAACTCAGACAGATAAACAAATCTACCTAAAGCTCCAATCAAGTTATGCGGACTTCAATGAACAAGGCAAGATTATTCTTCCTTATCACTGGATTCGAATGGGACCAGCTGGAATTCAGCAAGCTATTACTCAACTAAAGACAAATCCAGCCATCTGCAAAGAAGACTTGATAAAATTAAGGGTTCTCACCCTCGGAAACATTGCTTATGAATTATTCAAAGTCAAGGATAACTCTGATTTAAAAGTCAACTACTGCAGCCCACAAGTTATCATTCATTCTCACTTCAACAAACCAATTAATCCACGAGAATTAGAAGCAGTTAAAGGATGGAAAAAGTTATTCGAAGAAGCCATCTTCAATGTAAACCCAACTACTGCTACTGAATACCTAAAAGACCGGGAAGGCCAGACCCATGACAGACCTAAGAAGACTGAAGATGTTGGCACATCTCCCTCAAAATCAAAAGATGCCATGACTATCATCTCCACTTACGGAAAAGAAAAAGCAGACATGTAGGCCCTTCACCCACATGCGAAGGCAAGGTCGGCAGGAAAAGTAAAAGCAAAAGCTACAAAATAAAGAAGAGCATCTTCTCCTTTTATCTTTTTCTAGTTTTATGTTTCGGTGTGCTAAAACCGTATGCCAGGTAGTGGTATTGGTTTTATTAGATTAAAGATGGCTAGCTATATAAGGCGCCATATGTATGTTATCTAAGCATCGCCTCTTGTACTCTCGACCTTCTCTCTAATAAAATTCTCAAGCTTTAAGATTCTCTGTTTGAAAAAGATCTTAGGATCATTACTTATCGTTAAGTTAGATTTATCCTCCTGGACTACAGAGAGCTCCAAATAGGAACGCCGGGGAAGGCTAGTTCTGCAGGAGATGTTTGGTTTAGGGTTTCAAAATCTCATCACATACGAAGACCGAGCTAGCTCTGGAGAAGACGAAGAACGCGAAGCTTTCGGCGACACAGAGAATTTCTATTTACTTTCATCCAAAAATATTTGTGTTTATTTCCATGACAATGAGTAGCTAAATTTCTCTTTCGGTTTAGCATTTCGTACATTGTGAACACGTTTTGAGATTTTTGTTCTTAATGCTATTTTATATTTCACTAGTTCTTGTGCTCATTCTTACGAATTAAATTGCTAGACTAAGTGGAAGCTTTGTCGCAAAGCTTAGTTGAACAACTAATTCTTAACGTTAATATTTACTGGATACTTTGTCGTAAAGGTAGATAGTAACACCTAAGCTAAATAATACCTATGTCGGATTGTTTAATTTAGGAGAGAACTAGAAGTCTAACACCTTTGCCAGGTTAGGTTGTGGCGTATCACCTTTGTCGGGATACTTGGGTTGTTACCTTTGTCGGAACAACCACACTTTGAAATATAAAATTGATCATTAGATATCGATGATGAACGTGTCACAATAGAAACCCTAGACTGAATTTTCTCGCTAATTGAAATGCTCGTTATTATTCTCTTGTGCTTTCTTATATTTGCTCACACCAAACCCCCAATTTATTTGTTTACAGGACAACTGAACCACACCAGCTCTCTAGGGTTCGACCCCTGCTTGCCACTCTACTAGTTCTTGCAGGGAAAATATAAATATAAATTTGAGACGTCAGACGGCGCGTGTCAGTTATCAACAAGAGGGTAATGACATATCAAATAAAGAAATTGATTACAAATTATTCTGAAATGAAGGTGCATATGTGTTATTAGCAAAGGGTGTAATGTCATATGAAATAAGGGTATAATGGCATATGAAATAAAGAAATTGATTGCAATTTATTTTGAAACGAATGTGCAAATGAATGGTATGCCATATGAATGGTATGCCATATGAATGGTATTACACCCTTGTTTCATATGCCATATGAATGGTATTACATCCTTGTTTCATATGCCATTACACCCTTGTTTCATATGCCATTATCCTTCATATGCCATTACACCCTTATTTCATAAGTCATTACACCCTTATTTCATAAGTCATTACACCTTTAATTCATATGGCATTACACCCTTATTTCATGTGGTATTACAACCTTGTTTCATATGCCATTACACCATTGTTTCATATGCCATTACCCCTTCATATGCCATTACACCCGTATTTCACATGACATTACACCCTTATTTATAAAGCCATTACACCCTTAATTCAAGTTTCATATGCCGTTACACCCTTAATTCAAGTTTCAAATGACATTACACCCTTATTTCATAAGCCATTAAACCCTTATTTCATAAGTCATTACCCCCTTAAATCATATGCCATTACACCCTTGTTTCATATGCCATTACCCCAAATAAGGGCATTACACCCTTATTATATAAGTCATTACATCCCAAATAAGGGCTAAAGATGCACTAGATGATCTTCTTGGTTCGTATTTGGATCTAGGTTGTCCATAATAACTCTTATCTTTTGTTAAATCAATAGTCCAATTTTCTTCATCTGGAAATAATTCACAGAATTCATTTTTCTCTACATTTCCTATGTCTGTAAATACTTCATCGAATTCAATATATTCTTGTTTAGCGTATTCTATGCTATGTACTGAATTACTTATTGCATATGCGACCATGTAGGTAACCGAAAAGGCTTTATCTCCTTTGTTCATTAATTCTTTGTTTTCAAATTCATGTATAAAACTAAGTGTTTTATCTAAATTTAATGTGTTTAGATTAACTCTATATTTCGGGTAGACTGAAAACATAAATTTTCCGTATGCTAGGTTTCCTTTAGCGGCTCCTATAACACAGAGTTTTCTGTCGTTAATTCTATTATCAATTAATGCCATTTTTATAGGTGTGTCAATTCCGTGTTGGAAATGTGCTGTAAGAATTATTTTTACTGCTCCTAAATGAACCGTAGTCATTTTTCTTCTTACTTCTTCTGTTAGGCTATTTAACTTTTTATTTAATTCTTGTTTGGTTATGAGGGGTAAATACACATTTCCTCTTGTGTCATTCATGTCTATAGGTAATTCTTTTGTTGTTACGCAATAAATGATTTCATTTTTTTCGCCTTAGGAATCCTACTAAAGTTCTGGGTATTTTGAATATTTCTTCTTTTTTCAAGGTTCCTTTCATTTTTTGGATTTGTTTAAGTTTTTCGTTATGTAAAACTAGCTCTGCTGTAAATCCGTTGTTTGATTCTGTCGTATAAATTTCTGAATCTTCTTTTTCTTCTTTCATTTTCTTTTTCTTCTTCATTGGATTCCATGATGGTAATTAAAATATCGATTGGTTAACCAGTCTTGATAAGTGATATCTATGATACCAAAATTAGAACAGCTCCGGGAATTTTCCAAAGATTTATGGATAAGACCTTTGAGCAAATTAGAGATTTTAGTCTCATCTATGTAGACGATATACTCATTTACTCATATACTGAGTTAGAACACTACGCTCATCTTGAGCACATACTTAACAAATGTAAAGAAAAAGGAATAGTACTGTCTAAAAGAAAAGCTAAGATATGCTTAAAAGAAATATCTTTTCTAGGACTTGAAATCAAAGAAGGTCAAATTAAATTACAAGCACATATTTTAGATCATATAAAGAAATTCCCAGATAAAATCCAAGATAAGAAAATGTTACAAAGATTCTTAGGAATTTTAACATATGCAGAAATGTATGTTAACAAGTTATCAGAATTAAGAAAACCTTTACAAAAGAAGTTAAAAGACAAAGTCAGATGGACTTGGGAAGAATCTGATACAAACTACGTTAAAAAACTTAAGAGTAAATTCAATCACCTACCAGCGTTATATCATCCTTTACCAGAGGATTACATGATAATAGAAACAGATGCAAGTGACCTATATTGGGGAGGTATTTTAAAGGCTAAAAATTTAAATAATGAAGAAAAATTATGTAGATATGCTTCCGGTACCTTCACTGGACCAGAAACGAGATATCATTCAAATGAAAAGGAATATCTTGCCATTAAGAAAACAATAAAGAAATTTAAAGCTTATATTATCGACAAAGAATTCCTAATTAGAACAGATAGTAAAAACTTTGGATACTTTCTTAGGACGAATATTTCAGAAGATTATAAACAAGGAAGATTACTTAGATGGCAACAATGGTTTAGTTACTATACCTTCAAAGTAGAACACATTGCGGGAGTTAAAAATTGCTTAGCAGATTGTTTAACAAGAGAACTTAATAACATCAAGGAAGATTTTATAATTAGTAATATTAAAACTAATATAATGTCAATAACGCAGGTACATACAAAGAAAACATGGATGCAAGCCATATCACGATTATGGAGAAAGAACTCGAGTTAGAAAGACTTCAAGAGTCAATTTTGAAGAAAGAGCTCGAATTACTTAAAGCAAAAGCAAATAAGTCTGGATTCCCAGCACCATTAATTACCGCAAATGACCTAAAAAGAGCAAAGATCGAAGATAAAAAACCTGAGGTTACAAACAAAGAAGTTAATCCTTCCAAGGTATACGCCATTATGAATGGACCAAGAAAAGGTATTTATACAACTTATCCCGAAGTCGGAGAAAGGGACATACTTAAGGAATTTCCTACAGAGTTTGAAGCAAAATATGTTTTATCAACTTATCTTGGCCCTCAACTTAAAAACGATTACAAGGAAGCCATGCTCAGCATTGCCAAACCTAAAAATCACTTCCAAGTTATTGGGCACGTACCCCAAAATACTGCCCCGATGGGAATTATGCAACCTATTGTCCGAAAGGATTGTTCTGACTTATTAGAAAGTGATTTCCTCTCAACTTACAACCATTTTCTACAAGGAAAATGTGAGCAAGGTATATATCCGATTATCAGGACAGGACTACTTAAACTAATGATTTATCCAGAAGCTAAACCACAACGAGTGTATGAACTTTTCTGCCTCGGACTCATCGACACCATTTATCTGGGTCAAACTTATAAAGAGTTGGAGCATTTCAATTCTTCAATTAAACAAACTATTCTTCAGTTTGTCAAGAAAACTCAGACAGATAAACAAATCTACCTAAAGCTCCAATCAAGTTATGCGGACTTCAATGAACAAGGCAAGATTATTCTTCCTTATCACTGGATTGGAATGGGACCAGCTGGAATTCAGCAAGCTATTACTCAACTAAAGACAAATCCAGCCATCTGCAAAGAAGACTTGATAAAATTAAGGGTTCTCACCCTCGGAAACATTGCTTATGAATTATTCAAAGTCAAGGATAACTCTGATTTAAAAGTCAACTACTGCAGCCCACAAGTTATCATTCATTCTCACTTCAACAAACCAATTAATCCACGAGAATTAGAAGCAGTTAAAGGATGGAAAAAGTTATTCGAAGAAGCCATCTTCAATGTAAACCCAACTACTGCTACTGAATACCTAAAAGACCGGGAAGGCCAGACCCATGACAGACCTAAGAAGACTGAAGATGTTGGCACATCTCCCTCAAAATCAAAAGATGCCATGACTATCATCTCCACTTACGGAAAAGAAAAAGCAGACATATAGGCCCTTCACCCACATGCGAAGGCAAGGTCGGCAGGAAAAGTAAAAGCAAAAGCTACAAAATAAAGAAGAGCATCTTCTCCTTTTATCTTTTTCTAGTTTTATGTTTCGGTGTGCTAAAACCGTATGCCAGGTAGTGGTATTGGTTTTATTAGATTAAAGATGGCTAGCTATATAAGGCGCCATATGTATGTTATCTAAGCATCGCCTCTTGTACTCTCGACCTTCTCTCTAATAAAATTCTCAAGCTTTCAGTTTCTCTGTTTGAAAAAGATCTTAGGATCATTACTTATCGTTTAGTTAGATTTATCCTCCTGGACTACAGAGAGCTCCAAATAGGAACGCCGGGGAAGGCTAGTTCTGCAGGAGACGTAGTGGTGGAGATTCAGAATCTACAAAGACGAAAACGATCACACACGAACGCAGGTATGAAAAATATTTTCTCTCTTACTCTAATTAGGCCAAATGATGGCACCAATTATCAGTTATTATAAATAATTATGGAATCAATTGATTTGTCTTTCCACTCACCTATGCAAGAAATTAATCAACTAACTAAAGAACATCTACAAGCCTGTTGCGAAGAAATTACTACTCAAATAAACAGATACGACTACTATATCCGAAAACAGCTAGAAAAGACTATTAAAAATTATAAATTATGTGTAAAATTATGCGAAGAAAAACTAGATTTACTAGATACATATAAGGATTACAAAACGGTTTTAGCTACTCTTTCTGCCGAAAAGAAAGATCACTGGACCAGTGAAAAAATGGTATCGATCAGTGAAAAAATGGTATCAGAGCGGGACCTACATGAATAGTAAAAGTCAAAATCACTATTCATCAGAAGAAAAATACGATCAAAATACATATAATGGACAACTTATATGACAACGGAAATTTTGATTTATTTAAATACCAATTAGAAGAAGAACAAAAGATACTTATCTTTTATATACTTAAAAACTTTCCACAAGAAATCAAAGATCAGATCTGCGAAGCTATCGATCTTGCCATAGACAAATATCTATCAGAAATAGATTACGACTTTTATTTAGAAGATAATGAATGGCATAACAGAAATTATGAATAGTAATATATTAGAAACATACGCAAACGAATCTAAATTCAATTCAGATCCGAAAACGAGTATTAAACATTTAGAATATTTTAAATATTTACCAGACGAAACTAAACTATTAATCTTTAACATATTCAGAGACTTACCAATAGATGTACACCTACCTATTTTAACAATACTTGACTTATATGAAGAGTTAAGAATAATAGAAGCCGAATTAGCTGAACTAAATGATGAAACATATTCAACAGAGTTCTCAGACCCAGAAGAGGAATATGAGAGAAGAAAAGCTAAGGAAATTTACAGCAGTAGCAACTGGTGTGAAGATTATTCAGGAAATGAAACAGACTGATAATCTATTTTAATTACCATCATAGAACAAGGATCAAGCAGTAATGTATTATTAAATAATTGGAACATGAACGTTGGAGACATGTTTCGAACACAGTTAAACGAAGAAACAAAACTGGTAATTCTCTATGCACTTAAAGACTTACCGATCGAAATAAAAACACTAATCATCGAAGAAGTAGATATTTATTTAGATAACGAGCTAAATGATCTTGAAGAGTACGAAGAAGAATATTGGTATAGAGATGGAGATCTATATTTCAATAACTTCGAGGATTATTTCGACCATCTACAACTAAGAAATTATTTAGAAACACACCCAGATTATGACTCGTATCCAGATACGGACTAATGGATATTGAACAACAAATTAACGAATTAAAAGAAGAAATTTATATGATAGAATCAAACAACGGATTTACAGCAGAGCTAGTTTTACATAACGAAAAACTTAAACAAATCCAAAAAATGAAAGGAACCTTGAAAAAAGAAGAAATATTCAAAATACCCAGAACTTTAGTAGGATTCCTAAGGCGAAAAAATGAAATCATTTATTGCGTAACAACAAAAGAATTACCTATAGACATGAATGACACAAGAGGAAATGTGTATTTACCCCTCATAACCAAACAAGAATTAAATAAAAAGTTAAATAGCCTAACAGAAGAAGTAAGAAGAAAAATGACTACGGTTCATTTAGGAGCAGTCAAAATAATTCTTACAGCACATTTCCAAAACGGAATTGACACACCTATAAAAATGGCATTAATTGATAATAGAATTAACGACAGAAAACTCTGTGTTATAGGAGCCGCTAAAGGAAACCTAGCATACGGAAAATTTATGTTTTCAGTCTACCCGAAATATAGAGTTAATCTAAACACATTAAATTTAGATAAAACACTTAGTTTTATACATGAATTTGAAAACAAAGAATTAATGAACAAAGGAGATAAAGCCTTTTCGGTTACCTACATGGTCGCATATGCAATAAGTAATTCAGTACATAGCATAGAATACGCTAAACAAGAATATATTGAATTAGATGAAGTATTTACAGACATAGGAAATGTAGAGAAAAATGAATTCTGTGAATTATTTCCAGATGAAGAAAATTGGACTATTGATTTAACAAAAGATAAGAGTTATTATGGACAACCTAGATCCAAATACGAACCAAGAAGATCATCTATTGCATCTTTACCAGAATCAAGTAATATTCTATTAAGACAATTAACTTTTAAAATGGATAAAATAGGAAAGGCAATAGGATTCATAGAATGACAGACGACAAGAAAAATGTAGAACATGATTTACAAAATACAACAGGATATAAAAAATATTGGACAAGTAAACAAACTGATTGTAATTGGACAAGTAATTGCCTACATTGGCATCATTGTGATAAGGAAACAATGGAAAATATGTCTAGCACACTTCCACATATTCAAAAAGTATTAATAAGTATCGGAAATACATTAACGGATTCAATCATACATAATGATAATGAATTCCAAAAACTCAACACAATACTTAATCAACAAATATGCGGAGAAGTTATGGACAAAAACGAAAACAGAACCCAAACTAATGAAAATAAAAGTCAAATTAACGAAACAACCTCGCTTAAAGAACAAATAATGGACCTTCAAAACAACTTGACTAGTTTAAAAACAAATGAACTCAATAAACTAAAGAAGATTTCAGAACAAAATCAATATATAATCAATATGATAAAACCAATCGACATTAAGAAACTAGAAAAAACAGTTCATGACTTAAACGAAAAGATACCGGATATCGAACCACTTTTAAAAGAATTCACAAAAATGTTCAAAACTCTAGATAATATAAGTAAAGCCGTCGGATACGAAGAATAATGGCAACTTCAGTCGATTCAGTTCTACAAGAAATAAAAGAAGAACTACAAAAAATAAAAACAAGTATGATTACTGAAGAAAAGATAATTCAGATTATTAGAGAAGAATTAAGCGTAAAAGAAAACAAATATAAAAACGGAATAGAAAAGATACAAAGACAAATTATTCAAATGAAATTAAATGGAAAAAGCTCGGGGATTGATTTCTCTAACTTTCAATATCCACCCGCATTACCTTATGCAGAACCCTTCGAACCAGATAGAGCCAATAAAAAGAAAGATAAAGAAAAGCCATTAGCTATACAAAATTAGAAATGAAGTTCTTTACCCACATAAAAAAGACATTTAAGGAGCTAAGTACCTGCTTCTGCAGTACTAGGAGTGGTAAGACAAAACCAATTGGGACGTTCGTACATAAGAACGAAAACATGTTTATCCTACCTATTAGTCACGTCAACATACCAGTTAACCCGATTAGAGAAAAACTTGAGAATTTTCCAAATAGGAACGCCGGGGAAGGCTAGTTCTGCAGGAGACATAGTGGTGGAGATTCAGAATCTACAAAGACGAAAACGATCACACACGAACGCAGGTATGAAAAATATTTTCTCTCTTACTCTAATTAGGCCAAATGATGGCACCAATTATCAGTTATTATAAATAATTATGGAATCAATTGATTTGTCTTTCCACTCACCTATGCAAGAAATTAATCAACTAACTAAAGAACATCTACAAGCCTGTTGCGAAGAAATTACTACTCAAATAAACAGATACGACTACTATATCCGAAAACAGCTAGAAAAGACTATTAAAAATTATAAATTATGTGTAAAATTATGCGAAGAAAAACTAGATTTACTAGATACATATAAGGATTACAAAACGGTTTTAGCTACTCTTTCTGCCGAAAAGAAAGATCACTATCCAATTAAAAGATAAAAACAAAGTAATAAGGGTTAGACCTATGAGTTACACTCCTACTGATAGACAAGAATTCGAAATACAAATCAAAGAGCTATTAGAAATGAAACTTATAACCCCAAGTAAAAGTCCTCATAGCTCACCCGCATTCATGGTAGAAAATGAAGCAGAACGTAAAAGAGGTAAAAAACGAATGGTTATAAACTACAAAGCACTTAACACTGAAACCATTGATGACGGTTATTTCCTACCTAATAAAGAAACACTATTAGCCCAAATAAGAGGTAAAAAATATTATTCAAGTCTTGACTGTAAATCAGGATTTTGGCAGATACGTTTAAATAAAGAATCCAAACCACTTACGGCATTCAGTTGCCCTCAAGGACATTACGAATGGAACGTAGTTCCTTTTGGATTAAAACAAGCTCCGGGAATTTTCCAAAGATTTATGGATAAGACCTTTGAGCAATTTAGAGATTTTAGTCTCATCTATGTAGACGATATACTCATTTACTCAGATACTGAGTTAGAACACTACGCTCATCTTGAGCACATACTTAACAAATGTAAAGAAAAAGGAATAGTACTGTCTAAAAGAAAAGCTAAGATATGCTTAAAAGAAATATCTTTTCTAGGACTTGAAATCAAAGAAGGTCAAATAAAATTACAAGCACATATTTTAGATCATATAAAGAAATTCCCAGATAAAATCCAAGATAAGAAAATGTTACAAAGATTCTTAGGAATTTTAACATATGCAGAAATGTATGTTAACAAGTTATCAGAATTAAGAAAACCTTTACAAAAGAAGTTAAAAGACAAAGTCAGATGGCCTTGGGAAGAATCTGATACAAACTACGTTAAAAAACTTAAGAGTAAATTCAATCACCTACCAGCGTTATATCATCCTTTACCAGAGGATTACATGATAATAGAAACAGATGCAAGTGACCTATATTGGGGAGGTATTTTAAAGGCTAAAAATTTAAATAATGAAGAAAAATTATGTAGATATGCTTCCGGTACCTTCACTGGACCAGAAACGAGATATCCAAACCCATATCAATCTGCGACAACAACCGTCAATGCTCAATCCGCCTTCAGCGTTTAGTTTTGCAGTCCGTTACCTTAACTTCATGAGAATCCCAAATTCAGTATTTGGATCTGACCAAAACAAGTTTCCACATCTTGAGTGTAAATCACACACGCATACCCACCTTGAGTGGATCTTCGATCGGCGATGGAACGATGAGCGGTTCAGAGGCCTCTTTGGCCGTAGTGAAATTCTCTTCGGTTCGGGGTCGATGATGTTGGATGAGAGAGAATCGAAATCGAGAACTTCGTCCGAAAGAAGATTCGTTGGTCAAAGAACAGAAACGCTTAACCGACGCCGACCTCCCCAAAAATCAAAATCAAAAATTGGACCCAGTAAGGACTGATGCAGTTGACTTGATGACGAGTTGGGCAATGGTGAAGCCGGAGATGGGTAGGGTTTTGATGGTCGGCGGGGAAACAAACTCAGTAAATTCAACGAGAGAGATGAGATGAGAGAGAACTGATGCGATAGTGTATATTATAGGAGATAAAGTCCAAAATGCCCTTCTAAAATGAAATTATAATGAATTTGCTTTTAGAAAATAATAAAAAAACATTTGTGTAGTGGGGCAGGTGTCATGTTTCTATTGGATGGATAAAAATGATGTGTCTGAATGAGTGGTTAAAATGCTGCCTCACTGCCTCATTCTTATTTTGGCTGCCTCATTTGAACGCTCCTCTATATATATAGATAGAAGAGCGTTCAAATGAGGCAGGCCAAATAAGAATGAGGCAGTGAGGCAACACATCAGCCACTCATTCAGACACATCATCTTCATTCATCCAATAGAAAAGTGACACTTGCCCCACTATCTTTTTTATTTTCTTACCATTTTATTTTACTAAACAAATTATTAATTCATTTGCAAGGGCATTTTGGGTTTTACACTATCAATACTCATACTTCTGTATACACTATCCTTTCTCTCTCATCTGCTCCATCGGACAATTTTTTTCACCCGGAGATTTTACTCCGACTTGCTCGCCATGGCTTCCGACGCTTTCACCTACGAAACCGTCGTCTTCCGGAAACTCAAATCGAAGAGTAAAAGTAAGGTTTGTGTGTTTCCCCAAGTCAGCATTCGATTCCATATCTCAATTCATCGGATCTAGTTACGATCTGAATTTATTGGTAGTATTTAGGGTTTCTGCCAATATGCGGTTAAAAAGCCATCGAAGTCGGCTGCGAAATTAGATTTTTCGATCTGTGGTCCTCCACTTGAAGATCATTAATGAGGTCGCCGCTGATCAATTCAACGAACCAAGCCGCAGCGGCTCGATCGACCAACTTGCAATCGAACACGGTGCGAGAGACTCCCAATCAACCAAGTCGTCGTGTCAGCTTTGTTGAGCCAGGAGGTGGTGACGACGATGTGATTCCAGGAGGTGGTGGTGACGATGTGCTTTGTCAGATCTGGTGGCGACGACGATGTGCTACGTAGGGAGGCGTTGATGAAGGTGTGCTTGAAGAAACCTGGAGGGAGCTAAATTCTGTAATTCAACTACAGAATTGCTGGTAAGGTTGATGGATCTATTGTAGTATTGTGTGTTGTTAATGATTTTGATGGTTTCCTAGTTTTGTGTGTGGATTTCCTGTGAATTTGGGATTATTGATGTTTTTGAAATGCTACAAAAACATTTTTGGTTTGATGTCCGCGTCCAAGCATCTCCGCTTCTTGAAGACCAACAAGCATTCACTTACTGTCTAGTTTCTTGACTATTTATTGTATGAAATCCCAGCTGTGTTATTTGCTGATTCATGTGAACCATCTCTGTGGTGATAGGCTAGAATAGAAGAGTTGGTTAGAAAATCCAAGATGGCTGAATTGAAGTTACTGGTATCTGAATCCTCCATGTTGTTTTCTGAGGAATGATGATATAAGAATGCTTGATGTGGTTTGAAGTATCCTTTTTCAGCGGCAGTAAGCGTGATAGGTATGCAATTGTCTTAATTTATCTTTCATTCTCTACATCTCATTGGTCTTGAGTCGCTTGGGTTATTTCCATTTTACCGATTTCAGATGGAGGCTGAAAGCGGCCTCCGTACAGTTATATTGAACCTTGGCAGTTCAAATTGAAGAATTTGAAGAAGAAAGATGAGGATAAATGTGAAGTAAAAGATGAGTTGCGAGTTACTTGGGGTTTATCTTTGATAATGTGCGGCTGGCCAAGTAAGCTCGGAAATATATGTTGTATTTTTCAGAGCTTGGCTATTGCTGCCCTTGATTGTGTAGAAATGTGTTGGGAAGCATCCACACTGCATAGAATTGCAGGATGTGTAGGTTTGATAAACTGGAGAGCTTCAACTACTGGATAGAGTTGATCAAGTTGGTTGCGTCAATTCAGAAGTACTTTGCGTCCATCATGTTCTCTCAACTGCAGGGATAAGTTCTAGTTATTTGCAATAAGTACTTTAAATTTTCTTTCTGAATCCTGCCAGTATTCGTCTGGTAAGATATATTTACTTGCTACGCATATATTAGCTCCTGTGTCTAAATAGGCGTATAAGTGATATCTATGACACTCCTTAAGTTTAATTTCTACCTTTATATAGGTAGAATTAGGATTAACGTGATTACTCAGAATCTGAGGAATCGACATCTGATTCGGTTTCTGTTTCAGAGATGACTTCATATAATTCTTCATTTTCTGATAAGTCAGAATCTTCGTTAGGTTCATAATTCATGTTATAGCAATATTCCAATAGCTTAAGTTGTTTATTATTTTTAACTTTATCTTTATTTGGACATTTATTTGCATAATGTCCTTCCTCTTGACATAGCCAACATGTACATTGTTTTTTACCTGTAGGACAGAATTTCTCCTTCCCTTTTGGTTGGAATTGTCTACGTTTTCTAAAATACTTATTCCTATATTGCGGTTTTTTATATCTTGACTTATAAGGAATAGGTCTAAATTTATACTTTCTTTTGTAATACTTTTTAAGTTTGTTTTTATACCTAGGTTTTTGATAAGTAGCGCATCCATACTTTCCTGGTATATCAACACTTAAATTGTTACAACAGATTCTGTTGTTATAAGTGTTATACCTTTGTTTGTATAGAGTCCTTTGTGTACATAGGTCTTGCATATGTGCTTCAATAGTTCTAATTCTTCCTCCTAACGTGTCTGGTATATCGTCTGGTCTGTTGTCCCATTTATTTTTTATCGCTTTTAGGTGTGGTTGGGGTAGTTTGTTAAAGAATATTTCATTATAAGTTGGTTTTATTTCTGGATTTAGCTTATAATAATACCTTTCAAATTCACAGGCATAATTATTGAAATAACACATATCACAAATGATAAGGTTATCTAAGTACCATCTGGCATTTCCTTGCTCAGATATTTTAACTTCTTGCATGTGATATACCTCATCTCTTCCTACAAATTCTTGGTATAGGGCTTTAACTAGTTTCTTTAAATAATTACTTCCTGAGGTAACTCCTTCCTCCAGAGCAATTTGTTGGATATTATTTAGATTTTGGAACCAGGCTTTTACGTTTCCAGTAATTTTGTGAGCGACGTAAGCCTTACTGGCTGCTATATTCGTTCTAAGTCCCTCATTACTTTGTATGATTACGTCGATTGTAGTTCCCCATTCATCTATCCTTTTAAGTCTGTTTCTTACACAGTCTAAATCTAAGAGGTCAATCTTTTGATTCTCAATGTTTCTTTGGTTATATTCAACGTTTCTTGGTAAAGTGTGCCCTAAATGTTTAAATGGTTGTTTTCTTTTGTCGTAATTTCGTTTTCCTTCATTACGATTTCTTTCGTTATAATCTCTCCTATTTTCAGTTTCAGTTTCGTCGCTAATCTCGCCTCTTGGAATTATTTGTTCATTGGTATTAGAACCTTGTCCAGATTCCATAAATACATTTCTTTCAGGAAAGGTAGGTTCATGAAAGTTTAGTTCTCTGATTTTTTTTAGAGGTAAATTTTCATCTTCTTCCGACGAATCTGATGAGTAAGTTGTGACGTTTCCTTCGTCATAAATTGTCATGAGAGTGGTTTGTTGTTCTATTAATTCATCGTCAGATAAGCTTAGTAGTTTAATACATTCGTTCATATTTTTACCCTGCTCAAAGTCTTTCTCAAGTTTTTCTCTAATCGGGTTAACTGGTATGTTGACGTGACTAATAGGTAGGATAAACATGTTTTCGTTCTTATGTACGAACGTCCCAATATTTCTAATAGCTCTTTGATTTGTATTTCGAATTCTTGTCTGTCAGTAGGAGTGTAACTCATAGGTCTAACCCTTATTACTTTGTTTTTATCTTTTAATTGGATAGAAGCTACTTCATTAGATATATTAATCTTTTTATCTAGCGGATTTTCACTAGCAACTTCTAATAGTTTTTCCTTAATTTTTTCTAATTTATAGATTGGAAAAAGGTTTTGTTTTTCTATAAATTCTAGCTCGTTTACTTCTAAATGTTCTTGTTCTATCTCTCCCCCCTGTTTTTTCGGAGCGATTTTCTTAAATTGCTTCGTAAATTCAGGTTTAGCTATCTTTTGTATGTTTGTTTCCAAGGGACAGAAAACTAATTTTTTGGTTAAGTGGTGAGTAAGACGAATCCACTAAATATCTTGAATAAAAGGGTGATTTAATCTAAGAAAGTTATTTCCTATAATTAAATACATTCCTGTTTCTTGTTGATAAATAGTTGGGAAAATGAATCTTTCCCCACTTAAATAAATTGGTGTATCTTTTGCTACTTTGGAAATAATCATTTCTGAGTTATTTGCAATAAGTACTTTAAATTTTCTTTCTGAATCCTGCCAGTATTCGTCTGGTAAGATATATTTACTTGCTACGCATATATTAGCTCCTGTGTCTAAATAGGCGTATAAGTGATATCTATGATACTCCTTAAGTTTAATTTCTACCTTTATATAGGTAGAATTAGGATTAACGTGATTACTCAGAATCTGAGGAATCGACATCTGATTCGGTTTCTGTTTCAGAGATGACTTCATATAATTCTTCATTTTCTGATAAGTCAGAATCTTCGTTAGGTTCATAATTCATGTTATAGCAATATTCCAATAGCTTAAGTTGTTTATTATTTTTAACTTTATCTTTATTTGGACATTTATTTGCATAATGTCCTTCCTCTTGACATAGCCAACATGTACATTGTTTTTTACCTGTAGGACAGAATTTCTCCTTCCCTTTTGGTTGGAATTGTCTACGTTTTCTAAAATACTTATTCCTATATTGCGGTTTTTTATATCTTGACTTATAAGGAATAGGTCTAAATTTATACTTTCTTTTGTAATACTTTTTAAGTTTGTTTTTATACCTAGGTTTTTGATAAGTAGCGCATCCATACTTTCCTGGTATATCAACACTTAAATTGTTACAACAGATTCTGTTGTTATAAGTGTTATACCTTTGTTTGTATAGAGTCCTTTGTGTACATAGGTCTTGCATATGTGCTTCAATAGTTCTAATTCTTCCTCCTAACGTGTCTGGTATATCGTCTGGTCTGTTGTCCCATTTATTTTTTATCGCTTTTAGGTGTGGTTGGGGTAGTTTGTTAAAGAATATTTCATTATAAGTTGGTTTTATTTCTGGATTTAGCTTATAATAATACCTTTCAAATTCATAGGAATAATATTGAAATAACACATATCACAAATGATAAGGTTATCTAAGTACCATTTTAACTTCTTGCATGTGATATACCTCATCTCTTCCTACAAATTCTTGGTATATGGCTTTAACTAGTTTCTTTAAATAATTACTTCCTGAGGTAACTCCTTCCTCCAGAGCAATTTGTTGGATATTATTTAGATTTTGGAACCAGGCTTTTACGTTTCCAGTAATTTTGTGAGCGACGTAAGCCTTACTGGCTGCTATATTCGTTCTAAGTCCCTCATTACTTTGTATGATTACGTCGATTGTAGTTCCCCATTCATCTATCCTTTTAAGTCTGTTTCTTACACAGTCTAAATCTAAGAGGTCAATCTTTTGATTCTCAATGTTTCTTGGTAAAGTGTGCCCTAAAGGTTTAAATGGTTGTTTTCTTTTGTCGTAATTTCGTTTTCCTTCATTACGATTTCTTTCGTTATAATCTCTCCTATTTTCAGTTTCAGTTTCGTCGCTAATCTCGCCTCTTGGAATTATTTGTTCATTGGTATTAGAACCTTGTCCAGATTCCATAAATACATTTCTTTCAGGAAAGGTAGGTTCATGAAAGTTTAGTTCTCTGATTTTTTTAGAGGTAAATTTTCATCTTCTTCCGACGAATCTGATGAGTAAGTTGTGACGTTTCCTTCGTCATAAATTGTCATGAGAGTGGTTTGTTGTTCTATTAATTCATCGTCAGATAAGCTTAGTAGTTTAATACATTCGTTCATATTTTTACCCTGCTCAAAGTCTTTCTCAAGTTTTTCTCTAATCGGGTTAACTGGTATGTTGACGTGACTAATAGGTAGGATAAACATGTTTTCGTTCTTATGTACGAACGTCCCAATTGGTTTTGTCTTACCACTCCTAGTACTGCAGAAGCAGGTACTTAGCTCCTTAAATGTCTTTTTTATGTGGGTAAAGAACTTCATTTCTAATTTTGTATAGCTAATGGCTTTTCTTTATCTTTCTTTTTATTGGCTCTATCTGGTTCGAAGGGTTCTGCATAAGGTAATGCGGGTGGATATTGAAATTTAGAGAAATCAATCCCCGAGCTTTTTCCAGTTAATTTCATTTGAATAATTTGTCTTTGTATCTTTTCTATTCCGTTTTTATATTTGTTTTCTTTTACGCTTAATTCTTCTCTAATAATCTGAATTATCTTTTCTTCAGTAATCATACTTGTTTTTATTTTTTGTAGTTCTTCTTTTATTTCTTGTAGAACTGAATCGACTGAAGTTGCCATTATTCTTCGTATCCGACGGCTTTACTTATATTATCTAGAGTTTTGAACATTTTTGTGAATTCTTTTAAAAGTGGTTCGATATCCGGTATCTTTTCGTTTAAGTCATGAACTGTTTTTTCTAGTTTCTTAATGTCGATTGGTTTTATCATATTGATTATATATTGATTTTGTTCTGAAATCTTCTTTAGTTTATTGAGTTCATTTGTTTTTAAACTAGTCAAGTTGTTTTGAAGGTCCATTATTTGTTCTTTAAGCGAGGTTGTTTCGTTAATTTGACTTTTATTTTCATTAGTTTGGGTTCTGTTTTCGTTTTTGTCCATAACTTCTCCGCATATTTGTTGATTAAGTATTGTGTTGAGTTTTTTGGAATTCATTATCATTATGTATGATTGAATCCGTTAATGTATTTCCGATACTTATTAATACTTTTTGAATATGTGGAAGTGTGCTAGACATATTTTCCATTGTTTCCTTATCACAATGATGCCAATGTAGGCAATTACTTGTCCAATTACAATCAGTTTGTTTACTTGTCCAATATTTTTTATATCCTGTTGTATTTTGTAAATCATGTTCTACATTTTTCTTGTCGTCTGTCATTCTATGAATCCTATTGCCTTTCCAAATTTATCCATTTTAAAAGATAATTGTCTTAATAGAATATTACTTGATTCTGGTAAATATGCACTAGATGATCTTCTTGGTTCGTATTTGGATCTAGGTTGTCCATAATAACTCTTATCTTTTGTTAAATCAATAGTCCAATTTTCTTCATCTGGAAATAATTCACAGAATTCATTTTTCTCTACATTTCCTATGTCTGTAAATACTTCATCTAATTCAATATATTCTTGTTTAGCGTATTCTATGCTATGTACTGAATTACTTATTGCATATGCGACCATGTAGGTAACCGAAAAGGCTTTATCTCCTTTGTTCATTAATTCTTTGTTTTCAAATTCATGTATAAAACTAAGTGTTTTATCTAAATTTAATGTGTTTAGATTAACTCTATATTTCGGGTAGACTGAAAACATAAATTTTCCGTATGCTAGGTTTCCTTTAGCGGCTCCTATAACACAGAGTTTTCTGTCGTTAATTCTATTATCAATTAATGCCATTTTTATAGGTGTGTCAATTCCGTTTTGGAAATGTGCTGTAAGAATTATTTTGACTGCTCCTAAATGAACCGTAGTCATTTTTCTTCTTACTTCTTCTGTTAGGCTATTTAACTTTTTATTTAATTCTTGTTTGGTTATGAGGGGTAAATACACATTTCCTCTTGTGTCATTCATGTCTATAGGTAATTCTTTTGTTGTTACGCAATAAATGATTTCATTTTTTCGCCTTAGGAATCCTACTAAAGTTCTGGGTATTTTGAATATTTCTTCTTTTTTCAAGGTTCCTTTCATTTTTTGGATTTGTTTAAGTTTTTCGTTATGTAAAACTAGCTCTGCTGTAAATCCGTTGTTTGATTCTGTCGTATAAATTTCTGAATTTTCTTTTTCTTCTTTTATATCCATCTCGAGTATTTTTGTTTTCTGATATGTATTTGTAACATTCTTCTTATTTCATCTCTAACTCTTCGTATTCTATTAATTTCTTCTTTTAATTCGTTAATTTGTTGTTCAATATCCATTAGTCCGTATCTGGATACGAGTCATAATCTGGGTGTGTTTCTAAATAATTTCTTAGTTGTAGATGGTCGAAATAATCCTCGAAGTTATTGAAATATAGATCTCCATCTCTATACCAATATTCTTCTTCGTACTCTTCAAGATCATTTAGCTCGTTATCTAAATAAATATCTACTTCTTCGATGATTAGTGTTTTTATTTCGATCGGTAAGTCTTTAAGTGCATAGAGAATTACCAGTTTTGTTTCTTCGTTTAACTGTGTTCGAAACATGTCTCCAACGTTCATGTTCCAATTATTTAATAATACATTACTGCTTGATCCTTGTTCCATGATGGTAATTAAAATAGATTATCAGTCCGTTTCATTTCCTGAATAATCTTCACACCAGTTGCTACTGCTGTAAATTTCCTTAGCTTTTCTTCTCTCATATTCCTCTTCTGGGTCTGAGAACTCTGTTGAATATGTTTCATCATTTAGTTCAGCTAATTCGGCTTCTATTATTCTTAACTCTTCATATAAGTCAAGTATTGTTAAAATAGGTAGGTGTACATCTATTGGTAAGTCTCTGAATATGTTAAAGATTAATAGTTTAGTTTCGTCTGGTAAATATTTAAAATATTTTAAATGTTTAATACTCGTTTTCGGATCTGAATTGAATTTAGATTCGTTTGCGTATGTTTCTAATATATTACTATTCATAATTTCTGTTATGCCATTCATTATCTTCTAAATAAAAGTCGTAATCTATTTCTGATAGATATTTGTCTATGGCAAGATCGATAGCTTCGCAGACCTGATCTTTGATTTCTTGTGGAAAGTTTTTAAGTATATAAAAGATAAGTATCTTTTGTTCTTCTTCTAATTGGTATTTAAATAAATCAAAATTTCCGTTGTCATATAAGTTGTCCATTATATGTATTTTGATCGTATTTTTCTTCTGATGAATAGTGATTTTGACTTTTACTATTCATGTAGGTCCCGCTCTGATACCATTTTTTCACTGATCGATACCATTTTTTCACTGGTCCAGTGATCTTTCTTTTCGGCAGAAAGAGTAGCTAAAACCGTTTTGTAATCCTTATATGTATCTAGTAAATCTAGTTTTTCTTCGCATAATTTTACACATAATTTATAATTTTTAATAGTCTTTTCTAGCTGTTTTCGGATATAGTAGTCGTATCTGTTTATTTGAATAGTAATTTCTTCGCAACAGGCTTGTAGATGTTCTTTAGTTAGTTGATTAATTTCTTGCATAGGTGAGTGGAAAGACAAATCAATTGATTCCATAATTATTTATAATAACTGATAATTGGTGCCATCATTTGGCCTAATTAGAGTAAGAGAGAAAATATTTTTCATACCTGCGTTCGTGTGTGATCGTTTTCGTCTTTGTAGATTCTGAATCTCCACCACTACGTCTCCTGCAGAACTAGCCTTCCCCGGCATTCCTATTTGGAGCTCTCTGTAGTCCAGGAGGATAAATCTAACTTAACGATAAGTAATGATCCTAAGATCTTTTTCAAACAGAGAAACTAAAAGCTTGAGAATTTTATTAGAGAGAAGGTCGAGAGTACAAGAGGCGATGCTTAGATAACATACATATGGCGCCTTATATAGCTAGCCATCTTTAATCTAATAAAACCAATACCACTACCTGGCATACGGTTTTAGCACACCGAAACATAAAACTAGAAAAAGATAAAAGGAGAAGATGCTCTTCTTTATTTTGTAGCTTTTGCTTTTACTTTTCCTGCCGACCTTGCCTTCGCATGTGGGTGAAGGGCCTACATGTCTGCTTTTTCTTTTCCGTAAGTGGAGATGATAGTCATGGCATCTTTTGATTTTGAGGGAGATGTGCCAACATCTTCAGTCTTCTTAGGGCTGTCATGGGTCTGGCCTTCCGGATCTTTTAGGTATTCAGTAGCAGTAGTTGGGTTTACATTGAAGATGGCTTCTTCGAATAACTTTTTCCATCCTTTAACTGCTTCTAATTCTCGTGGATTAATTGGTTTGTTGAAGTGAGAATGAATGATAACTTGTGGGCTGCAGTAGTTGACTTTTAAATCAGAGTTATCCTTGACTTTGAATAATTCATAAGCAATGTTTCCGAGGGTGAGAACCCTTAATTTTATCAAGTCTTCTTTGCAGATGGCTGGATTTGTCTTTAGTTGAGTAATAGCTTGCTGAATTCCAGCTGGTCCCATTCGAATCCAGTGATAGGGAAGAATAATCTTGCCTTGTTCATTGAAGTCCGCATAACTTGATTGGAGCTTTAGGTAGATTTGTTTATCTGTCTGAGTTTTCTTGACAAACTGAAGAATAGTTTGTTTAATTGAAGAATTGAAATGCTCCAACTCTTTATAAGTTTGACCCAGATAAATGGTGTCGATGAGTCCGAGGCAGAAAAGTTCATACACTCGTTGTGGTTTAGCTTCTGGATAAATCATTTGTTTAAGTAGTCCTGTCCTGATAATCGGATATATACCTTGCTCACATTTTCCTTGTAGAAAATGGTTGTAAGTTGAGAGGAAATCACTTTCTAATAAGTCAGAACAATCCTTTCGGACAATAGGTTGCATAATTCCCATCGGGGCAGTATTTTGGGGTACGTGCCCAATAACTTGGAAGTGATTTTTAGGTTTGGCAATGCTGAGCATGGCTTCCTTGTACTCGTTTTTAAGTTGAGGGCCAAGATAAGTTGATAAAACATATTTTGCTTCAAACTCTGTAGGAAATTCCTTAAGTATGTCCCTTTCTCCGACTTCGGGATAAGTTGTATAAATACCTTTTCTTGGTCCATTCATAATGGCGTATACCTTGGAAGGATTAACTTCTTTGCTCTTTTTAGGTCATTTGCGGTAATTAATGGTGCTGGGAATCCAGACTTATTTGCTTTTGCTTTAAGTAATTCGAGCTCTTTCTTCAAAATTGACTCTTGAAGTCTTTCTAACTCGAGTTCTTTCTCCATAATCGTGATATGGCTTGCATCCATGTTTTCTTTGTATGTACCTGCGTTATTGACATTATATTAGTTTTAATATTACTAATTATAAAATCTTCCTTGATGTTATTAAGTTCTCTTGTTAAACAATCTGCTAAGCAATTTTTAACTCCCGCAATGTGTTCTACTTTGAAGGTATAGTAATTAAACCATTGTTGCCATCTAAGTAATCTTCCTTGTTTATAATCTTCTGAAATATTCGTCCTAAGAAAGTATCCAAAGTTTTTACTATCTGTTCTAATTAGGAATTCTTTGTCGATAATATAAGCTTTAAATTTCTTTATTGTTTTCTTAATGGCAAGATATTCCTTTTCATTTGAATGATATCTCGTTTCTGGTCCAGTGAAGGTACCGGAAGCATATCTACATAATTTTTCTTCATTATTTAAATTTTTAGCCTTTAAAATACCTCCCCAATATAGGTCACTTGCATCTGTTTCTATTATCATGTAATCCTCTGGTAAAGGATGATATAACGCTGGTAGGTGATTGAATTTACTCTTAAGTTTTTTAACGTAGTTTGTATCAGATTCTTCCCAAGTCCACCTGACTTTGTCTTTTAACTTCTTTTGTAAAGGTTTTCTTAATTCTGATAACTTGTTAACATACATTTCTGCATATGTTAAAATTCCTAAGAATCTTTGTAACATTTTCTTATCTTGGATTTTATCTGGGAATTTCTTTATATGATCTAAAATATGTGCTTGTAATTTTATTTGACCTTCTTTGATTTCAAGTCCTAGAAAAGATATTTCTTTTAAGCATATCTTAGCTTTTCTTTTAGACAGTACTATTCCTTTTTCTTTACATTTGTTAAGTATGTGCTCAAGATGAGCGTAGTGTTCTAACTCAGTATCTGAGTAAATGAGTATATCGTCTACATAGATGAGACTAAAATCTCTAAATTGCTCAAAGGTCTTATCCATAAATCTTTGGAAAATTCCCGGAGCTTGTTTTAATCCAAAAGGAACTACGTTCCATTCGTAATGTCCTTGAGGGCAACTGAATGCCGTAAGTGGTTTGGATTCTTTATTTAAACGTATCTGCCAAAATCCTGATTTACAGTCAAGACTTGAATAATATTTTTTACCTCTTATTTGGGCTAATAGTGTTTCTTTATTAGGTAGGAAATAACCGTCATCAATGGTTTCAGTGTTAAGTGCTTTGTAGTTTATAACCATTCGTTTTTTACCTCTTTTACGTTCTGCTTCATTTTCTACCATGAATGCGGGTGAGACAGAGGATCAAGCAGTAATGTATTATTAAAACAGATGCAAGTGGTTTGTCTTACCACTCCTAGTACTGCAGAAGCAGGTACTTAGCTCCTTAAATGTCTTTTTTATGTGGGTAAAGAACTTCATTACTAATTTTGTATAGCTAATGGCTTTTCTTTATCTATCTTTTTATTGGCTCTATCTGGTTCGAAGGGTTCTGCATAAGGTAATGCGGGTGGATATTGAAAGTTAGAGAAATCAATCCCCGAGCTTTTTCCAGTTAATTTCATTTGAATAATTTGTCTTTGTATCTTTTCTATTCCGTTTTTATATTTGTTTTCTTTTACGCTTAATTCTTCTCTAATAATCTGAATTATCTTTTCTTCAGTAATCATACTTGTTTTTATTTTTTGTAGTTCTTCTTTTATTTCTTGTAGAACTGAATCGACTGAATTTGCCATTATTCTTCGTATCCGACGGCTTTACTTATATTATCTAGAGTTTTGAACATTTTTGTGAATTCTAGATGTAGAAATCTGATATCTTGCCACCGAATGCAAGCGAAAACAAGCCTATGCCCATGTTGATCTTGGTTTTAGTGGCGAAGAGGAATGGCCGTCTGACAGATGCTTGTCGTCAGAGCAAATGTACAAATAAATTTATAAGTCCGCTACTCGCGACTTAACTACTGGGTAGCAAGTGGTAAGTAGGGGTCGAACCCAAGAGAGTTAGTGTGGATTAGTTGTTCTTTAATGAAGCTTATGCAGAAATTAATTACGATTGGGGTTGGGTTTGAGTGTGTTTTGGGAACTGAAAGTAAATTACAGCAGTTGATAATGGAATGTAAGGAAATGATTCGGTTTTAGGGGCCTTGTATTATAATTGTTTATCATCGACCGCTAATGATCATACCAAGTGTTCAAAGATGAATTGAGACTATTTCTAGCGCAAGACATGATCATGCTAAGTATTCAAAGATGAATCTAGGTTATTTCTAACGCAAGACTTGCAACATCATTTAAAACACCCCTTTCAAGGTATGCTAGTCTATGTGCATCCACCTGATCTCCCAGTGACGTTGTGATCAAGTGGTGTTTTAGATAAGTCGAACTCCTCAGATAAGCTTTGCCCTTTCGTAGCATCCACTTACCCGAGTATGTTCACGAACCCCACGGAAGAGTTTTGCCCTTTCGTAGCATCCACTCAACCTTGGAAATTCTGACTATAAATGGCACATAGAACAAGTTTTGAATACAAAGGTATACTAAGAGTAAGATCTAAAACATTTATAATACAAGTACACCCTTTAACCGAATAACAAGTTTAGCTACTAATCATCGCAATGGTTATCATAACTATGAACTTGGAAAAACAAGAGTTTTGAAAGACAGTAAAATAAATACGAAAATACTTACAAAACCGTTGAAGCGCCAAGGATCAAGCTTTGATTCCCAAAGTAATATTACATGATTAGTGCCCAAAATTCTAGAGAGATAAGTGAAATGTTGTGGTGGTGATGATACAAATGAGGAGGAGTGCTCATCTATTTATAGGCTAAGGAGGAGGAAATGGAGGGTGGAGATGGGTTGCATCCAAGGGAGGAGGAGGAAGAGTGCATGGCAAGCTTGGGAGGAGGAGTGGAGGAGAAGCCTCCACATGGCAACTTCTCCGTGGTGCTCAAGAAGCCGCCGGCGGCTTTGGGAGGGGAGAAGTGAGGTGGTGACAAGTGGAGCAAGGAGAGTGGAGGAGCTACCATGTGAGGGAGGAGCCGCCGGTCATCCTTGTACATGGATGAGTTTTGACAGTTTTGTACTGTCTTTACAAAACTATCAGTCCAATTTTACTCCGGGCTGTTTTTGATAATTCCTCAGTTGGATTTAATTTGAGTAATTCGTCGTCAGGATCTTGAGATTTCTTCGTTCAGCGTCTGATCTTGACCTTTGATTGACTCTTGTTATCTTTTCAGCATAAAATCCTCTCCTTAGCGTGTTTTCACTTTAGTCTCTCAAATGCCCTGTGGAAATATATCGGGACTAACACGTCAAAGTTAGATAGACAAACAGTCTAATTTGGTGGGTTTAACTGTATTTATGATGCATACAATTACGGTCCATCAGATCACCCCACACTTTTAGTTGTTCATCCCGAACAATGCTATTAAAGGGCGGCACTCTAAGTTTGGTTTAAAATATGAAAATTAGACTGTGGGACTCGATTTATCCTAATTCATGCATTGCTTACTTATTACCAAATTAAACTGTGTAAATAAATAGAAGAAACTTGATACGTGTACCTTCGTGCCGAGATGCAAATTATATTGGATGTTTCGGGAGATAGTCCTTTTTAGGCTCCTGGACTGCAACCTCAGGATCGTCTCTTACTATATGGTTTTCTTGTAGCTTTCTCTAGCACGTGATTCGGTTCGGGTTTCACTGGTTTGAGTACTTTGATTTTCTTTTGGCGAGGGACTGCTTTTTGTAGTGAATCGGCTTTTGGCCTTTGATTTGACGCTTTGAGTACTTCACTTTTGTTCGGTTAAAACCTTCACAATTTTGGGCCTTAGGCCTCTTGATTTGCTTCTTCGAGCTTTTCGCCTTTTTGTGGTTTTGCATGTCCATTTTCTCAAGCCTTTTTGGGAGGTCCAATCATCGCCCGCAAGCCTATGGAAATACCTCCCCGCTCTTCTCGTTTTTGCCGTTTTCGCGCGAGTCAAGGTGAGGGTCGCTCATCTATTTTCTCGGCTACTTTGACTGTCGTTTCGCGCGGGTCAAGATGAGGGTCGCTCATCTATTTTCTCGGCTACTTTGACCAGAGATAGGACGGTCTGATTCCCGTCCTCGCCTTTTGCATTGCATGGCGGAGATGACTTCAATTTTCACTGAAACCCGAAGTGCAGCCTCCACTGACTTCGAAAACCATATAGTTTGATCTGATCCTTCGATTGCTTGCCAAGCCTCTCTAGGGCATTTCTATCAACTCCACATCCCTAGTTTATCTCAGCACAAAGGGACAAATGAGAAGTTACGTTCTAAGTTTTTAGACAGTTGAATTTTCACAAGGTAAATGCATGAATTTCGGTCTATCTTTTTCACATTCTTAAGTTCATACTTTCAAAAAGATACACTAAAAAAGAAAAACATGTTATGTACACAGATGATTCTCACCCCACACTTTTGAACGAAGGCGTGCCTTTCAGCAAGACTTAGTTCAAAAGTCATGCAAGCAAATATATACAGGTGAGGTGAGAATGATGCAAGGCAAAAAAAAACTAAATGACAGAAATTAAATGACAGAAAGTAAGATAGTGTCGGGTTACCTCCCGACCAGTGCCTTTGTTTAACGTCGTTGGCTCGACGATACCTCATTCCTGGATCATAAGTAGGGATCCCATGGGTGCTTGAGGTCGAATTTCTTCTCGGTTGTCCTTTTTCTTCGAGAGGGTGAGGCTTCTTTGACCATAGCTGCTGGTCCATTGAGTCGTCCTTTCTTGTTTCTCCTTCCGGGTTTCCATTCTTTCGACCCATGCCTTTGCCGCTTCTTCATGTTTGAATAGTTGGCACTTTCGCGAGTTTGGAAGTTGGGTTTTGTGCCTTCAAACATCGGCGACCACAGGCATGTTCCCATGTGAGGCCTCTTCTTGGTGGTAGCTACGAATGGTTGTCTTGGAATGATTGAGTTCCCGGGTGGTTTTTCTTGGCTTATGACGAGAGAGATTTCCTTTGTCGGTTTTTTTGGCTCATGCTCTGCCTCCAACTCCCCTTGTACCGCATCATCATTGATTATATGATCTTCGGTGGTTATGATCAGTATGAAACACGAAGGGTTAAGTTGAGGCACTTCGACCATGAGGACTAGGTCTGTTTCAGGTGCTCCGACAGTGAGGACTAGGTCTTTCTCGGACAGTTTGGCAATGAGGTCCGGGACTTCCTCGGGTGCTCCGAGCGCAAGGACCGGGCCTGGCTTGATTTCTTCGGCCGCTTCAGCAGTGAGGTTCGGGATTTCTGTTGGCTCGGCAGTTAGGACTGTGATTTCCTCGGGTGGACTGGTGATAAGGACCGGGCCTGATTTGGGCAGTTCTTTTTCTAACTCCCAGGGATAATCTAAATGTAGCTCTTCTTCAGGCAACCATGGGTCCTTATCCTCGTCATCAATATGATCTCCGGGGGTAGTCACACTGAGGTATGGGTCTGATATGGGCAATTTGTCATTGAGGTCCGGGTATGTCTTGGCCGTGAATTGGTGTATCGAGGCATTCAATTGCTGCATGTCTGTGGCCAATTGCTGGGTGCTAGCTGCCAGCTCGTTTTCCACCGCCCATAACTCAGTTTTGGCCCTGATTTGTTGCATTATGTTGTCCAGTTCTTTGCTCCGCATAGCCTGATCTTGTCTTGGTCTTGACCTCGCGGCCAAATCATTTATTAAGCTCCAAAGATCATCCGTGTCCAAGTTACCTACTGATCCTCCTGCTGCCTCATTTAGCCAATTCCACTCATGTGGCAACATCCCACAGAGAAACTTTGTTTGAAGATCGAAGTTGGTGAATCCATGGTGCGGGCAGCTCGTCACAATGGAATCGAAGTTCCATAAGTACTCGTCCAATGTTTCGTCCCGGGATTGCTGTAAGTTGTTGATCTTCTCGCGGATTTCAAGTTCAAAGGATGGTGGGGAAAACTCCGCATTATTCCAAGGTTCCATTCCGTAGTAGTACGACTTGGTGAATTGCATTATAAAAGAAAAAAGAAAAATAAAACAACTATTCCGATGCACAACTCCCCGGCAACGGCGCCAATTTGACAGATGCTTGTCGTCAGAGAAAATGTACAAATAAATTTATAAGTCCGCTACTCGCGACTTAACTACTAGGTAGCAAGTGGTAAGTAGGGGTCGAACCCAAGAGAGTTAGTGTGGATTAGTTGTTCTTTAATGAAGCTTATGCAGAAATTAATTACGATTGGGGTTGGGTTTGAGTGTGTTTTGGGAACTGAAAGTAAATTACTGCAGTTGATAATGGACTGTAAGGAAATGATTCGGTTTTAGGGGCCTTGTATTATAATTGTTTATCATCGACCGCTAATGATCATACCAAGTGTTCAAAGATGAATTGAGACTATTTCTAGCGCAAGACATGATCATGCTAAGTATTCAAAGATGAATCTAGGTTATTTCTAACGCAAGACTTGCAACATCATTTAAAACACCCCTTTCAAGGTATGCTAGTCTATGTGCATCCACCTGATCTCCCAGTGACGTTGTGATCAAGTGATGTTTTAGATAAGTCGAACTCCTCAGATAAGCTTTGCCCTTTCGTAGCATCCACTTACCCGAGTATGTTCACGAACCCCACGGAAGAGTTTTGCCCTTTCGTAGCATCCACTCAACCTTGGAAATTCTGACTATAAATGGCACATAGAACAAGTTTTGAATACAAAGGTATACTAAGAGTAAGATCTAAAACATTTATAATACAAGTACACCCTTTAACCGAATTACAAGTTTAGCTACTAATCATGGCAATGGTTATCATAACTATGAACTTGGAAAAACAAGAGTTTTGAAAGACAGTAAAATAAATACGAAAATACTTACAAAACCGTTGAAGCGCCAAGGATCAAGCTTTGATTCCCAAAGTAATATTACATGATTAGTGCCCAAAATTCTAGAGAGATAAGTGAAATGTTGTGGTGGTGATGATACAAATGAGGAGGAGTGCTCATCTATTTATAGGCTAAGGAGGAGGAAATGGAGGGTGGAGATGGGTTGCATCCAAGGGAGGAGGAGGAAGAGTGCATGGCAAGCTTGGGAGGAGGAGTGGAGGAGAAGCCTCCACATGGCAACTTCTCCATGGTGCTCAAGAAGCCACCGGCGGCTTTGGGAGGGGAGAAGTGAGGTGGTGACAAGTGGAGCAAGGAGAGTGGAGGAGCCACCATGTGAGGGAGGAGCCGCCGGTCATCCTTGTACATGGATGAGTTTTGACAGTTTTGTACTGTCTTTACAAAACTATCAGTCCAATTTTACTCCGGGCTGTTTTTGATAATTCCTCAGTTGGATTTAATTTGAGTAATTTGTCGTCAGGATCTTGAGATTTCTTCGTTCAGCATCTGATCTTGACCTTTGATTGACTCTTGTTATCTTTTCAGCATAAAATCCTCTCCTTAGCGTGTTTTCCCTTTAGTATCTCAAATGCCCTGTGGAAATATATCGGGACTAACACGTCGAAGTTAGATAGACAAACAGTCTAATTTGGTGGGTTTAAGTGTATTTATGATGCATACAATTACGGTCCATCACTGTCCCAATATAAGTGCTGGAGGATCATCGTCTCTAGCATCTCCCATCTGCAAGACATAGAAATCTGCAGGAACAACAAGGTCTCCTACTCGGAGGGTTAAATCCTCATGCAAACCAACCGGTCTAACACATGATTTATCTCCTAACTTGACCAATAGCTTAGGAGGTTTCAAAAGCCCCAAATTTAAAGAGCAATATAATGAGTAAGGCATGGCATTAATCGAAGCACCCAAATCAGTTAGACAATGATGTATTTGAGTCTCACCGATACCACAGGTGACTGTGAAGGCACCTGGGTCCTTACTCTTTTCAAGTGGTGCTTCATGACTCGTAGCGAGTGGGCGCTCCATTATTGGCTCATTTTGCTCATGCCTCGCCTCCAATCTACCTCCTAGCTCATCCTTGTCGACCATATGGTCTTTAGGAGTTGTTACCTGCATTGAAAACGAAGAGAAAAATCAGTTTTGGAACATGCATCAGTGGGCACCGCGTCTGGCCTTGACATTACGACCGCGCCTGGCTTAGACATTAGGGGTGCTTCTTCTTCAGACATTAGTGTCGAGCTAATGTCTATTGCAGACGCGGTTAGCACTGTGCCCAAATTGTCTTCTTCGTTTTCTGCTTCAATGTGCCCATCGAGCGCGAGCATCTTATTCACCCAATATGCAGACTCCTTCAGTGCTGCATCCACATCCACTACTGCAAATGTGTTGACATTCCCTCTCGGATTCGGCACTGTCTGCGATGGCAACCGTCCTGGATCGTTCTTGAGTTTGGAGACCGTGGTGGCAATTTGGGACATTTGCTTGGACAGGTCGGCTATTGCTCCGGTCTTGGCCTGGAATTGATGCATCGAAGCAGCTAGTTCCCTCACGATGTCCTCCAAGGGTTTGCCTTGCTGACTCGGGCCTGCCTGGTTTTGGTTATGCCCTCGCTGCTGATACTGATTCTAATTAATGTAGCTGCCCTGCTTCTGGCGATACGATGGACGGTAGTACTGCTGCTGAGTCTGATGGGGTGCATGGTTATTATAATTCTGAAATTCACCCACTGCATTGACGTTGGCATGTGTGTCCTCCTGTAGACTGGGGCAAGCATCTGTCTTATGGTCTATTGCACCGCAAAACTCACACGGCCTCGCCTGGACCGGCTGCCTCCTCATTAATTGCATCATCATCTCCTTCATCTGCTTCATCTCTTCGGCCATTGAGTTAGATGGAGGCTCAACCTTTGAGACGTTTCTGGTCCGGCTGAACTCTTCTTCTTTGTTGGCCTCGTCTCTGAACCTTGCATTCTCGGCTACTTCCGTAATCTTCCTTCGCTCACCGGCTGGGGACAGAATCATGATAGTTCCTCCAGCCGCGGCGTCTAGCAGACTCCTGTTGAGTGGCCTCAGTCCATCAAGCATGTATTCCATGATTAGTTTCTCAGGCAGTCCAAGATTGCAGCAACTCTGTTCTAGGGCATTGAACTTCTCCAGATAGTCGTACATTATCTCGTTTGGCCCTTGTCTGAGATCTTGCAACTGCCTACAAACCTGCATTGCCTTGCCCGCTGGGTAGTACTTGTTCAGGAACTTCCTCTACATCTGGTCCCATGTCTGGATGCTACCTGAAGGCAGAGACAAAAGCCAATCATTAGCGGCGTCAATCAAAGAGAATTAAAAGGCCTTTAACTTAAAGTCTTCCACTTCGACTCCGTATGGTTTAAGGTTTTGGCAGATGCCATGGAGGCGTTGAAGATGTGTGGTAGCCGATTCTCCCTGGCGTCCCGAGAACTTGGGCAGATGGTGCACGACTGCCAAGTTGATGACTATTCCCTCAAGTTCTGCCCCCTTGTAGATGCACCACGGCAGGTTCCTGAAGTTTGGAGCACACAGCTCCCCCATGGTGGGCTCTCGGTAATAGTATTCTTCGTCATACTCTTCCCTGATGAGAGGCTGTTGTAGTGGAGGCGGCTGCGGTGGTCTAACTGGAGCCGGCGGCTGTAGTGGTGGCTGCCTCAGGGCAACACCATTCTGTGCCATTGGTGGCCTCTGATTCAGCTATTGAGCTAGCCTTGCTGCGTTATTCGCCCAGTTGCGAGCACGTAACTCTCGTTCTGGCTCATCATAGAATGGAGGAATTACTTCCTTGTTTTCATTGACTGGAGCGATCGCATTGTTGTTGTTCTGGTCATCGCCAACCTGACTACCTGCACAAGACATGGTGAAACAAGTAGCAAGCACGAAAAATAACTAAATAAAAATAAAATAAAAACAAAAAAAATAAAAACAAAAAGAAATAACTTCACCAAAGCGCAGCTCCCCGGCAACGGCGCCAAAATTTGACACGCGCCGTCTGACGTGTCAAATTTATATTTATATTTTTCCATGCAAGAACTAGTAGAGTGGCAAGCAGGGGTCGAACCCTAGAGAGCTATTGTGGTTTAGTTGTCCTGTAAACAAATAAATTGGGGGTTTGGTGTGAGCAAATATAAGAAAGCACAAGAGAATAATAACGAGGATTTCAATCAGCGAGAAAATTCAATCTAGGGTTTCTATTGTGACACGTTCATTGACAGATGCTTGTCGTCAGAGCAAATGTACAAATAAATTTATAATAGTCCGCTACTCGCAACTATACTACTGGGTAGTACTTGGTAAGTAGGGGTCGAACCCAAGGGAATCAGTGGGATAGTCGTTCTTTGAGGGGGTTTATCCAGCGAGAGAGCGTGTTTTAGGTTGGTTGGTTGGTTTTAAAGCTACCAGCTAAGTGATTGATTGATTGATTGGTTGGTTGGTTTTAGTACTGGAAAGTAAATTGCAATTTATAATTGAGGAGAAATGTTCGGTTTCAGGGGCCTTGTATTATATCCTGTTTATCATTGACTCTTAGTGAATCTGCTAAGTATTCAAATGGTGTATCAAGGCCATTCCAAGCACTCGATTTGCGTACACTGTCTAGCCTATTCCAAGGACGTAGAGCACTTATTCTACTTAGACTAATACTCCATTCCCGGTTGTATTAGCCTACGTGCATCCATTTGATCAATCATTCCCGATCAACCAAATGGTGTTTAAGGGAAGTCAAACTTCTCAGATAAGCTTTGCCATTCCAAGCATCCACTTATCCGTACAAGTTTACGAACCCCCACGGAAGAGTTTTGCCATTCCAAGCGTCCACTCAACCTTGGACGTTCTGACTTAATATATGGCACATAGAATAAGTTTTGAATACTAAGGCGAGACACTAAGTTAATAGTCTAAAACATTTTATAATACAAGTGCGCCCCTTAGACCGAACTACTAGTTTAGCTACTATTTATCGCGCTAAACATTATAACTAAGGAAATAAAAACAGTTGAATAAATACTAAGAATTACTTACAACCGTTGAAGCGCCAAGGGAGCTATCCTTTATTTCCAAAGCCAAACAAATATTACAACTTACAAAACTTTAGAGAGATAAGTGAATTTGGATTTTGAGGTGTGTTTTTCATGAGGAGGAGGAGCTCCTCCTTATATAGCCATGGGAGGAGGAGGAGATGGCCACAAGTGTCCCATGGTGATTAGAGGAGAAAATGGAGGGAGAAGATGGCCACCACATGGAGGAAGGAGAGGAGGAGCAAGGAGGAGCCGCCGGTTGCCGGTGGTGGAGGGAGGAGGAGGGGTGGCTTTGGCCACCTCTTGCCCAAGTGGCCGGTCATCTTGCCCAAATGTGAATTTTGTACAGTTTTGTGCAGTCTTTTCACAAAACTGTCAATGTGTTTTGTCCCGGGCTGTCTTGATTCCTCTCCTGATTCTTCTGATTAATTTGTTATGAGTGATTCAACGTCAGGATCCTTGATATTTCTTCAGTCGGCATATGATCTTGACCTTGGATTGACTCGTAACATCTTTTCTGCTTTAAAAGCTCCTCTTTAGCATGTATTCTCTCTAAGCTCTGAAATACCCTGTAAAAATATATCTGAACTAACAAGCAAAAGTTAAATAGACAAAATGTCTAATTAAGGGGGTTATACTGTGTTTTTGATTCGTATAATTTTGGTCCATCAGATCACCCCACAATTTTAGTTGTTCGTCCCGAACAATGCTATTCAAGGGCGGTATGTTAAGTTGGCTTTGGAATATGAAAATTAGACTGTGGTACTCGATCTATCCTAATTCATGCATTACTACTTATTACTAAATTAAACTGCATAAATAAATAGAAGAAATTTAATACTTGTACCTCCGTGCTGAGATGCAAATTATATTGGATGTCTCGGGAGATAGCCCTTTTTAGGCTCCTGGACTGCAATCTCGGGATCGTCTCGCACTATATGGTTTTCTGGTAGCTTTCTCTAGCACGTGATTCGGTTCGGGTTTCACTAAGTTGAGCCTTTTTGATTTCTTTCTTTTTTGGCAAGGGACTGCTTTTGTAGTGAATTGGCCTTTGGCCTTTGATTTGACTCTTTGAGTACTTCACTTTTTGTTTGGTTAAAACCTTCACAATTTTGGGCCTTTGGCCTCTTGATTTGCTACTTCGAGCTTTTCGCCTTTTGTGGCTTTGCTAGTCCATTTTCTCAAGCCTTTTTGGGAGGTCCAATCATCGCCCGCAAGCCTATGGAAATACCTCCCCGCTCCTCTCATCTTTGTCGTTTCGCACGGGTCAAGATGAGGGTCGCTCATCTATTTTCTCGGCTACTTTGACTAGAGAGAGGACGGTCTAATTCCCGTCCTCGCCTTTTCTTTTCTTTTTGCATAAACACTGCATGGCGGAGAAGACTTCAATTCTTCACTGAAACCCGAAGTGCAGCCTCCACTGACTTCGAAAACCATATAGTTTGATTTGATCCTTCGATTGCTTGCCAAGCCTCTCTAGGGCATTTCTATCAACTCCACATCCCTAGTTTATCTCAGCACAAAGGACAAATGAGAAGTTACGTTCTAAGTTTTTAGACAGTTGAATTTTCACAAGGTAAATGCATGAATTTCGGTCTATCTTTTTCACATTCTTAAGTTCATACTTTCACAAAGATAATACTAAAAAGAAAAAAACATGTTTATGTACACATGTGGTTCTCACCCCACACTTTTGAACGAAGGCGTGCCTTTCAGCAAGACTTAGTTCAAAAGCCATGCAAGCAGATATTATACGAGAAGGAAATGCTATTAAGGAAAAGGAAGAACAGAACTCCCTTTAAGGTGTCGAATGAACGACATGGCACGAGGCTGGATAATCGAGGGAGTTCGGCTGGGGCCTTGAACTCTTAGCGTAGCCCTGACTGGCTTAATGTTGCACCCAAGTCCGATTCCTAAATAGTCAAATCTTCTATGCACCAAGTGGGTGAGAGCAACTTATTAAAAGAAAAAATAAAAAGACAGAAAGTAAGATAGTGTCGGGTTACCTCCCGACCAGTGCACTTGTTTAACGTCGTTGGCTCGACAGTACCTCAATCATGGATCATAAGGTCGGATCCCAAGGGTGAGTGAGGTCAAACTTCTTCTCGGTAGCCCTTTTGCTCCGAGAGGGTGGGGTTTCTTTGACCATAGCTGCTGGTCCAATGAGTCGTGCTTGTTTGTTACTCCTTCCGGGTTTCCATTCTTTCGGCCCATGCCTTTGCCGCTTCTTCATGTTTGAATAGTTGGCACTTTCGCGAGTTTGGAAGTTGGGTTTTGTGCCTTCAAACATCGGCGACCACAGGCATGTTCCCATGTGAGGCTCTTCTTGGTGGTAGCTACGAATGGTTGTCTTGGAATGATTGAGTTCCCGGGTGGTTTTTCTTGGCTTGTGACGAGAGAGATTTCCTTTGTCGGCTTTTTTGGCTCATGCTCTGCCTCCAACTCCCCTTGTACCGCATCATCATTCGGTGGTTATGATCGGCATGAAACGCGAAGGGTTAAGTTGAGGCACTTCGACCATGAGGACTAGGTCTGTTTCAGGTGCTCCGACAGTGAGGACTAGGTCTTTCTCGGACAGTTTGGCAATGAGGTCTGGGACTTCCTCGGGTGCTCGGAGCGCAAGGACCGGGCCTGGCTTGATTTCTTCGGCCGCTTCAGCAGTGAGGTTCGGGATTTCTGTTGGTTCGGTAATTAGGACAGTGATTTCCTCGGATGGATTGGTGATAAGGACCGGGTGTGATTGGGGTGGTTCTTCTTCGGTTATTTGCGGGTCCTCATCCTCAGTCGGTTCCTCGGGTTCAGCCGTCCTTTCTGTTTCTCCTGAATCGGTTTCGGCCGTGAATTGGTGCATCGCGGCACTCAATTGCTGCATGTTTGCGGCCAATTGTTGGGTGTTAGCTGCCAGCTCCTTTTCTGCCGCCCATAATTCAGTTTTAGCTCTGATTTGTTGCATTGTGTTTTCCAACTGCTGGATGCTAGATGCCAGCTCCGTTATACCGTCCTTGAGTGGCTCGGCCTGATCTTGGCTTGGTCTTGACCTTGCGGCCAAATCATTGATTAATATCCAAAGATCATCCACGGTTATGCCCATCAACGATCCTCCTGCTGCGTCATTTAGCCCTTTCCACTCATGTGGCAACATCTCACAGAGAAACTTTTTTTGAAGATCGAAGTTGGTGAATCCATGGTGCGGGCAGCTCGTCACAATGGAATCGAAGTACCGTAAGTACTCATCCAATGTTTCGTCCCGGGATTGCTCCAAGTTGTTGATCTTCTCACGGATTTCAAGTTCGAAGGATGGTGGGGAAAACTCCTCGTTGTTCCAAGGTTCCATTCCGTAGTAGTATGCCTTAGTGAATTGCATGATAAAAGAAAAAGAAAAAAAACAAAATAGAACAACTATTCCGACGACTGATTCCCCGGCAACGGCGCCAATTTGAAAGATGCTTGTCGTCAGAGCAAATGTACAAATAAATTTATAATAGTCCGCTACTCGCAACTATACTACTGGGTAGTACTTGGTAAGTAGGGGTCGAACCCAAGGGAATCAGTGGGATAGTCGTTCTTTGAGGGGGTTTATCCAGCGAGAGAGTGTGTTTTAGGTTGGTTGGTTGGTTTTAAAGCTACTAGCTAAGTGATTGATTGATTGGTTGGTTGGTTGGTTTTAGTACTGGAAAGTAAATTGCAGTTTATAATTGAGGAGAAATGTTCGTTTCAGGGGCCTTGTATTATATCCTATTTATCATTGACTCTTAGTGAATCTGCTAAGTATTCAAACGGTGTATCAAGGCCATTCCAAGCACTCGATTTGCGTACACTGTCTAGCCTATTCCAAGGACGTAGAGCACTTATTCTACTTAGACTAATACTCCATTCCCGGTTATATTAGCCTACGTGCATCCATTTGATCAATCATTCCCGATCAACCAAATGGTGTTTAAGGGAAGTCAAACGTCTCAGATAAGCTTTGCCATTCCAAGCATCCACTTATCCGTACAAGTTTACGAACCCCCACGGAAGAGTTTTGCCATTCCAAGCGTCCACTCAACCTTGGACGTTCTGACTTAATATATGGCACATAGAATAAGTTTTGAATACTAAGGCGAGACACTAAGTTAATAGTCTAAAACATTTTATAATACAAGTGCGCCCCTTAGACCGAACTACTAGTTTAGCTACTATTTATCGCGCTAAACATTATAACTAAGGAAATAAAAACAGTTGAATAAATACTAAGAATTACTTACAACCGTTGAAGCGACAAGGGAGCTATTCTTTATTTCCAAAGCCAAACAAATATTACAACTTACAAAACTTTAGAGAGATAAGTGAATTTGGATTTTGAGGTGTGTTTTTCATGAGGAGGAGGAGCTCCTCCTTATATAGCCATGGGAGGAGGAGGAGATGGCCACAAGTGTCCCATGGTGATTGGAGGAGAAAATGGAGGGAGGAGATGGCCACCACATGGAGGAAGGAGAGGAGGAGCCGCCACCTATGGAGGAGCAAAAGCCGCCGGTCACCATGTGGAGGAGCCGCCGGTTGCCGGTGGTGGAGGGAGGAGGAGGGGTGGCTTTGGCCACCTCTTGCCCAAGTGGCCGGTCATCTTGCCCAAATGTGAATTTTGTACAGTTTTGTGCAGTCTTTTCACAAAACTGTCAATGTGTTTTGTCCCGGGCTGTCTTGATTCCTCTCCTGATTCTTCTGATTAATTTGTTATGAGTGATTCAACGTCAGGATCCTTGATATTTCTTCAGTCGGCATATGATCTTGACCTTGGATTGACTCGTACATCTTTTCTGCTTTAAAAGCTCCTCTTTAGCATGTATTCTCTCTAAGCTCTGAAATACCCTGTAAAAATATATCTGAACTAACAAGAAAAAGTTAAATAGACAAAATGTCTAATTAAGGGGGTTATACTGTGTTTATGATTCTTATAATTTTGGTCCATCATTCATCATCGATATCTAATGATCAATTTTATATTTCAAAGTTTGGTTGTTCCGACAAAAGTAACAACCCAAGTATCCCGACAAAGGTGATACGCCACAACCTAACACGGCAAAGGTGTTAGACTTCTGGTTCTCTCCTAAATTAAACAATCCGACAAAGTTATTATTTAGCTTAGGTGTTACTATCTACCTTTACGACAAAGTATCCAATAAATATTAACGGTAAGAATTAGTTGTTCAACTAAGCTTTGCGACAAAGCTTCCACTTAGTCTAGCAATTTAATTCGTAAGAATGAGCACAAGAACTAGTGAAATATAAAATAGCATTAAGAACGAAAATCTCAAAACGTGTTCACAATGTACGAAATCCTAAACCGAAAGAGAAATTTAGCTACTCATTGTCATGGAAATAAACACAAATATTTTTGGATGAAAGTAAATAGAAATTCTCTGTATCGCCGAAAGCTTCGCGTTCTTCGTCTTCTCCAGAGCTAGCTCGGTCTTCGTATGTGATGAGATTTTGAAACCCTAAACCAATCTTATTTATAGCAAAAAGTAGGGTTTCCAAGTCTGATTTTTGGGCTTGATTTCCAAGTTTCGGCCTGCTGATGTCATCAAAATGCATTGATGACATCATCGCCACGCCACATGTAGACGTTACGGCCGCTTCTCACCTTGACGTTATCGGTACTGACCGCGTCTTCCCTTGACGTTATCGGTACTGCTAATGTCTCTACGAAACACGGTGAGCATTGACCCTGTTTCCTTCTTCTGCGCGCCAGTTCCGACTTCAACTCTTGATTTGACCCTCTATATGACTTCGGCTGCTCTCGGTGTAAACTAGAGAGTTGTAGAGAATTGAGTCACCTTTGCAATAATATGTGGCTCGTAATTTTATGATCAACGGTTCATTCCTAGCACTCCGTCGACTGTCCGAAGGTCTGATCTGCCATTGTGATGTTTTCAGCATAAAATGCCGTCTTTAATGCGTGTTTCCTCCTAGAGCTTCCAAAACACCTGAGATGCAAAACCATACTAAAAAGTAATTGTTCGCATATAAAAGTGTCGAAATATATGGGATTAGTTTACTCGACGAGTCGTATAAATACGACTCATCAATAACACATATGAACATTCTTTTCAAAATAAATTGCCATCAATTTTATTATTTGATATGTCATTACCCCCTTGTTGATAACACATATGCATATTCGTTTCAAAATAAATTGCAATCAATTTCTAATTTTGATATGTCATTACACCCTTATTGATAACACATTTGCACATTCGTTTCTTAATTGTTGCACATTCGTTTAATGCATTATGTAAGGAAGTCGGAATGAGGCGTCAGTTTTCAAACCAAATAGCACAACCAAGGATTAAAAGAGTGACCAACAATATCCTTCTCATATTTGCAACCTTGTTGCAGTTACACTAATCAGTTTCTTCATAACAAATCCTGTATATAACTGAGCTGAAGTTCGATACAGTTCCAAAGTTGGATAGTGATTATGGAATATGGACAATGGTATACACTGAGTACAAGTTCCGGAATGGTTTTCAGAAAAATGGTCAAATCCTTTTGCCATCTTAGTTTTCAGGGCGTAATCTTTTGGCACGGAGGCGATCATGGTGTTTATGCGTAATCTTTATAACTGCTAACGTTTCCTAAACCCGCAGCAACTTTTCTGATGCAAGGGGCGTCAGCACTGTGATCCACAAGGAATATTTTATGGACGAGACCACCATGGACAATCATGGTTATTCCTAAACCCTGAAAGCAGCAGCCATCAAACCCTCAGCATTCACCAAAACCAGCACAAGATTGGAAGTAAACAAATGATTTCCTTAAAATTTTAAACAAATCGACAATAACAAAATGACTCTGTTTGTAGTCTAAATGCAGATCACAATATCCAAATTCACAATATAATCACTCTATAATCATCCAAGTATAATTTACATAGGTTTATCCATCACATACTCCCCTAATGTTCTTCACCATAATCATTTAAGTCCATAAGTGACACAAAGCAAGTCTACTCCGACAGATCAAACAAGATCTACAACAAATGAAAGCACAATATAAGTTGTCCTTCATGGGTATCATACTGGGTGCAGAAGTAAAGAACTCATGAATTGAATGAAAGCACAATATAAGTTCTCCTTCATGTAAATCATTCTTATCAGTGCAAGCACATACAAGTTTGGTAAACATTTCAAAACCACAGGTAGGCACTAAGGGCATAAAAACCAATTCAACCCTAGTGTCAAAATTCACATGAAATTATTCGACTATCTTAAGCACATACGTCAATTGCATAAAACCAGTAATACAAATATTCTTAAAACCAAATTCTAGCCTTAGAAAGCCAACAATCTTGTCCTTATTGTCTATGCAAGCTCAGATTTCCAGAGGTCAAAGCTATGAAAGCATAGCAGGAACATCAACACCTTCCCCCGTTGCCATTACCTTCAAAATCAAAATTCATTCATATGAGTAAACTGAAAACATTGTAACACACATCAAAATCCACATTCAAGCAAAATTTCAAATGTTTTTTATTTGTAAGCATCAAAGTCGAAGTTGAATTGTATCAGCATCAATTATGCCCAAGCAGAACATTAACTCACTCAAGAAAAAAATTTATACACTACTTACAATCTTGATAAGTAGCTAGCTGCTGGAACTAAAAAACGAGCTGAACATGAGACTCAGTCAAACGCTTTGGGCGTTAAAACAAACTAAAAAATTGCAGTAAAAGATGGTTTGCACAGCTAAAAAACACTAAAAAAGAAAAGGCAGTCAAGAAAGAGCTTGAGACTCAGCTAGCTATCCTGTTTCTATGAAGCTTGAGCATTAATCCAAAGATAAATGGCTGATTTTCATAATAAGTAAATCAACCAAATTTTATTTTTCGCAAAGGGATTGAAGCGACGATGCTGTTGCGACAGGTAAGGGAAACCATGACAAAGCATAAATCTTGTATAAAAAAATACCAGATACTGGACACATAAAGAAGCAACATCAATTAACAGTTCAATGAGCGATTAAAACAACACAAAAAAACAAACATCAAGCTGGTGCCATTCAAAATTAACAATTGAATCACAACCGATCAGTCTTTTATAACCAGAAAGCTTTATGAAGTGACTTCTAGAAATACACTCTGCTTCATCAATCGAGCTACCTAATGAACAATCAAAAGTTGATGGAAAATTGATAATTATTCCTTCTGGTTCTGGACATTTAACTCAGGTCTCTGTTACTTTTGTTGGAGATACCTAATGAACATTTAACAATCAAAAAGTTGATGCATCTACCAAAAGCACCAATCTTACCACAAACCAAAACATAAATCAGAATGTGGCCACATCACGATTGAATATCATTCTAAATGGACATTCACTGGCATTACATAAATCATAGATGTCAACTGAATAAATGACTCACACAAATGGGTGAAACTAAGATTTTATAGATAAAACTCAGGTTGTAACCACATCAACAGATCTTGAATAAATAATGACTTTAAGCAACCATGTTGAGCTCAACCAATTACCTAAAACTAGCAAAAAAAGAAACGAACAGCGAAGAGGAATGAAAGCGTCAAACCGTACGACACTACAAATCGGCGTCTTCTTCTTGCTCGCCGTGCACGCTCTCCTCAGCCGTCACCGTCAACTCCTTTGACACGCCGATCGGTGTCTTTTTCCTACTCAGATCTGAGACGCATTATCGTCATCGACGTCTTTCTCCCGCCGCCGTCTTCGTCATGCTCAGGATGGTTCAGATCATCTCCATCGCAATTCTGGAATCTCATCGATCCCGAAAACGATGGGTATTTCGACTGGAAATGAACAAAATCGAAATTTGTTCTTCGACCGGAATAGAAAATTGAATCGATCCACTCCCTTGTCATCTCCCATCGATCCACTCTCAAATCGACTGGAATCGAGTAGTATCGGAGATGGGTTTCTCTGAAATGTAGAAAAAATGAGGAGAGAGAAAAATTGTCATCAGTCTCAATATACAAACAAATCATTATATTCATAAAACCCCAAATTACCCCTTCATAAATTCCCACCAACAAATACTTTTCCAATGCCACGTCATCAGAATGATTGGTCCAGGTTGTGCCTCACTACCTCATTCTTACAACCCTGCCTCAACCGAGTGCTCCCCTATATATATAGGGGGCGTTCAAGTGTTATGAGTTGTTAGAGTGTTATGTGTTACTTTATTGTGCACCTTTAGATCTTTTGATCTAAAGGTCCAGATTTCATCTTGCATTTTTGTCTTTTTGGTAAAAGATAAAAGTGCAAGATGACAAACAACTTGGCCACTTTTTGACTTTTTGACTTTCATTTTGCACCTTTAGATCATTTGATCTAAAGACAGAGATTGAAGTAACACACAACACCATAAAACACACATAACATTTGAACACTCCTATATATATATATAGAGGAGCGCTCAAATGTTATGGCCTCCTTAGAGTGTTATATGTTACGATAATATATATATATATATAGGGGAGCACTCGGTTGAGGCAGGGTTATAAGAATGAGGCAGTGAGGCACAACGTGGACCAATCATTTTGGTGAGGTGGAATTGGAAAAGTAATTGTTGTAGGGAATTTATTAAGGGGTAATTTGGGGATTTATGGGTATAATGATTTTGAAAATCTGACAGGTTTCAGAGGAGAGAGGGTATTTTATATTGTCGAACTGGGTTTTGTTTTCAGAGGAGAGAGGGTGTTTGAAGTGATTCTTCTTTCTCCATTGTTTCCAATTTCGTGCAATTCTGCAACCATACGTTTCTCAGTTTCGGATGAGAGAAAGAGCGAGAGGCGACGGGAGACGAACGACGTGCAAACGAAACCCAGACTCATCTCCAAACAAAACCCAGACGATGGGACATGGATCTGTGAGATTCCAGATTTGCGATGGAGATGGATCTGGACTATCCCGAGCATGACGAAGACGACGGCGGGTGGGAAAGACGTCAAATCAAGTTTTCGTTTTGGGTGGTCGAATCGAGTTTTCGTTTTGGGTTGATTACTTGATTTGGGGAAAAGATGGGTGGAGGATTGGAGGCGAACAAGAACAAGTTCATCGACGATTGGGGTTCAGCTAGAGAGAATCTGAAGCACAATTTCCGCTGGACTCGTCGCAACTTCGCTCTCATTGGAATATTCGGCATCGCCCTTCTTGTTCTTGTCTACTAGAGCATCGTCAGAGAATTCGTAAGTCCTCCACTAAACCGATTGCCTACCGTTCCTATTTGGGGATCCATCTGTGCCCTAGTTTGACTTCTCTTTGTTTTGTTGAATTTACGCAAAATGGATGGGCTTTTTTTCTCGTTTCTTTGGGGTAAACTGAAATTTGTTGGGTTTGATCAGATTCAAAAGTCTGTTAAACTTGATTTTTTGCTGATGGAGTTGACCCAGAGGGGGATTTGTGTGAGGTTGAAGATTGTGAAAAATGGGAGAAAAGGTTGTGGTTTGTATGCTGCTGAGTTTATTCAGCGCGGCCAGTTTGTGTGTGAGTATGCAGGTGAGTTTATGAACCTTGAATTGTAATTTGATTCATCTTTACTGAAAAATATGTGATCTTTGAGGTGTTTGAGTATGCTTTGTTAGCACAAACATTATAGTTTGTCGGCAAAGAGATAGACCTGTAGCAGCAGCTTTTCGAGGCTGGGAATCGGCTTCTGAAGTCTCTGATTGTTTGAGGTTGTATGGTGTCATATTTGTTGTGTGATTTCTGAAATTTGTTGTGATGTTGAATTAATTGACGTTAAACGATTATTTGATCTTGTAGCGAGTTGAAAAATGCCTTTCTTATGTCGAGCAGCAACCTCCTGTAGAGATGCAGGATGTGCCGTGCCCAGCCTTCAAGGCTTTGGTCATCAATGAACTTTTGAAACATGCGGATATTGATGTTCAAGTTGGAGTGACGGCGTGCCTCACTGAGATCTCTAGGATTACGACACCTGATGTTCCTTATAGTGATGAGCTAATGAAGGTGATAAGTGAATTTTCAGAATCACACCTTTTGTATTGGTAGAAATTTGAATTGGTAGTTATATTTGATACTTTCTTACGATTTTGGTTTGCAGGAGTTCTTTAGGCTTACCAATTCTGCCTTTGAAGGCTTATCAGATAACTCCAGCAAATCATTTGCGAAACGAGTATCAATTCTTGAAACTGTGGCGAGAGTGAGGTCGTGTGCTGTCTTAAATAACGGAAATATAGTTCCTAATGTCGGATTCCTGTAATATGTATTTTGTAGCTTCAGTTGATTTCGAACTTGTATGTAATTCAAATTAACATTATGTTTGTCTTTGAAACAATTTTTTTGTAATATTTTTTGATAAAGAAATAAGGGTGTAATGAAATAAAGAAATAAATTACAATTTATTTTGAAATGAATGTGCAAATGAGTTATCAAATGGTGTAATGTCATATAAAATAAGAGTGTAATGACTTATGAAACAAGGGGGTAATGACTTATGAAACAATGGGGTAATGACTTATGAAACAAGGGGGTAATGACTTATTAAACCAGGGAGTAATGACTTATGAAACAAGGGGGTAATGACTTATGAAATAAGGGGGTAATGACATATGAAATAACGGTGTAATGCCATATGGTATTCGAAATAAGTTGCAATCTATTTTGAAACGAATGTTCATATGTTTTATCAACAAGGGTGTAATGACTTATGAATTAAGGGTGTAATGCCCTTATTTGGGGTAATGGCATATGAAACAAGGGTATAATAGCATATGAAATAAGGGTGTAATGATACAAATTTTGAAACGAATGTTAATACGTGTTATCAACAAGGGGGTAATGACATATCAATTTATTTTGAATATCATATGGCATTACACCCTTAATTCATATGCCATTACACCCTTGTTTCATATGCCATTACCCCAAATAAGGGTATTACACCCTTATTTCATAAGTCATTACACCTTTAATTCATATGGCATTACACCCTTATTTCATGTGGTATTACAACCTTGTTTCATTGCCATTACACCCTTGTTTCATATGCCATTACCCTTCATATGTCATTATACCCTTATTTCATAACCCATTACACCTTTAATTCATATGGCATTACACCCTTATTTCATGTGGTATTACAACCTTGTTTCATATGCCATTACATCCTTGTTTCATATGTCATTACCCCTTCATATGCCATTACACCCTTATTTCACATGACATTACACCTTTATTTATTAAGTCTTACACCCTTAATTCAAGTTTCATATGCCGTTACACCCTTAATTCAAGTTTCAAATGACATTACACCCTTATTTCATAAGCCATTAAACCCTTATTTCATAAGGGGTAATGACATATGAAATAAATGTGTAATGCCATGTGAAATAAGGGTGTAATTACATATGCAATAAAGGGTGTAATGAATGTGCAAATGTGTTATCAACAAGGGTGTAATGACATATCAAAATTAGAAATTGATTGCAATTTATTTTGAAATGAATATGCATATGTGTTATCAACAACGGGTAATGACATATCAAATAAAAAAATTGATTGCATTTTATTCTGAAACATTTCATTTATAAAAAATGAACATAAGTAGAATAAAAAAAGGAACAAAACACTTATACAAATAGTTACAAATGCTTTCAATTAGTACTAATTTTGGTAAACAAAATGGAACTACAAATCCTTAGCATCAATTATCCTACATGTCCTTGATACAATTTGAATATCACTAATACAATAGGTATATAATCCAGATAGCGTCAAAGGCAGCGACCAACATCGGCATGAAGTCTCTAAAATTGCCTTTCGAGCAGATTCCAATAAAGATGAAAATCCCTCTCATGCTTCACGAAATAACCAACAATTCACATTCAGAAACAGACAAGTATTGACCAAAAACAAGATGCTCAAAGCCCATCATCACAGACTGCACAATTGGACATCATAACATATTGGACAATTGGACATGCTCAACGCTCAAACATGACTGCACAATTGGACATCATAACAGGTTGCTTAACACTTTTTTTTGAAAAATGATGATTTCATTGATCAAAGAAAGGACTATAACAACTCCAACAAACAAGGTCAAAACCAGAACTCATCGCTGAGCCCTGGGAACCCAAAAGAAGCACTGAAACACCTCGGCTAACACAAAAACAACAATCTAAAACCTGCACAGCCAGCCAAAACCAACACTACACATTGTAACCCAGACTATTTCACCACATTCTATCACTATGACTATTAACTTTCCTTTCTATCCCACATTATAAGATTCATACAGCTCGAAATTTAAGCACACGAGAGCCACATTATAAGATACAAAATGTTTTCAACATAAACATGGAAAAAAGCAAACTTGTTTAACCGATAGCATACGCAGTGCATAACAGGAGCAAGTGCATAAACAAATTAAGCGTAGCGTTTTCATATCTGGCTAGTAATAGAAAATACAAATTCATGCCGCGATTATATTTGTGTTGTAAGAAGCCCATATTACAGAAATCATGCCACTGGTCAGGGTCATTTACGCTAATTAATGTGACCAAATAATGTCATGGTCATTTACGCTAATTCAAAAGCTTACCACACGGTGGTTCTCTTCTTTAAGTGTACTCATCGAACTCCAGCTGGCTAAGCAATGGAAGCTTGCCTGAAGTAAATCCCCCCATGTTACTAAAATCAGCTACTAAAGGATGCACTCGTCACATACTTACTCTTTCTTCTTAGCCCTCCACAGACATAAATCTACATTAATCAATGGTCTATTTCCCTTTCCTCGCACATTCACTACAACAACAGTAGTTCAAATTAGCAATAGACACCGCAGAAAAGATGTGGATCAAAATGCAACAAGAATACAAAAACAACAGATAAATCACAATCTGAGACCCGAGCGCACAAAACTAAAGCACACGTCTTCCATCCATTACATCACACAGAATCATGGCTGGCAATCAACGAAACAACACAATCAATTGCACTATAAAATGCTAGATTTACCTACCTAGAGAATCACCACTTTCTCATCCATGAGTGTCTTCAACAACCAATACACACAACCCACCAACCAAACTGACCCTCTATCAGCTTCGGCGATACCGATTCCTCCAAGAACAAGGTAAGCAACATAGAATTGATCATCTCTTGAATATCCAGCTCGAGTTCTGCAAAAATACTCGTAAATTGAATCCAGACAAAACGAAAGCAAAAAATAAAACGCAAGTTTTTTTTTCTCTTCACTTACGTGTTGTTTGTATAGAAGAAGGAAACCGAGGCAGTAAATACAAAAAACGCAACCCCATCAGCGTATAACCTGAACCTCTCAATATTATAAATTTCCTTGCACAAGTCTATAAACTTCCTCATGGTCAATTTTCAGCCACCACAAACATCAAAGTTAAAAACCCCAGTTTGAGATTCAAAGCAAAATTCAACAAAGGACCTAAAACTGGCACATCCTTCTTGCTATCAGGTTTGAATTAAACAGAATAGGCAGAACCTAGGCACATAAATTAAACTAGAGTAGACATAAGCAGAATCAACCTGTTTATCAAAAATTAAATTAGGGTTTAGGCTAGGCAGGATCATACCGACGAAAAATGAAGGAAAGTGTACACTGTCGTAATCGACGTCGTCCTCAACCAACCGCCTTAATCGACGCTCCTCAACGTCATCATCGTCGTCGCTTCAAACCATCCTCGCCGCCACCGAAGTGCATCTGGGTCTAATTTCGGTCGGATGATTCTAGGTTTCACCACTTTCGAATTTGAGAAAAAGTCGAACGTAATTATAGATGAGAGATGATGATATACAGGGGATGTGATATGTATTTAAATCCAAAGACCAAAATGCCCTTTGAAATGAAATTATAATTTATTTAGTGAAATAAAAGGTTAAGAAAATAGAAAAGATAGTGGGGCAAGTGTCACTTTTCTATTGGATGAATGAAGATGATGTGTCTAAATGAGTGGCTGAGGTGTTGCCTCACAGCCTCATTCTTATTTTGGCTGCCTCATTTGAACGCTCCTCTATATATATATATATATATATATATATATATATATATATATATAGGGGGGCGCTCGGTTGAGGCAGGGTTGTAAGAATGAGGCAGTGAGGCACGATCTCGGCCATTTGTGGAGTTGATCGGACGCACGTGGCGAAGCCACGTGGCACAGCCGCAATTGTTGACTTTTCAAAAGTTAGTTGGTTTTACTATTTGGACACGTGTCGCGCCACAAATGCACGGGGGGGGGGGGGGGGGGGGTTAGATGTGTGGTTGAGATCGTGACTCACGTGCCTCACTTTACTGTAGCTTGCCTCATTTGAACGCTCCTCTGTATATATATATATATATGTGAGCGCTCAAATGAGGTCCCTTCTTAGGCTAAGAACCTAAGGTCTTATCTCAACCATTAGATCAAATGATCCAACAATCATCCTTTATCCAAAAAGTGAAAGTTGTCTTTTTGCACTTTTTACTTTTACTATTTACACTTTTGTCTTTTACCTAAAAGATAAAAGTGCAAACTCACAAAAAACACTTTTTCAACAAATCTACACCTTTAGATCATTTGATCTAAATGTGCAAATTAGACCTCACGACCTCACTCTAAGAGTGGACCTCATTTAAGCGCGCCCTATATATATTACATATAATACTTGAATCATCCAATGAAGTACATGTCATATACGTCCATGGCGAAGCGAAACAACAAGTATTTCTATACAAATGTGAAGAAAAATATGCTACCTGAGGAGAGTCAAATCTTTGACCTCTTGATTTGTAGTCAATAGTTCAAGTCAGCTCATCTAACACTATATTCTAGGTTCAATTTTTTAAAGCGTGCAAATTAATGGTTTTGTAAATGTTGTTGTACAATGCTTATGCACAAGTACAAAACGAGGAGATGAGACTTGGGCGACAAATGAAGTAGACTGTAGTATTAACAAAAATTGAGACTAAAGTTGCAAAGCATTACAAAGGCAACTAGTAATTTCTATATTTTGTCTCATCACATGCATAATCAAGACAAAATAAAAGGAAGTCATTGTCTCAAAAACTAAATTTGTTTCACCACGTTGGCTATGAATATATCCATCTGATTTTATAATCAATAGAACCGGACATGTTACACTAAAAATCTTGATCAACTAAAAATGAATTTAAAGAGAGAAGTTCAACGATCACCGATTCTTTTCAAAGAACCTAACTATTTAAGGCATTTTCCACTTTCAAGGTCATCCGTAGCAAAAAAAGAAGAAGCCCTATTTGAAGGTTAAGCATCTCATGGTTCGTTGTTGCGCTTACACAATGAACTAACGATAGTGATAGAAAAATTGAGCTTCTCAAAAAAGTGTTTAAAACGATAAACTTGTTTTGAAGTAGAATTTAAGGATAATTTCAAACGATGAGCAAAACAATTGATATAATAAGCATATGGGCATTCACATGAGACTAAATTTTGCAAACGGTTCCGTTCTCTATACATATTACTTGCACTATCATACCTTTCCTTTGGATAGACTGAATATCATGATTATAACGAAGGAGCATCGAGCAAATACCATTTTTCTAAGTCACATGCAGTGTTTTTAAGATGAAGCAACCCAAAAAAGTGTTCTTGTATGCAACCATCTTTGCCTATGAATTTAATGCAATTGATATTTGCCTCTTTTAAGTGGTTTATAGTTAATATATATAGATGTTGTTTACATTTGAACAGTTTTCTCTTGCAAAAACATGAAATCAGCTTATAAGATGGCTTTTGCGAGAGATAAAGAACGATGACATTAATTCTGGTGAGGTCTCTAATCTAGCAGGACTAGGCCATTTTAGAAGATTATTTTGAAAATCGCCGTCAAAGGAAAATAAAAATCTTTACTTGGAGGGGATTTGACAATGCATTACCTATTGGTTTTCATATATGCAGATGAGGTAGCCAAAGATGCTGAATGCCCTGTTTGTGGATGGAAAAATGAAACTGATCCACATGTCTTTTCTGGTGGTCTGCATTTGTTTGGGAATGGTTGAGAGTTAAACGTGTTAGATTATTTTATATAATTTAATATTAGGATTATAATGTAAATATAATATGATGTGTATGCTATCATAATTTATAAGTTATATATTAAAGTGATCTAGTATACAAGTGACTTTAGAGTATAAATAAAGTTATGATCATGGAATTATAATATGTGTAGATACCGGTTCAATAATTACAGTTATGTACAACGCTATATATAGGTAGTGGTCTCCGGTCTTACGTACTTAACTTCAGTACAATTGGACATCATAACATATTGGACAATTGGACATGCTCAACGCTCAAACATGACTGCACAATTGGACATCATAACAGGTTGCTGAACACTTTTTTTTTGGAAAATGATGATTTCATTGATCAAAGAAAGGACTATAACAACTCCAACAAACAAGGTCAAAACCAGAACTCATCGCTGAGCCCTGGGAACCCAAAAGAAGCACTGAAACACCTCGGCTAACACAAAAACAACAATCTAAAACCTGCACAGCCAGCCAAAACCAACACTACACATTGTAACCCAGACTATTTCACCACATTCTATCACTACGACTATTAACTTTCCTTTCTATCCCACATTATAAGATTCATACAGCTCGAAATTTAAGCACACGAGAGCCACATTATAAGATACAAAATGTTTTCAACATAAACATGGAAAAAAGCAAACTTGTTTAACCGATAGCATACGCAGTGCATAACAGGAGCAAGTGCATAAACAAATTAAGCGTAGCGTTTTCATATCTGGCTAGTAATAGAAAATACAAATTCATGCCGCGATTGTATTTGTGTTGTAAGAAGCCCATATTACAGAAATCATGCCACTGGTTAGGGTCATTTACGCTAATTAATGTGACCAAATAATGTCATGGTCATTTACGTTAATTCAAAAGCTTACCACACGGTGGTTCTCTTCTTTAAGTGTACTCATCGAACTCCGGCTGGCTAAGCAATGGAAGCTTGCCTGAAGTAAATCCCCCCAAGTTACTAAAATCAGCTACTAAAGGATGCACTCGTCACATATTTACTCTTTCTTCTTAGCCCTCCACAGACATAAATCTACATTAATCAATGGTCTATTTCCCTTTCCTCGCACATTCACTACAACAACAGTAGTTCAAATTAGCAATAGACACCGCAGAAAAGATGTGGATCAAAATGCAACAAGAATACAAAAACAACAGATAAATCACAATCTGAGACCCGAGCGCACAAAACTAAAGCACACGTCTTCCATCCATTACATCACACAGAATCATGGCTGGCAATCAACGAAACAACACAATCAATTGCACTATAAATGCTAGATTTACCTACCTAGAGAATCACCACTTTCTCATCCATGAGTGTCTTCAACAACCAATACACACAACCCACCAACCAAACTGACCCTCTATCAGCTTCGGCGATACCGATTCCTCAAAGAACAAGGTAAGCAACATAGAATTGATCATCTCTTGAATATCCAGCTCGAGTTCTGCAAAAATACTCGTAAATTGAATCCAGAAAAAACGAAAGCAAAAAATAAAATGCAAGTTTTTTTTCTCTTCACTTACGTGTTGTTTGTATAGAAGAAGGAAACCGAGGCAGTAAATACAAAAAACGCAACCCCATCAGCGTATAACCTGAACCTCTCAATATTATAAATTTCCTTGCACAAGTCTATAAACTTCCTCATGGTCAATTTTCAGCCACCACAAACATCAAAGTTAAAAACCCCAGTTTGAGATTCAAAGCAAAATTCAACAAAGGACCTAAAACTGGCACATCCTTCTTGCTATCATGTTTGAATTAAACAGAATAGGCAGAACCTAGGCACATAAATTAAACTAGAGTAGACATAAGCAGAATCAACCTGTTTATCAAAAATTAAATTAGGGTTTGGGCTAGGCAGGATCTTACCGACGAAAAACGAAGGAAAGTGTACACTGTCGTAATCGACGTCATCCTCAACCAACCGCCTTAATCGACGCTCCTCAACGTCATCATCGTCGTCGCTTCAAACCATCCTCGCCGCCACCGAAGTGCATCTGGGTCTAATTTCGGTCGGATGATTCTAGGTTTCGCCACTTTCGAATTTGAGAAAAAGTCGAACGTAATTACAGATGAGAGATGATGATATACAGGGGATGTGATATGTATTTAAATCCAAAGACCAAAATGCCCTTTGAAATGAAATTCTAATTTATTTAGTGAAATAAAAGGTTAAGAAAATAGAAAAGATAGTGGGGCAAGTGTCACTTTTCTATTGGATGAGTGAAGATGATGTGTCGAAATGAGTGGCTGAGGTGTTGCCTCACAGCCTCATTCTTATTTTGGCTGCCTCATTTGAACGCTCCTCTTTATATATATAGGGGGCGTTCAAATGTTATGTGTTGTTATTGTGTTATGTGTTACATGATTGTGGGCGCGACACGTGGCAAAATGATTGGCTCATATTGCGCCACCTCAAAAGCATGGGGGGTAGTGGACATGTGCCTTGCATGTGCCATGAATAGTGGCTCACGTGGCGCGTTTTGATTGGCTGGAGGTGTAACATTTGAACGCCCATCTATATATATATATATGTGAGCGCTCAAATGAGGTCCCTTCTTAGGCTAAGAACCTAAGGTCTTATCTCAACCATTAGATCAAATGATCCAACAATCATCCTTTATCCAAAAAGTGAAAGTTGTCTTTTTACACTTTTTACTTTTACTATTTACACTTTTGTCTTTTACCTAAAAGATAAAAGTGCAAACTCACAAAAAACACTTTTTCAACAAATCTACACCTTTAGATCATTTGATCTAAATGTGCAAATTAGACCTCACGACCTCACTCTAAGAGTGGACCTCATTTAAGCGCGCCCTATATATATATTACATATAATACTTGAATCATCCAATGAAGTACATGTCATATACGTCCATGGCGAAGCGAAACAACAAGTATTTCTATACAAATGTGAAGAAAAATATGCTACCTGAAGAGAGTCAAATCTTTGACCTCTTGATTTGTAGTCAATAGTTCAAGTCAGCTCATCTAACACTATATTCTAGGTTCAATTTTTTAAAGCGTGCAAATTAATGGTCTTGTAAATGTTGTTGTACAATGCTTATGCACAAGTACAAAACGAGGAGATGAGACTTGGGCGACAAATGAAGTAGACTGTAGTATTAACAAAAATTGAGACTAAAGTTGCAAAGCATTACAAAGGCAACTAGTAATTTCTATATTTTGTCTCATCACATGCATAATCAAGACAAAATAAAAGGAAGTCATTGTCTCAAAAACTAAATTTGTTTCACCACGTTGGCTATGAATATATCCATCTGATTTTATAATCAATAGAACCGGACATGTTACACTAAACATCTTGATCAATTAAAAATGAATTTAAAGAGAGAAGTTCAACGATCACCGATTCTTTTCAAAGAACCTAACTATTTAAGGCATTTTCCACTTTCAAGGTCATCCGTAGCAAAAACAGAAGAAGCCCTATTTGAAGGTTAAGCATCTCATGGTTCGTTGTTGCGCTTACACAATGAACTAACGATAGTGATAGAAAAATTGAGCTTCTCAAAAAAGTGTTTAAAACGATAAACTTGTTTTGAAGTAGAATTTAAGGATAATTTCAAACGATGAGCAAAACAATTGATATAATAAGCATATGGGCATTCACATGAGACTAAAGTTTGCAAACGGTTCCGTTCTCTGTACATATTACTTGCACTATCATACCTTTCCTTTGGATAGACTGAATATCATGATTATAACGAAGGAGCATCGAGCAAATACCATTTTTCTAAGTCACATGCAGTGTTTTTAAGATGAAGCAACCCAAAAAAGTGTTCTTGTATGCAACCATCTTTGCCTATGAATTTAATGCAATTGATATTTGCCTCTTTTAAGTGGTTTATAGTTAATATATATAGATGTTGTTTACATTTGAACAGTTTTCTCTTGCAAAAACATTAAATCAGCTTATAAGATGGCTTTTGCGAGAGATAAAGAACGATGACATTAATTCTGGTGAGGTCTCTAATCTAGTAGGACTAGGCCATTTTAGAAGATTATTTTGAAAATCGCCGTCAAAGGAAAATAAAAATCTTTACTTGGAGGGGATTTGACAATGCATTACCTATTGGTTTTCATATATGCAGATGAGGTAGCCAAAGATGCTGAATGCCCTGTTTGTGGATGGAAAAATGAAACTGATCCACATGTCTTTTCTGGTGGTCTGCATTTGTTTGGGAATGGTTGAGAGTTAAACGTGTTAGATTATTTTATATAATTTAATATTAGGATTATAATGTAAATATAATATGATGTGTATGCTATCATAATTTATAAGTCATATATTAAAGTGATCTAGTATACAAGTGACTTTAGAGTATAAATAAAGTTATGATCATGGAATTATAATATGTTTAGATACCGGTTCAATAATTACAGTTATGTACAATGCTATATATAGGTAGTGGTCTCCGGTCTTACGTACTTAACTTCAGTACAATTGAACATCATAACATATTGGACAATTGGACATGCTCAACGCTCAAACATGACTGCACAATTGGACATCATAACAGGTTGCTTAACACTTTTTTTTGAAAAATGATGATTTCATTGATCAAAGAAAGGACTATAACAACTCCAACAAACAAGGTCAAAACCAGAACTCATCGCTGAGCCCTGGGAACCCAAAAGAAGCACTGAAACACCTCGGCTAACACAAAAACAACAATCTAAAACCTGCACAGCCAGCCAAAACCAACACTACACATTGTAACCCAGACTATTTCACCACATTCTATCACTACGACTATTAACTTTCCTTTCTATCCCACATTATAAGATTCATACAGCTCGAAATTTAAGCACACGAGAGCCACATTATAAGATACAAAATGTTTTCAACATAAACATGGAAAAAAGCAAACTTGTTTAACCGATAGCATACGCAGTGCATAACAGGAGCAAGTGCATAAACAAATTAAGCGTAGCGTTTTCATATCTGGCTAGTAATAGAAAATACAAATTCATGCCGCGATTGTATTTGTGTTGTAAGAAGCCCATATTACAGAAATCATGCCACTGGTCAGGGTCATTTACGCTAATTAATGTGACCACATAATGTCATGGTCATTTACGCTAATTCAAAAGCTTACCACACGGTGGTTCTCTTCTTTAAGTGTACTCATCGAACTCCGGCTGGCTAAGCAATGGAAGCTTGCCTGAAGTAAATCCCCCCAAGTTACTAAAATCAGCTACTAAAGGATGCACTCGTCACATACTTACTCTTTCTTCTTAGCCCTCCACAGACATAAATCTACATTAATCAATGGTCTATTTCCCTTTCCTCGCACATTCACTACAACAACAGTAGTTCAAATTAGCAATAGACACCGCAGAAAAGATGTGGATCAAAATGCAACAAGAATACAAAAACAACAGATAAATCACAATCTGAGACCCGAGCGCACAAAACTAAAGCACACGTCTTCCATCCATTACATCACACAGAATCATGGCTGGCAATCAACGAAACAACACAATCAATTGCACTATAAATGCTAGATTTACCTACCTAGAGAATCACCACTTTCTCATCCATGAGTGTCTTCAACAACCAATACACACAACCCACCAACCAAACTGACCCTCTATCAGCTTCGGCGATACCGATTCCTCCAAGAACAAGGTAAGCAACATAGAATTGATCATCTCTTGAATATCCAGCTCGAGTTCTGCAAAAATACTCGTAAATTGAATCCAGAAAAAACGAAAGCAAAAAATAAAATGCAAGTTTTTTTTTCTCTTCACTTACGTGTTGTTTGTATAGAAGAAGGAAACCGAGGCAGTAAATACAAAAAACGCAACCCCATCAGCGTATAACCTGAACCTCTCAATATTATAAATTTCCTTGCACAAGTCTATAAACTTCCTCATGGTCAATTTTCAGCCACCACAAACATCAAAGTTAAAAACCCTAGTTTGAGATTCAAAGCAAAATTCAACATAGGACCTAAAACTGGCACATCCTTCTTGCTATCAGGTTTGAATTAAACAGAATAGGCAGAACCTAGGCACATAAATTAAACTAGAGTAGACATAAGCAGAATCAACCTGTTTATCAAAAATTAAATTAGGGTTTAGGCTAGGCAGGATCTTACCGACGAAAAACGAAGGAAAGTGTACACTGTCGTAATCGACGTCGTCCTCAACCAACCGCCTTAATCGACGCTCCTCAACGTCATCATCGTCGTCGCTTCAAACCATCCTCGCCGCCACCGAAGTGCATCTGGGTCTAATTTCGGTCGGATGATTCTAGGTTTCGCCACTTTCGAATTTGAGAAAAAGTCGAACGTAATTACAGATGAGAGATGATGATATACAGGGGATGTGATATGTATTTAAATCCAAAGACCAAAATGCCCTTTGAAATGAAATTATAATTTATTTAGTGAAATAAAAGGTTAAGAAAATAGAAAAGATAGTGGGGCAAGTGTCACTTTTCTATTGGATGAATGAAGATGATGTGTCTAAATGAGTGGCTGAGGTGTTGCCTCACAGCCTCATTCTTATTTTGGCTGCCTCATTTGAACGCTCCTATATATATATATATATAGGGGGCGTTCAAATGTTATGTGTTGTTATTGTGTTATGTGTTACATGATTGTGGGCGCGACACGTGGCAAAATGATTGGCTCATATTGCGCCACCTCAAAAGCATGGGGGGTAGTGGACATGTGCCTTGCATGTGCCATGAATAGTGGCTTACGTGACGCGTTTTGATTGGCTGGAGGTGTAACATTTGTACGCCCATCTATATATATATATATATATATATGTGAGCGCTCAAATGAGGTCCCTTCTTAGGCTAAGAACCTAAGGTCTTATCTCAACCATTAGATCAAATGATCCAACAATCATCCTTTATCCAAAAAGTGAAAGTTGTCTTTTTGCACTTTTTACTTTTACTATTTACACTTTTGTCTTTTACCTAAAAGATAAAAGTGCAAACTCACAAAAAACACTTTTTCAACAAATCTACACCTTTAGATCATTTGATCTAAATGTGCAAATTAGACCTCACTCTAAGAGTGGACCTCATTTAAGCGCGCCCTATATATATATTACATATAATACTTGAATCATCCAATGAAGTACATGTCATATACGTCCATGGCGAAGCGAAACAACAAGTATTTCTATTCAAATGTGAAGAAAAATATGCTACCTGAGGAGAGTCAAATCTTTGACCTCTTGATTTGTAGTCAATAGTTCAAGTCAGCTCATCTAACACTATATTCTAGGCTCAATTTTTTAAAGCGTGCAAATTAATGGTCTTGTAAATGTTGTTGTACAATGCTTATGCACAAGTACAAAACGAGGAGATGAGACTTGGGCGACAAATGAAGTAGACTGTAGTATTAACAAAATTTGAGACTAAAGTTGCAAAGCATTACAAAGGCAACTAGTAATTTCTATATTTTGTCTCATCACATGCATAATCAAGACAAAATAAAAGGAAGTCATTGTCTCAAAAACTAAATTTGTTTCACCACGTTGGCTATGAATATATCCATCTGATTTTATAATCAATAGAACCGGACATGTTACACTAAACATCTTGATCAATTAAAAATGAATTTAAAGAGAGAAGTTCAACGATCACCGATTCTTTTCAAAGAACCTAACTATTTAAGGCATTTTCCACTTTCAAGGTCATCCGTAGCAAAAAAAGAAGAAGCCCTATTTGAAGGTTAAGCATCTCATGGTTCGTTGTTGCGCTTACACAATGAACTAACGATAGTGATAAAAAAATTGAGCTTCTCAAAAAAGTGTTTAAAACGATAAACTTGTTTTGAAGTAGAATTTAAGGATAATTTCAAACGATGAGCAAAACAATTGATATAATAAGCATATGGGCATTCACATGAGACTAAAGTTTGCAAACGGTTCCGTTCTCTGTACATATTACTTGCACTATCATACCTTTCCTTTGGATAGACTGAATATCATGATTATAACGAAGGAGCATCGAGCAAATACCATTTTTCTAAGTCACATGCAGTGTTTTTAAGATGAAGCAACCCAAAAAAGTGTTCTTGTATGCAACCATCTTTGCCTATGAATTTAATGCAATTGATATTTGCCTCTTTTAAGTGGTTTATAGTTAATATATATAGATGTTGTTTACATTTGAACAGTTTTCTCTTGCAAAAACATTAAATCAGCTTATAAGATGGCTTTTGCGAGAGATAAAGAACGATGACATTAATTCTGGTGAGGTCTCTAATCTAGTAGGACTAGGCCATTTTAGAAGATTATTTTGAAAATCGCCGTCAAAGGAAAATAAAAATCTTTACTTGGAGGGGATTTGACAATGCATTACCTATTGGTTTTCATATATGCAGATTAGGTAGCCAAAGATGCTGAATGCCCTGTTTGTGGATGGAAAAATGAAACTGATCCACATGTCTTTTCTGGTGGTCTGCATTTGTTTGGGAATGGTTGAGAGTTAAACGTGTTAGATTATTTTATATAATTTAATATTAGGATTATAATGTAAATATAATATGATGTGTATGCTATCATAATTTATAAGTCATTTATTAAAGTGATCTAGTATACAAGTGACTTTAGAGTATAAATAAAGTTATGATCATGGAATTATAATATGTGTAGATACCGGTTCAATAATTACAGTTATGTACAACGCTATATATAGGTAGTGGTCTCCGGTCTTACGTACTTAACTTCAGTATCATTCTCTCTCGATTTACTGGGAAGAGTTGTGCGGAAAGACTGGAAGATCCACTACGGTGATCAGTGAAGAATTCTGAGTCATCAACGGAGGTTTGATCTTCTTTTGTATTTTCTACATGCTCGATTAATATGAATATGGGTATTAAGATCCTGAGAATATGAAATTTATTCTTATAATTGGTATCAGACGCACCCATTTTGTGTTAATCTGAGCATGAATTTGATAGGTTTATTGTTACAATTGAATAAACATATACTGCCGGATTTCGGAGTTTTTTTTAAAAATGACCCAAAACGAGTTTGGGATTTCAAAACTAACCCATGCGAGTTTCACATTTCAAAACTGACCCATTTTTAATGAAACCGGATCCTGGAGATCCGGTTTGTTACGACTTGGGAAAGACCGGATCCTGAGAATCCGGTTAGTTGCGTTTTGTAACTAACCGGATCCCCAGGATCCGGTTTTTAGGAAATAGGGCTTATGTGGACGACGGTCGAATACGTGGAAGCCACGTAAGACCGGAATCCCGGAATCCGGTTTTTTTATAAAACCGGAACTCGGAGATCCGGTTTTTTACGAACTTAAATTTTGGTATTGTAGTTAAGCCCGTTATTACAGTCTGAATTTAAAATAAAAATATACAGCAGTTTGGAAATCATTGAAAGTTGAACATTAAAAACAAAGTTGTAGTAAATAAAAGTGAACAACAACAGTAATATAGGTACTCAGATATTGGATTTAGCTTGCATTGGCTGAGGGACAAGACCTTCTGTTATGACCAGTTTGATGGCATAATTTGCACCTTTGGATTCTTTCTGGGGGTTGTGATGATGAAGCCTCTCCTTGAGTACTGGACTGACCGACATCCCTCTGGTCCATTTCAGTATGCCTTCGCCTTGTCGGATTTCTACCGACGTTTGTACGTTTGAAGTGAGGATTAGGCATATGAGGAAGTCCGTTATAGGGTTCCCAGAAGTCAGAATGAGGTAATGCACTGAAATGGTAACTCCAGGTCATGTTGTAAGCTGCAAGTGTATACTCATGAGGCACATAGTCGCTGTATTCCCGACCCGTGAACTTACAAACTGCAATTGCATGACTGCAGGGAATATGAAGTGTCGTCCATTTTCCACATTCACATTCTCTCCTGGGTAGGCAAACTTTCCACATATGATGTTTAATTCCCGTGGTAACCTGATAAATTCCCTGGGACGGGTTAAAATGTACGACTCTGTGGAACTGTGCCCTTTGTCGGAGTACCTCCAATCTCTCGTGTACCTTTGGTGCAAAAGCTGAATCCGTATTATCGTAACGATAACGACGGTTGTTGAAGTATTTATTCAACTGTTTGAAAGTGAACATAACCAATGCTGAAATTGGTAAATCACGTCCGTGCTTGAGAACATTATTGAACGATTCCGAAGCGTTCGTGGTCATTGAACCCCATCTCATACCATCGGTATCCATTGCCAAAGACCATAAATGAACGTCAATGTTGCGCAACCACTCTCGTATGTCAGGTCTGTCTTTCAATGCTTGCATCAGCTCCTGATATTGATTTGCAAACTTGTACTCTTTTTTGGCATATGCAACTTTGCCAAGTTTTTTCTTCAAATAAGCGTTTTTGACCCTAGTGTTGAAGTTGCTCTGGAAGTGATGAACGCAGATACGATGGTAAGCATTAGGAGGCGACCATTGTGGTTCACTCATAGTAGCCATTATTCCTCCGTGTCTGTCAGATATGACGCACAAGCCCGTCCGATTAGTGACACCCTCTCGAATGCAACTCATGAACCAACTCCAGCTGGAGGTGTTTTCACTCTCGACCAAAGCAAACGCAACAGGTAAAACATTATTGTTCACTGTCTCATAGCACGAATAGGATGATGCCACTCAATGATGTTGAAGCAAATAAGTGGCACATCAGCCGCCCATAATTCCCGTGAATCGAGACATAAGGGATGCAGTCGTTCCATCAACTCCTCTTCATATGGGCGATAAATAAAATCACCTTCGACCATTCGCTCGAGCTGATCCCGATAGAAGACTAAACTACCACGTGGGACCTCTTCAAAATGTTTTGGTCCAGCCCAATGTCTGCGCATAAGAAAAAGCGTTACAAATTTAATAGTTATCAATTTTCAGTATCAAAATAAATATAAAGTTTACTCACAAGTACGACCAACAAGGTCTAAAATATGGATGAATATCCTCATCAAGGTCTGGCGGGTATCTGATATATTCTTGTGGACGCGCAATACGAATGCGCTCCCAACACCAAAACTGTAGTAGTAGTGGACATCCACCAAGTTGCGACTTCTTATAATGACTTGCTCTGCACAACTGACTGTACTGATAAGCTAAAACTGCGCTCCCCCAACTGTATCTACTGGCGTTCTCCAAGTCCGCCAACAATGGAAGGTAGTGGAGCGATACCTGATCACCGTACAAGTCTGACATGAGAGTCAATCCCAATAGACATAAAATGTACGCCCTAGCGTATTTCTTTAATGTCTCGTCATCCACATCGTCTGGCATAGTATTCAGGTAGTCATCGAACCATGTCTTGCTACCCATCGATTTCAACTTAGGACGGTCGGGCACAGCACCCAATAAACTTAAACAAAGAGGCTCCCATTCCAACTCACCTAATCCAGACACAGGCTGCCCATCTATGGGTAATCCAGTAAGGAGAGCCACGTCCTGTAGTGTAATTGTAGCCTCCCCTCCATTCAGATGGAATGTGTGTGTCTCGGGGCGCCATCTCTCCACTAGGGCGGTGCACAATTTAGGATCAACCTTCACGTTACATACTTTGGTCCAAGGTAGAAATCCGGCATTTGCAACATACTCCAAAAGTCGAGGCTTCATATTTACGACATTATGACCCATTACCTTCAATGGCTTAACAGACTTAAAAGTTCGATCCATCTATAATAAGAAATTAATTAATGATCATTGTTATATGAATTGAAACAATTTTTTTTAATGTATGAATTGAAATAATTTTAATTAATGAAATTCATACCTGATTTCTCCAAATCGCCTGAGTGCGATGCTCATTTTGCATCGTCAACAAGGATGGATCGATGGGTCCAGGATGAAGATAATCATCCATATCCATGTTTGGATGAGCAGTCGCTCGTGAAGAAGATGGCACATCGCGTTGACTAGTGCTTCTTCGCCTGTTACCTGACGACATTTCTGTGAAAACAATAAATATACATTATTACCAATTCATGAAGGAAAACACAATATATCAATACACTAATTCAACTACAACAAATAATTGTCCAACTTCAAATATACTAATTCAATAATATGACATATGACATCACTATTTTTACGAATATAAAACTATATTACATAGACAAAATCAAACCAATGTCAATCAACCGCCAATTCAACTTTATTAATTCAACGATAATAATTCAACAATAAATATTAACCGGACTAATATCAAACAAAAAATGCACAAAATTCATTATATTCATACAATTAATCGAACTAATATCAAAAACAAACAATTCAACACTAATAACTAAATTTACAACAACAATCCTTCAAAAACAAACAATTCAACAACACCAATAACACAATTACGTTTTTTTACCTATCAATTTCGGACAACTTCGGAGGTGGTGAATGGGGGAGAAATCGGACGAAATTGGGTCTAATTGGGGTACGATTTCAAAGGAATTTGGGTAAGATTTCAAAATTGGAGAGAAATCGGACGGAATCAGAGGTGGGAGAAGTAGATCCGGCGGAGGAGGGAGAAGCAGATCCGGTTTCGAATGGGGGAGAAGAAGCTGCTGCGAAAATTTAAGTTCGTAAAAAACCGGATCTCCGAGTTCCGATTTTATAAAAAAACCGGATTCCGGGATTCCGGTCTTACGTGGCTTCCACGTATTCGACCGTCGTCCACATAAGCCCTATTTCCTAAAAACCGGATCCCCAGGATCCGGTTAGTTACAAAACGCAACTAACCGGATTCTCAGGATCCGGTCTTTCCCAAGTCGTAACAAACCGGATCTCCAGGATCCGGTTTCATTAAAAATGGGCCAGTTTTGAAATGTGAAACTCGCATGGGTTAGTTTTGAAATCCCAAACTCGTTTTGGGTCATTTTTAAAAAAAACTCCGGATTTCGTTAATGCTGCTGCGCCGTTCTTTATTCTCTGCTGCTAAATGAATGGAACGACAACTGTCCTGTCAATGATTCAGAAAATGTTCTGGAATCGCCGTGTAACCGCTCTTCCATGCCGGGATCCGAATCAGCACTGCAGAGGTCGCTGTCCATGGCTCGATTAACTCGACATGTTTTCTCAGCCTCGCGTGAGATCTCGGATGTCCACTGGTGCATCTCGACCGCCCCTCCAGCAATCGCTTGGCCAGATTCCGGTCGTCTCCGACGGATCTGGCTGCTTCATTTATTTTGATGCCGGACAATAAAATCGCGTTGGAGAATTCAGATAACTTTGAGTTGCTACTTTGACTGTGTTGAACGGAACGTTTGCTGCGTTAATGGTGTTAATGGCTGCTGCATTTTCTGCAGTCGGCTAGAGATGAATGGCGATTGTTGGCGTTACTGCCTTAATTTTGGAATTGATGCGACTGTTGCGATGTTGGTTTTGAATACGACTGTTGGCTTTGAATGCGGCGATGAAGTTGCGTTTTGTTGAGGCGATCAAATCGCGTTTTGTTGCGATGCAGTTTCTCTTTTTTTTCTCGCGAGAAAGATGGCGTTTGATTGATTGAGGTTGCGTTGAAAATTCAGAGTATTCATTTATTTAATCAATTTACTCTTCTGAATTTTTTGGTGGCTGCAGGAAAAAAAAAGTGAGGAAACCCTAATGGGCTTTGGGCTTTCATTTTTTTTGGGTTTTGTTTTTTTATATATTATAAAATCCAAAATAAGTGTTGAGTTAAAGAATTGAACCGGTTGCGGTTCAGTTTGGATCGAACCGATCTGGTTCAATAGAATTGATTTGGTTTTGTCCAATATAGGAATTTTGGTCCAATTTTGCAATTTGGTCCAATTGAATCTGATTCAATTAAAGTGATTTGGACTGGTTCAGTTATGCGGTTAAAATCAATTTTTGGGTTCAGTTACACTTAATTAATTAAATCAGATTTGATTTAATCAAAGGTGTGGTGCATTACTGAAAACTAAAGGTGTACATACATATATGACATATGGTTCATTTTTTGGGCCACACTTAGAGTATGTTAATTAAAGCATAATTGTCACAAAAGTGACCTCTTATGTGTAAGTTAACACATGATGGGTGTTGGATGGGAATATGTATGTAAGTTATATGGATAATTAATTGGCCCCAACGAAAATTATTATCTAATGTTACATACATATCTGTGGTAATGACATGTGATGATTGTCAGGATGAACTTTGTGTGATTGATTAGTACATCAAAAGATGGCTATTTATTTGACACCGTTTATCATCAATGTTTGATTACTACAACAAGAGTACCACTTACAGTTAGCAGTACTATCCCAAGATTTGCTGAATGTTGTGCTGGGTATCTTGATATGTCATATTTATTTATGCATTATGTGAGCATGAAAAGCTGACTAATATCTTGTTCTCTTTCAGCTTACATGTCTGCCACTTCAGTTGCTGCCAACCTCAATAATATTCTCATACTAAATGGGACAAACTTTAAGGAGTGAAAAGAAAATATTAAGATTTTCTTGGGCAGCATGTATCTTGACTTATCATTGCGAGAGCCAAAGCCGATTCATCTCACTAATTCAAGAAGTGCATTTGATTGTAATCAATTGAGAATGTGGGAGCATTCTAACAGGCCGAGTCTGATGATTATTCATCGCGGCATTCCAGAGGCTTTCAGGGGTATAGTGCCTGATGAGATTTCTAGTGCCAAAGATTACCTTGTAGAATTTGAAAAGCGTTTTGTTGAAAACGATAAGGCGAAACCAAGTGAGCGTTTAGCAAACTTGATTTCAATGAAGTACTCCTGCAAGGGTAATGTCAGGGAGCATATTATGGAAATGTCTCAACTTGCTTCAAAACTAAAGGCCTTAAAGCTCGAGTTATCTGAGAACCTACTCGTGCATTTGGTGTTAATCTCTCTTCCTTAAGAGTACAGTCAGTTTAGGATTTCCTATAACTGTCAGAGGGAGAAGTGGACTCTCAATGTGGTCATTTCAGTTTGTGTGGAAGAAGAGGAGATGCTTAAGCATGATAAAGTTGCTAATTCTAAGGCTCCAGTTTTCAACACTCATGTTACATGACATTTCTGTGAGGAAACTGGACATGTGAAGAAGAAATGTCCCAAGTGGGCTAAGTTTATCGCTTGGCGAGTTAAAAGGGGATTGTCTGAGCTGCCGATTACTTATTGACGCTGAAAGATGCATATATTTTGGACTAGGTTATGCGGTAGATGAGGCAATGATGAATTTCAGATTATTAGCATTTGGTCATTTTTTTTGGATTTAATAGACATTCGTTTATCGTCGATCAGGCGAAACTTAATTTATATTTCCATATTGAGCGAATTCGGTTATTCTTGTTCATTTGGTAATAGTAAACTTACTTCATTTATTAAACTCTAATTTTTTTAGGGACCAATATGCATAGTGTTTATAATAATATGTATATGTTGGAATTTGTTCATCATGTAATAAATCCCTACATGAGACATGAGGCTCGAGTCATTGAACGTGTTCAAATAATTTAAGGCTAAAGTTGAGAGACGACTCAACTAAAGAATAAAGGGTGTTGTATCTCATTGTGGTGGTGAAATCACAATAGATGTGACCAATCAGGTGATTATGTGACTATTTGCTAGACACCCAGAAGAGTGTAAAATTAAACTTTTAAGGACATGGTAAGAACTATAATTAGTCATTCCAACTTACCAGAAGGAATCCAGGTGTAGCACTAAAGACAACATCTTATATATCCTTAATAAGGTACCAACTAAGTTGGGCAATCCCATTATTAAGTTATTTTTTTGGACGAGAATCATAACATTTTGAGGATATTGAGTTTGAGGGAGAATTCATGTTAGAAATACCGTTCAACCCAGAAGGAGAATCAGAACACTATTTCTGAAGTACAAACTCAACAACCTCTTAAAATGTATAAATAATGAATTCCATAATGGATTTATGGAAGATTCTCGTCGGTGGTATTTTAAATTACATCAAGTGATAGTCTTGTATGATTTTGAGACAATCTTGATGGATGAATGTGTGTATCACAAGTTCAGTGATAGTAAGGTTTAGATTCTCACACCCCTGATCACTAAAGGAGACAATTCAGTCTCAGCTAATACCTTGAAAATACTCTGGAAATTCAGGAATGTAGAAAAAATCTCTTACGCATCGGCTATATAGAGATTTTTATATATATTAAGGTATGTACGAATTTGGTTATTGCGTACATTGTTGGTATGTCTGGCAGACATATAAGCAACCCATGGGTGGATCATTGGGTAGCAGTCAAGAAAATTATTGGTTCTTAAAGAGAACATGAGACTACATGCTCACATACAGGAAATTGGATCGGTAGGAGATCATTATGTATTCCGATTGTGATTTGAGAGGATGCCTATTTGGTGAGAGATGCACGTCATATTGTGAGGCATCTATTTAGGGAATATGACTACAAAATTTTGTCACAAGACTACACTTATAGAAGGTATTGAAAGACCATTAAGGATATTGTGACAATAAGGAGGTAGTATATTCCAACAAAGTACAGAGTGGTCATATTTCCATAGAGCACTTTGAGACAAAACTCCATGATTAGCACCCAAGGTCTTTCACTAACGTACTGCTTATATGGGTGTAATGAAATTTGAGAGTATCCGGATTTAGTGGGAGTTTGTGTTGTGATTATGTTTTGCTCTATGCTGTATATGGATCCTATACATTTAAGTTCTGCAGAAATAAAATGTACACTGCACTCTGCTGTATTTTGATTTAAGGATTGATCTCCGTAAAGTAAAGGTGACCAGTTGGAAATAGACATGTGTAGATCACAGTTCATGTAAATTCCATGTTACACATCCATGATTGATCTGTGTCATTTGGGTGTACTAATATACGTGATAAGTTGGGTCCCGCAACGATTAATGCTACGAGTGCTGGCTTGATCCTATATTAGTATAATTGATGGAAGGGATTGTTTTGGGTATACTCTATATGATAGCAAATTTTGAGCTGATAAGGTTACACATCTAATTGAATTGACATGTATGATCCAGTGGAAGATTGTTAGATTATTTTATATAATCTAATATTGGGATCATAATGCAAATATAATATGATGTGTATGCTATCATAATTTATAAGTCATATATTAAATTGATCTAGTATACAAGTGACTTTAGAGTATAAATAAAGTTATGATCATGGATTTATGATGTGTAGATACCGGTTCAATAATTACACTTCTTTTGAGGGGAAGGATTTGTAATTATCGGAAATATAGCAGTTATGTACAACGCTATATATAGGTAGTGGTCCCCGGTCTTACGTACTTAACTTCAGTATCATTCTCTCTCGAAATCTTGCTGGGAAGAGTTGTGCGAAAAGGCTGGAAGATCCACTACGGTGATCAGTGAAGAATTCAGAGTCATCAACGGAGGTTTGATCTTCTTATGTAATTTCTATGTGCTTGATTAACATGAATTGGGTTTCACGATCTTCGCGTATTTGAAATTTATTCTTACAAAAGGCAGTGATAATTTTGGTAACCTTTTTGTGTCTACCTATCAATATTCTTTACTCTCTTGATGTTGTTCTTGTTCGAATCAAAATGTTGGCCGCTGAATCTAGAACGCACAATTGTTGTCTACATTTTAATTTTAACACTTGCGACTTCTCGTGGAAGCTGCCTCCACGAGAAGTCACAAGTTAATGTGGATGGAATTGCCAATAGGCTAGAGATGAAACAATGAAATCATCCTGGATGCCGAGCAAGGTGTATATTTTCAAAGATATGGACAACGCCATGAATTGTGATACGTCTATTGTAGATCAGATTGTTTTTTTCCTTCCGGAAACTCTTAACAGATTGTAGCAATGTGTATACTGTTGTTGGGTGTGTTTCAAAATAATTGATTTTAACATTTGTGCTCATGGTTAATATATACTAATTACAATTAGCATATATTTCATTGCAAACGGATCAAATACAAACCACAGTTATAAATAAAAACTAAAAATCCAATAAAACATTGTCACGTGTATATTTCGACCAATCATAATTCGGGACACTTTTTGTAAATAAAAAAAATAAAACGAACTTATTTAACAATACATAACATATTCGAGGGTATAATCGTCCCAAAAATTGTTACAGTAATACCCAGACTTAACTTAAGTCTGGATATTTGATGTTTTAAGTCTGGATATTGTTGTTTAAGTCTGCATATTCACTACTACAAATGAGTCATTATGCATCTGTTCCAAAATAGAATTATGCATCGGGTCTTTAATATGCATCGGTTTCCTGTAAAACCGATGCATAAAGTCCCCAATATGCAACTGTTTTGGGCGAACCGATGCATAAACTCAACAATATGCAACGATTCAGGTAAACTGATGCATAAGGTCTACAATATGCATCGATTCGGTTAGAACCGTTGCATATTGTAGACCTTATGCATCGGTTCATAAGGAACTGATGTGTAATGTAAAGCTTTAAGCATCGGTTTTTGTTGAACCGATGCATAAGATCAATTAAAAATTAGGTTTCCCTCTATTCGATTTCATATTTCGACTGAGCTGCTCGATTCCTCTGTCTCACTTCCCTCGAATTCACACATGAACTTCGACGACTCCGCTCAATTTTGCTCCGATTTCGTATTCCGACGACGCTGCTCGATTCCATTCCGACGACGCTGCTCGATTCCATTCCGATGACGTTGCTCGATTTTGCTTCGACGACGCCTTCACTCAGCCGCACAGTCGCCTCATCTGCCGCCATTCATTCCATCACGACCGCCACTCCCTCTGTACAAATCCCAGGTATGATATTGGGTCAAATTTGTTGAATTTATGTGTGTTTAGGGTTTATGGTGACATGTAATCCGATTTGGGGGGTGTTGTGTAGGCTTGTTGAATCCATTTTTTTGGGCTATGATTTAGTATGTAATAATGGATGAAATGGTGTTTAGTCCATCTACTGGATTCTTATTAATGAATTTTGTTGTGTAATTCTCTGTCGATATTGGATAGAAGAAATCAGGAGATTCTAGGGTTTAGTGAATGGATAACCTCGTCTGTGATAGAAGTGTTGATTTTGTAGCCTTTGGATAAAGCTGTGTTAGATAAAGCTGTTGGGAGGTATGTGATTGTTTGTTAGTGTAAATAAGTAGTATGTAACTAAGCTACATTTTTTATTTCAGTTCTTATAAGTTTTTGAGTTATGCAATATGATGATGGTAATTATATCACATTTGATATAATCTTATTCTAACAATATTATTTACATGTTTCATGTAGTGGATTTATAATGAATCGCGAGTGGGTGTCCGGTAATAGGTTTGGTCAGGAGTACAAAAAAGGGATTATGGATTTTTGTGCGTTTGCGTCGTCTTATGCGTCTAGAAACAACATTAAACGTGTCTTTTGTCCGTGTATGGGTTGTTGGAATTACAAAAAGATCAAACCGAAGAAGTTACATAAACACCTTGATAGACCAAAGTTATACGAGTCAGAAACACAGTAAAACCCCCTTAATTAGACTGTTTGTCTATCTAACTTCTACGTGTTAGTCCCGATATATTTCCACAGGGCATTTTAGAGACTGAAGTGAAAACACGCTAAGGAGAGGATTTTATGCTGAAAAGATAACAAGAGTCAATCCAAGGTCAAGATCATATGCCGACTGAAGAAATATCAAGGATCCTGACGTTGAATTGACCAGAACAAATTAATCAGAAGAATCAGGAGTGGAGTCAAGACAGCCCGGGGAAGAACCACATTGACAGTTTTGTGAAAAGACTGCACAAAACTGTACAAAACTCACATATGGGCAAGGATGACCGGCCACTTGATGAAGTGGTGGCCAAGTGAGGAACTCCTCCCCCTTGGGCCACCGGCAACCGGCGGCTATGGGAGGAGGGACCGGCGGCTTCACTATTCCTCCACATGTCACCTCCTCCTCCTCCTCCCTTCTCCTCCCTTGGATCAAATGCACATGTCCACCATCTCCACCACCCATCTCCTCCCCTTTGGGCTATAAAAGGAGGAGCTCCTCCTCCTCATTTCACACACCAAAATCCAATTTCACTTCTCTCTCTAGAAGTTGTAATATTTGTAACGTTGTAATTTTGCTTTGGAAATAAAGGAAAGCTCCCTTGGCGCTTCAACGGTTGTAAGTATTATTTTTAGTATTTATTTAACTGTTGTCTTTAATTCCTTAGTATAATGTTTAGCGCGATGAATAGTAGCTAAACTTGTAGTTCGGTCTAAGGGGCGCACTTGTATTATAAAATGTTTTAGACTATTAACTTAGTGTATAGTCTTAGTATTCAAAACTTGTTCTATGTGCCATATATAGTCAGAGTTTCCAAGGTTGAGTGGATGCTGTAACAAGCAAAGCTCTTCTGTGGGAATTCGTGATCATACTCAGGTAGTGGAAGCTGTAACAAGCAAAGCTATCTGAGGAGTTCGACTCATCCTAAACCCCATCTGGTCGAGCGTAACTGTGAGATCAGGTGGATGCACCCAGGCTAGCATACCTTAGGGTATTGGCGCTAGACTGAAATAGAACAGGAGTTGCTTTAAATCTGTGTTGCAAGTCTTGAGCTGTAACTAGCCTCGATTCACCGTTTGAATACTTAGATGATTCACTAAAGGTCAATGATAAACAGGATATAATACAAGTCCCCTGAAACCGAACATTTCTCTTTAATTATAAACTGTCATTTACTTTCCAGTATTAAAATCAACCAACCAACCAATCAATCAATCAAAATAGCTGGTAGCTTTAAAACCAACCAACCGACCTTAAACACGCTCCCACGCTGCGTAATTCCCCCCGAAGAACAATTATTCCCCTAGTTCCCTTGGGTTCGACCCCTACTTACCAAGTACTACCCAGTAGTATAGTTGCGAGTAGCGGACTATTATAAATTTATTTGCACAATCGCTTTGACGACGAGCGGTTCTGTCATATTGGCGCCGTTGCCGGGGAACTAGTCATCGGATAACTGTTCTTCCCTCCCCTTTTCTTTTTCTTTCTTTTTCCTATGTCATTACCCGTTACGCATGCATGGACAACGCAATTTCTGCCCCTGTTCGGAGGAACGGAGGGAGAAGACCCTGTACAGCACTGCCGAAACTTCCACCAAGTCTGCCACAACATCAAACCTGAAAACGAAGTGTTAGAAGAATTTAAGCTGAAATGCTTTAAATTCTCTCTAACCGACTTCGCCACGATATGGTACTACACATCCACCGCTTGCAGTGCAGAACGTTTCGTAGACCTCAGCGTTCCGTTCCTGAAAGAATTCTCCCCACCATCTTTACGCCAAGAAACCCGCGAGAAGATCCTGAACCTTCAACAATCCCGGGATGAGACTTTGGACGAATACTACATGAACTACGATGCCATCGTCTCAAGCTGCCCGCACCATGGATTTACGAAGAAAAATCTTCTCCAAAAATTTCTTCGTGGGATGAGGTCCGAAGAGCTGGGAAGAGTCAACGAAGCTATGAGAAGGTCTGCCGCAAACCTCACCATTGCAGACATATGGTACCTGATAACTGGCCTAGCCGCTGCCACAAGACGAGTTCCCCACACTGACGAGGAAATGCAGACAGAAGAAGCTGACCCTGAGGCTGACAAAGAAGAAACCACCGAGCCGTCAGAAGAGACTCCCGAACCATCTGAGGAATCAGACATGGAAAGCACCGGAAGCAACGAAGTAGAAGTCTAGAACACCACTGACGAACTGCCTATTCCATACCCGACTATCATTACCCAGGCAGCTGAGACTATCTACGATCAGTTCTTCACGAACCAACATTACGAGGCAGAACCAAGCCTCATGAGGCCTTCCCGACTTTTCCCTTTAATTAATGAGCAAGTCGCCGCGAACTATGCGATCCAAGAAGAAGCTCAAAGGAGAATGGGAAAAGGGCCTGAGCAGAATGACTCCTACATGGAGCACGCTTTCGCCATGACTGGACAAGGCAGCCCTAAACAGGAGAACACCCAGTTCAAAAAGCTGATAGTGAAAGGTCCCTCGCCTTCTCAGAGACGTTGGAAGGAGATACCATCAGAACTGGACCTAAACTTGTCATCTGCTAAAAAATCAGGAAGACTCACCGCAAGAATCAAAGTCGGTGGAATCAAGAAGTTTGACCTCAGCCACCCATGGGACCCAACCCAATGAACCACAAACGAGGTATCGTCGAGCCAACGACGTTAAACAAGTGCACTGGTCGGGAGGTAACCCGACACTATCTTACTTTTCCGCACTTTAATTTCTGTCATTTAAATTCAGTATTTAGTTTTAAGCTTGCATGACTTTTGAACTAAGGCACGCCTTCGTTCAAAAGTGGGGGGGGTGAGAACCACCTGTGTACATAAATAACATGCAGCTGTTTTTCTTTTTTAATAAGTACCTTTTTGAAAATATGAACTTAAGAATGTGAAAAAGATAAATCATAATTCATGCATTAACCTTGTGAAAATTCAAACTGTTTAAAAACTTAGAATGTAACTTTCCATTTGTCCTTTATGCTGAGATAACTAGGGATGTGGAGTTGATATAAACTGCCCTAGAGAGGCTTGGCAAGCAATCAAAGGATCAGATCAAACTATATGGTTTTCGAAGTCAGTGGAGGCTGCACTTCGGGTTTTCAGTGAATAATTGAAGTCAACTCCGCCAAGAAGCATCTATGCAAAGGCGAGGACGGGAATCAGACCGTCCTCTCTCTAGTCAAAATAGCCGAGAAAATAGATGAGTGACCCTCATCTTGACCCGCGCAAAACGACAAAGACAAGAGGAGCGGGGAGGTATTTCCATAGGATTGCGGGCGATGATTGGACCTCCCAAAAAGGCTTGAGAAAATGGACTAGCAGTCACAAAAAGGCGAAAAACTCAAAGAAGAAAATCAAAAGAGGCCAAAGGCCCAAAATTGTGAAGGTTTTAACCGAGCAAAAGTGAAGTACTCAAAAAAGTCAAATCAAAGGCCAAAGGCCGATTCACTACAACAAAAAAGCAGTCCCTCGCCAAAGAAGAAAATCAAAAAGGCTCAACTCACTGAAACCCGAATCGAATCATGTGCTAGAGAAAGCTACAAGAAAACCATATAGTACGAGACGATCCCAAGATTGCAGTCCAGGAGCCTAAAAAGGGCTATCTCTCGAGACATCCAATATAATTTGCATCTCAGCACGGAGGTACAAGTATTAAGTTTCTTCTATTTATTTACACAGTTTAATTTGGTAATAAGTAAGTAATGCATGAATTAGGATTGATCGAGTACCACAGTCAAATTTTATATTCCAAAGCTAAACTTAGAACTTACGCCCTTTAATAGCATTGTTCGGGACGAACAACTAAAAGTGGGGGGTAATCTGATGGACCAAAGTTATACGAGTCAGAAACACAGTAAAACCCCCTTAATTAGACTGTTTGTCTATCTAACTTCTACGTGTTAGTCCCGATATATTTCCACAGGGCATTTTAGAGACTGAAGTGAAAACACGCTAAGGAGAGGATTTTATGCTGAAAAGATAACAAGAGTCAATCCAAGGTCAAGATCATATGCCGACTGAAGAAATATCAAGGATCCTGACGTTGAATTGACCAGAACAAATTAATCAGAAGAATCAGGAGTAGAGTCAAGACAGCCCGGGGAAGAAACACATTGACAGTTTTGTGAAAAGACTGCACAAAACTGTACAAAACTCACATATGGGCAAGGATGACCGGCCACTTGATGAAGTGGTGGCCAAGGGAGGAGCTCCTCCCCTTTGGGCCACCGGCAACCGGCGGCTATGGGAGGAGGGACCGGCGGCTTCACTATTCCTCCACATGTCACCTCCTCCTCCTCCTCCCTTCTCCTCCCTTGGATCAAATGCACATGTCCACCATCTCCACCACCCATCTCCTCCCCTTTGGGCTATAAAAGGAGGAGCTCCTCCTCCTCATTTCACACACCAAAATCCAATTTCACTTCTCTCTCTAGAAGTTGTAATATTTGTAACGTTGTAATTTTGCTTTGGAAATAAAGGAAAGCTCCCTTGGCGCTTCAACGGTTGTAAGTATTATTTTTAGTATTTATTTAACTGTTGTCTTTAATTCCTTAGTATAATGTTTAGCGCGATGAATAGTAGCTAAACTTGTAGTTCGGTCTAAGGGGCGCACTTGTATTATAAAATGTTTTAGACTATTAACTTAGTGTATAGTCTTAGTATTCAAAACTTGTTCTATGTGCCATATATAGTCAGAGTTTCCAAGGTTGAGTGGATGCTGTAACAAGCAAAGCTCTTCTGTGGGAATTCGTGATCATACTCAGGTAGTGGAAGCTGTAACAAGCAAAGCTATCTGAGGAGTTCGACTCATCCTAAACCCCATCTGGTCGAGCGTAACTGTGAGATCAGGTGGATGCACCCAGGCTAGCATACCTTAGGGTATTGGCGCTAGACTGAAATAGAACAGGAGTTGCTTTAAACCGGTGTTGCAAGTCTTGAGCTGTAACTAGCCTCGATTCACCGTTTGAATACTTAGATGATTCACTAAAGGTCAATGATAAACAGGATATAATACAAGTCCCCTGAAACCGAACATTTCTCTTTAATTATAAACTGTCATTTACTTTCCAGTATTAAAATCAACCAACCAACCAATCAATCAATCAAAATAGCTGGTAGCTTTAAAACCAACCAACCGACCTTAAACACGCTCCCACGCTGCGTAATTCCCCCCGAAGAACAATTATTCCCCTAGTTCCCTTGGGTTCGACCCCTACTTACCAAGTACTACCCAGTAGTATAGTTGCGAGTAGCGGACTATTATAAATTTATTTGCACAATCGCTTTGACGACGAGCGGTTCTGTCACACCTTTTATTAAAGGGGATTGACCCACGATATAAGGTGTGGTATATGCATGGCGAGGTTGAACAACAAAACTTTGAGCCTCCACTCGTAAAAAGTTTGCCGGAGGATAATGATGATTGGGAAGAGAATAATCTAATAGAGAAGGTTAACAACGTCGCCAATGACTTTGTTGATACACCACATGTTTTGGAGTCGTTGAGGAATGACTTTGAATTACCATTGTATGAAGAGTGTTCCAAAGATACATGACTATCGGCAACGTTGAAGATGTTCAACATTAAAGCAAAAAATGGATGGAGCAACAAGAGTTTCACTGAATTATTGGCGCTGGTAAAAGACATGCTTCCTTAGGAAAACACCCTACCTAACCGTACTTACGAGGCTAAGAAGGTTATGTGTCCCATGGGCCTCGAGTACAAGAAAATACATGCTTGTCCCAATTATTGTATCTTGTATCGAAATAGTTTTAGTGATTTCAAAGAATGTCCAGTGTGCAAGGCTCCTCGCTACAAGTTAAATAAAGACACTCCTTCGAAAGTACTATGGTATCTTCCACCGATCCCCAGGTTTCAGAGATTATTTGCTGACGCGGAAGATTCTAATAATATGTGTTGGCATGCTGAGAAACGTGTTTTTGATACTAAAATGCATCATCCTGCCGATTCACTACAATGGGCTAAAGTAGACAACACATTCCCATTGTTTGAAGCAGAGTCTAGAAATTTGCGGCTGGGCCTTAGTACTGATGGGGTGAATCCACATGGAAATCTCAGTAGTCAGCATAGTACATGGCCTGTGATTTTGGTTATCTACAAATTACCTCTTAAGTTAACCATGAAGCGTAGGTATATGATGCTTTCTTTGTTGATATCGGGTCCTCGGCAACCTGGAAATTATATTGATGTATACTTGGCTCCTCTGATAGATGATTTGAAGCTTTTATGGGACGAAGGAGTACGCACATATGAACCCTGATGCAAAAGAGTTGGTGGAGACGTAAGTTTAGAAATTACTTTTATCTTATAACTTGTATTGAAAGTCACTAATTACATTATGGTGTTTGTTTTAGGGGATTAAATCGATACTACCAAGGATGTGTACCGAGGAGTACACGTAAAGTAGAGTGGAAGATAGTTATGGTATTCACAAATTAGATATTTTATTAAATATTTTTTTCATTTATAAAGTATGTCAACTGAGATTCTTGATCGTGCAGTGTCCAAGACAATCACTTGGCCATTTATGTGGTTATTATGTCCTTCCATATATTCGGGACATTATAGCATTTGTAAGGGCTAATAATGGTGCAGAGGTTGAAGACCTTAACTAAGTGAGCTTTTTAGAGATATATATACATATGTTATTCATTTAACTGTTTAATCAATAAAAATATGTGTATTTATAATTTTTTTTGTTCATTTAATCGTTTTCACTCTTTAATTGTTGATTTAGTTCTCTTGCATTTTTATAATGTTTTCCTAATGGAGTAGAGTCATACGAACACGACAAGATTCTTGAAGTGCGGAATGGAATCTCCAGCTACCTACGTGAGTATGTGACCAATCATTTCGCGGTATAGGACATTAACTTAGACACAATTGTTATGTAATATTTTGTGGCATATTGTCAATTGTACCAAAGACAAATATGTGTATGAATGATTGTATTGCAGAATCAGAGAAATGATGTTCTGAATGTAAGCTGCATTGTATTTAAAAATTGGAACAGCAGGGTATATTTTTTATGTTTAATTTCATATGGATTTGAGCTTTTGTAAAGCTAAATCTGCCAGTTTTTTTGAATGATTATGCATCTGTTTTCGAAGAAACCGTTGCATAATGTTCACATCTTATGCAACGATTTCTTCGAAAAACCGTTGCATAATGTGAAGACATCATGCAACAGTTTCTTTGAAAAACCGTTGCATAATGTGCAGACATCATGCAACGGTTTCTTTGAAAAACCGATGCATAATGTGCAGACATTATGCATCGGTTGATTATGTATCGGTTTGGGAACCGATGTATAATGTTAAAAAATGGACGCATAATGCATCGTTTGTAGTAGTGATTGCTGTTAAAAGTTTGAATATTGTTGTTTAAGTCTGAATATTGCTGTTTAACTCTGGATATTACTGTTTTAAGTCTGGATATTGCTGTTTAAGTTTGGATATTGCTGCCAACAAGGTGGTGGTTGAGTTGATAAAATACTTGCCTTGCAATAGTAAGGACAAGGGTTCGAACCACACCGTGGTATTTTTCCTTTCTACAATTTTGTGGAGAGGTGCTTTTCGTCCCGAATACGCGTGGACGCAATGTTCCTCCCTCGTGGATGTGTTCTTCGTCCCACCTCGGCGTGGACGTGTTGTTCCTCCTTTGCGGAGGTGTTGTCCGTCCCTTGTGGACGTGTTGTGCCCTTCAAATCTGCAGGTGTTGCTTGCTTGATGCGTGGAGGTGCGTATTCGATCATGGGGTTTCAAGATAGACGTGCCTTATGGCCGGTACTTCAGTGTGGATGATTCAAGTATCAATCCGGGTTAAGACCTTGCGTGGCCATGCTTCAAAGTTTAGTGATTGTACCCGAGTGAAAAGTGCTCATGTAATTTATTCAAAATGTATTCGTGTAGTACTTAGTTTGTATGAGATGATGTAACCCCAATAAAAAAGGGTCTGGATTGTTGTTTTAAGTATGGATAATGCTGTTTAAGTCTGGATATTACTGTTTAAGTGTGGATATTGCTGTTTTAAGTCTGATTATTAAGTTTGATCATTGCAAGTTAAGTCTGATCATTCCAATTTAATTCTGATCATTCCAATTAAGTCTGATTATTATGTCTGATCATTCCAAGTTAAGTCTGATCATTGCAAGTTAAGTCTGATTATTGCAAGTTAAGTGTGATCATTGTTGTTTAAGTCTGGATATTGCTGTTTTAAGTCTGATCATTCCAAGTTAAGTATGATCATTCAAATTAAGTCTGATCATTCCAATTAAGTCTGATCATTCCAATTAAGTCTAATTATTATGTCTGATCATAGCAAGTTAAGTCTGGTCATTGTTGTTTTAAGTATGATCATTGCAAGTTAAGTCTGATCATTGTTGTTTAAGTCTGGATATTGTTGTTTTAAGTCTGATCATTCCAAGTTAAGTCCGATCATTCCAATTAAGTCTGATTATTATGTCTGATCATTGCATTTGATCATTGCAAGTTAAGTCTGATCATTGTAAGTTAAGTCTGATCATTGTTGTTTAAGTCTGGATATTGCTGTTTTAAGTCTGATTATTAAGTCTGATCATTGCAAGTTAAGTCTGATCATTGCAAGTTAAGTCTGACCATTGTTGTTTAAGTATGGATATTGATGTTTTAAGTATGATTATTAAGTTTGATCATTCCATGTTAAGTCTGATCATTCTGAGATATGTGAAATGGCCATATTGCCCCTCCGTGTTATATCCAAGATTTTGACGAAATTGGACACGTGTCAGCTTAAAATCTGGCTTTTACTTTTCATATATAATAGTGATTTTTACCTGAACCGCACTCTGTTTCATTATTAAGTAGTATGTATTTATTTACTAATTAATACTCGAATATGTATGGACTAAAGAAACATTGATTGGGATTTGTTATTTCCTAATAATGGATATTATAATATATTTAGACGTTGGAAAAATATCAATGAGATCTTTAATCTTCCCAGTAACGTTACTTATTCTTTGATCTTTAAAGGAATACCAAAGCTATTGGTTTGAGCACGCAGAAAACCATTTTTTCGTGTGAGTTGTGTTTTCTGATTTCTTCTCCCCATAATTTTCATTTTAGAGTTCCATCTCCTTTGGTTGAGTGCACAACCTAAAGGAGAGTATAGTAAACCCTGGAGTGAGCCGTATTGGTTATCTTGCACCAAGGATTAGGCGGGTTTTCGCTCAAGTGCAGTAGACTTCCTATGGCTCTGCAATTTTGTTTTCTTTTTTGACGATTTTTATATTTATGATTTCCAACAATCTTGAGCACAAAACATTAATTCTTGTTGAATCAAAATGTCAAAAAATCTTGCAGTGCCTGATTTGTCAAAGCTGTAACCTTTGACGGGACCAAATTATCGTCGTTGGTCTAAAGAGTTGTTGTTCTTCTTCCAAGAGCTTGGCTTGCACTATGTTTTGTGTGATGATCAGCTAGACCTGCACAAATTTGGTTTTGAGCCGGGCTTTTTTATGTTTGATAACCCATACGGCCGGGCTAAACCCGCCCGGTCAATTCGGGCTCATAATCTTGTCCAAACCCACACATGTACCGGGTCGGGTTACTCGTCGGGCCAACCCGGTACAAATATGTATCACTACATTTTAAATAATATACAATAATTTTCTTGCACAACAACAATATATTACGATGATGTAGCATATTAGATGGATGCAAAACATTCGCCACACTAATGTAAAACATTTCCAAAAGCATCATAAAATATTTCAGCAAAGTTTTTGACCGGGAATGTCGGGAATAATTTGCATTGTTAAAACTTTCAACTATTTTATTTTTGGAGTCTATTTCTTTTGGATTTCAACAGCGCACATTAGAAACATTTTTTATTTTTTACTAATTACAATTAAGTATTAGTTTTTTAAATAATAATAATAAATGTTAATTTTGTAGCGGGTTAATGGGCGGGTATTAGCCCAGTTCAGGCTAAAATATGTGTCCAAGGCCGGACTGGCCCGTCGGGCTAGCGTGCTTGTCCAAGCCTGTTTCGTAGAATGGGCAAGCGGATCGGGCCGGTCGTGCTAGCCCAAATTTGTGCAGGTCTATGATCGGCCAACTGAGCTTACAAGTTAGTTCCTGCATTGGATTCTCCTCCTTCACCTGCTACACCTTCTGTTGTGGACAAGGATAAACAAACCTCCTCTTCGCTCATTTCTCAAGATGTAGGCTCTGTGTTGTCGGGAAAAGCCAAACCTGAAGCATCCTTTGAAGATCACAATCGCACTTGTCATGGGCACATTCTGAGGCATCTTTCTGAGAAGTTATTTGACATTTATGTCAATTACGACTTGGCCAAAGAGGTTTGGAAAAATCTGAAGAAGATGTATGGAGCTGAAGATGAAGGCAAGAAGTAGTACATCACTTCTCAATGGACATCATTCCAAGTGAAAGATGATCAGCGTATCCTGGATCAGCTTCATGAATACGAAGCCATTGTCTCCAAAATTCAAGTTGAAGGTATTCCAATGGATGCGCACTTGGCTGCAATTGTGCTCATTGATAAGCTACCTCCGTCATGGAATGACTATCGTTCTAAGCTGAAGTATGACAAAAGGAAATTGTCCCTTGATGCGCTGCGTTGATTGCTGATTTGATGATTGAGGATGCAAACAGAAAATATTTAGGTAACACTCATGTCCCTCGTTCATTACAAATTAATGCTATCGTGGTGGAAAATTCTGGTGGTGTTAAGAACAGGTTTCAGTCTTACAAAAATAAAGGAAAGAACCATGATGCGCGGTCATCTGCTGAATTTATAAGGAAGTTGAAATGCTGGAAACACAACAAAATTGGCCATAAGAAGCAGGATTGTCGTTTCCTCCTCAGACGAAGGAAACAAACAAATCTCAAAGTAATCTTACTGAAGATATGATTTCTGTTACTACTGAGGTAAACGATGCGGTTGATGTGGTGGAATGGATAGTTGATTCTGGTTCCACCCGTCACATTTGCAAGCCAAAAATCTCTGTTTAAAACTCTTGATGAATCACAGCTTGACAGTGTGTACTTATGGAATTGGTGATATTGCGTTAAAATTATCTTCTAGTGCCTTTGATAAAGGTTTTGTTTGTTCCTAATATGCGTAGAAATTTGGTTTCTAGTGCCTTGCTGATGAAAGTTGGATTTAAGCAAACCTTTGATGCTGGGAAATTAGTTATTTCTAAGAATGGGGCATATATAGCTAAGGATTTTTGTAACGGGAATCTTTTTGTTCTTGATGTTTCGAATGAAATGAATGCTAGTGCTTCTGCTTATATTGTGTCTTCTTTGGATAAATGGCATGGTAGATTAGGACACTTGAATATTAACTCTATCAAATGTCTAAGGCATGCTAACTTAATTCCCGATGACTTAGAAAAGGATGTTTCTAAATGTGAAATTTGCATAGAAGCAAAACATGCTAGAAAACCGTTTTCTTCTCTAGTTTATAGAACATCATAATTACTTGTACTTATCCATTCTGATTTGGCTGATTTTAAAAGTACTGCTAGTAAAGGTGGTAAGAACTATTATATTACTTTTGTGGATGACTTCTCTAAATTCACTAGAGTTTATTTGTTGAGATCTAAGGATGAAGCTTCTGAAATGTTTTTGGAATATAAAACTGAGGTTGAAAATCAACTTAATAGAAATATTAAGAGGCTTCGAACTGATAGAGGTGGTGAATATGAATCTGATTTTTTGAGATCTTTGTGCTTAAAAGAGGGTATTATTTATGAAAGAAATGCACCTTATACTCCTCAACAGAATGGAATAGCTGAAAGGAAAATTTGTACTCTAAAAGATATGATGAATGCTATGTTGCTTAGTTCTGGGCTTCCTGACCAAATGTGGGGGGAAGTTGTCCTTTCGGCATGTTATATTTTGAACGAGTGCCTCATAAAAGAATTTCTATCACACCATCTGAATTGTGGAAAGTTTATCCTCCTGATTTGAGCTACCTTAGAGTGTGGGGTTGTCTTGCTAAAATAGGTTTACCTACTTTTAAAAGGACTAATATTGAACCTAAGACTGTACACGCTATGTTTGTTGGTTATGCTCATAATAGTGCTGCTTATAGATGTTTGACATTTAAATGTGATTCCTTGCAATTTGATAGCATGATTGAATCTAGAGATGTTGATTTCATTGAGAATGTGTTTCCCTTTAAAAGAAATGTAGAATCCTCATCTTCTAGTAGTGCTTTGAGTAAAAGACCTATTGTTGAAGTTCTTGTTGAGCCTTGTACAAGTAAGAGAATAAGAACCGAACTAATTTTGGTCCTGATTTTATTACTACATGTCTTGCTGAACGTGATGAGATTAGCCAAGAATTCATGCATGCTTATTTGATTGAAGAAGACCCTAAAAGTCTCTCTGAAACTTTGAAATCCGTTGATGCCGTTTTTTGGAAAGAAGCTATTAATAATGAGATTGATTCTATTATGTCTAACCATACATGGGAGCTTGTTGATTTGCCTAGAGGCTGCAACCGGTCAGGTGCACGTGGATCCTCAGGAAAAAGTTCAAAGTGGATGATTCCATAGACAAATTTAAAGCAAGACTGGTGGCACAAGGATTTTCTCAAAAACAGGGAGTAGACTTTTTTGACATTTATGCTTGACAGAACCGCTCGTCGTCAAAGCGATTGTGCAAATAAATTTATAATAGTCCGCTACTCGCAACTATACTACTGGGTAGTACTTGGTAAGAAGGGGTCGAACCCAAGGGAGTCAGTGTGGATTAGTTGTTCTTTGGGGGGGTTTATCCAGCGAGAGAGCGTGTTTTAGGTTGGTTGGTTGGTTTTAAAGCTACCAGCTATATGATTGTTTGATTGGTTGGTTGGTTTTAATACTGAAAGTAAATTACAGATTTAATAATTAAGAGAAATGTTCGGTTTCAGGGGCCTTGTATTATATTTGTTTATCATTGACCGCTAATGATCATACCAAGTGTTCAAAGATGAATTGAGGCTATTTCTAGCGCAAGATATGATCATGCTAAGTATTCAAACGATGAATCGAGGCTATTTCTAGCGCAAGACTTGCAACACCATTTAAAACACTTGTTCTAAGCAAAACTAATTCCTCCTTTCGAAGTATCTTAGCCGTAAGTGCATCCATCTGGTCCGTCATTTCCGATCAAACCAGATGGTGTTTAAGATGAGTCAAACTTCTCAAATAAGCTTAGCCATTCCAAGCATCCACTTATCAGTACAAGTTTACGAACCCCCATGGTGAGCTTTGCCATTCCAAGCGTCCCCTCAACCATGGACGTTCTGACTTAGTATATGGCACATAGAACAAGTATCGAATACAAAGGTATACTAAGAGTAAAGTCTAAAACATTTATAATACAAGTACGCCCCTTCTACCGAACTACTAGTTTAGCTACTATTCATCGCGCTAAACATTATAACTAAGGAATTAAAGACAACAGTTAAATAAATAAATACTAAGAGATACTTACAACCGTTGAAGCGCCAAGGGATTCTTTATTCCAAAGTAATATTACATAATTGTGCCCACAAAAGCTAGAGAGATTTAGAGAGATTTTGTAGAGAGAGAAGCTCTCCACATTTTGGGGTGTGTTGAAATGAGGAGGAGGCCTCCTTTTATAGCCATGGAGGAGGAGAATGGAGGGTGGAGAGCATCCAAGGGTGGAGGAGGAGGGGATGAAGATGTGGTGGAGGAGCCTCCACATGGAGGAGGAATAGTGAGCCGCCGGCGGCTTTGGGAGGAGGGGAGGAGGAGCCGCCATGTGTCCCTCCATGTGAGGAGGAGCATACCTTCTAGAAGCTTGTAACCTCTTCACAAAAGTCATCGGTTTGACCGGATCTGACCGGAGCTTTGGCCGGAGCTTCTTGGATTTTGGAGAGTGTATTTTGAATGAAAATGTCATTCTAAGATGATCTCAAGAAGGAACCTAAGCCAAATTCCGCTTGGAACATGGTCGAAATCTCAAATCCGATGAAATTGCCCTTGTTTGGCCTTTACCGGGCTCGGTGCTTTTGCCTTGCGTTCTTGTCCATTTGCGGACGGTTCTAGAATATTTGAGTGATTCCAAGTCGGTTCCATGAAGGATGTTAAGGCTGATTTTGAGTGTAGCATGGTCGTGACCTGGAATGACTCGTTCTTCATTTTCCGCTTAAAAACTCCTCCTTAGCGTGTTTTCTCTCTATAGTCCAAAATACCCTGTAGAAATAAATCGGGACTAACAAGTAGAAGTTAAATAGACCAACAGTCTAATTTGGTGGGTTTTACTGTGTTTTTGATTCGTATAATTTTGGTCCATCAATGCTCCTGTTACTAAAATTGCTACTATTCAAATTTTGCTTGCAATTGCCTCTATTCATAAACTAGTTGTGCATCAAATGGATGTGAAAACAGTATTTTTAAATGGTGATTTGCATGAAGAAATTTATATGTTGCAGCCTGAAGGTTTTGTTGTGCCTAGTCAAGAGCGAAAAGTGTGTAGATTAATTAAATATCTATATGGCCTTAAACAAGCTCCTAAACAGTGGTTTAAAAATTTTAATGACACTTTACATGAAAATGGTTTTGTTTCTAATTTTGGGGATACTTGTCTATTTTCTAAGATGCATGAACATATATGTCGTTATATGTTTGTATGTAGATGACATGCTTCTTCTATGCACTTCACTGAAAATTGTTTGTGGAACAAAGAATTTTTTGAATTCGAAATTTGACATGAAGGATTTCGGTGAGGTTGATGTTATTCTTGGAATGAAAGTGAAAAGACTTGTTTCTAGCTTTGTTGTGAATCAATCTCATTATATTGAAAAGATTCTTAAGAAATTGGATTTTGGGATGGACCAGTGTGAAGTCACCGTATGATTCATCCTTGCATTTATGCAAGAATAAAGGAGCTGCTGTAAAACAATATGATTATGCTAAAATTATGGGAAGTGTCTGATGAATTGCACACGACGTGATATATCGTATGATGTTAGGTAGATTGAGTTGATGTACTCATGATGGACCATATTTATATGATTCATTAAGACAGTTAAACCCACCAAATTAGACGCTTTATCTTGACAACTTTTACTTGTTAGTTTCACTTTTGTTCTACAGGCTATTTCAAGGAGTAGAGATGAAACGAGCTAAAAAGGAGTTCTTAACGCTAAAAGTGGATTACAAGTCAGAACTGGCCATACTCCGACAATACTCCGATCAAGCCACAACTAAGTCCCAATGACTTATTCCAACAAAGATCAAGAACACAAGTGAAATGCCAAGTCTAAGTGCCTTGTCTTTTGATATCAACTAAGAAGCAACCAAAGGGCAACCAAAGTGTAACCGGAGTTGGGAGGCAACCGATGGCTTTTGGAGTAAAAGATCACAATCCACTCACACTCTCCTCCCCTCCACCTAGGCCGGCGGCTTTGCTAGTGGCTTTGCCACCTATGGCCGGCGGCTTTGAGCAAAGCCACCTCATGGCCGGCGGCTTTCCCCTCCTCCTCTCCCCTCTTGCCATGTGTTGCATCCTCCCCTCTTCCCCTTGCCTATAAATACCTCATCATCCCTTCATTTGTAAAGTGTCCCAAGTTCTAGTCCTTAGTCCATAGTCCCCTTTTGGTTCCAAAGTCACAAGTTGTAGTTTCATGTTCTAATCCTTTGATCACTTTTGTAGCTTTGGTAGAAAATCACTCTAGAATCCATCACCCAATCCTTGTAAACACTTCACTTTGATATTGAGAGCTCCAAGTTGTTCTTGAGTTTTTACTTTCAAAACTTTACTTTCCTTGTATTGATTTCCAAAAAACCTTTACTTTCCTGTCTTTCAAAACCTTTACTTTACTCAGCACTTAGCTATGATATCCACCTCTATGGATATTCGTAGCTAAACCCTTCATTCGGTTGAAGGGGTGTGCTTGTATCATACAATGTTTTAGACCCTTCTCTTAGTGCCTCTTTGTGTTCAAAACTTGTTCTATGTGCCATATATTAGGTCAGAACGCTATTGGTTGAGTGGAGGCTCGAAAGAGCAAAGCTCTTCCATGGGTTCGTGAACTTCCGTGGATAAGTGGAGGCTCGAAAGAGCACAACTTATCTGTGGAATTCAACCTCTTTAAAACACCATTTGGTTGATCGTAACTGAAGATCAAATGGATGCACATAAGCTAAGATACTTCGAAAGGAGGAATTAGCCCAAATAGAACAAGTGTTCTAAATGATGTGGCAAGTCATGTGCTAGAAATAGCCTTGATACATCTTTGAACACTTAGTATGATCATTAGAGGTCGATGATAAATAGATTTATGATACAAGGCCCCTAAAACCGAATCCTTTCCTTTAATTAAAACATCACCTGTCACTTTACTTTCAGTCCCATATCAACTGCTTACTTTCCGCAAGTCTTGTCCTTCAAGCATTTACTTTCCGCAAGTCTTGTCCTTCAAGCATTTACTTTCCGCAAGCCTTGTCCTTCAAGCATTTACTTTCCGCAAGTCTTGTCCTTTAAGCATTTACTTTCAGCAAGCCTTGTCCTTCAAGCACTTTACTTTTACGCACTTACTTTCAGCAAGCCTTGTCCTTCAAGCACTTTACTTTTACGCACTTACTTTCAGCAAGCCTTGTCCTTCAAGCACTTTACTTTACGCACTTACTTTCAGCAAGCCTTGTCCATCAAGCACTTTACTTTCCAGCACTTTACTTTTCAGTATTTACTTTCAGTCCTGTATTTACTTTCTTTACTTTCAGTCATTTACTTTTCAGTACTAAAATCACAACCAACCCACGTTACTTTCAGTACTAAAATCACAACCAACCCCCAACTGTCTTACTTTCCATTTTTGAAAGAACAACTATCCACTAATTCCCTTGGGTTCGACCCCTACTTACCGCTTTACTACCCAATAGTAAAGTCACGAGTAGCGGACTTATAAATTTATTTTGTACACATTGCCTCGCGACAAGGCAGTGTTGTCAACTCATAACCCTAATTTTGATCACTGGATAGCATTAGTTCGATTCATGCAATACTTGAAAGGAACTATAGATTGGAATTTATGCTATTCTGGTTTTCCATCTATAATTGAAGCATATTGTGATGCTAATTGGGTGTATGATAATGATGAAGTGAATTCAACTAGTGGTTTTTTTATTTACTTTAGGTGGAGGAGCAGTAGCATGAAAGTCTGCTAAGCAAACATGCATTGCTCGCTCCACAATGGAATCTGAACTGAATGTTGTTGAATTGGTAGGTTAAGAAGCTAGCTGGTTAAGAAATATGCTTGCTGACAACACAGTGATTGAAAGTGAAATTATATCCCCTGTTCAAGCTAGTGTTCAAGGTACAGTTGAGACAGACCTTGAACTCCTTTCACAACAGTTCATACAACAGAACGAAAGTAGAAGGACGCACAAAATGATAACCCAGTTCGGCCACGCCTACTCTGGGTGATTTCCCACACCCTAGAAGGGACAACAAATATTTATTACGAGTTCGAGCTACAAGTAGACTTACGCTTACACCTTGTAATCGATAAGCCTCTAACACTACGTCTCTCAGATTTGCAACCGAGGTTTACAGCAGTTAACCTCGATCCCCTTCGTCCGAACCTGCAGTCCGAACGTTCTCGACCTTGTCCTGAAGCTCGGATGCTTTCTCTTGAAAGCTTGTTCACCTTTGTTGTGTGCGGCAGTTTGATCGCTTCCAGGCAGTCTCAGTTGCACTTGATAAGACTGCTCTTGCACCGATGAGTTTCCAATGGGGAAACACAAACGGCCGTCGCTTTCTTCTTCTCCAATCACTAGGGTTTGCTCGTGTGTATTTGATCTTTGAAAGCGATGCCAACTAAGGACGCCCTAGCATTGTATTTATATGCATTGGACGAAACCCTAATCAGCACAAGATAATCCCATCAAATATTTAGGAAATATTCCTAGATATTTGATGTATATCTTTTCAAATCGGATGGAAGAATATACGAAGACTTCTTGCTCAAGTTATCTACGCCGCCTTCAATATAGATATTCATTCGAATATCTGATGATCGAATAAGTCGCTGGCCGACTTCAAATCGACGAGATCTTCATTGTCCAATATCCTTCCGGAAAATATCCTTGCGTCTGTTCCACGTTGATCATGAGTACTAGGATATGGTTGAACTCCCCCTGAACTCCTGCTCAAACTGTCTAAGCTACGTTTTGCCAAATACATGCCACTCAAGGGAACATCAATCTCCCCCTTGGCATTTTGGCAAAACCAGATCTACTAGATGACTAAGTCTATCTAACTATCTAGACAATAGACAACTTTCAGGGAAACAAAAATTGTCTCCTCCAAAATACTCCTCCTTTTTGCCACAAACTGGCAAGGGGTGCGATCCGAGTTCGAACAGCCAATCAAAACAGTGCCAGAACAAGCACATAGTACGAAAGTTTAACCAAATAGTTCAGGGAGGTAGTTTTTTTTCCAGAGGACCTTCAAGTAGACGACCCATCATCAGTGGCATCCTCAGAAAAAGTATCATCGGATTCATCCTCACTTGGGTAGCTGAGGGCACGAGCGAGCTTGTTGATGCGCTTGCGTTACTCCTTGTCCACTTCGATGATGACATTCAGGTCATTGAGCTGCTGGCTCCTCTCATCCCGGCCCATCCTGGCTCCCCCTCGACTCGACTCCGCAACACCCTTTCCTTTCTGGTTCCCCTCCTTGAGATCGTTCACGTGACGCCCTTTAAACAACTTGTGGTCAACGATGAACTTGCTGGGTGCCTTTGTGAGATGGTCAGGCGAGGCCTTCAAATCTGGAGCTTGATGGATGATCAGCCCATATACCAGAGACGGGAAGCAAATCTGGTGCAGAGTTCTCTTCGAAGTGGCATGTTCAGCAATCTGTTTAAATATCACTATGCCCAGGTTAAACTTCAGCTTATTCCCTATCTGATAAATCAGTTGGGCCATGTCCTTATTGACAGTAGAGCGATGAGTAAACGACCTCCAGTTGAAAACAGCAGTGAAAAACAGCATCGAATAGAACGTCGACAGATCCGCTGTATGTACAACTGACTCAGACCTCCACCGAACAGAGCCTGCAGTGATGGTGTCTATAATCTTCTCAAAGTTTGATTCCTCTTCATCTACAGCTGGGTCGTCCATGGAGAAGTATACATTGATCAGCTCAGGATCAATCTTGATCCGTCTTCCTCTAACGAAGAAGACCCCATAATCTGCTTCTCCGACAACCCCAAACCCAGGAGGAAAGTTTACCATGGCTTCACGCACCAACTGTTCGTTGAACGGCTTGCATCTGTCAAACGTCCAGAACAGATCAGATTCCTTAAGCACCTTAACCACCTCCTTCCTTTGTAACTGGACTCTTCCAGTAACCTCTCCGGAATAATCTTTCTCTTCACCACACAGCTCCATTTTAACGCAGCATCTTTATTAACGAACCACACTCCTTTCTTGACCTTTCCTACTGGAACAGTCTCAGACTCAGGGGCTGGGACTTCGCATCTCCCCGCATCTTCAGAGACGGGAACCGCAGCATCGCGCTTCCTTTTCTTGGAGGAACCGACTCCCCCTGCACCGATGCTGACCTCAGTGACCTTCTGAACTGTACCCTTTGTAGACTTTGCAAAAGCTACCTTCTTCTTTTCCTTGTCCTTTTGAGATTGACAAGAGGAACAGTGTCTTGGTCATCTTCTGAAAGAGTAGCATCCTTTGACACTTACTTCGCAGTGTCCTTACGAACTGATGTACCATCCTCCTCCATATGATTATTACGAAGATCACCTTGAATGACTACTGGTACAGCCACTGTCTCCTTAGCCATAACTTCCTCTGGAGCTGGTGCAGTTTCAGCTTCAGTCTGAACACATGGTTCCACAGTTGGAACACTTGCAACTTTCTCAGCAACAGACCCTTCTGCCCCAACACTCTGGGCATGCTGAACTTCCTCTGAACTTGCCATTCCCCGATCCTTCTCTTTTTCCAAATCTTCCATGACATCATCAATGTCTTTGAACATCTTCTGCAACTCTTCATCCTTTTCTATAGGATCAAATTCTTATATAGTGGCTTCCTTCAACACATCCAGGTCCGTTGATGGATAAACCATCTTGGTCACCATCTCCTCTTGCTTACTGATTTGTTCACCTTCTGAACCTCCAATCTTCTTATCAGAGTCATTGTCAGATTCCTCATTAATCACTAGCTTCCTTTTCCCCGAGGCCTCAAGAAGTTTCTCTGTCTCCTCATCAGACATTGCTATGAGCTTTCCTCTGATTGAACTGATCTTGGCCAGACATTGTCTTGGAGAAACAACTCGGCGAGTCCCCTTCTTCCTTCGTAAACCTCCCGGACGAATATACCCAGAAGCATGGATTTTCTCCCTCCATGTTGCTGATCCTCTAGCCACCTTGCTGGGTTCACCATCTTCAACATGCTTGACAGATTTATTTCCAGTGACAGTACTACCGGCCTTGTCACCAACAATCACCTTATCACTAATAGCAACACCACTAGTACCAGCACCAATAACAGCCCTAGTGGCTTCATCACAGTCAACAGACTTACCCTCCTTCTCAACACCCACATTCAGATCTTTGTCCGCCATAATCTTTTCAACAATAGGAATATTTGTAGAAACTGAAGGGACAGTTGGAATTACCTCAGATTGGGGATGGACTTCTTGAGACGTACCAGTATCTAATGAGACGGACGAGTCCACCGTGGTCGACTGAGGGATTTTAACTGTTACTCCTCCGGCAGTCTTCTTTGCTTCGGCCAAAGATTCGGTGACGGAGCGTAAAGGCGACGCCTTTTTCTCCTTCGTAGCTTTTGCTTTCGAAATTTGGGGTTTTGCCGCCAGAGCCTTTGAGGACTGCATGTTTTTCTTCTCAGCGGATTTGATGCCGGACTTTAAAGACTTCCTTGTGTTCACCATCGCCATTTGGAGAAGGAGCGGTTGAGAGAGAAATCGCTGGTTGCCGTTCTAGGGTTTGAACGAGAGAGAGAGAGTAGACTGCGAACTGATGTGTTTCAAAAGAAATAATAGTCCAGCCTTTTAAACTTCCCAAATTGGTCAACTCTCGTTTCAAATAATGGCAGGAAAGATCTTCAAGAATATTCAAAAAAAATAAATTGGTCTTCACGCGTTGTTCCTTCTGTTCCAGCTCTCTTCCTTAGGTGGTCAGTCTAACTGTTCAGCTAGAGATTCGACTTTGACTGACCACGTCGGATGTAATCAGTGGTTGACACCACATAGACCCACTGAGGATCTGGGTGTTCCACGCCGTGAGATGCCATAGGTCTTGGTATGCCTCAGAGTTATCATCTTCATGTGTCCTCCATATTCATATTTTCTTGTTCGGTTCCAGGCATATTTCTTCTGGAACTGTGCAACCTGCTGCTTCAACAGTGTCCTGGGACAGTCGTCAACATGGATTTGTGCGCAACTCCAATCAGATCTTGTGTGCAAGGTCTTATCATCCACTCCCCCTCGCAGAAATCAATGTTTGGCGTTTGCATAGGTTAGGGCAACCTGTTGCTTGCCATAGTTCTCGTCGCCCATTGGTCCCATCAGACCCATCTTAATGCTGTAGCAGTTGTCGGCGTCCCTGCTTCCTTTCACCAGAGAGCTACCATTCCTGTCTAGGACGAGGCATGAGTAGCTAGAGAATGACACATAATGTCCATCGTCGCACAGTTGACTGATGCTGATAAGGTTCTGTGTCAGTCATTTGACAAGGAGGGTGTTCTTGAGTGCAGGGAGATCCAGAACCATCAATGTCCCACACCCGATCACCTGACCCTTTCCACCATCCCCGAAGGTGACAAACCACATCTGCTCAACAGGTCTAATATGAGTAAGGTACTGAGAGTTACCTATCATGTGGGCGGAGCATCCGCTGTCGAAGTACCAACTGTCTTGCACTGTGTGACTTAAGGAGCAGCAAGCCACCATGCACATGGTTTGATCTCCCTTTTTAACCCAGACCTGTTTCTGTCGAGGGTTGGGCCGTTGATGGTATGTGATGGACCATAATTGTAAGAATCATAAACACAGTTAATCCCACCAAATTAGACTCCTTGTCTATTTAACTTTTGCTTGTTGGTTCCATTATTTATCTGCAGGGTATTTTGAGCTCTAGAGAGAAAACAAGCTAAAAAAGAGTTCTTAAAGGCAAAAATGGATTACAAGACAAATCAATCCAAGAAGGACCGAGAAACCTAGCAGGGACCGAGAGGAACAATAGCGGGCTCGAGAAAAACCAGGACGCGTCCAAGTATTTGCGTCCGTGTCTGAGAAGCCCGACCGGGTAACCAGGCAGCGCCCGAGAAAGCTAGGCAGCACCCGAGGAAACCAGGACGCGCCCGAGAGTACCGAAGCCTGGCCGGGTGTGCCGAGAAAATCAAGCCGCGCCCGAGAAAACCCAGGCGCCTACGCCTGCGTCCGCGTCTGCGCGTCCCAGCCCGGTAGTGACATCACCAGGCGGCTTTTGTGATGTCCACCTCCTCACCAACTCCACGCCACCTCTTCACCAACTCCATGTCCTCTCCTCCTCCTCACATAGCCGGCGGCTTTGGCCATGGAGAAGACACATGGCCGGCGGCTTTGAGCTCTCCCTCCCATCTTGTGCCATGTGGTTTCTTCTCAAACCACAACCATTTCTTCTCCACTCTTCCACAACAAAAGACCGGCGGCTTTGAAGCTCTCCAATCCCCTTGAGCCAAGTGTCGCATCCTTATGGCTTCTCCAAGCCTATAAATAAAGCTCCTTCCCTCCTTTGTAAATCATCCCACAATCCATCCTCATCCCATCCAAAAAACACCACAATCACTTATCTCTCTAGGATGAGAGCACAATCCTTGAAACACTTTACTTTGGAATCAAAGTTGGATCTTGAGCACTCTTATCAGTTTTTTTAAGTACTCTTTTCTTTACTTTACTGTCTTTCAAAGTACTTCACTTTCCTGTCTTTACTTTCGAAAACTTTACTTTACTGTCTTTCAAAAACCTTTACTTTTTCAAGTACTTAGTTATGATGTCCTGTTCCATGGATATTCGTAGCTAAACTTTTCATTCGGTTAAAGGGGTGTACTTGTATCATACTATGTTTTAGACCCTTCTCTTAGTGCCTCTTAGTGTTCAACTTGTTCTAGGTGCCTTATATTAGGTCAGAATTCCATTGGTTGAGTGGATGCTCGGAAGAGCAAAGCTCTGCCATGGGTTCGTGATCTTCCGTGGATAAGTGGAGGCTCGGAAGAGCACAGCTTATATGTGGAAGTCAACCTCTTTAAAACACCATTTGGTTTATCAGGAATGATGATCAAATGGATGCACATACTAGAACAAGAGTTCGTTGTCTTGCAAAAGACTAGACGGTGTGGCAAGTCATGTGCTAGGAATAGCCTTGATTCACTTTTGAACACTTAGTATGATCATTAGAGGTCAATGATAAACGGAAATATGATACAAGGCCCCTGAAACCGAATCTTTCCTTTAATTGTAATATCAACTGTCACTTTACTTTTCAGTACTAAAAACCAAAAACAACCCCCCAACTGCTTTTATTTAATCCCTCCTTTTCGAAAGAACCACTATTCACCTGACTCCCTTGGGTTCGACCCGTACTTACCACTGACTACCAAAAATAGTTAAGTCGTGAGTATCGAAGAAATAAATTTGTTTTTGCACAGAGAACATCGCACCTTAACGACAGTGCGGTGGGCTCCGTCAGTATGCCCTTCGTTCTGCAAGAAACAGGCGACACTTCAGTTTGATGTGTCCCATCTGGTGGCAGTACCAGCAAGTGCGCCGACCAATCCTTTATTTTACTGGTGAGAAGTCCCGGCTTTGGACGGGTGTTCCACGGGTCTTTCCACCACCAAGTATTCCATGCGTCTCCTTGTGATCATCTCAGTTCTTTCCTTTGGACTGTTCTTGGGACAAATCCACTTTCTGTCTGGGGTGCTGTCTCACCTTCTGTTCTGGCCGGTGTTCAGACAATGGTCTTGCTTTAACAAACGTAGTGCCTTTAGAGGTACCTTCTTTCGTAAACCCCAGGCCTCGATGTCCAGACTCCATCCTCTGAGATCTGAGAATATCATTTAAGCTGTTAGTCCCAGAGTTTAGCATCCTTACCGACTGTTTGAGATGATTGAGCTCCTTCTCAGTGTCTGAGTGATCCATCTTCTCAGATTCTAGCTGAAGTTCCAGCTGTTCTATCCTCCTTAGTTGGAACACTTCCTTGCGCTTCAGATCTATGATGGTTTTTCTTAGACCCGCCATGCCTACAGGATGAGTGTCACGGTCCCTTTCCATGTCGACTTTCAGTGAAGAGACAGTACGCAGGAGCTCTGTTCTCTGAGCAAGAAGACACAATCTTTCTTGTTTCATTTCAGCCAGTTGAGTGTTTTGTGTGTCTACTGTGCCTTCGAGTTCCACCTTCTGTGTAAGCAGTCTCGACCTCCTACCAGACCTTGTCCTTTTCTATAGTGACGCTTGCTACTGTGTCATTCAGCTTCTTGTTGACCTTGACCAGTATCAGTCATTTCTCGTACAGATCTTTATATGTCTCAGCCAGAGACTCCTGCGTGAGTTCTTCATCGTCACTGTCTGAGAGGTCTTCAACCGGGAGTTCCAACTGAGGTGGTACCCCTTCACTGGAATTGCTGCATTCTTCTAGAGTAGTAACAAAAGCCACAAAATTAGTGGTTTCACCTTTTTCTTTGTCTGACTCACTATCGCTGAAGCTAGCGATCATTGCCTTCTTCTTCATGAGAGTATTCGCACATTGGGAGGCAATATGACCGAACCCCTTGCATTCATGTCACTGAATTTCTTCCTTTCCTTTGTCAGACGAGTCTTGTCTCATGTCTCTGGATCTTGACCTGTCGGTTTTCCAGTTTCGGAAGCTATTTGATGAAGGCTGGCCCTGTTCTGGTCCACGTCTGTTGATTTTCCTCACCATTCTGCCAAAATTCTGAGCCATCATAGCCAGTTGTTCAGTAGTGTAGCCACCATCCAGTTTGTCTTCAGATATGTCCACTTTTAGTGCGATTCCCTTCACTTCCCCAGGTTAAAAATCATGATTGATCTCGTAGGTTCTGAGAGAACCCATCAGCTCGTCCAGTTTTAGTTTGGCGATGTCGTGCATTTCCTTTATGGCCGTGACCTTCATCGCAAATCTCAGAGGGAGTGATCTTAAGACTTTACTGGCCAACCTTTCTTCATCGATGGGTTTCCCTAGAGCAAAAGCCTCGTTAGCCAGTTCCAGAACTCTGGTGTTGTACTCAGTGATAGTTTCACTTTCCTTCATCTTCATCTCTTCAAACCTGGTTGTGACGGCCTGCATGCGAGAGTTGCGAACTTTGTTTGTGCCTTCAAAGGTTGTTTGGAGGATGTCCCATGCTTCCTTGGCCACTTCACAGTTGATGATTAGCTTCATGACGTTTTCATCTACGGCCGAAAAAATTGCGTTCATAGCCTTTGAGTTTCCCATAGATGCTTTGTCCTCCTCTTCTGTCCACAGTGCTTCCGGTTTCGGGATCGGTTCTCCAGTGAGATTATTCATCATGGGTTCCGTCCAACCTTTCAGAATAGCCTTCCACGCTTTTTCATCCAGGGATTTCAGAAAGGATCTCATCACGGGCTTCCAGGTGGCATAGGTCGATCCTTCGAGTAGTGGGGGTCTGGTGAGGCTTTGTCCTTCCTTCAGAGTCATCTTGAACAGTTCAGGATCCCACTCAGTGTGTCGAGTGTTTGCTTTGATACCAATTTGAAATTATATCCCCTGTTCAAGCTAGTGTTCAAGGTACAGTTGAGACAGACCTTGAACTCCTTTCACAACAGTTCAGACAACAGAACGAAAGTAGAAGGACGCACAAATGATAACCCAGTTCGGCCACGCCTACTCTGGGGGGTTTCCCACACCCTAGAAGGGACATCAAATCTTTATTACGAGTTAGAGCTACAAGTGGACTTACGCTTACACTTTGTAATCGCTTAGCCTCTAACACTACGTCTCTCAGATTTGCAACCGAGGTTTACAGCAGTTAACATCGATCCCCTTCGTCCGAACCTGCAGTTCGAACGTTCTCGACCTTCTCCTGAAGCTCGGATGCTTTCTCTCAAAAGCTTGTTCACCTTTGTTGTGTGCGGCAGTTTGATCGCTTCCAGGCAGTCTCAATTGCACTTGATAAGACTGCTCTTGCACCGATGAGTTTCCAGTGGGGAAACACAAACGGCCGTCGCTCATGTGTATTTGATCTTTGAAAGCGATGCCAACTAAGGACGCCCTAGCATTGTATTTATATGCATTGGACGAAACCCTAATCATCACAAGATAATCCCATCAAATATTTAGGAAATATTCTTAGATATTTGATGTATATCTTTTCAAATCGGATGGAAGAATATACGAAGACTTCTTGCTCAAGTTATCTACGCCGCCTTCAATATAGATATTCATTTGAATATCTAATGATCTAATAAGTCGCTGGCCGACTTCAAATCGACGAGATCTTCGTTGTCCAATATCCTTCCGGGAAATATCCTTGCGTTTGTTCCACCCTGATCATGAGTACTAGGATATGGTCAAACTCCCCCTGAACTCCTGCTCGAACTGTCTAAGCTACGTTTTGCCAAATACATGCCACTCAAGGGAACATCAGAAAGACCTAGTCATGCTATATCCATGAGATGTGACTCTGAGGCTACAATTGCTGTTGCAATGAATGCAGTGTATAATGGAAACAAAAGGCATATACGTGTGCGGCATAAGGTGATACGCAGCCTGATCGAAACAGGTGTGATATCACTGGAGTTTGTACGATCAAGGCGGAACTTGGCCGACCCCCTGACGAAAGGATTGTGTGGACGAATGGTCTTCGACACAGCAAAGGAAATGGGACTCAAGCCTCTACCAGATTAAAATTATTCTGGATACCCAACTAAGAATTCAAACAAATTGTGAAATCTGGTTCAATGAGGTCAAACGAAAGAATGATTGTAATCTGATGTCAAAGAAAAGTCCTTTTATGTTGTTGGAGGAAGGTTGAGATATCTTATCTCTTAATGAACTCATTCCTATATGGGGGTGTGCAACAACACACACTTGAAGAGTTACCTAGATAAGTATCAAAGTATAAGGCTGTCTAACTAGATGAGTTTTAGGCAAACTCACTAGGACACTTACTAAGCAGGGTTTGATGTTAGGCCTTGAAGTACACCATTTGAATTTGCGGGACTCTCAAATTATTTTTTGTTGATTCAAGTCCTAAAGATATCAACATATTTATTTACAATTATGTTTTGGAAACATGTGGGGAATTGTTGGGTGTGTTTCAAAATAATTGATTTAAACTTTTGTGCTCATGGTTAAAATGTATTATAATTAGCATATATTTCATTATTAATTAATATGTATTTATTTACTAATTAATACTCGAATATGTATGGACTAAAGAACGTTGATTGAGATTTGTTATTTCCGAATAATAGATATCATTTTATATTTAGATATTGGAAAGATATCAATGAGATCATTAATCTTCCCAGTAATGTTTCTTATTCTTTGATCTTTAAAAGGATACCTAAGCTATTGTTTGAGCTCGCAGAAAACCATTTTTTCGTGTGAGTTGTGTTTTCTGATTTCTTCTCTCCATAATTTTCATTTGACAGTTCCATTTCCTTTGGTTGACTGCACAACCTAAGGGAGAGCAGAGTAAACCCTGGAATGAGCCGTCTTGGTTATCTTGCACCAAGGATTATGCAGTTTTTCGCTCATGTGCAGTAGACTTCCTACGGCCCTGCAATTTTGTTTTTTTTCTTTGAAGATTTTTCTATTTTTGATTTCCAACAGTTGTTAAGTATGATCTCCAGACAGCGGATTATAGTGTGTCTTACAATATATTATACGAAAAATGTTTGGCATGAAGTAAGAGTTTCTATCCAAACTGCCCCTTTTTCAAACTCAAATAACATATTTGAACCATTTGAAACTCAAATAACCAAAATACCCTATTTTGATTAATGTCGGTTCCTCAGGAACCGGTAATGTTCATTTTTTTATAATACCGGTTTCCCAGGAACCAATATTAGTAAAATTTGCTGATGTGGCACATTTGGGACCTATGTGGACCAATTGGAACAAAATCTAAGCCAATCTGGCGTACACGTCAAATGCCGGTTTGGGAAGAATCGGTATCATCTGCATGCGTATAATCCATGGCGCAGTACATATCATCTTCACTCATTCACCCACCAACTCTTTCGCATCTCATCACTTTCCTTTGCCGTCGATTCTGCCGTCGCCTCATTCGACTACATGATCAGCTCGGAGGATGCGGGTGAAGGAGCGGGGAGTTGGAGAGCGGAGTGTGCGTGAGCGGAGAAGAGCCAGGCTGCGAGGACGGGGCAGCAACAGTTGCGGTCGAGGTTGCGGCCACATGCTTCCTTAATGCCGCCGAAGAGCACGGCTGAGAGGTCGAGACGGCAGGTGGTGGTGGGCTGGGTTTGGGCGGGGAAGGAGGGGACAAACGAACCTTTTTCCAAAATTCACAAAATAACAAAAAACTAAAATGTACCGCTTCATGTTTCGATAGACGTTCTTCAAGTCACCGTCGTCCTACTTGTGAAACTATGTGCCACGTCAGCATCCTCTTGGGCTATAAAAATGCAGAGCCCACTTTGCTTTGTTTCCATCCTACTCGCATGCATCAGTCTTTGTTAGTGATTTTCAGGTTTTCATGCGACCGCATGATAATCATGCGACCGCATGAGAATATCATGCGACCGCATGAGAATATCATGCGACCGCATGAGATTCTCATGCCTCGGGTTGGGTCATGCGACCGCTCATGCGAACGCATGAGATTACTATGCGACTGCTCAAGGTCATGCGACCGCATGAAATAATTCATGCGACCGCATGAAATAAGGCAAAAGATGCAACGTTTCATGGAGCATGCGAACGCATGCCATGGAGCATGCGAACGCATGAATGCAACAGATGTGCCTGTTCAGTCTATAGACGCATCTACTGTTCATACCCGATTGTTTCTCTATAAATTGAGATTGTTTTCTCAATCATGGGACACGAAAGATTGCTGTGCAATTGATAGAAACAATTATCCTCTTCTCTTGATTACAAAACACTCAAACCCTAAGTTTTCTTTGTTCTATTGCCGAAGAACAAAGTGTTAATCTCTTTTGGATTTAATCCCATATTCGAATTTCCTGTAACCCCAGGCACAGTGTAAGGGTGGAAATATTGAATTCGGACAGCGAATTTACGTGGTCCAATTAGATATCCAAGGTACTATTTCATCACACAAGAAGATAGCACTACAAGACGACAATCTTGCCACCATCGAAGACCCTAACCGAGACTTGTTGCTGCGAAATTCAAGAAAGAAGATGACCCAGCAACTACAAACGAATTCAATATGTTCCTATCGATGGCGAGCATGAGATAAGATGGAAAATTTGAAGGAATGAAATTTTCAGAATTGTCAAAGTATTGCTGTAAATTGGGGAGGATTTCAACGGAGGATGGAGACATTAAAAAGGGTTTTAATTCATTTAAATTTTATTTTGAACAATTTACTTGGTTATCTTTGTTATGTGATGCAGAAAAGCGGCAGATCGAAATCATAACATCTCAGATGCGGCGCGAAGACCACCGACAGTAGACTGCGAAGCGGAAATCCGAAACAGCGCCTATGATGTCGGGGATTATAACGCTGCGAATTGGGCTTTGGGAATTTTTGGATTTGCATCAGTGCATATTGATTACGCAATTTTGGGCAAAATTGCAGATGAATAGAACTTAGGATTCTATGTTTCAGCGGCTAAGTAGATGAAACAGTGTCTTGGGACATCATGATTCACTCAGAAAAGCAAATGATGGATTTGGATTCATTGGACAAAATTATAACTGCCATGTTTCAAATTGGGATGAATTCCCATGTTGGGTTACGGCTGAATGAAGTGAATCAGTCTGGGCGCATTGTTTTAGTTCTAATCTTGTTGAAACGAGACTGACTGATTCAAACTTGTTTGGGCCCCATTCAAACTTGATTGGAAATTGATGATGAAAATTGGGGAGGATTCCAATGAACGGAGACACAGAAGAATAAGTGTTATCTTGCTTTACTTTGTTTTGTGTACTTCAATATGCATTCTCTGTAATCTTTGTGTTTAGGCTTCGCTGCGGAAGGTGGAAAATATATGAAGCTATGGAAGCCGAAAACGAGCGACTCTTAGAGCTTTTGGAAGGGAACGGGTGTCACAAAAGACTAGCTTTTGCTGGAGCACAAAAGGGTTATCTGTTTTTCAATTAAATTAAGTTGACTAATTTAATTATTTAACTTGGTTTTGTGTAGCAGAATCTGAATAATATATCAGGTGGATGTTGAGCGATGGTTGGGAATGAAATGGTTTTGATTCAGATGATTAATTCAAAGAGGCGGCTAATGGAATAAAAGTTGGATGCTGACATGATTTGTTTATTAAATCATTTGACAGCTTGTAAAGCCTTAGTTTGGTTGCTATTAAAATCCAAGTCGGATGTTGGTCAACGAGATGAACTCACTTTGTCTCTTTGAAATTGGTTAACTCTGATTCGGTGGAGGAATCTAACTGGACGAAACAATGCATATAGAATGTTGAGTGCCCTGGATTTATTCAAAGAGCTTGCCATGCTTTTGGTTATGTAGATTAATTCATCAAAGATGAATTAGACAGACGGTGTCATGATAATAGTCAAAGTGGAAAACCTAAGTTATTTGGGTCAACTTTGAACAGATCGGTTTGGGATGATTTATAATCAAAGGAGGAGCATGAACATCGAATATGCAAGTAAAAGTGATGGTGCCACCGTTGTTGATGATGAATCAAAGATATGAAAGACAAAGATGGATTACCGAGGCGATTTCTATGATTGTCGTTAAGTGGATCCACTTCAGGTGAATTGAACTAATATATTCTGGTTCAATAAGGTACGTTTCTAATTTCATTGAATTTTAATATTTTCTGCATTCAATTAACTATGGTTGATTTTAATTGGGATTGATTCTAGTTAAAATTGATTTTGATATTTTGATATATTATATGAGTATATGATTAGTTAGACCTTGATGATGCGTATGATTTTGAAGCATGTGATTTTTTTGAATTTGACAGTGATTTTCATTAGATGAATTTTATGCTATTCTAGTCCATGAGTATGTATGTTTTTCACGATAATGTAACTTGATTAGTGAAGTTCACGATTGCATATTATCACTGAATTCATAGTTGTTTCAGTCTCTTATGAGAAACTTTAGTGAAAGTATTACATGCATGAAAAGATCACTCTAGCCATGTTTATACTTCTGCTCTTAGATTATGCTTATTAATGTCCTTTGATTCATCTAGATATTGATATGTTATTTAAATCAAGAAGTAAGTATTGAATCTAGATATGCTATGTTGCTTTTTATCTTGGTTACGCTCTATAATGATATTGAAATCATACATGTTAAGGGCCTCATTCAAACTGATTTAGAACATGAGAACTTGCTTCTCATATAAAGTTAAGTTTCCAAGGGAAAGGTTAACTTAGACTGAGAATTGGTTTGACCGTTAATATTGAAGATTTATCTCCTTACGTGATAAATCTGATATTATTAAGTTGAGGCATACTTTAGGCTAATGCCTTATTGTGTATGTGTTATGAATTATGATATATATATATGTGTGTGTTGATGGTTTCAACCAGAATAAAATTAGAAGGATTTTTCTAATGTGTAACTCCGGTAATTATACTTGTAAGTTTATCGGGTCGATAAGCTTGATCGGTGGAGTTATGGTTTGAAGTGTCACTGGGATTTTGGGTATGGGATTCTGATTGTGATTCTCCCTGTGTGACATGTTGGATCTAGAATCACACATATATTTGTATAATTCTTTTGTTCACATGTTACTTGGTTTATGCGTGCATATCATGATCCGTTGATTGCATAAGTGACATGTGGTGTAAATTTCAAAGGTAGAATTTTGAAATGATAACGCTTTGATGTTCAAGTTACAAACTTGGAATATGTATTCTTCTCTTGGTTCTTTCAATATTTATAGTAGAATCTATAAGAGTGGAACTCTTGATAAATTTGGGACTTATAAGGTTTTTTTTTTTTTTTTTTTTAAACAGCATGAACGTATGCCAAATTGCCAAAGGAAAGAATTGTAACTGCAATCACAAGGGTATTTACAATAAATATGAGACGAAAAAAAACGCATGACTTGCTAGACCATTCAGGGAACAGACTACACTGTTAAAAGATAGATAAAGGACCATAAATCAGACAGAGAGCATAATTCTTCAAACAGTAGATATGGCTCCATGGAAGCCTGAGTTTTTGGAACTAGGGATCCCGACCCAAACGCATCTTTCAACAAAAGTAGCAGAGCACGTGCAGGGGATCCCAATTGCGTAAGTCATGGAACCTAGATCTTCCTATCCAGCTTTTCAGCTTTGACAACAGGGTTGGCCTTTTCGATTGCCTCCCTAGCGGCACCCTTGTAATCAAATGAGCAGTTGTGTTTATCAGAGTACCGGTGCATTGAGCAAAAGAGGTTGCCGCACCTGCACTTGAACCCAGTTAGGCCAACACGCTTATTGCAAGTACCGCAACGGCTAGGCCCCTTAGGCTTATCACCACTACCACCCGCAATTGCTATAGCAGATGGCTGCATATGTTCAACCACCTTTTTCACCAAATCCACATGCAAATCAGGAGTGTCAACAACGACAGGTTCCTTATCTTTGCTGTTTCCTGACCCATTTACAAAATCATCAATCGAAGAAGCGGCTATTTTGGCACGCTCTTGATTCAGCACGAATTCCTTGTGACACTTTGAGCACATGTTCATAGTAGTGGCATGGGTTTCAAATTACGATTGCAAACGAGTCCTGCCTCCCCGATCGACAACCTCGAGCAGAAAATCCTGGTTTTGCAAAGAGATTGAGATCGACGAAGAGAGAACTCCGACAGAAATTGTCAATTCAAAGAGAACATTAATCAAAGTGTTGATTTATATTATGATATATGCTAGACCTGACATCGCACTTGCGGTGGGTAAGCTTAGTCGATATACTAGTAACCCTAGTATGTAACATTGACAAGCGGCTCATAGGGTATTTAGGTACCTTAAAGAGAACAATGAATTTTGGTCTTGCATGTTCTTAATTTCCTTCGGTCATAAGAAGGATTTTCTGATGCACGTTAGATTTAAATGAGGAAGGATATCCCTATACAAGTAGAAGGGTAATTTTACTTGGGGAAGATCATTTAATGGGAATCTAAGAAATAAACTTGCATCATAAGTTTAACAATGAAATATGAGTTTGTTGCTCTAGTCGGTGCTTCAAAAGAAGAGGGATGATTAGAGAACATGATATATGAAATTTCATTGGGGGAAAGACCGATATCACCAATATCGATACATTGTGACAGCGCTGATACATTGGCTAAAGGATTTGGCCATGTATACAATGTGGTCTAGACACTTAGGTGTTAGACATAGTGCAGTAAGTGAGCTCATTATGCATGTGGTGATGTCTATGAAGTTTGTTAGGTTTTAACAAAAAGTAAGCTAATCACTTGACGAAGGATTAGCTAGAGACTTATTTTCCGAGTTGATAAAGGGGATGGGACAAAACCCATATAATCGTCTAGTCGTGGGACACCCAATTCACATCTAACTAGCGTTAGAGCTGAATTCAATGCGGAAAGCCCATTCCTAGAAGATTGATGAACACAAATATGCATCCCCAAGTATGTGTTCAGAACCTACAAAGGTTTAGGTTGAAGATGAACTCTTCTTAATAGATTCTTTGAAAAAGTACTAGGTGTAGGAGCACAATCGGGCGGTGTGACCCATTAAAGAATTTACCTATATAAACGTAAAGTTTCTGGTCGCTTTATGAGATATCGGGTTTAATCTCAATACGTTTATGAATGGATAGGGACTCAAGGACCATTAAGAGTCAAGTTAACTTAACGGTTTGTGAAGTAATACATGCGTGTGTCGCCGTCAAGTACCCAAATGAATTGATTGGTTCAATCCTTAGTGACACCATTTCAATTCGGGTATATTGTATGCGTGATTACACTATGCGGAAATTCAATCGTTTTCGACATTTCCGTTTATGCATGTTTTTACTTAAAAACAAGGTATTTTGTGATTCAAAAGAAAACCCAAAAATGGGGGAGGATTGTTAGTGATTTTCAGGTTTTCATGCGACCGCATGATAATCATGCGACCGCATGATAATCATGCGACCGCATGAGATTCTCATGCCTCGGGTTGGGTCATGCGACCGCTCATGCGAACGCATGAGATTTCTATGCGACTGCTCAAGGTCATGCGACCGCATGAAATAATTCATGCGACCGCATGAAATAAGGCAAAAGATGCAACGTTTCATGGAGCATGCGAACGCATGAATGCAACAGATGTGCCTGTTCAGTCTATAGACGCATCTACTGTTCATACCCGATTGTTTCTCTATAAATTGAGATTGTTTTCTCAATCATGGGACACGAAAGATTGCTGTGCAATTGATAGAAACAATTATCCTCTTCTCTTGATTACAAAACACTCAAACCCTAAGTTTTCTTTGTTCTATTGCCGAAGAACAAAGTGTTAATCTCTTTTGGATTTAATCCCATATTCGAATTTCCTGTAACCCCAGGCACAGTGTAAGGGTGGAAATATTGAATTCGGACAGCGAATTTACGTGGTCCAATTAGATATCCAAGGTACTATTTCATAACACAAGAAGATAGCACTACAAGACGACAATCTTGCCACCATCGAAGACCCTAACCGAGACTTGTTGCTGCGAAATTCAAGAAAGAAGATGACCCAGCAACTACAGTCTTCAGTGATTTTCATTATACTTGTTTTGGTATGGAGAAAATGGATGGCGCTCCGGCGGGGTTGGAATATTCCGATGAAGTCGCGGGGGTGCTGGCGAAGCTTTTCTCGATTTCTGACGATGATGGGGAGATGGATCAGTTCGGAGAGGAAATGGTGGAGAAGGTAATGCGGGAGCTTTTGGACGAGATGAATGGCTTGGGGTCGGCGGAGGTGGCGATCGGTGAATTCATGGAGTCGAATGAGGCGCCGGCAGCATCGGTGGCAAAGGAAAGTGATGAGACGCAGAAGAGTTGGTGGGTGAATGAGTGTGTGAAGATGATACGTACTGCGCCATGGATTACACCCATGCATATGATACTCATTCTTCAGCTACCGATATCATTAGGATACCGGTTCCTCTCAAACCGGCATTTGACGTTAATTGGTCCACATAGGTCCCAAATGAGTCACATCAGCAAATTTTACTAATACCGATTCCTGGGAAATCAGTATTATAAAAAAACGAATATTACCGATTCTGAGAAATCGACATTAATCAAAATGAGATATTTTAATTATTTGAGTTTCAAATGGTGCAAATGAATTATTTGAGTCTGAAAATGAGGCAGTTTGGATAGAAACTCATGAAGTAATTGGAATATGTTTCTTACAAGGCGAGGGACCAATGGTACAACGGATCATTTGGTGAAGATTGCTAGAAGGAACTGATGGTGCTGAAGCTGGTTAGTTGTCCTACATTCATTTAATTTCCCACCTCTTTTAAGTCCTCATGCTTGTCTTCTTAGCTACAGTTGCAAATACTGCAAACAATAGCACAATTGGCAATAAGCTGACCCAAAAGATAACTATAGAATTACTGTTGAAATGGTCTGATGTTGAGTTGAATGAAATAAGGATCACACTCTTAGCTCATATGTTTATAGTTTTACACAACAACATTGGAGAAAATAATAGTGCAGAACCCAACTCCAATAAAATAGACTCGAAGGCACGCAAAAATGTGCTAGCAATTTTGCTGGCATCAGATGATTATAGAACACCATCGAAAATGATGGCCGTCGTTGTTACCAATATGGGAAAATTCAACTGAGATGCAGAGAGGTCAAATGAAAGTGATGCCTCACATTATCCAGTGACGATAGAGGCCAGGAAATAATTAATAAAACATGTTATTGCTTTAGAAATGTAGGGTCTATATTTTGCTGGTATATCAATTTTGCAGATGTAGCAGTTGGGGGCGTTCGGTTGAGACAAGAATATAAGAATGAGGCAGTGAGGCACGATCCCGACCTTTCATCGAGTTGATCGGACACACATGGCGAAACCACGTAGCACGAGCCGCCAAACGCGTTCACACTGCTTTTGAATGAGGTAGTGTTTTACTATTTGGTGCCACCTGGCGCACCCACAAAGCACGGGGATTGATGGATGATTGAAATCGTACCTCACACTGTCTCATTCTTATTTTGCCTGCCTCATTTGAACGCTCCTCTGTAGCAGTTTACTTAAATCATAATCTAAAAATATGAATGGGAAAGATACCCTCTTACATCCCTGATCTTTGACTTCAAAGTGTTGTTCTATCAGAAGCCATCGTTTTTCAAGTTCAAAATATTTAAAAAACTCCTTTCTTCCTGACATCCAAATATGCACAACGCTATAGGAGCCAACATATAGCTATCTTATGTTGAATTGGGTTTTTTTGCCCAAAGCTGCATCAATTTCTTTACGGCATTCTTCCCTCTGCAGACAAGGAAAACGAGAACTTTCAAATGATAGCTTATGTCAGATTTCATCATTTAAGAAAAGATTAATAGTTTTTGGCCAATGCGAAATGAGGTGTTCGGTTTGCCAGGTAGTATGTGGAACAGAAAAGTAAGCAATAATAAACAGATATTAATAAAAGTGCAGAACTGGACCTAATGTTTTGAATCAAAAGCACAACCAAATAGAACAATCGAACCTGGTTCTTCTAGGCCAGTTTCACACACTCTACGTACAACAGAGATGTTCTTAAACAGTTCTTGAAATGACGTTCTCAAAAAACATTAAGACATGGACCCCTAGTATTTAGTATCACAAGGCAATCCGATCCAGTTTGGCTGAAAGTACATGCCTAGCTCCCATAACATAACACCCATGATTCCAAGAGAGACATTTTAGTTATATCCAACCCTTTTGTAGACACTCATTGGCAGCTCCTGCTCTTCCGAAATCCTAAAAGGCGACTAAATGAATAATCAATTTACACTCTAATTCACAATCAAGAATCAACCAACGACGCTTAGCCATGTACGAACTCATAACAACGGATTCAATCACACCAGTTGTACAAAATGCACACATCATATATGGAACGCCTATAACATAACATCGTTGTTGTCTTCTCCACTAAAAAGGATAATAAAAAAATGGGGGCTTTGTTACAAAAAATCAAACCTTTCTTTCCCAGTAGGGTAAAAAGCAGACAAAATCATAGACAGGAGTAATCGTCCAACACAAAAGAACATGAAGCCAAGTGAGAGAAAACGAGAGAGAATGAAGGAAATACGAGAGAGAAAGTTGTTGCAATTTTCTGATGATTTTATTATCTCGCCTTTCCTTATTTATACAATATAGTTGACTTCGTCTACACGCCAACACATAGTGATGTTACACATGATGTCACCTCCCCTCACGTGTCCAGCTCCACCTTCATGCGTGCCATCCATAACCGCCTCTCCTTCAGCCACCTGTAGCTCATACTCATCACTCCTGTATCGCTTGTCAGGCCTCCTGTTCATTCCTCACCCGCGACTGCTCCTCCGCATCAACTTGCCCACCCCCAGAATCGACCTCGTCCTCGAGGCGGTACATCGGATAGTCGATCATGAACTGATCCCAATCCTCCCAAGTAGCATCCGTAGCATTTCCATGATGATCTATTTTATTAACAAAACAAATTCTAGGTGCCGCACACTCGTCACCATGTTCCCTGACAGTCTTAGATCCAGCAACACAGTCGAACAAGCATTTAGCACTATCCAAACCCCTGAGAGCGCAACACCAAATGTTATAGTGTTGTAGTAGGCTTAAACATTCGTCTGGCGGTTTCGCTGGTGGTAGCAAGAAAGGAAGCATCTCACAAGCATTTTGTCGAACACGTTCAGTGCATAAATTCGAATTCATACTAACAACTATTCCAGGCTTGAATTCCTTGCTCTTAAGTACTATTTCATCCACTTTCAGCACCAAAACTGATTTATAATCAATTGGAGTATGTTCAAGTGGCGGAGGAGAACACCAACTCTTAATACAAACACTGTTTGTAACAAAATATGAAGACCAGTCCATTGAGGCATTTTCACAAACAGTTGATGTGCGAAAATTGAAACTACTAATCAGATCACCTAATGAAGTTTCAGACCTTAGTTCTTCATTCAAATCATCATACTGATCAGGCTTTGTTACGGAAAATGTTTGATTGACAACAGGTAAATGATTACGAGTTACCTCTTGTAGAGTGAAATCAATAACAGCAGATATTTTTGGATCCAAATGAAGATGAACATCCAAACCGAAATCCTCATCCCCTGACTCTGCGACGATATCAATCGATGACTCAGTAGAGTTTTCCATAGTCGTATCTGATACGGCAGCGTCAAACTCTTTAGTAACTTCTACCGTAGCCGATTCAACTACCACGACAACGACATCCGGTTTAGAGTTGAAGACGGAGGATTGAGATTTCGTTTCACGCATAAACTGTTTCGGTTCTTGTAACTCCACTGAAAACCAGTCCGAATCGGTGATCTCCGGCTCGCGAGAATCTTCATCAACCGAGACATACAACTCAAGTTCCGATTCTGGTTTTGAAGTCCGCACCATCTTCTCTAATCGCTGCATTATCCGGTCAGATTTTCCATCCATAGACTCAGCTTTCTCTGGTTCGTACGCATCTTGAATATCCATCTCCTCCAACACATCCATTATCAGATCGAACTTCGCCTCATGCTGTGCGCGGACCTCCGCTTGCTGCGTCATGAACAGCTGCTGCTGCTTCACGAACGTTTGCCGTTGTGCTTCCGTCGCTAACTGCCTCGCACTCAGCTCCTCCATCGTCTTCGTCAAGGCGGCGATGGCCTCCATAGTGCTTCGTGTGTCCGACATGCTCTCAGTGAAAGCACCAATGAAGCCAAGTGAGAGAAAACGAGAGAGAATGAAGGAAATACGAGAGAGAAAGTTGTTGCAATTTTCTGATGATTTTATTATCTCGCCTTTCCTTATTTATACAATATAGTTGACTTCGTCTACACGCCAACACATAGTGATGTTACACATGATGTCACCTCCCCTCACGTGTCCAGCTCCACCTTCATGCGTGCCATCCATAACCGCCTCTCCTTCAGCCACCTGTAGCTCATACTCATCACTCCTGTATCGCTTGTCAGGCCTCTCAATGAAAGCACCAATGAAGCCAAGTGAGAGAAAACGAGAGAGAATGAAGGAAATACGAGAGAGAAAGTTGTTGCAATTTTCTGATGATTTTATTATCTCGCCTTTCCTTATTTATACAATATAGTTGACTTCGTCTACACGCCAACACATAGTGATGTTACACATGATGTCACCTCCCCTCACGTGTCCAGCTCCACCTTCATGCGTGCCATCCATAACCGCCTCTCATTCAGCCACCTGTAGCTCATACTCATCACTCCTGTATCGCTTGTCAGGCCTCCTGTTCCTCACCCGCGACTGCTCCTCCGCATCAGAACATTTACACCAGTGAATAGAAGCAGACCCGCCATAGGCTTAGAATCGATCGGCATACCTGTACAACAAAAAACCCCCTCAGGAGAGATACAAACTTCAAATTAGTATGTAGCTTTTATTCAATCCCAAACACAATAGAGAAATAAACGAGGGGCGTCGTTGAATTAAGAAAAAAAGAAAGGATGACTGACCTGAGATCGGAAATTTACTGTTCGTTTGTCGACTTGATTCCGACGCTTACGGTTCGCTACGAAAGTCTTTGATTTTTGGTGCCTATGTGATTGTTTGTAAGTGGGAGCCTAATTTATATTTAAAGTTAAATAAAGGAGTGTTCTGTAATAACACATTCTTTCCCGAACACGACGACATTTGGATTCTTTTTGGTGTGCATTAAGGCATTCTTAGTAAGAGAGCAATAAATAAACAGTAATGTGCAAAAATAACATCTTTCTAGAAAAGTCATGTAGTAAGTATAGCTAAAAGTAATGGGCGAAAATAAAAATCTGTCTATATTTTATTTTGTAGCAATGAAAGCAAAAAGCAAAACTCATACCATTTCAATTATTCACATTATCACTTCAATTATTTTTTTGTCCCAAAATTCTTTTAACTTTTCTGATTTTTTTTTATTTTAAAATATTTTTTTTTTATTTTATTTTTGAATTTGAATTTAAATAGGTGTATGTCCCTCTAACATTCATTTTATGACATTTCATATTTTTATTTAATTTTAAATCAACAAAAAAACACATTTCCTTTCTATTATTTCATAAATTTAAGTGGATCCCACTTATTGCTTTCCTTTCCAACACCCTCTCCATTATTGCTAACCTATCACGCATTGCCTTTTGCTTTTTTTGCTCACCTGTTGCATGAGAGCAATAAGCAATAAACTCTCTCTATTATTGCTTATTGCTCACCTTGCTACGGATGCCCTTATCAAACTCTTTCGGACGCGGATTTGAGTTCTCCGAGAGGATCCATTCTCAATCTCAATGGAACTCTCTTGAACCTCAATCTCAATGGAACTCAACAAAATAATCTTATACAATAACAATCCCTTTGGATTTTTGGTAATTTGTGAAATTCTGTTGTCTATTCAAAGTGATGTCCAGAGGGTGTTTCAAGTTTGACTAGAACACCTCAACAGTAAATTAGTTCAAAAGTAAAAAATTTGATCACACGATGTAATACCCAGTTCGGCAACCAGCTTACTTTGGGGGCCTCCTTAAGTCCTAAAGGAATTGCAATTCTTTACTTTTGAGTTTAGAGATACAGTGGGCTTACGTTTACAAGACTCCCCCTTTAAACGGCCTATCCTCTAATCCTCTTCTAAAGTTGTGACCTAGGCTCCCCTAGATCCGAGACTCCCTTACGTCTTCCTACAGTCGGTCCAAGACTCCCTCTGGACCTTAAAAACAACTTCTCCCAAAGCTCAGTGCCTTCTCCCGAAGACAGACGCCTTCTCCCGAATGCGCATCAATAGTGGTGTGTGTGCACGGTATGAGATTCATTCACAGTACTGATCAGCACACTGAACAGACTGTCTCCGCACTGTTGACTTTCTGATGTGAAAAGCTACATAGGAATCATCAATCTCCCCCTTGGCATTTTTGGCAAAACCTTCCCATCTCAACCATTTAGACTTCAGAGACCGTACATAGTAAAAATTGAAAGGAATAGGTCGACCCTCAAAATTACTCACCCTTTTTGCCACAAAATAGGCAAGGAGGGTTCAAAAATAATTCAATATAACAAAAGTACAAAAACAAAACTAAAGCAGTACGAGAAGCATTGTAACAGTCAAAATGCGGTAACCGGAGCTTGAAACCTTTATGCCAAGGAGTCCTCGTTAGTACTACCGTTAGGGTTGTCTGCCTCATCATCGCTGTGATATCGCAGTGTACGTACCAAGCTATTGATCCTCATAAACTGCTCCTGTAGTATCTCCAACATATCTTCTAGTTCGCTAAGGACTCTCTCCCTTTCACCACCAGATAGTCTCGAAGTTGTTCTGGACCATCGAGCAGATGACTCTGGAACATTCTTTTATTTCATTCATGGAACTCTTGCCTCCCCCTTGAGATCATTCACATGCCTTCCTTTAAGAAGTTTGTGGTCTACTCCTAAACGTGCTGGGGCACTAGTGAGTCTATCTCTCGGTTGGTCTTCAAGTGTGGGTGTTGTGAGATGATCAACTCGTAGAAGAGCGGCGGAAACACTATCTGATGAAGTGACTTGGTGGATGTGGTGTGACTCGTGAGCAGCTATCTGTTCGAACAGTATTCGACCCATATTGAGTGTCATCTTATTCCCGATCAAATAGATCAACTAAGCCATATCCTTGCTGACGGTGGTCATGTTAGAGCTGGGCTTCCAGTTTCGTAGTTCTATGAAGAACAGTAGGAAGTACGTTGTAGTCAAATCAGCAGTAGGAATGGTAGTATCCTCTCAACATGGGCAAGACCCGCCTGTCATACAATCAACTATATTGTCAAGGTTGTCCTGCTCTTGTTCTTCTGCTGGATCGTCCATCCCGTAGTATACATTAATGAGTTCCAGGTAGGGGTGCAAGTGAGACGATGTACTCATGAACTACTCGCGAGCATACTTGGTCAAAGCTCGACTCGAATATAAACGAGTCAAGTATGAGCATGATATTTAGGCTTGTTTATTAAACGAGTCAAGCTTGAACAAGGTGATACTCGACTCGTGAACAACTCGTTTATAAACTCGATTTAGAACTCGATTTATTACTCGATTAGAACTCGTTTATAATTTATTACTTATTTATTTCAAATACTTTATATCAATATAATTATAAATTGAGTATTAAACATGTCTTTGAGCTACTTTCATCACACACAAAAAACATGTCTTTGGGCTACTTATGGCCCAACCCAATGAAAATAGAACTTGAGGCAGGTAAGTCCATGTAGATTGTTTTGTTAGGGTTTAAATTTACCATTAGAATTTAGAAGAGCGACGACGATAGCAAGCTGCCGTACAACTCCACCAAGAGCCGACGAGCAACGACGATAGCAAGCTGTTTCAAGAGCGACGACGATAGCAAGTAGTAATAAATGGCACGAGCACCCAAGGTCAGGAACAAGAAACTGTTTGGCTCGAGTTCTGCCGATCTGGAGTATCGATGTTATTTTGTAATTGTGTGGTATCATACAACACACATTTCAAGTATCATGTTCAGTATTTTTGTTGTAAATTTTACATGAATCGAGTTCTTATTCGAGTAGCTCGTTTATGAGCTTGATTGGCTCGAGCTCGATAAATTTCGAGTCGAGTTCGAGTACTTGAAATTATAAACGAGTTCGAACATGCAATACTGAGGCTCGATGAGTTCGAGTTCGAGTTTGAGTTTCGTATATTCCTAATCGAGTCGAGTTCGAGCTTAACGATACTCAACTCGACTCGACTCATTTGCAACCCTAGTTCCAGGGTGATCAGAACCTTCTTCTGTCTTAAAAACAGTTCTTTATACTGTTCATGACCTTTTATTCCGAACTGACTTGGTAGATTTGCTATGACTTCTCTTACCAACTGCTCGTTGTATAGCTTGCACCTCCTTATGGTTTAGAATAGATTAGTCTCCTTTAATGGCTGGAGGACCTCCTTTCCCTTATACTTTTTCTCATCTAGTATTCGCTTATGGATGATCTTCCGTTTCTGTACAGCGTTCCATTTCTTTGCCATCTCCTCATTACTAAACCAAACTCCGTTCTTGACAATACCTGATGTGAAATCTTCTGGACCAGTTCCAGGGGATGTCCGTTTCCTTTTCTTGGACATACCAGCTCCTCCTGTCTTCGTGCTAACAATCTCTTGGTCCACCAGCAAGTCTGTTCCAACTATGGTTCATCCACTTGTACAGTAATCTTTTTATGTTTCCTTCTTGCAGATTTCTTCGGTTCAGCCAATGCACCTGTCTCCTGTGCAACCACTTGAACTTCATCTTCACTGCATCAGGCATCTCCGGATCTGCTAGTGGCACTTAAGCTTGGCCAATCTTCGGAGCATCTGCTTCTTGCTGATCTGCTCATGTTGCCTCCACACCCTTGCTGACTTGATGTTCAAGCTCTTCTGGAATAGTTGCTTCATCAGTATCTTTCTCAGCAATCATCAACGACTCATCAGTAACTGCATCTTCTTGATCAATAGGTGCTTCGTTTTGTAGATTTTGGGCTATCTCATCTATCTCCTTAAATACCCTGTTGAGTTCTTCATCTTCTTCCATGGGATCCGATTCTTGAGAATCACCACCATCAGTCTAAACTGGTTCTTGAGTATCTGCTTCCTTAGCAGCCATGTCCTTTATGCCATCCCCTTTTCAAACTCAGCAACAGGGTTAGTCTCTTGATCTGCGTAATCAGCTTCCCCATCATCAGCATGAATATTCTCTTGCTCCTGGACCTTTTCTCACCACCAACATCCTTAGCTGTTTTATTAGTCAGCACTCCTCTATCATCAATTGCAGCAGCTTCGCTCTCAGCATCTGACATTACCACAATTCTCCCTCTGTCGAATTTTAGCAGCGCTTTGACGATCCACCCTTGTGAGCCACAACCTTTATACGCAGTCCTCTGGGTTTAAACACATAACCGGTGGCATGAAGCTTTTCTTTCAATCTTGTTCCTCCGCTTACTTCTTCACCAGACACGACTACTTTCTCAGCCTCTTTCACATCATCATCAACTACTGCCTTATTCTTATCAACACCCTTTGAGGCTACCACATGTTCTACTCCCTTCGGAATCTCAACACCAGTTTCCATGCCTTTAACAGGCTTGTAACTACCAACAGTAGAAATTAAAACTGCAATTTAAAGGACATGGTTTACCTCGTCGAGCAATTGTTCTTCTCCTTTGGAATCTCCATGCTTACTTCAGTTGCTGATGGTTTATGGCCTGAACGGGAGATCTTTACTGGTTCTTCATTTGATTTCGTTATATTCGCTTTGGGTGCCTTCTGTCTGGAAGATTCAACCGCTGTTACTTTCTTTGTCGATTTTGTGGTAGTCTCTTTAGTTAATTTCACCATCTGAGTTGCATCTCCTGGAGGAATCTGTTTTTCTTTCTTTGCCTTTGGTGTTGGTTAGGTTAGCCGTCTATGTGAAGGAGATCCCAGAATGGTATCCCTCAGACAGATGGCAGCGGAAATTATCTCTAATACAGGAAATACAATGCAGAAAGTAAATACTCACGATTTAGAGTGGAAACCTTATTGCAATCCTTGCAACAGGCTGAAAACCACTTGCCTTCTAGACAGTTCCAGAAGGGCTTCAAGATCGATGTTATTGATGAAAGAATATATTTGTAGATTGTTACACCTTGTCTCACTCAGTGACAGTTAACAATTCTACTCAATTCTAAGTATCAACTAACACGATCTTACTCTGGTCCGCACACAGCAGCACTCCGTCAGCTCTGGAATTGATCAACTCTTCAATCTCCGATTGCTCTCTCCAAAAAGCCGAGGTTACAACTGAAGACTCCTCCTTCTTTTATAGTAGTCTTCACTCGGCAGATCTGATCTCTGTCTCAGATCCGATTGCTATCCAGCGGATATGATATGGTTAAGATATTTTCATATCTTAACCCTGTCACATATTTCCTTTCCAAATCTGGCGTGTATCTTCTCTTCATATATACGAGACGTATATTCATGTATATCTTGACGTCAATACTCCTCATCAAATATTACATTCAAATACTCGTATATCTTCAATATATATCTCGAGTATATCTTCCCAGATCCGATCCGGTCATAATGTCGGTGTGTCTCTCACACAGAAGACATCTCTCTCGCAGCGCTTCGCTCTCTCAGAGATGTCCATTGATCCTTCCTGTCAGACATTGATTTCTGCATACTCAAGTGGATTATTAGTTAAGTGTTTGTTATCATCAAAACATAAAGGGTCTAACATTTGGTTTAGTCGCCTCTGCTAACGGAGGATTTGCAGATGAAATTCAAGACCGCTCATTTTCCTTCGATTCGCCAATACTCTTCACTTTTTTCAGTCATTGATTTGAGTGGGGCTTCTGAAGCTTTGGCTTTGGACGTCTTGCGGGAATTTACCATGTTGTTGAAGCGAGGCTTGGACAACTTTCAGAACTAGGTTTCGAATTTCAGAAAGAACGAACAACAGTCAAAGATTTGATTTTTAAATATTCTCACTTTCAAACGTCCCCAAAAATTCCTTGCGCTTTCCCAAGGACACGTCTCTTGTTTAATACGGTCCAATCAGCATTTCCTTTCTTGACAGCTCCAATGGCTCATATCATAACTTCCTTGCACTCTTATTATTGCAAACAGTTTGAATTTAAATTTAACTTGATCACATACCATCTGTCTTTTGCTTCTTTGTTCCATCTTTCTTCTTTATTAGGTCAGTCCAACTATTTAAATGATGATCTGCTTTTGGCCGACCTCTGCTTGGAATAGTTAGTTGTCAAAAACACATAGACCCAGAGAGGATCTAAGTGTCTCGAACTGAGCAATGTCTAATAGTCTAACAACTAGCTACTTGTCCGCTTTCTTCTTCACTAGCTCTGTAATGAAGTGGTTCCTGACATTGATGTGCTTCATTCTGGACCGGGAAGCCAAGTTTATGCCTAAGGATGAGCAGCCTCTAGGTGCTCACTTCCGATCTTTAGTGTTTCCTCTCCAGCAAGCGTCACATTACCCTTTCAAGTGTGAGATTGTGTCTTTGGTGTTCCAGATGCCACATTCAGCTGTTCCATAGACATATTTGATAATCTGCTTCACCTGCCGCAGATTACTTTCCTTTGATTAGCCTGGTATCTCACACATACTCTTACTGCATAAATGATATCTAGTCTGCTAGCAATCATGTACAGTAGACTAACAATCATACTTCTGTACAGTGTCTGATCCACTCTTGTCCCAGCTTTATCTTTAGTGATCTTTATGTAGGTAGCAGTAGGGGTCCTTTCACAATTCACCTTTTCCAGATCACCCTTCTTAATCACATTCCTTGCATACTTACTCTAGAATAAAAGATTTTATCGACTTTTACTCGAAATCCAATGAAGTAAGTCATCTCTCCCACTAAAATATGCGTGAATAAGGTCTTGTCAAATAAGGTATTGTCTACTCCCCCTCGCACATAGCCATGGTCATACCATGCTTTGGACACCTGCTTTAGTCCATACAAGGCCTTCATCAAATGGTGCACATGGTCAGGGTGGTGTGAATCTTCATAACCTTTAGGTAGTCTGATGTTCATATGCTCTACTCTTCCGTGTACACACGCAGAAAAGGTGTTAGGTTCAAGCTCTCGTCCATGATTCCTTTTTATGGCGAATAATTACTTGACTTGGTCTTTGCATTTGCTCTGGAGTTGAGTAGCCAATTCAATAACGATTCGGACTGCAACTAACCTAGCTCTCAAGTATGTCATCTTGGTGGGCTCAGAGACATTATCCACTAGAGCATACTTTCTTTCCATAGCTCTCTTCCTCCACTTGCATCACCAATTTCAGGTGGACCAGTTCTAACAGTCTGCTGATGTTGATTTGATTCATCTTGTGTTGAACGGTCATCGTTGGCTTCCCGATATGGCACTCTCCACAACTAATATCCAAATCAGCTTGAGCATTGAGTAACCCCCGCACACTACTCTCCTCAGAGACTTTCTTTAGTGCCTTAAGGTGTATATGCTCCAATTCCATCTAATCTGTATGACTAATCTGGCACACTGTCTCAGCTCCAGTTCCAACAGTACTTAGCAGATAGAAGTTATTTGATGATTCGCTTCCCTCCATAAGAGATTCTCCATTCTTGTCTTGTACTCGACATGAATCCTTTGTGAATTAAATATGGTCCCCTCTATCACATAGTTGACTGATGCTTATCAGATTCACTTTACACCCCTTCACAAGGAATACGTCCTCAAGCTCAGGTATACCCGGAACCTTCAATGTCCTACAACCAATAACCTGGCCCATTCCTCCATTTCTGAACTTAACGAACCGACGGTTATCTAATAGTTTAATGTGAAGGAGATGACTAGGATTACTTGTCATGTGTAGCACATCCACTGTCAAAATACCAGTGACCTTTCTTCATGTTGTTGGTCGAGCTAAAAACGGCGAATCACATCTCCTCCTTCAGTTTTAATCTCCATACTTGCCTCATTCGTGGAGTGGTTTTGTGATCCCTTGTTCTGCTCTCAGCTAGGAGCAAGTGACACCTCGGTTTGATGTGCCCCTTCTCGTAACAATAGCAGCAGGTTCTTGTGTCTCTTTTCCATACTCCATTCGGTCGCTTCTGCTTATTTGCAGTGTACCTCTCCGATCCATGTTCATACGCTGTGCGGCTCTGACAAAGTTTGTCTTATCAAAACTACTTTAACATTTTCACTTATCTCTTGAACTGGTTCAATTCGTCAACTACTTTTTTTTAAAATAAAACTTTTTTTATTTATTGAGATGAAAGAACGAAACAGAATACAAGAGATTACCAAACAAAGTCGGTATCTTTTTTTTTGGACGAGATCGTCTTGAAAAGCGAGACCCCTTTGTTTTCTGACAGGGTTTTTTCAAGAGCGGGGAAAGGTCGACAGAACTATCAGATTCCTCAATGGGAATACCTGAACCTTCCTTCTGAGCCTGTCTAGCTACATTAACACCTTCATCCATGGCTTGGAAAGTAAGTGCATCATCCTCGTATGTTGCCTTCAAGTGCAAGTAAAAGGCTCTAGCTTCAACCGGACCATCATCCTCTTCACACAAAAATGTATCACTACCTTAGGAAGAAATTTTTTGAGCAATTTCTTCCGGTAGTGGAACTTCAGTACTCTGTAATTCCTCATTCGAATGAGTATTGGTCACTACACACGAACCTGTAAGCATAGTGGAGTCTTCAGGAGGAAGAGCCGGGGTTGTCGATTTCTCCTCATGATCGAGAGCGACTCTGAGGTGACCACCATGAGGAGTATTATCTCCATGAGGGGATGTCGACTTATCTTGGGCCACAACCACTTCAGTGCCCTTCGCGCCGGGAGTGTTAGTCTTCACCATAACTTCGTGAGGCACAGATGACAACTTAGGAAGGATGGGAGAAACTTCCTCAGCAATGTCATCCTTTCCTACGACATTTAATAACAATGGATCCATCGCCTCAATAGAGTTTTTCTGCTTGTTTTCTTTGGCCAGCTGACTGTTATCGATGGTTCTATGAACCGGAGCACCTCTTGCGCCTTTCTTCCTCTTAACTTCCACCCATGCAGTAGAGTGTTTCTGCTGTATGCTGGTTTTTCTCCATCTCAGCTTGTAGTTCCAAGGACTCAATCTTTTCTAGAATTCGTATCTCTTTGACTCATGTCAGTATATTGCTTCTTCAATTCTTTCATCCTTTTAGGATGCATGTATTGGTCTTTCTTCATATGTACTTTCAACGACAATACAGCTCCAAGGAGTTCCGCCTTCTGTGAATGCAGCATTGTATATTCTTCCCTGATTTCTTCGTCTGAAGTTTTAATGCAGTGATTTCTTTCTGGTGCAACCTTCTGTGTTACCAGGACATCAACTTCCTCCTAGAGTTTCTTCTTCTCTCCCTTCAGATTTGCCACTGTTTCGCTCACCTTTTTGTTGATATCAATCGCCATCAGCCACTTTTCGTATAGTTCCTTATACGACTCAGCTAAGCAGTCATTCGTGATCTCTTCATCATCACTACTAGAAGAGTTGTCCACAAGGTTTACTGACTTTGCACTAGAATATTGGCTGTCACTCTTTTCTTCTTCAATTATGTTGCCAAGTGCAACGAAGTTATTTGACTCATCCTCCTTGTCTTTATCCTCTGATTCGCTGTCACTAAAGTTAGCAACATAAGCCTTCTTCCTCTTACGAGTATTAGCACACTCGGCTTGAACATTTCCAAATCTTTCACATTCCCTGCACTATATTCCTTTACCTTTATCACCCTTGGACTCCTGTTTGTTCTCCCCAGTCCTGTCTTTCCTTTGACAACTTCCCTTCTTCTGACCCTGTGAGTTAAACGAGGATGGTTGCCCTTGATCTGGTCCTCGTCTGTTCAGTTTTATCACCATTCTTCTGAAGTTCTGTGCCATCATAGCGAGTTGTTCAGTAGCATCCTCAACATCATCCTTTTCTTCAGACAGATCAGCTTTCACTGCAATGCCTTTTGCTCTCTTAGCTTGAATATCTTTTGGAAGATTCAGCTCATATGTTCTTAGTGATCCCATGAGCTTGTCAAGCTTCATCTTCGTCATGTCTTGCATTTCCTCGATGGCAGTTACCTTCATTGCAAAACGCGGAGGTAGTGCCTTCCGACCTTTCCTTGTAACTTTCTCTTCTTTCATAGGATCTCCCAAGGCAGCTGATTCATTAGTGAGGTCCAAAATCCTAGTATTGAACTCAGTTATCCTCTCTTCTTCTTTCATCTTTAGGTCCTCGAACTTTGTAGTGAGCATCTATATCCGAGATTTCCTTACTTTATTTGTCCCTTCATGCGTTGATCTGAGTATCTCCCATGCTTTCTTCGTTATCTCACATCTATAAATCAGTTTAAAGATGTTTTCGTCCACACCTAAGAATATTGCATTCATGGCTTTTGAATTGCCTATAGTAGTCTTCTCATCATCCTCTATCCACTGCTCTTCAAATTTTGGTATCACCTTTCCTTTAGCATTAGTCATTGTCGGTGGGGTTCATTGAACAAGCACAGCTCTCCAAGCTTTTTCACCTAGTGACTTCAAAAACGCCTTCATCTTAGACTTCCAATAGTCGTAGTTTGAAACTTCCAGCAGTGGTGGTCTGCTGATGTTCTGCCCTTCCTTCATACTCATCTTGAAGAGAAGTTGGATCACACTCTGTGCCTCAAAAGCCTGCTCTGATACCAAATGAAATTCTATTGTCTGTTCAAGGTGATGTCCAGAAGGTGTTCCAAGTTTGACTAGAACACGTCAAAAGCAAGTTAGTTCAAAAGTAAAAACTTTAGCACACGATGTAATACCGAGTTCGACAACAAGCCTACTCTTGAGGGCCTCCCAAGCACTACAGGAATCGAAATTCCTTACTTTTGAGTTTAGAGATACAATGGTCTTACGTTTACAAGAGTCCCTCTTTAAATCCATTTTGACGTGTGTAGTTTTGCAACTCTTTTTAGTCAAAAGAAATTTATAATGACCGGTAAGACCGGTGTTGAATCCAAGGGAGCAATCCAAGCACATGCACCAAGTTAGATTATGTATCCGTTCGGCTATTCTAACCAAAAATGTATAAAGGAGTATATCTAAATCCTATGTGGTGAGTAACTAGAGATAAAAGATAGATAAGAGATGTTTCGAGGGGTTACTCTCCTCCTTGGCATTTCTCATTGATCATGTATACAAGAATTATGCAAATCACGGTGTCAAATAGTTTTGAACCTAGCTTAGGTTAAGTTAGAACAATTTTCATGTGAATCTATTCTTAGTCAAGCTCTCTTAGCTAGAATCTCACTCGATCGAGAATGTTGGTCCACTCTATAGCATTTATTAGCCATGGAACATCTCCCAAGGTAATAAATACCATAGGCTTAGGGGACTAGTTCACTTCCTACCCATGCATTTATCATCATAAACACTAGATAGGATCATATTTACTACATCCAAACCATTCCTAAGGTCATTCGATACTTAGGTCAAGTTTTGAGATCAACATGTCACTTAGGCATTTCATCAAACACTTAGTTGCATGTCATAAATGAAGAGCATAGTAAACATGAATTTAATACCATATATTATTGAATCAAATGTATATACGTGATCATAGAGTACCAAGGAGGGTTGTAACACCCTCAAAACACAAGGTCACTACTCGCACCTCATGTAAGACAACATGGTGTGAGTAGGGTTTATAGCAAACAACGAAGAGAATGGAAAATGTGTCAAGGAAGTAGGATGGCTAGTCCTAGAATCTCCCTTTGATCTTCTCTTCTTCTCCTTAGTTGGATCTTTTGATGATTGATAACCTTGGTTGAGCCTCTTTTCTGCTCTTTTTCTCCCTAAAAACCTCCACTTTTAGGTCAAAAACCCCTCTTTCTATTTATAGCCTCGGGTAGAAAAATCCTACTGTAGCAGGTCTAGTCGGTCGGAAGGTGTCTAAAATCTAAAGTTCTTCTGAAAACTTATTCCAGCCGGTCGGTTGGTGAGTCCAACCGTCCGACTGGATCTGGGCGGTTGTTGAGCCTTCTGAAATCTTATTTCAGCAGACCAACTCGATGGGGGCAGTTGTTAAGCATTCTGAAATCTTATTCCAGTTGGTCGGCTGCTGAGTCAAACCAACCGACTGGGTGTGGGCTGTTTGCTTCCACTTCTGCTCCTTAATCCAGACGACCGGCTGGTTCAGGCGAGAGTCTGAACCGGTCGACTGGTAGCCATTTTTGCCCATATTTTGCTCTAAATCTTCAGATTTTCTCCAAGTTTTTGTATTTAGGCTTCGACCTTGAGGGATACTTGTTTTCTACCTGAAACGTAGAGATAGAGTCAAATGACATCAAAATGTCGTCGGAAACGAACCAAAGCTATAGTGAAAAATGGCTATTAATGATTCGAAAACTGGACTCATCACTATCCTCTAATCCTCTTCTAGAATTGTGACCTAGGCTCCCCCTAGATCCGAAACTCCCTCCTGTCTTTCTACAACCAGTCCAAGACTTCCTCTTGACCTTTAGAAGAACTTCTCTCGAAGACAGACACCTTCTCCTGAATGCGCAACAGTAGTGGTGTGTGTGCACGGTATAAGATCCACATACAGTACTGATTAGCACAGTTAACAGATTGTCTCCGCACCGTTAACTTTGTGATGTGAAAAGCTAGCCGGCCGTTCATCTTCCTCCTCCTCCTCATCGTAGTAGTATGCTCGTGATTTTACTTCTCCAAAAATGAATACCGAATAACAAACCCTGGTCTTGTATTTATAGTCCTCGGCTACTCCTTTAATCGGTTAAGATCCTCAATAAAATATTTAGAAAATATTTCTAAATATTCTCTAGATATCATATATTCTATCTTGAGAATCATTGTGTATCTTCTTTTGATAATCTCGGCTCCTTGATAATATTGCTCAATAATAGATTATATTCTCCTAGATATATCACTCCGACCCTCTCGTGAACCGACATCGGTATCTTTGAAAACTTCGATATTAGGAAACTTCCTGTAGTCAGTTCTGCGCAGCTTCTGAAATTTGAAATGAAAATAAAGCTATAAGTCTATTATTAAATACTCCCTCTGTCCCTCAATGTTTGTCCACTTTTCTTTTTGGATGTCGATTTTTTTTGCTTTATTTTCGTTGTTCAAATCCTTCACACAACTTTTCGTCTCCAAACGACGACGGGGCCGAGAATCTGTGATCGATCCGAAGAACCAACCACTGCCAGATACGATTCTGCTCCCCTTCGTACAAAAAATGTGATTCTTTCTCGGCTTTCTTTCGGCTTAAGAAGGCTGCGGTGAGAATGAGGATGACTTCTAATGTTTGTCCCCTTTCCTTTTATATACATAACTCAATAATCAAATCAATCATCTCTTTCCTACCAAAAAAATTATTTTTATTAAAAAAATTATACTTTCCTCCACTTTTCGTCTCTCATTATCATTTATTTACTGTACGGGACTCATCTCCACATACACTCTCCTCCACTTTTCCTTTCTCATTGTCCTTTATTTGATTTTCTTAATTCCCGTGCCCACTATCTTTTTGAACAAACATAGTGGGACGGAGGGAGTATGACCCATTAGTGAGAGCTCAAATGGATTTCCAAGTAATTAGTGTTCTCGTGTATCCATTTTTTTGGAGTGTATCCAATTTTTTTAAATGTACTTCTTGCACGTGTTTTGGAATTCTTGTACGTAAAGCATCGTATCAGTACTACAACCATTTTGGTCGTATAGTATTCGCCGTGTTCGTACAAGATGACAAAAATATACTACTACATTACTGCTACAAAACGCGTACACAAATACTGTTTCGAAAAGAGATGCATGGACCCCCAATTTGAAGATCCAAGGGCATGCCTCTGAGCCAAAGGCACAGAGACATTCAAAAGCATTATTAAGAAGTTCCTCAACATTTTCAGGCTGACTATCTGAAATTATATTCCCTGTTCAAGCTTGTGTTCAAGGTACAGTTGAGACAAACCTTGAACTCCTTTCACAACAGTTCAGCAGACAGAACAAATAATAGGAGCACGCACAGAATGATAACCCAGTTCAGCTTCGCCTACTCTGGGGGGTTTCCCACACCCTAAAAGGGACATAAATCTTTATAACGAGTTTAGAGCTCTTCGTGAACTTACACTTACACAACGCTTTGTTTGTAATAGCCTAGCCTCTAACACTCCATCTCTCAGATTTGCAACCGAGGTTTACCGCTGTTCCCCTCGATCCCCTTCGTCCGAACCTTCTGTCCGAACGTGCTCGACCTTCTCTTGAATCTCGGATGCTTTCTCTCGAAAGCTTGTTCACCTTTGTTGTGTGCGGCAGTTTGATCGCTTCCAGGCAGTCTGAGTTGCACGTGATGAGACTGCTCTCGCACCGATGAGTTTCCAGTGGGGAAACACAAACGGCCGTCGCTTTCTTCTTGTCCAATCGGTAGGGTTTACTCGTGTATATTTGATCTTTGAAAGCGATGCAGAATAAGGACGCCCTAGCATTGTATTTATATGCTTGGACGAAACCCTAATCTGCACAAGATAATCCCATCAAATATTTTAGAAATATTCCTAGATATTTGATGTATATCTTTCTCAAATCGGTTGGAAGAATATACGAAGTCTTCTTGCCCAAGTAAGGTACGCCGCCTTCAATGTAGATATTCATTCGAATATCTCATGTTCGAATAAGTCGCTGGCCGACTTTAACTTGACGATATCTTCGCTGTCCAATATCCTTCCGGGAAATATCCTTGCATCTATTCCACGCTGTACATGAGTACTAGGATATGTTCAAACTCCCCCTGAACTCCTGCTCGAACTGTCTAACTCTGTTTTGCCAAATACATGCCACTCCAGGGAACAACAATCTCCCCCTTGGCATTTTGGCAAAACCAAATCTACTAGATAACTAAGTGTATCTAACTATCTAGACAATAGACAACTTTGAGGGAAACAAAAATTGTCTCCTTCAAAATACTCACCCTTTTTGCCACAAACGGGCTAGGGGTCCAATCTCAGTGCGAACAGCTAATCAAACAGTGCCAGATCAAGCACATAGTATGAAAGATTTTTAAAACAAATAGTTCAGGGAGAAGGTTTTTCAGGGGACCTCATGCAGACGACCCATCATCAGTGGCATCCTCAGAATCAGGATCATCAGATTAATCTTCACTTGAGTAGCTGAGGGCACGAGCGAGCTTGTTGATGCGCCTGCGTTGCTCCTTGTCCACTTCAATGATGACATTCAGGTCCTTGAGAAGCTTACTCCTCTCACCCCGGCCCATCCTGGCTCCCCCTCGACTCGACTCCGCAACATCTTTTCCTTTCTGGTTCCCCTCCTTGAGATCGTTCACGTGACGCCCTTTAAACAGCTTGTGGTCAACGATGAACTTGCTGGGCGCCTTTGAGAGATGGCCAGTCGAGGCCTTCAAATCTGGAGCTTGATGGATTATCAACTCATATATCAGGGACGGGAAGCAAATCTGGTGAAGAGTTCTCTTAGAGGTGGCATGATCAGCGATCTGTTTGAACATAACTCTGCCCAGGTTGAATTTCAGCTTATTTCCTATCTGATAAAGAAGTTGAGCCATATCTCGGTTGACCGTTGAATGGTGGGTTGAGGGTCTCCAGTTAAACACAGCAATGAAGAACATCATGGAGTAGAACGTTGAGAGATCAGCTGTGTGCACGACAGAATCAGGCTTCCACTAAACTGAGCCAGCAGTGATGGTATCTATAATCTTTCCGAAGTCTTATTCTTCTTCATCCGTAACAGGATCATTGACAGCACTGCCTTGTCGCGAGGCAATGTGTACAAAATTAATTTATAAGTCCGCTACTCGTGACTTTACTATTGGGTAGTAAAGCGGTAAGTAGGGGTCGAACCCAAGGGAATTAGTGGATAGTTGTTCTTTCGAAAATGGAAAATTAAATAAGACAGTTGGGGGTTGGTTGTGATTTTAGTACTGAAAGTAATGTGGGTTGGTTGTGATTTTAGTACTGAAAAGTAATGACTGAAAGTAAAGAAAGTAAATACAGGACTGAAAGTAAATTACTGATAGTAAATTGCTGGAACAGTCGAATTCAATATCGACTAATCAACTTACTTTTGGTATGGACTGATATTGAAAGGGTCTATAATAAGCGACAGAAAGTAAATTACTGAAAGTAAATTGCTGGAACAGTCGAATTCAATATCGACTAATCAACATACTTTTGGTATGGACTGATATAGAAAGGGTCTGTAATAAGCGACAGAAAGTAAATTACAGAAAGTAAATGTGCAGAAATTAAAGTACAGAAAGTAAATGACTGAAAATAAGCAGTTGATAATGAGACTGAAAGTAAAGTGACAGGTGATGTTTTAATTAAAGGAAAGGATTCGGTTTCAGGGGCCTTGTATCATAAATCTGTTCATCATCGACCTCTAATGATCATACTACGTGTTTAAAATGTATCAAGGCTATTTCTAGCACTCGACTTGCCACACCGTCTAGTCCTTTTCAAGACATAGAACACTTGTTCTATTTAGGCTAATTCCTCCTTTCGAAGTATCTTAGCCTTATGTGCATCCACCTGATCAATCATTTCCGATCAACCAAGTGGTGTTTTAAAGAGGTTGAACTCTACAGAAAAGCTTTGCTCTTTCGAGCCTCCACTTAACCACGTATGTTCACGAACTCCATGGAAGAGCTTTGCTCTTTCGAGCCTCCACTCAACCAATACTGTTCTAATCTAATATAAGGCACATAGAACAAGTTTAAACACAATAGAGGCACTAAGAGAAGGGTCTAAAACATGTTTTGATACAAGCACACCCCTTTAACCGAATGAAGGGTTTAGCTATGATTATCCATGGAAGAGGACATCATAGCTAAGTGCTTGAAAAGTAAAAGTTTTCGAAAGACAAAAAAGTAAAGTTTTTTGAAAGTAAAAGACAAGGAAAAGCTTGAGCACTTCAAGAACCAACAAGAGTACTCAAGAACAAACTTGGAGCTTCCAATATCAAAGTAAAGTGTTTACAAGGATTGTGCCTAAAATCTAGAGAGATTTTCTACAAAGACTATGAGACTTGAGACTACAATTTTGGGACATGAGGCTTTGAACAAAGGATTGGGGACATTGAACAAAGGAGAGGGAATGTAATATTTATTGGCAAGGGGAGAGGAGGGGGTAAAACACATGGCAAAGGGGGAGAGGAGGAGCCAAAAGCCGCCTGCCATGGGTGGCATCATCTCCTCCAAAGCCGCCGCCCATGAGGTGGCATCATCTCCTCAAAGCCGCCGGCCATGAGGTAGAGGAATTGGGTGTGAGTGGGTTGTGATATTTTCTTCCAAAAGCCATCGGTTCCCTCACAACTCCGGTTAAAGCTTGGTTGCATCTTGGTTGCTTCTTGGTTGCAATCAAAAGACAAGGCACAAGCCTTGCACATGGGTGACTAGACTTGGCATTGACTTGAGTTCTTGATCTTTGTTGAGGTTTGGAACAAGTCATTGGGACATGTTTGAGTGATTCCACGTTGGGTTCATGAAGGTTGTAAAGCCGGAATCTGGTCGTGGCCTGGAATGACTTGTAATCCATTTTTAGCTTTAAGAACTCCTTTTTAGCTCGTTTCATCTCTAATCCTCGAAATAGCCTGTAAAACAAAAGTGAAACTAACAAGTAAAAGTTGTATAGACAAAGTGTCTAATTTGGTGGGTTTAACTATCTTAATGAATCATATAAGTATGGTCCATCAGATCACCCCACACTTTTAGTTGTTCGTCCCGAACAATGCTATTTAAAAGAGGCACACACAATCCAAGTAAAAACTTTAAATAAGAAAGTGAGAATATGGGACTAGATTTATCCTATTCATGCAATACTTACTTGTTAACAAAACTAAACCGTGTAAATACTTAGAAGAAACTTGATACTTGTACCTTCGAGCTGAGATGCAAATTAATTCGGATGATTCGGGAGATAGCCCTTTTCAGGCTCCTGGACTGCATTATCGGGACCGACTCGCACTATATGGTTTTCTTGTAGCTTTCTCTAGCACGTGATTTGGTTCGGGTTTCAATGATCTGAGCTCTTTGATTTCCTTTTGGTGAGGGACAGCTTTTTGAAGTGACTTGGTCTTTGACCTTTGATGTTGAATTGGAGTTTCTTCACTTTTGTTTTGGTTAAAACCTTCACAATTTTGGCCTTTGGCCATTGATTTGCTTCTTCGAGCTTTGCTTCTTTGTGACTTGCTTGTCCATTTTATCAACCCTTTTGGGAGGTCCAATCATCGCCCGAGAGCATATGGAAATACCTCCCCGCTCTTTCTCATCCTCGCCGTTTCGCGCGGGCCAAGATGAGGGTCGCTCATCTATTTTCCCGGCTACTAGGACTAGAGATAGGACGGTTTGATTCCCGTCCCGCCTCTTGCATAAACGCTGCATGGTGGAGATGACTCCAATCTCCATTGAAACCCGAAGTGCAGCCTCCACTGACTTCGTAAACCATATAGTGAAATTCGATCCTTTGAGTGCTTGCCAAGCCTCTCTAGGGCATTTTATATCAACTCCACATCCCCTGTATATATCAGCACAAAGGGACAAATGAGAAGTTACATCCTAAGTTTTTATACAGTTGAGATTTCACAAGGTAAATGCATGAATTTAGATCTATCTTTTTCACATTCTCAAGTTCATATTTTCAAAAAGATAATATTAAGGGAAAAGGAAAAAAGAAAGCATGTTAATTAACTATGTACAAAGGCGGTTCTCACCCCACACTTTTGAACGAAGGCGTGCCTCACATCACGACTTAGTTCAAAAGTTAATTGCAAGCAAATATATACAGGAAATGTGAGAATGACTTAAGGCAAAAACTAAATGACATAAAATAAAATGACTGAAAGTAAGATAAATGTCGGGTTACCTCCCGACCAGTGCCTTTGTTTAACGTCGTTGGCTCGACAGTACCTCACTCCTGGATCATAAGTTTGGGTCCCATGGGTGGCTCAGGTCAAATTTTACCGTGGCTCCTTCCTTGATTCTAGCCTTGATTCTCCCCGAGTTCTTGTGGGATGATGTGCTCGGGTCCTGTTCCCATTGTTCTGTGGTTTCTCCTTCCAACACCTCTGAGAAGGCGAGGGACCCTTCACTATAGTCGCTGGTTTCTTGAGTCGGGCTCTCTTATGTTTAGGGCTGCCTTGTCTAGTTGTGGCGAAAAAATGCTCCATCAAGGAGTCGTTCTGCTTAGGCCTTTCTTCCATCCTTATTTCAGACTCATCATTGATCACATAGTTTTATGCGATTTGCATATTGATCAACGGGAAAAGTTGGGAAGCTCTCATTAGATGGACTGGATCTGCATCGGCCAGCCTGTCCGTGAGGACCTGGTCTTGGTTGATTTCTTCGGCCGCTTCGGTAGTGAGAGTAGGGTATGTCTCGGTCAATTCACCAGTGGTGTCCCGGGTTTCCTCCTCTGCCGGCTCGGTAGTGAGTTCCTATGAAGGCTTTTCCTCGTCCCACACTGTATCGGTTTCTAGCTCTAAGTCTTCTGATGGCTCGGGAGTGATTTCCCATGAAGGCTTTTCCTCGTCCCACATTGTATCGGTTTCTGGCTCTAAGTCTTCTGATGGCTCGGGAGTGATTTCCCATGTAGGCTCTTCCTCGTTGCTTCCGGTGCTTTCTGTATCTGATTCAACCATCATGGCCTCTGCAATGTCTTCTCCACTCCTTTCTAGATTAGCTTCTACCATCTGCGCTCTTCTATCAGCTTGGAGCATTGGCCTTCGTTTTGTGGCTTCGGCCAAGTCATCTATAACATCCCACATTTGAGTCATGGTTAAGTGCATGGCCGATCCTCCCACTGCATCATTAATCCTTGATTGGTCAACCTGCCTCATCTCACAAAGAAATTTTTGAAGAAGAACCACATTCGTGAATCCATGGTGCGGGCAGCGTGAGACGATGGTGTCAAAGTACGTGTAGTACTCGTCCAAAGTCTCATCCCGGGATTGTTGAAGGCAGATGATCCTCTCTCGGGTGTCATGTCGTAAAGATGGGAGGGGGAGAATTCTTTCAAGAATTGAGCACGAAGGTCCTCATAATAACCTGCACAACTAGCATTTGATGAGTAATACCATACTGTCGCAAAGTCAGTTAGAGAGAGTTTAAAGCATTTCATTTTGAACTCTTCTAGCTCCTCATTTTCAGGTTTCATGTAGCGGCATATATGTAGAAAATGTTGGCAGTGTATTACAGGGTCCTCTCCAACTGTACCTCCAAACTAAGGAAGATGTCGAGTCATCCATGCATACATAGTGGACAGTGCAATGAAGAAATGAAAAGGGAGAGAAAAGAACAACTAATCTGATAGTTAACTCCCCGGCAACGGCGCCAATTTGACAGCACTGCCTTGTCGCGAGGCAATGTGTACAAAATTAATTTATAAGTCCGCTACTCGTGACTTTACTATTGGGTAGTAAAGCGGTAAGTAGGGGTCGAACCCAAGGGAATTAGTGGATAGTTGTTCTTTCGAAAATGGAAAATTAAATAAGACAGTTGGGGGTTGGTTGTGATTTTAGTACTGAAAGTAATGTGGGTTGGTTGTGATTTTAGTACTGAAAAGTAATGACTGAAAGTAAAGAAAGTAAATACATGACTGAAAGTAAATTACTGAAAGTAATTTGCTGGAACAGTCGAATTCAATATCGACTAATCAACATACTTTCGGTATGGACTGATATTGAAAGGGTCTGTAATAAGCGACAGAAAGTAAACTACTGAAAGTAAATTGCTGGAACAGTCGAATTCAATATCGACTAATCAACATACTTTTGGTATGGACTGATATTGAAAGGGTCTGTAATAAGCGACAGAAAGTAAATTACTGAAAGTAAATATGCGGAAATTAAAGTACTGAAAGTAAATGACTGAAAATAAGCAGTTGATAATGAGACTGAAAGTAAAGTGACAGCTGATGCTTTAATTAAAGGAAAGGATTCGGTTTTAGGGGCCTTGTATCATAACTCTGTTCATCATCGACCTCTAATGATCATACTACGTGTTTAAAATGTATCAAGGCTATTTCTAGTACTCGACTTGCCACACCATCTAGTCCTTTTTCAAGATATAGAACACTTGTTCTATTTAGGCTAATTCCTCATTTCGAAGTATCTTAGCCTTATGTGCATCCACCTGATCAATCATTTCCGATCAACCAAGTGGTGTTTTAAAGAGGTTGAACTCTATAGAAAAGCTTTGCTCTTTCGAGCCTCCACTTAACCACGTATGTTCACGAACCCCATGGAAGAGCTTTGCTCTTTCGAGCCTCCACTCAACCAATAGTGTTCTAACCTAATATAAGGCACATAGAACAAGTTTAAACACAATAGAGGCACTAAGAGAAGGGTCTAAAACATGTTTTGATACAAGCACATCCCTTCAACCGAATGAAGGGTTTAGCTACGATTATCCATGGAATAGGACATCATAGCTAAGTTCTTGAAAAGTAAAGGTTTTCGAAAGACAAAAAAGTAAAGTTTTTTGAAAGTAAAAGACAAGGAAAAGCTTGAGCACTTTAAGAACCAACAAGAGTACTCAAGAACAAACTTGGAGCTTCCAATATCAAAGTAAAGTGTTTACAAGGATTGTGCCTAAATCTAGAGAGATTTTCTACAAGGACTATGAGACTTGAGACTATAATTTTGGTACATGAGGCTTTGAACAAAGGATTGAGGACATTGAACAAAAGAGAGTGAATGTGGTATTTATAGGCAAGGGGAGAGGAGGGGGGTAAAACACATGGCAAAGGGGGAGAGGAGGAGCCAAAAGCCGCCGGCCATAGGTGGCATCATCTCCTCCAAAGCCACCGCCCATGAGGTGGCATCATCTCCTCAAAGCCGCCGGCCATGAGGTGGAGGATGTGGGTGTGAGTGGGTTGTGATATTTTCTTCCAAAAGCCATCGGTTCCCTCACAACTCCGGTTAAAGCTTGGTTGCATCTTGGTTGCTTCTTGGTTGCAATCAAAAGACAAGGCACAAGCCTTGCACATGGGTGGCTAGACTTGGCATTGACTTGAGTTCTTGATCTTTGTTGAGGTTTGGAACAAGTCACTGGGACATGTTTGAGTGATTCCACGTTGGGTTCATGAAGGTTGTAAAGCCGGAATCTGGTCGTGGCCTGGAATGACTTGTAATCCATTTTTAGCTTTAAGAACTCCTTTTTAGCTCGTTTCATCTCTAATCCTCGAAATAGCCTGTAGAACAAAAGTGAAACTAACAAGTAAAAGTTGTATAGACAAAGTGTCTAATTTGGTGGGTTTAACTATCTTAATGAATCATATAAATATGGTCCATCAATCATCCATGGAGAAGTAGACATTTATAAGCTCCGGATCAAGCTTGATCTGTCTTCCTCTGACAAAGAAGACACCATACTCTGCTTCTCCAATGACCCCAAACCGAGGGGGCAGGTTTGCCATAGCCTCACGAACCAGTTGTTCGTTGAACGGTTTGCATCTGTCCAACGTCCAGAACAGTTCTGATTGCTTAAGAACCTCGATGACTTCCTTTCCCTTGTACCGGGACTCCTCTAGCACCCTCTTATGGATGATCTTTCTTTTCAGCACACAAGACCACTTCTTCGCAGCATCTCTATTAACAAACCGCACTCCTTTCTTGACCACACCCACTGGAACAGTATCGGACTCAGGGGATGGGACTTCGCATCTCCCAGCATCCTCTGAAATAGGAATCGCAGCATGATGCTTCCTTTTCTTGGCTGGAGCGGCTCCCCCTGTTACAATGACCGTCTATGCATCATTCTGAACTGACTCCTTTGAGGATTTTGCAAACAAAACCTTCTTCTTTTTCTCGTCCTTCTTTGTTCTTTTTAGATTGACGAGTGGAATACTGTCTTGATCATCTTCCGAACGAGTAGCATCCTTTGACACTTGCTTCGTAGTGTCCTCACGAGCTGATGCACCATCCTCCTCCATATGATCACTCCGGAGATCATCTTGAACCACTACTGGAACAGCCACTGTCTCCTTAGTACCAACTTCCTCTGGAACTATTCCAGTCTCAACTTCAGTCTGAACACTTGGTTCCACAGTTGGAACACTTGTAACTTTCTCGGCAACAGACTCTTCTGCTCCAACAGCCTGGTCACGTGGAACTTCTTCTGAACTTGCCACTCCTCGATCCTTTTCTTTTTCCAAATCTTCCATGACATCATCAATGTCCTTGTACATCTTTTCCAACTCTTCATCCTTCTCTGTAGGGTCAGATTCTTCTCCTGTGGCTTTCTTCCGCGTATCAGCCTTCTCTAATGGAAAGATCTCCTCTGTCACAGTTTCAACTTTCTCACCAGGACATTCATCAACGATACCTTCAAGATTTTTAGAGGGCTCACCATTAGACCCATCATTGATCACCAACTTTCTCTTCCTCGAGGTCTCAACGAACATCTCCGTTTCTTCATCGGACATAGCAATCTTCCGTCCTTTAGTAGCATACATCTGCGCTAGATATTTTTTGGGAGAGTCACATGCCCGCTAAATCTTCTTCCTGCGACCACCTTTTGGAGGAACGTATCCAGAGGCAAAGATCTTTTCTCTCCATGTTGCTGAGCCTCCAGCCACTTTACTTGGTTCCCCTTCTACCGCATTCTTGACGGTTTTATTTCCAGTATCAGTACGACCGACTTTGTCACCAACAACATCCCTACCACCAATAACATCCCTACCATCATCACAACCAATCACAGCCCTACTGGCTTCATCATAGTCAACAGATTTATCATCCTTCTTATCATCCATATTCAGATCCTCCTTCAACACAGTATTTTCAACAAGCGGAATATTTGCAGAATCTGAACAAACAGTTGGAAATACCTCAGATTGGGGATGGACAAGGGTCGTACCAGCAACGATTGAGACGGACGAGTCCACCGCGGTCGACTGATGAAATTTATCGGCTGTTTCTTCGTCAATATTCTTGGCTTCGGACATGACTTCAATATCGGAGTTTAAAGGTACCGCCTTTTTCTCCTTCGGAGCTTTTGACTTTGGAACATGGGGTTTCGCCGTTAGTGCCTTCGAGGATTGCATGCCCTTTTTCTCAGCGGATGAGACACCGGATTTTGACGACTTTCTTGTGTTCACCATTGCAATCATTCGGATTTGAGGATGAGAGGTCTTGAGCTCGGCAGTCGAACTTAGGGTTTCCAAAGAGAGGAGAGACGCAGAGCAACTGATTAGATTTTGAAAACAAAATCTTCTTCAAACCAATATTTGTCGCTACAACTTCCCAAAACTGTCAATTTTCGTTTTAAAAACAACGGCATTAAAAATCTTCAAGAATATTCAAAAAATATTCATTCCAAAGCTGTTGAGTCTTCTGTTCCAGCTTTCTTCCTTAGATGGTTAGTCCAACTGTACAGTTGGAGATTCGACTTTGACTGACCACCGTTGAATGCATTCAGTGATTGACACCATATAGACCCACTGAGGATCTGGGTGTTTCACGCCGTGAAGTGCCATGGGAGTTGACGAAGGTCTTGGTATGCTTCAGAGTTATCATCTTCTGGTGCCCTCCATATTCATATTTTCTTGTTCGGTTGCAGGCATATTTCTGTGGGCATAGTGCAAACTCCTTCTGTAACTGTGACACCTTCTGATTCAACAATTTCCTGGGACAGTTGTCAACATGGATTTGTGCGCAACTCCAGATAGATCTTGTGTGCAAGGTCTTATCAACTCCCCCTCGCAGAAATCGATGTTTGGCGTTTGCACGGGCTAGGGCAACCTGTTGCTTGCCATTGTCCTCGTCGTTCATTGGTCCCATCAGACCCATCCCAATGGTGTAGCAGTTGTTGGCATCCCTTCTTCCTTTCATCAGTGTACCACCATTCTTGTCTAGGACGAGGCATGAGTAGTGATGGACCATATTTATATGATTGATTAAGACAGTTAAACACACCAAATTAGACTCTTTGTCTATTTAACTTTTGCTTGTTAGTTCCACTTTTGTTCTACAGGCTATTTCGAGGTCTAGAGAAGATACGAGCTAAAAAGGAGTTTTAAAGCTGAAAATGGATTATGAGTCAGGACACGACCAGATTTCGACTGTACAACTTTCATGATCTTAACCTGGAATCACTCAAACAAGTCCAACCGAAGGGCAACCAAAGTCAGACCGGAGCTGAAAGGACCCGATGGCTTTTGGGGAAAAGATCACAAAGCTCTCACCCACTCCCCTCCACCAAGCCCGGCGGCTTTGGCCATGGAGATGACACATGGGGGGAGGGGGGGGGGCTCTTGGCCTTTCCACCTCCCCTCCAGCGGCTTTCCTTCCTCCTCTCATCCCTTGCTAAGTGTTGTCTTCTCCTCCACATCTTCTACTCTTCATTGCCTATAAATAGAGCATCCCTTCATCCTTGTATCATCATCCCACAATCCCATTCACAACAATCATCTCATACCACAAGCTCTCACTTCTCTCTAGATTTTGGGCACAATCATGTAAGCACTTTACTTTGATATTGAAGTTTGATCTTGAGTACTCTTGTCGGTTCTTGAAGTACTCAAGCTTTTCCTTACTATTCTTGAGTTTACTCCTATTGGTTCTTGAGTATTCTCCCTCTTACTTTCCTTGTCTTTACTTTCGAAAACTTTGCTTTACTGTCTTTCAAAAACCTTTACTTTTCCAAGTACTTAGCTATGATATCCACCTCTATGGATATTCGTAGCTAATCCCTTCATTCGGTTGAAGGGGTGTACTTGTATCATAAAATGTTTTAGACCCTTCTCTTAGTGCCTCTTTGTGTTCAGAACTTGTTCTATGTGCCATATATTTGGTTAGAACACACATGGTTGAGTGGATGCTTGAAATGGCAAAACTCTTCCATGGGGTTCGTGACCATACACGGTTAAGTGGATGCTTGAAATGGCAAAGCTTAATCGTGGAGTTCAACCTTTCTTAAACACCACTTGGTTGATCGGAAATGATTGACCAGGTGGATGCACATAGGCTAGTATACCTTGAAATGGGGTGCTAGTCTAAATAGAACAAGTGCTCTATGCCTTGAAATGGGCTAGACAGTGTGGCAAGTCAAGTGCTTGAAATGGCCTTGATACACTTTTGAACACTTAGTATGATCATTAGAGGTCAATGATAAACAGACTATGATACAAGGCCCCTGATACCGAATCTTTCCTTTAATTCAAACATCACCTGTTACTTTACTGTCAGTACCATTATCAACTGCTTACTTTCAGCACTTTAATTTTCGCAATTTAATTTTACTACAGACTTGTTCAACATCAATCCATCACAACTTTGGTGCGCAACACGCTAAAGACACAGCGCGCGACAATCCAAAAGTGTGTTTGTGGTTGATATTGAACTGGACTGTTCCAGCACTTTATTTTCAGTTATTACCTTTCAGTACTAAAATCACAACCAACCCCCAACTGTCTTATTTTTCACTTTCAAAAGAACAACTATCAACTAATTCACTTGGGTTCGACCCCTACTTACCACTTTACTACCCAATAGTAGAGTACGAGTAGCGGACTTATAAATTTATTTTTGCACAGAGACATTGCACCTTAACGACAGTGCAGTGCGCTCCGTCAAAATTGGCGCCGTTGCCGGGGAATTAGCAATTGGAATAGTTGTTCTATTTGTTTTTCTTTTGTTTTTGTTTTGTCATGTAGTTCATAAAGTCTTTCTACTACGGATGCGAGCCTTGGAACAATGAGGAGTTTTCCCCACCACCTTTCGAACTTGAAGTCCGCGAGAAGATCAATAACATAGAGCAATCCCGGGACGAAACTTTGGACGAGTACTTGGCGTACTTTGACTCCATTGTGACGAGCTGCTCGCACCATGGATTCACCAACCACGATCTTATTCAAAGGTTTCTCAATGGGATGATGTCACAAGAGTGGAATTGGCTAAATGATGCAGCAGGAGGCTCAGTGAACAACTTAGACATAGATGATCTTTGGAACTTAATAGATGATTTGGCCGCGAGGTCAAGACCAAGACAAGATCAGGCCGAGCCACTCAAGGACATTACAACGGAGCTGGCATCTAGCAACCAGCAGCTGGCCAGCATGATGGACCAAAATCAAGCCAGCTCCGAGGAAGCTTGGGCAGAAATAGAGGCGTCTATGAAAGAAACTGAATATCTGATCAATGAGATGCTCAAGCCAAGGGTCAGCAAGGAAGAGCCTACAATAGAGCTCACGGAGCCGGCAGAGGACGAGGAGCCGCATGCACCCGAAAAAACTACCCAATTCTGGCCCAGTCCTCATCACAAATCTGCCAGAGGAAATCACGCCAGTCCAACACCTCATTTCCAAACCAGCCGAGTCTAACACAATCCTCATTGGTGAGCTGGCTGAGACAGCCCCGGTCCTCACAGACGGGCTGGTCGAAAAAGACCCGGACCTCATGGCCGAGAAGCCTGAACTTAACCCTTCATGTTTTATGCAGATCATAGCCACCGAAGATCATTTAGTCAATGATGATAAGGTGCAAGGGGAGTTGGAGGCAAATCAAGGGCCAGAAAAGCCGATGGAGCACTCACTCGTCATGAGCCAAGAAAAGCCGACTGAAAACTCACTCGTTCTAGGATGGCCAATCATCTCTACCACAAAGACGAGGCTTGGCATGGGAACAAGCTCAAGGTCGCTCGTGTTCAATGGCACAATACTAAACTTCCAAAATTGCAAATGTGCCACCCATTCAAACATGAAGAAACGGCCAAGACATGGGTCAAGGGAATGGAAACCCGGAAGGAGAAGCAAGAGAGCACGACTCGATGGACCAGCAGCTATGGTAAAGGATCCCTCGCCTTCTCGGAGATATGTGAAGAAAAAGCCTCCGGATCAAGGGAGAGCAGAACTGAGCCCGCTGCCATATGTGTTCTTTGGGCAAATCAAAAGAGCTGCCGAGAAGAAGTTCGACCTCAAGCACCCATGGGATCCCTACTTATGATCCAGGAGTAAGGTATCGTCGAGCTAACGACGTTAAACAAATGCACTGGTCGGGAGGTAACCCGACACCTATCTTACTTTCAGTCATTTAATTCCTGTCATTTAGTTTTTTGCCTTAAATCATTCTCACCTTTCATGTATATATTTGCTTGCATAACTTTTGAACTAAGTCGTGCTGTGAGGCACGCCTTCGTTCAAAAGTGTGGGGTGAGAACCGCCTTTGTATATAGTTAATTGACATGCTTTCTTTTTTCCTTTTCCCTTAATATTATCTTTTTGAAAATATGAACTTGAGAATGTGAAAAAGATAGATCATAATTCATGCATTTACCTTGTGAAATCTCAACTGTTTAAAAACTTAGGATGTAACTTCTTATTTGTCCCTTTGTGCTGAGATATACAGGGGATGTGGAGTTGATATAAACTGCCCTAGAGAGGCTTGGCAAGCACTCGAAGGACTGAATTTCACTATATGGTTTACGAAGTCAGTGGAGGCTGCACTTCGGGTTTCAAGAAGATCAGAGTCATCTCCGCCGTGCAGCGTTTATGCAAGAGGCGGGATGGGAATCAAACCGTCCTATCTCTAGTCAGAGTAGCCGGGAAAATAGATGAGCGACCCTCATATTGACCCGCGCGAAACGGCAAGGATGAGAAAGAGCGGGGAGGTATTTCCATATGCTCTCGGGCGACGATTGGACCTCCAAAAGAAAGGTTGAGAAAATGGACTAGCAAGTCACAAAGAAGCAAAAGCTCGAAGAAGCTAATCAAAGGCCAAAAAGCCAAAATTGTGAAGGTTTTAACCGAACAAAAGTGAAAAAACTCCAATTGAACATCAAAGGCCAAAGGCCAATTCACTTCAGAACCTGTCCCTCACCAAAAAGATATCTAAGTGCTCAACTCAGTGAAACCCGAACCGAATCATGTGCTAGAGAAAGCGACAAGTTAACCATATAGTACGAGTCGGTCCAGAGAATGCAGTCCAGGAGTCTGAAAAGGGCTATCTCCCAAAACATCCAAATTAATTTGCATCTCAGCTCGAAGGTACAAGTATCAAGTTTCTTCTAAGTATTTACACGGTTTAGTTTGGTAATAAGTAAGTATTGCATGAATTAGGATAAATCTAGTCCCGCATTCTCACTTTCATATTTAAAAAGTCTACTTGAATTTTGTGTTCCGCCCTTAAATAGCATTGTTCGGGACGAACAACTAAAAGTGTGGGGTGATCTGATGGACCATATTTATATGATTCATTAAGACAGTTAAACCCATTAAATTAGACTCTTTGTCTATTTAACTTTTGCTTGTTAGTTTCACTTTTGTTCTACAGGCTATTTCGAGGTCTCGAGATGATACGAGCTAAAAAGGAGTTTTAAAGCTTAAAATGGATTACGAGTCAGGACACGACCAGATTCCGACTGTACAATTTTCATGATCTTAACCTGGAATCACTCAAACAAGTCCAACCGAAGGGCAACCAAAGTCAGACCGGAGCTGAAAGGACCCGATGGCTTTTGGGGAAAAGATCACAAAGCTCTCACCCACTCCCCTCCACCTAGCCCGGCGGCTTTGGCCATGGAGATGACACATGGGGGGGCCGGCTCTTGGCCTTGCCACCTCCCCTCCGGCGGCTTTCCTTCCTCCTCTCATCCCTTGCCAAGTGTTGTCTTCTCCTCCTCATCTTCTCCTCTTCATTGCCTATAAATAGAGCATCCCTTCATCCTTGTATCATCATCCCACAATCCCATTCACAACAATCATCTCATACCACAAGCTTTCACTTCTATCTAGATTTTGGGCACAATCATGTAAACACTTTACTTTGATATTCAAGTTTGGTCTTGAGTACTCTTGTCGGTTCTTGAAGTACTCAAGCTTTTCCTTACTGTTCTTGAGTTTACTCCTGTTGGTTCTTGAGTATTCTCCCTCTTACTTTCCTTGTCTTTACTTTCGAAAACTTTACTTTACTGTCTTTCAAAAACCTTTACTTTTCCAAGTACTTAGCTATGATATCCACCTCTATGGATATTCGTAGCTAATCCCTTCATTCGGTTGAAGGGGTGTACTTGTATCATAAAATGTTTTAGACCCTTCTCTTAGTGCCTCTTTGTGTTCAGAACTTGTTCTATGTGCCATATATTTGGTTAGAACACACATGGTTGAGTGGATGCTTGAAATGGCAAAACTCTTCCATGGGGTTCGTGACCATACACGGTTAAGTGGATGCTTGAAATGGCAAAGCTTAATCGTGGAGTTAAACCTTTCTTAAACACCACTTGGTTGATCGGAAATGATTGACCAGGTGGATGCACATAGGCTAGTATACCTTGAAATGGGGTGCTAGTCTAAATAGAACAAGTGCTCTATGCCTTGAAATGGGCTAGACAGTGTGGCAAGTCAAGTGCTTGAAATGGCCTTGATACACTTTTGAACACTTAGTATGATCATTAGAGGTCAATGATAAACGGACTATGATACAAGGCCCCTGATACCAAATCTTTCCTTTAATTCAAACATCACCTGTTACTTTACTGTCAGTACCATTATCAACTGCTTACTTTCAGCACTTTAATTTTCGCAATTTAATTTTACTACAGACTTGTTCAACATCAATCCATCACAACTTTGGTGCGTAACACGCTAAAGACACAGCGCGTGACAATCCAAAAGTGTGTTTGTGGTTGATATTGAACTGGACTGTTCCAACACTTTATTTTCAGTTATTACCTTTCAGTACTAAAATCACAACCAACCCCCAACTGTCTTATTTTTCACTTTCAAAAGAACAACTATCAACTAATTCCCTTGGGTTCGACCCCTACATACCGCTTTACTACTAACAGACCGCTCATCGTCAAAGCAATTTGTGCAAATAAATTTATAATAGTCCGCTATTCGCAACTATACTACTGGGTAGTACTTGGTAAGTAGGGGTCGAACCCAAGGGAATCAGTGGGATAGTCGTTCTTTGAGGGGGTTTATCCAGCGAGAGAGCGTGTTTTAGGTTGGTTGGTTGGTTGGTTTTAAAGCTACCAGCTAATTGATTGGTTGGTTGGTTGGTTTTAGGACTGGAAAATAAATTACAATTTTACAATTAAAGGAAAGCATTCGGTTTCAGGGGCCTTGTATTATATCCTGTTTATCATTGACTTTTAGTGACTCTACTAAGTATTCAAACGGTGTATCAAGGCCATTCCAAGCACTCGATTTGCGTACACTGTCTAGCCTATACCAAGGACGTGGAGCACTTATCTATTTAGACTAATACTCCATTCCCGGTTATATTAGCCTATGTGCATCCATTTGATCAATCATTCCCGATCAACCAAATGGTGTTTAAGATGAGTCAGACTTCTCAGATAAGCTTTGCCATTCCAAGCATCCACTTATCCGTACAAGTTTACGAACCCCGCTGTAGAGTTTTGCCATTCCAAGCATCCACTCTACCTTGGACGTTCTAACCGAATATATGGCACATAGAATAAGTTTTGAATACTAAGGAGAGACGCTAAGCTAATAGTGTAAAACATTTTACAATACAAATCCACCCCTTCTACCGAATGAGGTGTTTAGCTACTATTCATCGCGCTAAACATTATAACTAAGGAAATAAAACAGTTGAATAAATACTAAAAATAATACTTACAACCGTTGAAGCGCCAAGGGAGCTATCCTTTATTTCCAAAGCCAAACTTACAAATACATAACTTAGAGAGAGAAGTGAATTTTACAAGTGAGGTGTGTTTTTTAAAATGAGGGGAGGAGCTCCTCCTTTTATAGCCATGGAGGGTGGAGATGGAGGGTGGAGATGGTTGCATGTGGAGGCTATCCATGGAGGAGGAGAATGGAGGGTGGAGGAGCCACCACATGTCTTTTGATCCAAGGGAAGAGGAAGGAGGAGCAAGGAGGAGGAGACATGTGGAGGAGCCAAAAGCCGCCGGTCAAGGGAGGAGGAGCCGCCGGTTGCCGGTGGTGGAAGGGGAGGAGCTCCTCCCTTGGTCACCTCTTCAACAAGTGGCCGGTCACTTTGGTCCAATGTGAATTTTGTACAGTTTTGTGCAGTCTTTTCACAAAACTGTCAATGTGTTTCTTCCCCAGACTGTCTTGATTCCTCTCCCGATTCTTCTGATTAATTTGTTATGAGTGATTCAACGTCAGGATCCTTGATATTTCTTCAGTCGGCATATGATCTTGACCTTGGATTGACTCGTAACATCTTTTCTGCTCTAAAAGGTCCTCTTTAGTGTGTATTCTCTCTAAGCTCTGAATTACCCTGCAAAAATATATCTGAACTAACAAGCAAAAGTTAAATAGACAAAATGTCTAAATAAGGTGGTTATACTGTGTTTATGATTCGTATAATTTTGGTTCATCAGATCACCCCACACTTTTAGTTGTTCGTCCCGAACAATGCTATTAAAGGGTTGTACTCTAAGTTGGCTTTGAAATATGAAAATTAGACTGTGGTACTCGATCTATCCTAATTCATGCATTGCTTACTTATTACCAAATTAAACTGCGTAAATAAATAGAAGAAACTTAATACTTGTACCTCCGTGCTGAGATACAAATTATATTGGATGTCTCGGGAGATAGCCCTGTTTAGGCTCTGAACAGGCTGTCGTCGTACCTGTGCAAAAACAATTTATAATTTCCTTGTCCTGAACTGTGGGTTAGCACAATGGCAAGCAAGGGTCGAACCCAAGGGAGCTAGATAGCTACTAATTTGTTCTGTAATGGAGAAAAACAAGAAACTAGAATGAGAGTAACGGTTAGTGAAATAATCGAAAATTGCAAGGTTGTAAATATCAGAGAGAAGTATTCAGATTAGGGTTTGATTGTGACTTGTTTTATCATAGACTTCTAAATATTCAATTCGTGTTTTACGTGTGGTTGTCCCGACAAAGGTGATTTCCCAAGTAACCCGACAAAGGTGTTACGCCACGACCTAATTCCCCTAGGTTTAATTAACCCGACAAAGGTGTTAATTGCCCTAGTTGTACTATCTATCTAAACGACAAAGTATTAGATAGATGATTAATGTAGAAATATGCGCAACTAGATTTCACGACAAAGTATACGTCCAGTCTAACAATATTTCATGGAATTCATGTACGAGAATTAGTAAAACATAGAATGTAGCATTAAAGATCCAAGTCTCAAAAACATAGTCACAATATATCAACCCTAACCCGAATAGAAGGTTTAGTTACACATGATCATAATGAAACAATGCAAATAATAAAAGGGGATGAAATACTTCACAAAACCGAGGCAAGCAAGGGCTGGCCGTGTAGGGCTGATGAGCGGCCGTGCAAGGCTGAGAAGCGGCGAAATTGTGGCTGAGCAAGGAGGCACGACTGGATTGTGAGGAGAGTAGCACACGGCTGAATTGTAGAATGAGGGATGATGAGATGATTGTGGACTCCTCCTTATATAGGGTTTGAGAAACCCTTTGATCTTCTTGGAAACCCTTTAATCTTCTTGGAACCTTCCGAAACCCTAGCATTTGAATGTTGCCCTAATATCACAATGTAGAATGGGCCGGCTGCTGGATTTAGGGCTTGGACTTTCTTTTTCCGAAGTACTGTTCACGGCCCCGGAATTACTATTCACGCCGGAATTACTATTCACGCCGGAATTACTATTCACGCCGGAGTACTGTTCACGACCCTCCTTTGGCTCCGTTCTTCCACTGCGATGTTTCTGGCATGAAAATGTCGTCTTTTAAGCGTGTTTCCTCCTAGAGCTTCCAAATCACCTGAAATACGAAACAACACTAAAAAGTAACTGTTCGCATAATAAAGTGAATGAAATGGTGGGAATTAACGACTCGATGAGTCGTATAAATACGGCTCATCAAACCACCCCAGACTTAAACTTGTTCGTCCCGAACAAGAACAAGGTCATAAGAGGAACGACTAATGTAAACATCACAATGCTTCGGTCATCCTAGACGAGCTACATGGACATGACTTGGCTACTATAGATCCTACCTGTTATGCATGCTTGCTACTAATATCATTGTGCGAAAACAAGGGCTAAAGATACGTATTACCTTTGAAGTCGAGATGCAAATCAATTCGGATGTATCTGGAGATAGCCCTGTTTAGACCCATGAACCCTCATTCTCGGACTCGAACTCGCTGCTATATGGTTATGCTTTGCCGCTTTTTCTTGCACGTGATTGATTCGAGCTTCAAAGTGTTGAGTGTTATTCGGCCAGCTGTAGTGTCATCTGATTTGGGATTTCAATGATGTTGTCACATGAGACGTGTGGACTATCACGATGGTTTGTGGATTTGTTGCTTTGTAGTGCGGATTGTGATTTGCTCGAACCGTGGTTCCTTCTCCTTTTGACGCGAGTCAAGCCGAGGGTCGCTCGTCTATTTTCCCGGTTACTCAGACTGGAAACCTTCCTGCTCTTACTCATCCTCGTCCTTTCGACACGGGTCAAGTCAAGGGTCGCTTGCCTATTTTCTCGGCTACTTGGACTAGAGCTTGGATGGTGTGAAGTATTCCCGTCCCGACCAACCGCAAAGGTACCGCAGTGGCGGAGCAGACTCGTACTATGTTGCCTCGAAGAGCTAGCCTCCACGAGCTCCACATAACCATATATCCTGAGTCCGGTCTCTGAATGATCTGTCAAGTCTCTCTAGGGCATTGCTATCAACTCCACATCCCTGTTTATCTCAACTAACAAAGGCACGCAATGATTTAAAGATCACATGTTAGTCGCACAAATCAAGTTTCACCAAAGACATGCATGTAATCGGCTCTATCTATTTCACCTAATCATGATCCAATACTGCAAGTCTAGGAAATAGTGAAGTAATCATGTACAAAAAAATTTAAAAATGACTCGAAACGTGCTGACTCTGTGTGGTGGGCATGCTGACTCGATAACTGACTCATAACTGACTTTCCCACCCCACACTTTTGAAATGAGCCGTGTCCTTACGGCACGACTCAAATCTAGACACAAATGCATGCAATAAATAGATAAGGAAAGGAGAAGGGTAGAGCAAGACTCCCCTGGGGTGTAGACGTGGTCGGCTGAACTCGGGCCAAGTCCGGTCTCAATGGGACGCGACCCGGACTCGTCTGGTGCTAAAATGCGTAGCGTAGAGTGCAAAATGCGTAGCTCGCAAGTGAATTTTCCGGCCGACTAAGTCCAATCCCTACAAAATGAAACCAAATCCTTTCCAAGGTACAATGTGACAAATAAGACTCATAAATAAACATGGTAACTAAATAAAATGCAGTGCAAACCGTGCAGGGCTGCCTCCCTGCGAGCGCCTTTGTTTAACGTCGTTGGCTCGACAGTACCTCCTCTAAGTGTCAGGAGGCTCATCAACGGGAACCTCATCAACGGGACCCTCAACTGGCTCGGCTAGGTCAAACTCCTGGACTGGTACCTCGATCTCTCCGTGGTAGTGCTTAACTCTCTGTCCATTGACCTTGAACCGATGCCCATCCTTTGGGTTCTCCAATGCCAGTGCCCCATGATTGTAAATCTGAACGATCGTGTACGGTCCCGTCCATCTGGACCTCAACTTCCCGGGCATGAGTCGTAACCGTGATGAGAATAAGAGCACCTTCTGTCCGACTTCAAATGAGCGCCTTAGTATGAATTTGTCGTGGTAGAGCTTGGTCCGCGCCTTGTAGTCTGTCTGGCTCTCATAAGCCTCGAGGCGCAGCTCCTCAAGCTCACACAACTGCAACTGCCTGTCTAACCCGGCTTCCTGTAAGTCTGGATTGCACTTCTTCAGTGCCCAATACGCCTTGTGCTCTAACTATACTGGCAAGTGGCACGCCTTCCCATAGACCAACCGAAAAGGTGAGGTGCCTATCGGGGTCTTGTAAGCTATCCTGTACGCCCACAATGCCTCATCTAACCACTGGCTCCAATCCTTCCTAGTCGGTCCTACCATCTTCTCCAGAATTCCCTTAATTCGCGGTTGGAGATCTCCGCTTGCCCATTCGTCTGGGGGTGATATGCTGTGGAAGTCCGGTGATGAACATGGTAGCGCTTCAGTGTGGATGCCATGATGCGGTTGCAGAAGTGTGTCCCCTGATCACTGATAATTGCCTTAGGTACTCCGTACCTGCAAAAGATGTTAGTGCGCAAAAAGTCTACGACAGTTTTAGCATCAGCACATCTAGTGGCCTTGGCCTCTACCCACTTGGACACATAATCAACTGCAACTAAGATAAATTCAAAACCACATGAAGCAGGAAAAGGACCCATAAAATCTATCCCCCAAATGTCAAACACATCATTCACTAATATGGGGACCTGTGGCATCTCCTGTCTGGCCGAAATGTTACCTACTCTCTGGCATCTATCACATCTCTTACAATGATCGTAGGCATCTCTAAAAACATGCGGCCAAAAGAAACCACTATCTAAAATCTTCCTAGCAGTCCTCCCAGGGCCGAAATGGCCTCCACACTCTAATTCATGGCAAAAAACTGATAACTGAAGCAATCTCATCATCAGGGATACACAGTCTAAGAATCTGGTCTACGCCTATTTTCCATAAGTACGGGTCATCCCACACATAGTATTTAGCATCATGCTTCAGTTTCAAACACTGTGCCCTAGAATATGAGGGTGGGAACTTACCTCCTACCAGGTAGTTCACTAGGGGAGCGAACCATGGCATCTTACCCGAAATAGCATATAAGTGCTCATCTGGGAACGTCTCGGTAATCTGCCCGGCATCCTCCTCTCTGACAAGACGGCTCAAGTGATCTGCGACTGTGTTCTCTATGCCCTTCTTGTCCCTGATCTCCACGTCAAACTCCTGTAGGAGCAGGATCCACCTAATGAGCCTTGGTTTCGCCTCCTTCTTCGTCATCAAGTACCTAATAGCTGCATGGTCAGAATAGACAACAACTTTAGTACATAACAGATATGATCTAAATTTCTCCAAGGCGAAAACCACGGCTAGCAGCTCCTTCTCTGTGGTCGAATAGTTCTTCTGGGCCACGTCCAGTGTCCTCGAAGCGTAGTAGATCACCACGGGCTTCTTGTCCACCTTCTGACCAAGAACTGCTCCTACAGCATAATCACTCGCGTCACACATAATCTCAAATGGCTGAGTCCAGTTCGGAGCTCTAATGATGGGCGTGCTGGTGAGGGCATCCTTTAGCTCGTCAAAAGCTGCCCTGCACTGATCTGTAAACTCAAAAGGAACATCTTTCTGCAAGAGGTTAGATAAAGGCAGTGCCTTTTTCGAGAAATCCTTAATGAATCTACGATAGAAACCAGCATGCCCTAGAAATGACTTAATATCACGGACTGTAGAGGGATATGGCAGAGTAACAATCAAATCTATCTTAGCCTTGTCTACCTCTATCCCCTCATGTGAGACTATGTGACCGAGTACAATTCCATGAGTAACCATAAAATGGCACTTTTCATAATTGAGCACCAAATTCATAGAAACACAACGTGCAAGTACCATGCTCAAATTATCTAGACATGCATCAAAAGTGTCACCATGCACAGTGAAGTCATCCATAAACACCTCAATAAATGACCCTATCATGTTAGAGAATATGCTAGTAACCACCCTCTGAAAAGTACCTGGTGCGTTACACAAGCCAAAAGACATCCGGTGAAAAGCAAACGTACCGAATGGACATGTAAAGGTTGTCTTCTCCTGATCCTCGGGTGCTATGGGAATCTGGTTATAGCCTGAAAAACCATCTAGAAAACAAAAATAAGGCTTACCTGCCAAGCGGTCGAGCATCTGGTCAATAAATGGAAGAGGAAAGTGATCCTTGCGCGTAACTGCATTCAGCCTCCTGTAGTCTATGCACATGCGCCATCCATTCTTGACTCGTGTAGTCACCATCTCGCCCTCAGCATTCTTCTCCACTGTGATCCCAGTCTTTTTCGGCACAACATGTACCGGACTTACCCACTGACTGTCTGAGATCGGGTAAATCACATCAGCATCCAGAAGCTTCTGAATCTCCTTCTGGACCACCTCCATCATGATAGGATTCAATCTGCGCTGAGGTTCCCTCGAAGGCTTAGCTCCATCATCCAGCAAAATCCGATGCATACAGACAGTATGGCTGATTCCCTTGATGTCGGCTAGTGTCCATCCAATGGCCTGTCTGTGCTCGGTCAGTACTCCAATCAACCTACGTTCCTGATCTGCCTCTAGGCCGCTCTTGATGATGACTGGCAGCGTGCTGTTCTCCCCTAAGAATGCATACTTCAAATGTCTAGGTAGAGGCTTCAATTCTACTGTAGGTGCCTGCACAACAGAAGGCAAACACACTTGTGATTTAAATAACCGAATTGCATTAACCTCGTACCTCGGTGTGAGTGGTGGGGCGATCTCTAGCTGATCTAGGGCATCCATGATCGCCTCTGTATGCTCATAAGAATCCTCGGGCGAGTATACTGCCTCCTCAATGACTTCCTCTAGCGGGTCGGTCCGTCTCTCTGGATGTACCTCCTGAATAAGGTCGTCCAAGGTGTCTAAAGCATGGACCGCCTCATACTCTGTGGGATGCTTCATGGCCCCGAAGATGTCAAAGCTGATCATTTCTTCCTCAACCTCCATAGTCAAAGTCCCAGTGTCGCAGTCTATCTTCATCTTCGACGTTTTGAGGAATGGTCGGCCGAGTAGGATCGGTGTATGGTCTGTGGGGCTACTGCTCTCCATCTTGAGGACATAGAAGTCCGCTGGGAATACCAACTCTCCGACCTGTACGAGCACATCCTCAATCTTGCCCTCGGGTTGCTTGCATGACCTGTCCGCCAGCTGTATGGTAAGACCTGCAGGTTCTAAAGGACCAATGCGCAAGGAGGAGTATATAGAATATGGTAAAACATTAATAGAGGCACCAAGATCAAGCATGCAATTTTCTAGCCTAATGTTACCGATCATGCATGGAATGGTATATGTGCCTGGATCACCGCATTTTAGTGGCACCTTGCGCTGAATTACCGCTGAAACATTCCTGCTCATAAGCTCCTCATCTGGCTGGGTTCCTTTCCGTCTGTTCGTGCACAACTCCTTCAGAAACTTGGAGTACCTCGGGATCTGCTTGATGGCCTCAAGGAGTGGGATGTTAATCTCTACCTTACTGAATAGTTCCCACATTTCCTTGTCCATCACATACTTCTTCGGAGCTTGGGCCTGCACTGGAAAAGGTAAAGGTACCTGCACATTAGAGTTTTCGACAATGGGTACCTGTACTGGCCGAGGGGCCTCTGATGGAATCACGTCTGGGCTGATCTCTTCCTGGCTGGGGGCACTAGGTTCGGCTGCCTCCTCCTCGGTCTCTACTGGTTCTGCTGCTCTATGTCCACTCCTCAGTGAGACAGCACTAACGTTCCCCTTTGGATTTTGAATGGTCTGTGAGGGAAGTCGTCCTGTGTTATCATCAAGCCTGGAGAGAGTTGTGGACATCTGCCGTATTTGCTTCTGAATGTCAGCTAGCACTCCGTCGGTTTTAGCCATGTACTGGTTCAGGTTTGTATTTGTCTGCTGGGCGCTAACTGCCAGATCTCTTACCATGTCCTCTAGCGACTTGCTGGGGCCTTGGTTGCTCGGACCTGCCTGATAAGTGTTCGGTCCTTTCTGCTGGTACTGCCCTGGTGCATTCTGCTGGTACTGACTGTTAGGATGTCTGTACGGCTGCTGAGTCTGCTGATTCTGCTGAGGTACATTCGGTCGTGCTTGCTGAGTCTGATTTTGCTGATAGTTGTTCCTCCAGGCGCCTTGATTAGGTGCTGCTGCGCCATACTGCTTGACTGGGCCTGGTTGGTTTCCATAACTCTGATAATTGCCCACTGCATTCACATCAGCTTGGACGTCTGTCTGTAAGGTAGGGCACTCGTCCGTCTTGTGTTCTGTGGATGTACAGAACTCACATGGCTTGGCCTGGACTGGTGTCCTTCGGACTACATGCTTCATCAGCTCTCTCATCTCCTTGAGTTCGGCGAATACAGCACTGATAGAAGGCTCAACTGTTGACACATTCTTTATTCGGGCATACTCGTCCTCCTTCATGGTCTCATCCTGGAATCGCTCACCCTCTGCCACTGATATGATCTTCTGCTTCACTCTGGCTGGCGTCATGTTCATGAGTTGGCCTCCAGCTGAGGCCTCTAGTAACTTCCTGTCCATCTTGCGAAGTCCATCCAGCATATATTCTACGACTAATTTCTCCGGGAGCTCCAGATTGCAGCAACTCTTCTCCGAGGCTAGAAATTTCTCCACGTACTCGTACATGGTCTCGTGAGGGGCTTGCTTTAGCTCTTGCAACTGTCTCCAGACTTGCGCTGCACGCCTTGCTGGATAGTACTTGCTGATGAAGTGCTTCTGCATCTGTTCCCATGTGTGAACACTGCCTGAGGGTAAAGCTAGGAACCAGTCTGTAGCTGCTTCTTGCAGTGAGAAGTAGAATGCCTTCAGTTTGAAGTCATCCACCTCTACTCCGTGTGGCCTGAGGTTCAAGCATATCCCGTGGAAACGCGTCAAGTGAGACTGGGCCGACTCTCCTTTGGATCCTGAGAACTTGGGCAGATTGTGAATGACCGCTGTACTGACCGTGATGGCTGCCATGTCTGGTCCTTCATAAATTGGCCATGACTGGTCTCTGAAGCTAGGAACCGAGAGCTCTCCCATAGTGGGTCCTTCATATTCGTCCTCATCATTCACAACTGCTTGTCTACGTGGAGCTTGTGGTGGGTGTTGTAGTGGTGGTTGTGGAAGGTATTGTAGTGGTGGATATGGTTGTGGATACTGAGGGTAGAGCGGTTGTGGGTACTGTGGATATGGTGGTGGAGGATATTGTTGATATGGTGGGTACTGAGGGTATTGTGGGTACTGTGGTTGGGGTTGTTGTTGGTTTTGAGGTTGTTGTTGGTTTTGAGGTTGTTGTTGTTGTTGGAACTGTTGAAACTGATCAGGGATAGCCCCCCTGATTTCACCATGTTGTACTTGAACATTCTGGTTAACTTCTTCGTTTACGTTACTGTTGTGACTGCTGTGACTGTTGTGACCAACACTACTACCTGCGTGAGACATGTTACGAGAGTAACAGACACCGAGATAGCAAACACCGAAATAACAAAGACAGACTAGCAACAAAGGGTCCCCAAGAGATTGGAGGGGTCACAGCGGTCCCACTTAAAACCCAAAATCCTTAGACTCGTAAGTCTTGGTGACAGAACCCTCTGAGAGCTAGAAAACGGAAATCGAATAGAATGGAAAACAAAATCTCGAACAGTTGAATATGAATTCACCGAGTAACAAATTTCGAAATAGCAAGAAGAAAAATAAACGAAAAATAAAAGAAGAACAAAAGTTTCACCGTGCTTAGCTCCCCGGCAACGGCGCCATTTTAAACAGGCTGTCGTCGTACCTGTGCAAAAACAATTTATAATTTCCTTGTCCTGAACTGTGGGTTAGCACAATGGCAAGCAAGGGTCGAACCCAAGGGAGCTAGATAGCTACTAATTTGTTCTGTAATGGAGAAAAACAAGAAACTAGAATGAGAGTAACGGTTAGTGAAATAATCGAAAATTGCAAGGTTGTAAATATCAGAGAGAAGTATTCAGATTAGGGTTTGATTGTGACTTGTTTTATCATAGACTTCTAAATATTCAATTCGTGTTTTACGTGTGGTTGTCCCGACAAAGGTGATTTCCCAAGTAACCCGACAAAGGTGTTACTCCACGACCTAATTCCCAAGTAACCCGACAAAGATGAACAGGCTTGTCGTCGTACCTGCGCAAAAACAATTTATATTTTCCTCACTTCGAACTGTGGATTAGAACAGCGGTAAGCAAGGGTCGAACCCAAGGGAGCTAGATGGTTACTACTTCGTTCTGTAATGGAGAAAAGCAAGAAACTAGAGTGAAAGTATTGGTTAGTGAACACTAAGAAGGCACGAAAATTGCTAAGGGATTTATCAATCAGAGAAGATATTCAGGTTAGGGTATTATTCAATTGTGACTTCGTTTATCCTTGATTTCTAAGTATTTATTCTAGCTTTCTTAGGGTTACTCCTGGTCTGGTTATAACCGTTTAATTCTAGCAAACCTAATACTCCTGGTCTGGTTATATTAGGTTTCGTGCAACTACTTATTCTAACTGGTCGGTATCAAATAAGCAGTGAAAAGATAGTAAGGATTACTATGTTAAGTTGTACCCTTTCGGATCTCCCCTTAACCTAATAAATTCAAACTGATAATTTGCACAAGAACTAAATAGAATGCAATAATAATAGTGAAGAACAAAATCTCAAAACATCGTCACAATTATTTAACCCTAACCCGAATAGAGGGTTTAGTTACACATACTCATGAAGAACAATGCAAGTAATAAAAGGGAACAAGAACTTCACTATGAACCGAGTAACAAGGGAACAAGGCACGGCTGAGCTAGCTGATGAGGGCGGAGCAGCAGCGGCGCACGGAGGCAGAACGGGCGGAGCAAGGGCGGACGGTGGAGAGAACTAGGGCTCGGCCGTGAGTGAGAAGAGAGAATTTTGTAGAGAGAGGAGCTCTCTACTTTTTGGGATGGAGTAGGGCACGAAATTCCCTCTTGGACTAGGTCAAATCGGTGGCCCAAAAGACAAATTAGGAAAAGTTTCCAAATCCGACTTTGCTTGATCTCTAAGTTAACTTCTTGTGCAAGTCTTCCAGAGTCTTCCAGTGACTTCCAGAACCTTCCAGGGACTTCCAGAACCTTCCATGAGCTTCTAAACCGCGCTAGGATGAAATTGGGAAATTTCCCGAAAATCACTGTTCACTGCCGGAGTTACTGTTCACCACCGGAAGTACTGTTCACGGCCGGAAACACTGTTCATCCATTCTGCGCATCTGTTTTGACTTCGGCTCTCGATTTGACCTTCCAAACGACCTCGGATGCTCTCGGTGTGAACTAGAGAGTTGTAGGGAATTGAGTCACCTACGCAACGGCATGTGTCTCGTATTTTTCTGATCATCGGTGCATTCCCAGTCCTCCGGTGAAGCTCCAAAGGTCAATCTGCCATTGTGATGTTTTTGGCATAAAATGCCGTCTTTTATGCACATTTCCTCCTAGAGCTTCCAAATCACCTGAAATACGAAACAACACTAAAAAGTAACTGTTCGCATAATAAAGTGAATGAAATGGTGGGATTTAATGACTCGATGAGTCGTATAAATACGGCTCATCAAACCACCCCACACTTAAACTTGTTCGTCCCGAACAAGAACTAGGTCATAAGAGGAACGACTAATGTAAACATCACAATGCTTCGGTCATCCTAGACGAGCTACATGGACATGAATTAAGCTACTATAGATCTCGCCAGTTATGCATGCTTGCTACTAATATCATCGTGCGAAAAACATGGGGTTAATGATACGTGTTACCTTTGAGTCGAGATGCAAACCAATTCGGATGTATCGGGAGATAGCCCTTTTTAGACCCATGAACCCTCATTCTCGGACTCGAACTCGCTGCTATATGGTTATGCTTTGCCGCTTTTTCTTGCACGTGATTGGTTCGAGCTTCAAAGTGTTGAGAGATTTCGGTCAGCTATAGTGTCATCTGATTCGGACTTTCAATGATGCTGTCACATGAGACGTGTGGACTATCACGATGGTTGTGGATTTGTTGCTTTGTAGTGCGGATTGTGATTTGCTCGAACCGTGGTTCCTTCTCCTTTTGACGCGAGTCAAGCCGAGGGTCGCTCGTCTATTTTCCCGGTTACTCGGATTAGAAACCTTCCTGCTCTTACTCATCCTCGTCCTTTCGACACGGGTCAAGTCAAGGGTCGCTTGCCTATTTTCTCGGCTACTTGGACTAGAGCTTGGACGGTGTGAAGTATTCCCGTCCCGACCAACCGCAAAGGTACCGCAGTGGCGGAGCAGACTCATACTATGTTGCCTCGAAGTGCTAGCCTCCACGAACTCCACATAACCACATATCCTGAGTTCGGCCTTTGAATGATCTGTCAAGTCTCTCTAGGGCATTGCTATCAACTCCACATCCCTGTTTATCTCAACTATCAAAGGCACGTAAAATTTTAAGATCACATGTTAGTCGCACAAATCAATTTTCACCAAAGACATGCATGTAAAATCGGCTATATCTATTTCACCTAATCACTATCCAATACTGCAAGTCTAGGAAATAGTGAAGTATCATGTACAAAAAATTTTAAAAATGACTCGAAACGTGCTGACTCTGTGTGGTGGGCGTGCTGACTCGATACTGACTCTCCCACCCCACACTTTTGAAATGAGCCGTGTCCTCACGGCACGACTCAAGTCAAGACACACAATGCATGCAATAAAACAAAGGGAAATAAGAATAGAGTAAGGACAGGCACTTCCCTCGTGCGTGCGTGACGATCAGAAACAACTGATTATTCTCCTATGAGTCCTCGAAGAGCACCATTGGAGCTTGTATCGCAACGTGAGTTCATCACACAATGAAAGGTCTGCGTCAATGACATTAAGACGAATAAAAGATTCCCAGGAGGTTGGAGGAGTCACAGCGGTCTCGCTTAAAACCCAACCTCCTTAGACTCGTAAGTCTTTGTGACAGAATCTTTAAACGCTCATGTTTCTCAACACAACTTATTCGAGGTGTGAACTACTCATGCTAGATACAGTCTGTTGCTAACATCTCTGATACGTTCGCCTCTGTCCCTGCATGAAGATCATTTTCTTTCCCAAGTACAATGTGACAATAATGACTCATAAATAAACATAGTAAATAAATAAACTGAAATGTAAAAAAAAACGTGCAAACCGTGCAGGGTTGCCTCCCTGCGAGCGACTTTGTTTAACGTCGTTGGCTCGACAGTACCTCCTGTAGAGATCACAAGTTAGGATCCCATGGGCGTGTGAGGTCATACTTTTGCTCAGCAACTCCTTCAGTTCGTCCATACTGCTCATCCAGCTGTTCACTCGGCTCCGTTCTCCAATGATCAGGTCGTTTCTTCTTCGTATAGCCTCGAGAGGGTGAGGATGCCTTGGCCATAGCTGCTGGCCTGGTAGTCTGTATAGCGTGCTCTGGTGAGTCTGGAACTAGGGTGTCATACTCTGATGTGTGCACAATGTCTGGCGGTTTCCTTGTGCATGGGCGGTTCGCATCCTCATAGACGTAGAAGTCAGCTTCCTTTCCACCGAATGATAGTGACAATAAGCCTATGCCCATGTCAATATGGGTCTGGGTGGTGTGGAGGAATGGACGTCCCAAAATGAGCCCTGGTGGTTCACCTTTCCTGGATTCCTTCATCTGCAAGACATAGAAATCTGCAGGCACAGCAAGATCTCCTACACGAAGGGTTAGGTCTTCAAGTAAACCAGTGGGGCGAACACAGGACCTATCCCCTAATTCAATAGACAGCCTGGGCGGCTTCAATGGTCCAAGACCAAGCGAGCAATATAATGAGTAAGGCATAACATTGATAGCGGCACCCAAATCTATTAAACAGTGAGGTATTTGGGTCTTACCGATACCACAGGTAACCGTGAAGGCCCCTGGGTCCTTACTCTTTCCTGAAGGCGTCTCCTGGCTCGCAGTGGGTGAGTGCATCGTCATTTGGTCATTCTGTGTAGGCCTGACCACCATTCTCAGCTCTGGTTCAGCTTTCTCAGTCATCTGGCTTTCTGGAGCAACTACCTGCATAGCATAAGAGAAACCGTGAATGTCGGCGTCCTTGGCTGTAAGGGCCGGTTCTTCCTTTGTTGGTTCGGTGGTCTCCTCGAATGCTGTATCCACATTTATCACCTCTACCAGACTGACGTTTCCTCTCGGGTTTTCAACTGTCTGTGAGGGAAGTCGTCCTGCGTGCACACTGGCTGAGAGACCTGAGACTAGTGTAGCGAGCTCGGATATCTGCTTCTTTATGTCTGCAATGTCGCTCTTGGTTGAGGCTGCTAGCTCTTCTACTACTTTCTCGATAGGTTTTTCGTGGTTGCTCGGGCCTGACTGATTGCTGTTCGGCGCTCTCTGCTGATACTGACTTGGAGCATTCTGCTGATACTGTCCAGGCGCATTCTATCGGAACTGATGATGAAGATGCTGGTAAGGCTGCTGGGTCTGCTGAGGTGCATTCTGTCGTGCTGGCTGAGTCTGGTTCTGCTGATAGTTGTTCTTCCAAGTTCCTTGATTTGGTGCTGCTGCACCATACTGCTTGACTGGGCCCGCCTGGTTGCCATAATTCTGATAGTCACCTATTACGTTGACCTCGGCCTGGTTGTCCTCTAAGATGGTCGGGCACTCGTCTGTCTTGTGGTTTGTGGCTGCGCAAAAGCCGCATGGCTTAGTCTGGACTGGTTGCCTCCTGATCACATGTTGCATCATATCCTTCAGCTCCTTGATCTGTTCGGCCATGGCACTGACTGAGGGTTCAACCTTTGACATGTTCCTTGTTCGGGCATATTCGTCCTCCCTTGTAGATTCATCCTGGAACCGCTCACTTTCTGCTACTTCCATGATTTTTTGTCGGACTCTGGCTGGGGTCAAGTTCATGAGGTTGCCTCCAGCTGAGGCCTCTAGTAATTTCCTATCCAGGCTGCGGAATCCATCCAGCATATACTCAACGACTAATTTCTCTGGGAGCTCAAGATTGCAGCAGCTCTTCTCCAAGGCTAGGAATTTCTCCACATACTCGTACATGTTCTCGTTTGGGCCTTGTTTGAGCTCTTGCAACTGTCTCCGGACTTGCATTGCGCGGGCTGCTGGATAGTATTTGCTAATGAATTTCCTCTGCATTTGCTCCCATGTGTAGATACTACTAGAGGGCAAGGATAAGAACCAGTCTGTAGCAGTGTCTGTAAGTGAGAAGTAAAATGCCTTCAGTTTGAAGTCATCCACCTCGGCTCCGTATGGCTTCAGGTTCAAACATATCCCGTGAAAACGTGTCAGGTGAGATGTGGCTGATTCTCCCTTGGTTCCAGAGAACTTGGGTAGATGATGGATGACTGAGGTGCTGACTGTTATGGCTGCGAGGTCTGGTCCTTCATAGATAGGCCACGTTTGGTCTCTGAAATTGGGAACCGAGAGCTCGCCCATGGTAGGTCCTTCATCTTCGTCTTCCACATCGTCTCTGACTACTGGCTGGCGTGGGGGTCTCTGAGGTGGTGGGTATGGATGTTGTGGATGGTATGGCAGTGGTGGATACTGTGGGTATGACGGTTGTGGGTATTGTGGATACTGTGGTGGTGGATACTGTGGTGGTTGATACTGCTGATATGGTGGTGGATACTGAGGGTACTGAGGGTACTGTGGTTGGGGTTGATTATGAGGTTGGATTGGTTGTTGTTGTTGTTGTTGAAACTGCACCGGGATAGACCCCCGAATCTCTCCATTCTGGACCATCGGTCCCTGATGTTGTATTCCTGGAACATTCTGTTCGACTTCTTCATCATTGTGGCTGTTGCCACCAACTCTACTTCCTGCATGAGACATGGCGCAAGAAATAGCAAGCACCGAGTAGCAAACACCGTAATAGCAAAGACAGACTAGCAACAAAGGGTTCCCAGGAGATTGGAGGGGTCACAGCGATCCCACTTAAAACACAAAATCCTTAGACTCGTAAGTCTTGGTGACAGAACCCTCTGAGAGCTAGAAATTGGAAATCGAATAGAATGGAAATCGGAAATCGAACAGTTGAAATTTGAATAACACCGAAATAGGCAAATTTCGAAATAAGCAAAGAGAAAATAAACGAAAAATTAAAGAAAGAACAAATTTCACCGTGCTTAGCTCCCCGGCAACGGCGCCATTTTGAACAGGCTTGTCGTCGTACCTGCGCAAAAACAATTTATATTTTCCTCACTTCGAACTGTGGATTAGAACAGCGGTAAGCAAGGGTCGAACCCAAGGGAGCTAGATGGTTACTACTTCGTTCTGTAATGGAGAAAAGCAAGAAACTAGAGTGAAAGTATTGGTTAGTGAACACTAAGAAGGCACGAAAATTGCTAAGGGATTTATCAATCAGAGAAGATATTCAGGTTAGGGTATTATTCAATTGTGACTTCGTTTATCCTTGATTTCTAAGTATTTATTCTAGCTTTCTTAGGGTTACTCATGGTCTGGTTATAACCGTTTAATTCTAGCAAACCTAATACTCCTGGTCTGGTTATATTAGGTTTCGTGCAACTACTTATTCTAACTGGTCGGTATCAAATAAGCAGTGAAAAGATAGTAAGGATTACTATGTTAAGTTGTACCCTTTCGGATCTCCCCTTAACCTAATAAATTCAAACTGATAATTTGCACAAGAACTAAATAGAATGCAATAATAATAGTGAAGAACAAAATCTCAAAACATCGTCACAATTATTTAACCCTAACCCGAATAGAGGGTTTAGTTACACATACTCATGAAGAACAATGCAAGTAATAAAAGGGAACAAGAACTTCACTATGAACCGAGTAACAAGGGAACAAGGCACGGCTGAGCTAGCTGATGAGGGCGGAGCAGCAGCGGCGCACGGAGGCAGAACGGGCGGAGCAAGGGCGGACGGTGGAGAGAACTAGGGCTCGGCCGTGAGTGAGAAGAGAGAATTTTGTAGAGAGAGGAGCTCTCTACTTTTTGGGATGGAGTAGGGCACGAAATTCCCTCTTGGACTAGGTCAAATCGGTGGCCCAAAAGACAAATTAGGAAAAGTTTCCAAATCCGACTTTGCTTGATCTCTAAGTTAACTTCTTGTGCAAGTCTTCCAGAGTCTTCCAGTGACTTCCAGAACCTTCCAGGGACTTCCAGAACCTTCCATGAGCTTCTAAACCGCGCTAGGATGAAATTGGGAAATTTCCCGAAAATCACTGTTCACTGCCGGAGTTACTGTTCACCACCGGAAGTACTGTTCACGGCCGGAAACACTGTTCATCCATTCTGCGCATCTGTTTTGACTTCGGCTCTCGATTTGACCTTCCAAACGACCTCGGATGCTCTCGGTGTGAACTAGAGAGTTGTAGGGAATTGAGTCACCTACGCAACGGCATGTGTCTCGTATTTTTCTGATCATCGGTGCATTCCCAGTCCTCCGGTGAAGCTCCAAAGGTCAATCTGCCATTGTGATGTTTTTGGCATAAAATGCCGTCTTTTATGCACATTTCCTCCTAGAGCTTCCAAATCACCTGAAATACGAAACAACACCAAAAAGTAACTGTTCGCATAATAAAGTGAATGAAATGGTGGGATTTAATGACTCGATGAGTCGTATAAATACGGCTCATCACCCGACAAAGGTGTTACGCCACGACCTAATTCCCCTAGGTTTAATTAACCCGACAAAGGTGTTAATTGCCCTAGTTGTACTATCTATCTAAACGACAAAGTATTAGATAGATGATTAATGTAGAAATATGCGCAACTAGATTTCACGACATAGTATACGTCCAGTCTAACAATATTTCATGGAATTCATGTACGAGAATTAGTAAAACATAGAATGTAGCATTAAAGATCCAAGTCTCAAAAACATAGTCACAATATATCAACCCTAACCCGAATAGAAGGTTTAGTTACACATGATCATAATGAAACAATGCAAATAATAAAAGGGGATGAAATACTTCACAAAACCGAGGCAAGCAAGGTCTGGCCGTGTAGGGCTGATGAGCGGCCGTGCAAGGCTGAGAAGCGGCGGAATTGTGGCTGAGCAAGGAGGCACGACTGGATTGTGAGGAGAGTAGCACATGGCTGAATTATAGAATGAGGGATGATGAGATGATTGTGGACTCCTCCTTATATAGGGTTTGAGAAACCCTTTGATCTTTTTGGAAACCCTTTGATCTTCTTGGAACCTTCCGAAACCCTAGCATTTGAATATTGCCCTAATATCACAATGTAGAATGGGCCGGCTGCTGGATTTAGGGCTTGGACTTTCTTTTTCCGAAGTTACTGTTCACGGCCCCGAAATCACTATTCACGCCGGAATTACTATTCATGCCGGAGTACTGTTCACGACCCTCCTTTGGCTCCGTTCTTCCACTGCGATGTTTCTGGCATGAAAATGCCGTCTTTTAAGCGTGTTTCCTCCTAGAGCTTCCAAATCACCTGAAATACGAAACAACACTAAAAAGTAACTGTTCTTATAATAAAGTGAATGAAATGGTGGGAATTAACGACTCGATGAGTCGTATAAATACGGCTCATCAGGCTCCTGGACTGCAACCTCGGGATCGTCTCGCACTATATGGTTTTCTGGTAGCTTTCTCTAGCACGTGATTTGGTTCGGGTTTCAATGGTTTGAGTACTTTGATTTTCTTTTGGCGAGGGACTGCTTTTTGTAGTGAATCGGCCTTTGGCCTTTGATTTGACTCTTTGAGTACTTCACTTTTTGTTTGGTTGAAACCTTCACAATTTTGGGCCTTTGGCCTTTTGATTTGCTTCTTCGAGCTTTTTGCCTTTTTGTGGCTTGCGAGTCCATTTTCTCAAGCCTTTCTTTTGGGAGGTCCAATCATCGCCCGCAAGCCTATGGAAATACCTCCCCGCTCCTCTCGTTTTTGCCGTTTCGCACGGGTCAAGGTGAGGGTCGCTCATCTATTTTCTCGGCTACTTTGACTGTCGTTTCGCGCGTGTCAAGATGAGGGTCGCTCATCTATTTTCTCGGCTACTTTGACCGGAGAGAGGACGGTCTGATTCCCGTCCTCGCCTTTTCTTTTCTTTTTGCATAAACACTGCATGGCGGAGATGACTTCAATTCTTCACTGAAACCCGAAGTGCAGCCTCCACTGACTTCGAAAACCATATAGTTTGATCTGATCCTTTGATTGCTTGCCAAGCCTCTCTAGGGTAGTTTATGTCAACTCCACATCCCTGGTTATCTCAGCACAAAGGACAAATGGAAAGTTACACTCTAAGTTTTTAAACAGTTGAATTTTCACAAGGTTAATGCATGAATTATGATTTATCTTTTTCACATTCTTAAGTTCATATTTTCAAAAAGATACTATTACTAAAAAAGAAAAAACAGCAAGCATGTTATTTATGTACACAGGTGGTTCTCACCCCCCACTTTTGAACGAAGGCGTGCCTTAGTTCAAAAGTCATGCAAGCTTTAAACTAAATACTGAATTTAAATGACAGAAATTAAAAGTGCGGAAAGTAAGATAGTGTCGGGTTACCTCCCGACCAGTGCACTTGTTTTACGTTGTTGGCTCGACGATACCTCGTTGTAGATCACTGGTTTAGGTCCCATGGGTGGCTCAAGTCAAACTTCACCACCGTTCCTGTGTTGTTTCTTGCTGACTTCTTGCCGGAGTAAGAGCTCCATGGTTTTAGTGTTTTCTCTTTCCATTGTTTCTGAGAAGGCGGGAGACCCTTGACCATAGCTGCTGGTCTTGTTACTTTTCTGGTCTCTAATGACAGGTCAGAAAACTATGCACCGTGATCTGAGATAGGTGTTATGTCTGGCGGTTTCTTTGTGTCCGGGCGGCTCTTATCAATGTAGAAGTGTGCAATTTTGCCGCCGAACTTAAGTGATAATGAGCCCTTGCCCACATCGATTCTTGCTTTAGTGGCGTAGAGGAATGGTCGTCCCAATATTATTGTTGGTGGGTCGTCTTCGCAGGTCTCTTCTGTTGGTATTACATAGAAGTCTGCAGCAACGACGAGTTCTCCCACATGGAGTATTACATCTTCCAGTTCTCCAACCTGGCGGATGCATGATTTATCTCCTAGCTCGATATTTGATCGAGGTGGTTTCAACGGACCAAGTCCTATTAGGTAATACAAGGAGGAAGGCATGGCGTTGACAGCAGCCCCAAGATCGACTAAGCATTTATGGATCTGGGTTTCACCAATACCGCAAGTGATTGTAAAGGCCCCAGGGTCTTTATCTCTTTCCGGTTGTGACTCATGATCTGAAGTGAGGGCTCTTTCTATTGTCGGGCTATTCTGCCCATTCCCTGGTTTAGGATTTGCATACTCGGACCCTTTAACATTTTGCTTCGAAGCATAAGTATGAGTTGGGGAGTCCCAACCAGATGCTGGTATGTCAAAGTGTGTGATCGGCGGCGGTGTTATGCAAACAGTGAACGCGTACCGTCCATTGTCAGCATGTGTAACCCATGTTTTGCCATCATTGGGTCGGTCTTCTTCTTGATTCCAATAAGGTCGATGCCTACGGTTGAAGTGATTGTTCGTAAGTCTGTAGGTTGGGGACCGCGCTACTTCTCCTAGTGTAGCCTTCATGTTTGACCTCCTTATCATGCTTATGTTCGCCTTTGGATTTTGGACGGTCTGTGAAGGAAGTCTGCCAGGTTCAGTAGTGAGTGTTGACATTGCGGTGGCGAGCTGGGACATTTGTTTGGTCAATTCTGAAATTACCCCGTCAGTTTTTGCCTGGTACTGGTGTAGCGAAGTACCCAATTGATTAACGTTTCCCGCGAGCTCCTTCATCGTGTCATTGAGTGACTTGCTTGGTTCCTGCTGATTGCTCGGGCTGGCTTGGTACTGATTTTGCCCTTTTTGCTGATATTGGCCTGCCGAGGGAGCGTTCTGGTTATACTGTCGGTGGGGGGGTTGGCAGAATGATTGAGCTAGTTGAGGGACAGCTGTTTGTGTCTCCTTCTGAGGATAGCTGTTGTTGTTACGCCAGCCTGGGTTGGATGTTTGACCGTAATGTCTGTTTTGTCCAGCTCTGTCGTTGTATCCTTGATATCCTCCTACTATATTTACTTCCGCCGGTTCTTCTTCTATCAATGTTGGGCATGCGTCAGTTTTGTGGTCTGTAGAACCACAGAACTCGCAAGGTTTACCGGAACTGGCTGTCTACGTATGATCTCGATCATCATCTCCTTTAACTGTTTCATCTCTTCAGTCATGGAGTTTACTGATGTCTCGGCTTGTGCTACCTTTTTTGATCGAGAGAATTCATCTTGACGAGTAGTCTCTTCTCTAAATCGGGCATTTTCAGCAACGTTGGCGATGAGATTCCTTATGCCGCTCAATGATAGATTCATCATGGATCCTCCCGCTGAGGCATCCAAGAGCATTTTGTCTAAGGGTCTTAATCCATCAATGAGGTACTCGATGACTAATTTCTCGGGCAGTCCAAGGGTACAGCAGCTTCTTTCTAGGTGATTGAACTTTTCCAGGTAATCGTACATGGTTTCATTGGGACCTTGCTTGATTTCCTGTAGTTGCCTCCTTACTTGCATTGCTCTTCCAGCCGGATAGTATTTGTCTAAGAATTTCTTTTGCATCTGAGCCCATGTTCTGATGCTTCCGGAAGGCAATGAAAGGAACCAGTCGCTTGCCGAGTCTATGAGGGAAAAATAGAACGCCTTTAACTTGAAGTCGTCCATATTCACTCGATAGGGCTTTAGATTCTGGCAAATGCCATGTAGGCGTTAGAGGTGAGTTGTTGCAGATTCTCCATGAGCTCCTGATAATTTGGGCAAGCTGTGCGCCACTGATGCGTTGATGGTTATGTTCTCTAATTCAGGGCTCTCATAGATGCACCACGGCTGTGTCTCAAAATTTGGGGCATTTAACTCGCCCATAGTTGGTTCACGGTAGTAGTTATCCCCGTAGTAGTCGTCGAAAGCGGGTTCTCTTCTTGGCATGTATCGAGGTTGAGGTTGTGGTCGTGGGGGATGAATAGGAGGTTGTACTGGACCAGCTGCATTTCGGTTCTCGGGTAATTCTTGGTTTCTTCTGACTGCTTCCCTATCACGAGCTCTTCTGTTTCTGATGAGTTGTTCTGGATCGTCGACGAATGGAAACGGTACCTCATCATTTTGATCGTACAGGTTTATTTCTTCGTCATCCTGGTAGTCATGGTGACTTTCTTCGCGAGACATGGTTGTTTTGAAGCGCGTAACGATTCAAAGAACTTTATCCGATGGCTGATTCCCCGGCAACGGCGCCAATTTGACAGACCGCTCGTCGTCAAAGCAATTTGTGCAAATAAATTTATAATAGTCCGCTACTCGCAACTATACTACTGGGTAGTACTTGGTAAGTAGGGGTCGAACCCAAGGGAATCAGTGAGATAGTCGTTCTTTGAGGGGGTTTATTCAGCGAGAGAGCGTGTTTTAGGTTGGTTGGTTGGTTTTAAAGCTACCAGCTAATTGATTGGTTGGTTGGTTTTAGGACTGGAAAATAAATTACAATTTTACAATTAAAGGAAAGCATTCGGTTTCAGGGGCCTTGTATTATATCCTGTTTATCATTGACTTTTAGTGACTCTACTAAGTATTCAAATGGTGTATCAAGGCCATTCCAAGCACTCGATTTGCGTACAGTGTCTAGCCTATTCCAAGGACGTAGAGCACTTATTCTATTTAGACTAATACTCCATTCCCGGTTATATTAGCCTATGTGCATCCATTTGATCAATCATTCCCGATCAACCAAATGGTGTTTAAGATGAGTCAAACTTCTCAGATAAGCTTTGCCATTCCAAGCATCCACTTATCCGTACAAGTTTACGAACCCCGCTGTAGAGTTTTGCCATTCCAAGCATCCACTCTACCTTGGACGTTCTAACCGAATATATGGCACATAGAATAAGTTTTGAATACTAAGGAGAGACGCTAAGTTAATAGTCTAAAACATTTTATAATACAAGTCCACCCCTTCTACCGAATGAGGTGTTTAGCTACTATTCATCGCGCTAAACATTATAACTAAGGAAATAAAATAGTTGAATAAATACTAAAAATAATACTTACAACCGTTGAAGCGCCAAGGGAGCTATCCTTTATTTCCAAAGCCAAACTTACAAATACATAACTTAGAGAGAGAAGTGAATTTTACAAGTGAGGTGTGTTTTTTAAAATGAGGGGAGGAGCTCCTCCTTTTATAGCCATGGAGGGTGGAGATGGAGGGTGGAGATGGTTGCATGTGGAGGCCATCCATGGAGGAGGAGAATGGAGGGTGGAGGAGCCACCACATGTCTTTTGATCCAAGGGAGGAGGAAGGAGGAGCAAGGAGGAGGAGACATGTGGAGGAGCCAAAAGCCGCCGGTCAAGGGAGGAGGAGCCGCCGGTTGCCGGTGGTGGAAGGGGAGGAGCTCCTCCCTTGGTCACCTCTTCAACAAGTGGCCGGTCACTTTGGTCCAATGTGAATTTTGTACAGTTTTGTGCAGTCTTTTCACAAAACTGTCAATGTGTTTCTTCCCCGGACTATCTTGATTCCTCTCCCGATTCTTCTGATTAATTTGTTATGAGTGATTCAACGTCAGGATCCTTGATATTTCTTCAGTCGGCATATGATCTTGACCTTGGATTGACTCGTAACATCTTTTCTGCTCTAAAAGCTCCTCTTTAGTGTGTATTCTCTCTAAGCTTTGAATTACCCTGCAAAAATATATCTGAACTAACAAGCAAAAGTTAAATAGACAAAATGTCTAAATAAGGGGGTTATACTGTGTTTATGATTCGTATAATTTTGGTCCATCAACTACCCAATAGTAGAGTACGAGTAGCGGACTTATAAATTTATTTTTGCACAGAGACATTGCACCTTAATGACAGTGCAGTGCGCTCCGTCAAAATTGGCGTCGTTGCCGGGGAATTAGCAATCGGAGAAGTTGTTCTATTTGTTTTTCTTTTGTTTTTGTTTTGTCATGTAGTTCACAAAGTCTTTCTACTACGGATGCGAGCCTTGGAAAAATGAGGAGTTTTCCCCACCACCTTTCAAACTTGAAGTCCGCGAGAAGATCAACAACATAGAGCAATCCCGGGACGAAACTTTGGACGAGTACTTGGCGTACTTTGACTCCATTGTGACGAGCTGCTCGCACCATGGATTCACCAACCACGATCTTATTCAAAGGTTTCTCAATGGGATGATGTCACAAGAGTGGAATTGGCTAAATGATGCAGCAGGAGGCTCAGTGAACAACTTAGACATAGATGATCTTTGGAACTTAATAGATGATTTGGCCGCGAGGTCAAGACCAAGACAAGATCAGGCCGAGCCACTCAAGGACATTACAACGGAGCTGGCATCTAGCAACCAGCAGCTGGCCATCATAATGGACCAAAATCAAGCCAGCTCCGAGAAAGCTTTGGCAGAAATAGAGGCGTCTATGAAAGAAACTGAATATCTGATCAATGAGATGCTCAAGCCAAGGGTCAACAAGGAAGAGCCTACAATAGAGCCCACGGAGCCGGCAGAGGACGAGGAGCCGCATGCACCCGAAAAAACTGCCCAATTCTGGCCCGGTCCTCATCACAAATCTGCCCGAGGAAATCACGCCAGTCCAACACCTCATTGCCAAACCAGCCGAGTCTAACACAATCCTCATTGGCGAGCTGGCTGAGACAGCCCCGGTCCTCACAGACGGGCTGGTCGAAAAAGAGCCGGACCTCATGGCCGAGAAGCCCGAACTTAACCCTTCATGTTTTATGCAGATCATAGCCACCGAAGATCATTTAGTCAATGATGATAAGGTGCAAAGGGAGTTGGAGGCAAATCAAGGGCCAGAAAAGCCGATGGAGCACTCACTCGTCATGAGCCAAGAAAAGCCGGCTGAAAACTTACTCGTTCTAGGATGGCCAATCATCTCTACCACAAAGAAGAGGCTTGGCATGGGAACAAGCTCAAGGTCGCTCGTGTTCAATGGCACAATACTAAACTTCCAAAATTGCAAAGGTGCCACCCATTCAAACATGAAGAAACGGCCAAGACATGGGTCAAGGGAATGGAAACCCGGAAGGAGAAGCAAGAGAGCACGACTCGATGGACCAGCAGCTATGGTAAAGGATCCCTCGCCTTCTCGAGGATATGTGAAGAAAAAGCCTCCGGATCAAGGGAGAGTAGAACTGAGCCCGCTGCCATATGTGTTCTTTGGGCAAATCAAAAGAGCTGCCGAGAAGAAGTTCGACCTCAAGCACCCATGAGATCCCTACTTATGATCCAGGAGTAAGGTATCGTCGAGCTAACGACGTTAAACAAATGCACTGGTCGGGAGGTAACCCGACACCTATCTTACTTTCAGTCATTTAATTCATGTCATTTAGTTTTTTGCCTTAAATCATTCTCACCTTTCTGTATATATTTGCTTGCATAACTTTTGAACTAAGTCGTGCTGTGAGGCACGCCTTCGTTCAAAAGTGTGGGGTGAGAACCGCCTTTGTATATAGTTAATTGACATGCTTTCTTTTTTCCTTTTCCCTTAGTATTATCTTTTTGAAAATATGAACTTGAGAATGTGAAAAAGATAGATCATAATTCATGCATTTACGTTGTGAAATATCAACTGTTTAAAAACTTAGGATGTAACTTCTTATTTGTCCCTTTGTGCTGAGATATACAGGGGATGTGGAGTTGATATAAACTGCCCTAGAGAGGCTTGGCAAGCACTCGAAGGACTGAATTTCACTATATGGTTTACGAAGTCAGTGGAGGCTGCACTTCGGGTTTCAAGAAGATCAGAGTCATCTCCACCGTGCAGCGTTTATGCAAGAGGCGGGACGGGAATCAAACCGTCCTATCTCTAGTCAGAGTAGCCGGGAAAATAGATGAGCGACCCTCATCTTGACCCGCGCGAAACGGCAAGGATGAGAAAGAGCGGGGAGGTATTTCCATATGCTCTCGGGCGATGATTGGACCTCCCAAAGAAAGGTTGAGAAAATGGACTAGCAAGTCACAAAGAAGCAAAAGCTCGAAGAAGCTAATCAAAGGCCAAAAAGCCAAAATTGTGAAGGTTTTAACCGAACAAAAGTGAAAAAACTCCAATTCAACATCAAAGGCCAAAGGCCAAAGGCCAATTCACTTCAGAAGTTGTCCCTCACCAAAAAGAAATCTAAGTCCTCAACTCAGTGAAACCCGAACCGAATCATGTGCTAGAAAGCGACAAGTTAACCATATAGTACGAGTCGGTCCAGAGAATGCAGTCCAGGAGCCTGAAAAGGGCTATCTCCCGAAACATCCAAATTAATTTGCATCTCAGCTCGAAGGTACAAGTATCAAGTTTATTCTAAGTATTTACACGGTTTAGTTTGGTAATAAGTAAGTATTGCATGAATTAGGATAAATCTAGTCCCGCATTCTCACTTTCATATTTAAAAAGTTTACTTGAATTTTGTGTTCCGCCCTTAAATAGCATTGTTCGGGACGAACAACTAAAAGTGTGGGGTGATCTGATGGACCATATTTATATGATTCATTAAGATAGTTAAACCCACCAAATTAGACTCTTTGTCTATTTAACTTTTGCTTGTTAGTTCCACTTTTGTTCTACAGGCTATTTCGAGGTCTGTAGATGATACGAGCTAAAAAGGAGTTTTAAAGCTGAAAATGGATTACGAGTCAGGACACGACCAGATTCCGACTATACAACTTTCATGATCTTAACCTGGAATCACTCAAACAAGTCCAACCGAAGGGCAACCAAAGTCAGACCAGAGCTGAAAGGACCCGATGGCTTTTGGGGAAAAGATCACAAAGCTCTCACCCACTCCCCTCCACCTAGCCCGGAGGCTTTGGCCATGGAGATGACACATGGGGGGCCGGCTCTTGGCCTTGCCACCTCCCCTCCGGCGGCTTTCCTTCCTCCTCTCATCCCTTGCCAAGTGTTGTCTTCTCCTCAACATCTTCTCCACTTCATTGCCTATAAATAGAGCATCCCTTCATCCTTGTATCATCATCCCACAATCCCATTCACAACAATCATCTCATACCACACGCTCTCACTTCTCTCTAGATTTTGGGCACAATCATGTAAACACTTTAATTTGATATTCAAGTTTGATCTTGAGTACTCTTGTCGGTTCTTGAAGTACTCAAGCTTTTCCTTACTGTTCTTGAGTTTACTCCTGCTGGTTCTTGAGTATTCTCCCTCTTACTTTCCTTGTCTTTACTTTCGAAAACTTTACTTTACTGTCTTTCAAAAACCTTTACTTTTCCAAGTACTTAGCTATGATATCCACCTCTATGGATATTCGTAGCTAATCCCTTCATTCGGTTGAAGGGGTGTACTTGTATCCTAAAATGTTTTAGACCCTTCTCTTAGTGCCTCTTTGTGTTCAGAACTTGTTCTATGTGCCATATATTCGGTTAGAACACACATGGTTGAGTGGATGCTTGAAATGGCAAAACTCTTCCATGGGGTTCGTGAACATACACGGTTAAGTGGATGCTTGAAATGGCAAAGCTTAATCGTGGAGTTCAACCTTTCTTAAACACCACTTGGTTGATCGAAAATGATTGATCAGGTGGATGCACATAGGCTAGTATACCTTGAAATGGGGTGCTAGTCTAAATAGAACAAGTGCTCTATGCCTTGAAATGGGCTAGACAGTGTGGCAAGTCAAGTGCTTGAAATGGCCTTGATACACTTTTGGACACTTAGTATGATCATTAGAGGTCAATGATAAACGGACTATGATACAAGGCCCCTGATACCGAATCTTTCCTTTAATTCAAACATCACCTGTTACTTTACTGTCAGTACCATTATCAACTGCTTACTTTCAGCACTTTAATTTTTGCACTTTAATTTTACTACAGACTTGTTCAACATCAATCCATCACAACTGTGGTGCGCAACACGCTTGAGACACAGCGCGCGACAATCCAACAGTGTGTTTGTGGTTGATATTGAACTGGACTGTTCCAGCACTTTATTTTCAGTTATTACCTTTCAGTACTAAAATCACAACCAACCCCCAACTGTCTTATTTTTCACTTTCAAAAGAACAACTATAAACTAATTCCCTTGGGTTCGACCCCTACTTACCGCTTTACTATCCAATAGTAGAGTACGAGTAGCGGACTTATAAATTTATTTTTGCACGGAGACATTGCACCTTAACGACAGTGCAGTGCGCTCCGTCAAGTAGCTAGAGACTGACACATAATGTCCATCGTTGCACAGTTGACTGATGCTGAAAAGATTCCTTGTCAGTCCTTCGACAAGGAGGGTGTTCTTGAGTACAGGGAGATCCGAAACCATCAATGTCCCACAGCCGATCACCTGACCCTTTCCACCATCCCCGAAGGTGACAAACCTCATCTGCTCAACAGGTCTAATATGGGTAAGGTATTGAGAGTTACATGTCATGTGGGCGGAGCATCCGCTGTCGAAGTACCAACTGTCTTGCACTGTGTAACTTGAGGAGCAGTGGGCCACCATGCATACGATCTGGTTTACTTTTGGTACCCAGACCTGTTTCTGACAAGGGTAGGTCTGTTGATGGTATGCTCGTCATTCAGCAAGGAACAGGCGACACCTCAATCTGGTGTGTCCAACCTGGTAGCAGTACCAGCAGGTGCGGGAGTCTTTCTTCAGTTTTGAGTATGAGCTGATGTGATCCTTGTGAGTCCTTCTTTGATCTGTGGTGGTCTTTCCTTGGTCCAGATCTACTTTCTGTCATGGATGCTGTCTCAATTGAGGTCTTTGGTACTGATGGAGCACAGTCGTCGTGTGCAAAATCAAATCTAAATTTATAAGTCCACTACCTTAGGCTTACTAGAAACTAGTAGAGCGGCTAGTAGGGGTCGAACCCAAAGGAGTTGTAATGGTTACTTGTTGTTCCTTTATGCAAGAAAAGTAAAGTAAAGTAAATACAAGTTGGGGGGTTTGAAATTGGTTTTGAACGTGTAAGTAAGGAAAGTAAATGCAAGAGGATTGTGATCAATAGAATGGAATTCGGTCTAGGGGCCTTTTGTTGTGGCGCAGCTCATCATGACCTCTAATGATCTATCCTTGTATCCATAAGTGTGGGTTAGTTCCATTTCAAGACAAAACCCCTAAAGTAAGGCCCTTTCGAGCGCATACACCACAATCCATTCCTTTTCAAGACTTGGATTTCTAGTGCGAACAAGTTTAATAACCCCTTTCAAGGTGTACTAGACTAGGTGCAAAAGCTTGTTTCACTTTTCAATGACAACAAGCACAATGGAGGTAGTGAACCCACACGGCTAAATCTTGCCCTTTCAAGCCTTAGTTTAGCCTAGGTATTCATTCCCAAACCATTGGCACATGACTAGCAAATGAATACAAGGAAGCATTAAGATCAAAGTCTCAAAGCCTTGCTACAACACCAGGGATCCCCAAACCAAATTGTGAAGGTTTTAGCCACTCATATTCATGAAATGAATATGAGAACTAAGGGAATCACAATCGGAATTTAGTCTCAACCTAAAATGTGTACGTAGTGTGGAATGTAAATTGCGTAATGTAAGAAGAGAAGGAGTTGAGAGAAGTTGAGAGCTTTGTTACTTTCAAACGCCAAACCAACAAGGGAACAAAGGAGTGATTTTTGTCTACATTTTTCGAATAGATTACACAAGGCCAAGGGGTTCTATTTATAGGAAATGAGCTAGGGTTTCTCTTGTCTTGGGCACCAAGTTGGAGTGGCATAAGTGGTTTGGCCATTGCAAATGTTGAGAAGCTTCTAGAATCATCAAGGCACTTTTGCTTTGGAAGTAGTGAAAATGGATTGGCATGAGCAAATAATGAGATGCTTCTAGAATCATCAAGACTTTGCAAGGGGGCTAGGTTTGGCTTGGGCTTCACGTGTGGCCCAATAATGCCTTGTGGTGATTTTGGCCTTAAATGCCATCTTTTAAGCCCGATTCTTCTTTAGACTCCAAAAGGCCCTGAAATGCAAAACGACATTAACAAGCATATGTTCTTATGATCAAATGTCGTATTTGGTGAGTTTTGTTGACTCGATGAATCGTATAAATACGACTCATCAAACCACCCCACACTTGAACTTGTTCGTCCCGAACAAGGCCTTGAGTCACAAGAGGAAAATAAATACAAACACCACAAGTCCTTCTCGGCACCCCTAGATAAATGCTAGTCTAGACTTCCCCTTTCCATGCATTCTCAATCACTACTCAAGGCATTTTGCTAAAACATGGAATTAACTAGATACATGTACCTTTGAGTCGAGATGCAACCCAATTCGGATGAGTGGGAGATAGTCCTTTTTGGACCCATGATCTACACTCTTGGGTCCGGTTCTTGCTACATGGTTATACTTGTTGCTTCTTCTAGCACGTGATAGGTTCGAGCATCAAGGGATGCGTCTTTTTTACTTTTCTTGGACATACTTGTAGTGAACTTAGCCTTCGGCCTTTGTTTGACTTTGATGACCTTCCACTTTGTTTCGGGTAAACCTTCACATGAGTTGATTTTTTCTTTGAGCTTTGCTCCTTTTTGTGATTTTTCTTATCCATTCCTTCTTGGGAGGTCCAATCATCGCCCTCAAGCATATGGAAATACCTCCCCGCTCTTTCTCATCCTTGTCATTTCGCGCGAGTCAAGATGAGGGTCACTCACCTATTTTCCCGGCTACTAAGACTAGAGATAGGACGGTTTGATTCCCGTCCCACCACTTGCATAAATGCTGCAATGGTGGAGTCACTCTATACCACAAGTCTCGAAATGCAGCCTCCACAAGTTCGTATAACCATGTAACTCGAATCCCAGATCCTTGAGTGCTTTTGTCAAGCCTCACTAGAACATTTCTATCAACTCCACATCCCTATTTATCCCAACTCATAAGGACACATAAGAAGTTAGATCACATGTTAGTCGCACAATTAAAATTTCATAAGAGTAATGCATGTACTATGATTCATCTATTTCGCATCATTTAAGCTCAACACCCCTCTCCTACGCATTTTATTCACCAAACTACTCATTTTATTCAAAAAATTTAAATTTTTTGAAGGGAAACGTGCTGACTCATGCATGTGCAAGAAAATAGACGTGATGACACAACAAACTACTAAACACCCCACCCCACACTTTTGAAACAAACCGTGTCCTCACGGCACAACTCAATTTCACACAATATGCACAATATCAATGGAAAGGGAATAAGGTACAAGAGTGAAACGGAACTCCCCTAATGATGTCCTTGCATGCCATGAAATGACAAGGCTTGGACTCACTCCAAACGGTTGAAGCTCATGGGAGACAAGGTCGGGCTCAGTCTCTCTCTCGGACGCGCCCCGGTCTCTCTCGGTACTCGCCGGGCTTGCATAAAATGCGTAGCGGGTGAGGTACCATGCGTAGCAGCAGTCGGGCCTGGATCTCCATGGGCGCGTCCGGTCCTTTAGTCAAGCCCGGTTCTGCTAAAACGCGTAGCAAAACCGGCAAAGTGTGTAATGGTCTCGGGACCCGACCTACAAAACAAATCCTTTTCCTTTCCGACAATGATGGGGTGAGAATAAATGCAAGAAAGTAAAAATGCAAAAAATACTGTAAAACACCGGGCTGCCTACCAGCGAGCGCCTTTGTTTAACGTCGTTGGCTCGACAGTACCTCCTTGGGATCATAAGTTGGGATCCCATGGGCGGGTGAGGTCAAACTTCTTCTCAACTGCTCTCTTGATCTTCCCAAGGTTCTCGTATTGCAGTGGGCTCGGTTCTGCCTTTAACCAGTCAGGTGGCCTTGCCTTCACATCCTTTTGAGGAGGAGGAGATCTCTTGAGCATAGCCACTGATTTATCAAGTCGTGCCCTCTTGTCTCTCCATCCCGGTTTCCATGCAAACATTCCATGCCTCGGTCGCTTTATTATGTATGAGCGGATGGCATCCTTGCATTTTTCGAAGATCATAATGTTGCCATCACTCACAAGCGACACCAAGCTTGTCCCCATGTTTGATTTCACCTCTAACTCTCCTTGAACATCATCTTTGATTACATGAGTTTCTGTGGTTGTGATTTCCATAGACAATGAGGGGTCAAGTTGGGACTCTTCGGCTAGGAGGTTAGGGCATGCCTCGGATGGCTCATCAATGAGGATTGGGTCTTCTTCGGACAGCCCGGGAGTGAGGAAGGGGATGGTCTCGGGCTCGGGTGCAGGGACTAGTCCGGGCGCCTTAGGCACAAAAGAGAGTTTGTTCGAGGGAACCGGGTCTGCTGGAGGGACTGATCCACCTGAGGGACTGAGAACTGAGTCTCGTCCGGGCGCCTGGTGCGCTACTGGAACTGGGATCGGGTCTGCTCGAAGAGCCTCAAGTCCTTCAGACGTCTGTGCAAGAGCCGTGCCTGCTAGAATGGGCACTGATCTGGGAGCCTGAGACGCGTCCGGTTCTAAGATATCAAGGCCCTTAGGCCCGGTTTGGTCCTCCTCATTTACCCTTGAGCATTCTTCTTCCCGGTCTCTTATCAACTCGGACGCGGTCAAGTCGGATATTGCCTTTGATAACTCGGCTTGATTCTGTTGAATTCTTGCATCCATTCGCGCATTACTCGCGGCCAACTCTTCCATTATATCCTCCAAGGACCGATTTTGTCCCACCGGGCTTGGACCCGACTGATTGTGGTTTGGTCTTGAGTCCTCGGCCAAAACATTTATCAAGTCCCAAAGCTCACTTATGATTAAATCATTGACCGAGCCTCCTGCTGCCTCATTGAGCCTATCCCACTCATGTGGTATCATTCCCCCGAGAAATATTTGAATAAGATCCAAGTTAGTGAATCCATGGTGCGGGCAGCTTGTCACAAGGGAATCAAAGTACCATAAGTACTCATCCAATGTTTCATCCCGGGATTGCTTAATGTAGATGATCTTTTCGCGGATTTCATGTTGGAAGGTTGGTGGGGAGAACTCCTCCTCGTCCCAAGGCTCTCTATTGTAATAAGAGGCCATGGCGAACCAAGAGAATCAAAACAAGAACAAAAGGGAAAACAAACAAGAAGAACAACTTCACCAATGCACAACTCCCCGGCAACGGCGCCAAAATTTGATGGAGCACAGTCGTCGTGTGCAAAATCAAATCTAAATTTATAAGTCCACTACCTTATGCTTACTAGAAACTAGTAGAGTGGCAAGTAGGGGTCGAACCCAGAGGAGTTGTAATGGTTACTTGTTGTTCCTTTATGCAAGAAAAGTAAAGTAAAGTAAATACAAGTTGGGGGTTTTGAAATTGGTTTTGAACGTGTAAGTAAGGAAAGTAAATGCAAGAGGATTGTGATCAATAGAATGGAATTCGGTCTAGGGGCCTTTTGTTGTGGCGCAGCTCATCATTGACCTCTAATGATCTATCCTTGTATCCATAAGTGTGGGTTAGTTCCATTTCAAGGCAAAAACCCTAAAGTAAGGCCCTTTCGAGCGCATACACCACAATCCATTTCTTTTCAAGACTTGGATTTCTAGTGCGAACAAGTTTAATAACCCCTTTCAAGGTGTACTAGACTAGGTGCAAAAGCTTGTTTCACTTTTCAATGACAACAAGCACAATGGAGGTAGTGAACCCACACGGCTAAACCTTGCCCTTTCAAGCCTTAGTTTAGCCTAGGTATTCATTCCCAAACCATTGGCACATGACTAGCAAATGAATACAATGAGGCATTAAGATCAAAGTCTCAAAGCCTTGCTACAACACTAGGGATCCCCAAACCGAATTGTGAAGGTTTTAGCCACTCATATTCATGAAATGAATATGAGAACTAAGGGAATCAAAATCGGAATTTAGGCTCAACCTAAAATGTGTACGTAGTGTGGAATGTAAATTGCGTAATGTAAGAAGAGAATGAGTAGAGAGAAGTTGAGAGCTTTGTTACTTTCAAACGCCAACCCAACAAGGGAACAAAGGAGTGATTTTTGTCTACATTTTTCGAATAGATTACACAAGGCCAAAGGGTTCTATTTATAGGAAATGAGCTAGGGTTTCTCTTGTCTTGGGCACCAAGTTGGAGTGGCATAAGTGGTTTGGCCATTGCAAATGTTGAGATGCTTCTAGAATCATCAAGGCACTTTTGCTTTGGAAGTAGTCAAAATGGATTGGCATGAGCAAATAATGAGATGCTTCTAGAATCATCAAGACTTTGCAAGTGGGCTAGGTTTGGCTTGGGCTTCACGTGTGGCCCAATAATGCCTTGTGGTGATTTTGACCTTAAATGCCATCTTTTAAGCCCGATTCTTCTTTAGACTCCAAAAGGCCCTGAAATGCAAAACGACATTAACAAGCATATGTTCTTATGATCAAATGTCGTATTTGGTGGGTTTTGTTCACTCGATGAATCGTATAAATACGACTCATCAGGTACTGAGTTACTTTTTCTCCCAGACGCTGTGTCACCTTCTGTCTCCGGTTCTGTTTCAGCTTCTGTTCTGGGTTCTGTTTAGCCACTGGTTTCGCTTTAATAGATACTGTACCTCTTGAGCTTCCTTCTTCAGTGAAGCCAATTCCTCGATGTCCAGACTCCATTCTTTGAGACATGAGAATATCATCTAAGTCTTTAGTGCCAGAGTTTAGCATCCTTATCGACTGTTTGAGGTGATTGAGCTCCTTCTCGGTGGTTGAGTGATTCATTCTTTCAGATTCTAGCTGAAGTTCCAGCTGTTCTATCTTCCTCAGTTGGAACACTTCCTTGCGCTTCAGATCTGTGATGATTTTCCTTAGACATGTCATGCCTATAGGATGAGTTTCACGGTCCTTTTCTATGTCGACTTTTAGCGAAGAGACAGTACCCAGAAGCTCTATTTTCTGATCAAGTAGACACAATCTTTCTTGTTTCATCTCAACCAGTTGAGTATTTAGTGAGTCTATCGTGCCTTCGAGCTCCACCTTCTGTGTAAGCAGAATCTCGACCTCCTGTCAGACCTTGTCCTTTTCTATATTGACGCTTGCTACAGTGTCATTCAGCTTCTTGTTAACCTTGATCAGTAGCAACCATTTCTCGTACAGATCTTTATATGTCTCAGCTAGGGACTCCTGCGTGAGTTCTTCATCGTCACTGTCTGAGAGGTCTTTAGCCAGGAGTTCCAACTGAGATGGTACTCCTTCACTGGTATTGCTGCATTCTCCTAGAGTTGTAACAAAAGCCACAAAATTAGTGGTTTCACCTTTTTCTTCGTCTGACTCACTATCGCTGAAGCTAGCGACCATTGCCTTCTTCTTCATGAGAGTATTTGCACATTGGGAGGCAATATGATCGAAACCCCTGCACTCATGGCACTGAATTTCTTCCTTCCTTTGTCAGAAGAGTCTTGTCTCATGTCTCTGGACCTTGACCTGCCGGTTTTCCAGTTTTGGAAGCTATTTGATGAAGGCTGACCTTGTTCTGGTCCACGTCTGTTGATTTTCCGCACCATTCTGCCAAAATTCTGAGCCATCATAGCAAGTTGTTCAGTAGTGCAGCCATCGTCCAGTTTGTCTTCAGACATGTCCGCTTTTAGGGCGATTCCCTTCACTTCTCCGGGTTGAAAATCATGCTTGATCTCGTAGGTTCTGAGAGAACCCATCAGCTCGTCCAACTTTAGTTTGGCGATGTTGTGCATTTCCTCTATGGCCGTGACCTTCATCACAAATCTCGGAGGGAGTGATCTTAAGACTTTACTGGCCAATCTTTCTTCATCGATGGGTTTCCCTAGAGCAGAAGCCTCGTTAGCCAGTTCCAGAACTCTGGTGTTGTACTCAGTGATGGTTTCACTTTCCTTCATCTTCATCTCTTCAAACCTGGTTGTGACAGCCTGCATGCGAGAGTTGCAAACTTTGTCTGTGCCTTCAAAGGCTGTTTGGAGGATGTCCCATGCTTCCTTGGCCACTTCACAGTTGATGATTAGCTTCATGACGTTTTCATCTAACGCAGAAAAAATTGCGTTCATAGCCTTTGAGTTTCCCATAGATGCTTTGTCCTCCTCTTCTGTCCACAGTGCTTCTGGTTTCGGAATCGGTTCTCCAGTGAGATTTTTCATCGTAGGTTCAGTCCAACCTTTCTGGACAGCCTTCCACGCCTTTTCGTCTAGCGATTTCAGAAAGGATCTCATCACGGGCTTCCAGGTGGCATAGTTTGATCCTTCAAGCAACGAGGGTCTGGTGATGCTTTGTCCTTCCTTCAGAGTCATCTTGAACAGTTCAGGATCCCACTCAGTGTGTCGAGTGTTTCCTCTGATACCAATTGAAATTATATCCCCTGTTCAAGCTTGTGTTCAAGGTACAGTTGAGACAAACCTTGAACTCCTTTCACAACAGTTCAACAGACAGAACAAATAATAGGAGCACGCACAGAATGATAACCCTGTTCGGCTTCGCCTACTCTAAGGATTTCCCACACCCTAAAAGGGACACAAATCTTTATTACGAGTTTAGAGCTCTTCGTGGACTTACACTTACACAACGCCTTGTTTGTAATAGCCTAGCCTCTAACACTCCGTCTCTCAGATTTGCAACCGAGGTTTACCGTTGTTCCCCTCGATCCCCTTCGTCCGAACCTTCTGTCCAAACGTGCTCGACCTTCTCTTGAAGCTCGGATGCTTTTTCTCGAAAGCTTGTTCACCTTTGTTGTGTGCGGCAGTTTGATCGCTTCCAGGCAGTCTGAGTTACACGTGATGAGACTACTCTCGCACCGATGAGTTTCCAGTGGGGAAACACAAACAGCCATCGCTTTCTTCTTCTCCAATCGGTAGGGTTTACTCGTGTATATTTGATCTTTGAAAGCGATGCAGAATAAGGACGCCCTAGCATTGTATTTATATGCTTGGACAAAACCCTAATCTGCACAAGATAATCCCATCAAATATTTAGGAAATATTCCTAGATATTTGATGTATATCTTTCTCAAATCGGTTGGAAGAATATACGAAGTCTTCTTGCCCAAGCCTTCAATGTAGATATTCATTCGAATATCTCATGTTCGAATAAGTCACTGGCCGACTTTAACTTGATGATATCTTCGCTGTCCAATATCCTTCCGGGAAATATCCTGCGTCTGTTCCACCCTGTACATGAGTACTAGGATATGTTCGAACTCCCCCTGAACTCCTGCTTGAACTGTCTAACTCTGTTTTGCCAAATACATGCCACTCCAGGGAACATCACTATCATCATGTGACAATGAATTTGGCATACGATCATCTTCGTCATCAGGATATGCAGGTTGTGACTGTGAGGCTGATGGACCATATTTATATGATTCATTAAGACAGTTAAACCCACCAAATTAGACTCTTTGTCTATTTAACTTTTGCTTGTTAGTTCTGATATTTATCTACATGGTATTTTGAAGTCTAGAGAGAATACATGCTGAGGAGTTTTAAAGCTGAAAATGGATTACAAGACACTCCAGGCCACGATCAGATTCCGACTGTACAACTTTCATAAACCTGACATGGAATCACTTAAAACATATCCAACCGAAGGGCAACCAGAGTCAAACCAGAGCTGAAAGGGAACCGATGGCTTTTGGGAAAAAATCACAAAACACACTCAACCACTCCCATCCACCTCATGGGGGGCAGCTACTCCTCTCTTCCTCCTCACATGGCCGGCGGCTTTTGCCATGAAGAAGACATGTGGCCGGCGGCTCCTTGAGTCCCTCTCCCATCTTGCCAAGTGTTGGCTCCTCATTGCTCCTTCATGCCTATAAATAGAGCCCTCCCTTGCCCTTGTAAAATCATCCCACAATCCACAAAGCTCCATAGTCTTGGGTAGAGAGAGAAGCTCTCTAGATTCACAACACCATCCTTGTAAACACTTTCCTTTGATATCGAAAGCTTTAAGTTCGTTCTTGAGTACTCTTGTCGGTTCTTGAAGTACTCAAGCGTTTCTTTACTTTTCCTGAGTTTACTCCTGTCGGTTCTCGAGTATTCTCCTTTTACTTTCCTTGTCTTTACTTTCCAAAACCTTTACTTTCTGTCTTTCAAAACCTTTACTTTTCCAAGTACTTAGCTATGGTATCCACCTCTATGGATATTCGTAGCTAAACCCTTCATTCGGTTGAAGGGGTGTACTTGTATCATACAATGTTTTAGACCCTTCTCTTAGTGCCTCTTTGTGTTCAACTTGTTCTAGGTGCCATATATTAGGTCAGAATTCCATTGGTTGAGTGGATGCTCGGAAGAGCAAAGCTCTGCCATGGGTTCGTGATCTTCTGTGGATAAGTGGAGGCTCGGAAGGGCACAGCTTATCTGTGGAAGTCAACCTCTTTTAAACACCATTTGGTTTATCAAGAATGATGATCAAATGGATGCACATACTAGAACAAGAGTTCTTTGTCTTGCAAAAGACTAGACGATGTGGCAAGTCATGTGCTAGGAATAGCCTTGATTCACTTTTGAACACTTAGTATGATCATTAGAGGTCAATGATAAACGGACTATGATACAAGGCCCCTTATACCGAATCTTTCCTTTGATTCAAACATCACCTGTCATTTACTTTCAGTCTTACTATCAACTGTTTACTTTCCAGTCATTTACTTTCTGTAACTTTACTTTCAGTCCATATCAACTGCTTAATTTCCGTAAGACTTGTCCATCAAGCAATTACTTTCTGTACTTTACTTTTACTACAGACTTTATCAACATTAGCCCGGCATAACCTTTGGTACGCAACACGCTTGAAACACAGCGTGCGGCCAGTATCAAATGTGTGTCTGCGGTTGATCTTGAAATCGACTGTTCCAGCACTTTATCTTTCAGTACTAAAACCAAAACCAACCCCCCAACTGTTTTATTTACTTTTCCTTTTCGAAAGAACAACTATCCACTAATTCCCTTGGGTTCGACCCGTACTTACCACTTACTACCAAAAATAGTAAAGTCACGAGTATCGGAGATATAAATTTATTTTTGCACAGAGAACATCGCACCTTAACGACAGTGCAGTGGGCTTTGTCAAAACTGGCGCCGTTGCCGGGGAATTTAGGATAGTATTCTTTGAATCCGTACTCACTTCTACATAATCATGTCTCGCGAAGGAAGCCACCATGATGAGGAGGTCAACAACGAAGTAAACCAGTTCGGTCGAAATGATGAGGAGCAACCATATTATGACGATCCAGAGCAACTCATCAGAGACCAAAGAGCTCATGAAAGGGAGGCCATCCAGAGAAACCAAGGGCAGCCTGCGGTCCGAAATGGAGCTGGCCCAGTGCATCCCCCTAGACGACCACTTCCTCCGAATCAGCAAATACCGAGGCAACAACCCGTCTATGAGGAGTACTATGAGGACGAGATCCTTCGTGAACCTACTATGGGAGAACTTAATGCCCCAGATTTCGAAAATCAACCGTGGTGCATTCACGAGGGCCCTGAACTGGAAAACATCACCATCAACACATCAGTGGCCCACAGCTTGCCCAAGTTCTCAGGAGCTCATGGAGAATCTGCGACAACTCATCTCCAACGCTTACATGGCATTTGCCAAAATCTAAAGCCCAATCGAGTGAATATAGACGACTTCAAGTTGAAAGCGTTCTATTTTTCCCTTATTGACTCGGCAAACGACTGGTTCCTTTCATTGCCTTCGGGAAGCATCAGAAATGGGTTCAGATGCAAAGGAAATTCCTGGACAAATACTACCCAGCAGGAAGAGCAATGCAAGTAAGAAGGCAACTGCAGGACATAAGGCAAGGACCTAATGAAACCATGTACGACTACCTGGAGAAATTCAACCACCTGGAGCAAAGCTGCTGCACTCTTGGACTACCCGAGAAGTTCATCATTGAATACCTGATTAATGGATTGACTCCCTTAGACAAAAACCTCCTTAATGCTTTAGCAGGAGGATCCGTGATGAGACTATCATTGAGCGGCATAAGGCGACTCATCTCTGACGTTGCTGAAAATGCTCGGTTTACAGAGGAGACCACTCGGCAAGATGAGTTCTCCAGAACAAAGAACGTAGCACGAGCCGAGACGTCAGCTAACTCTATGCCCGAGGAGATGAAACAAATGAAGGAGATGATGATTCAGATCCTGCGAAGGCCGCCAGTTCAAGTGAGACCTTGCGAGTTTTGTGGTTCTACGGACCACAAGACTGACGCATGCCCGACGGTACTAGTAGAGGGCCCGACAGAAATAAATGCGGTGGGAGGATACCAAGGGTACAATAACAACAGCAATGACAGAGCTGGACCGAGCCGACAGTATGGCCAAGCAACCAACCCGAGCAGGCAAAACAACAGCTATCCTCAGAAGGAAACACAACACGCTGCCCCTCAACTAGCTCAGTCGTTCTACCAACCTCCACACCGACAGTACAATCAGATCACCCCACCTATGGGTCAGTATCAGCAGAAGGGATCAAACCAATATCAGGCGGGCTCGAGTAATCAGCAAAGACCGAACAAATGGCTTGAGGACATGATGAAGGAACTCCAGGGGAATATTAATCACATATCAGGCACCGTGAATCAATTAAGTGCTACTATCCAGCAAAACCAGGCAAAAAATGATGGAGCAATAGCTGACCTAAAGAAACAAATGTCCCAGGTCGCTACCTCAATGTCCACTGACAAAACCGCTTGTCGTCAAAGCGATTGTGCAAATAAATTTATAATAGTCCGCTACTCGCAACTATACTACTGGGTAGTACTTGGTAAGTAGGGGTCGAACCCAAGGGAACCAGGGGAATAATTGTTCTTCGGGGGGATTACGCAGCGTGGGAGCGTGTTTAAAGTCGGTCGGTTGGTTTTAAAGCTACCAGCTATTTTGATTGATTGGTTGGTTGATTTTAATACTGGAAAGTAAATTACAGATTATAATTAAAGAGAAATGTTCGGTTTCAGGGGACTTGTATTATATCCTGTTTATCATTGACCTTTAGTGACTCTCCTAAGTATTCAAACGGTGTATCAAGGCCATTCCAAGCACTCGATTTGCGTACACTGTCTAGCCTATTCCAAGGACGTAGAACACTTATTCTATTTAGACTAATACTCCATTCCCGGTTATATTAGCCTATGTGCATCCATTTGATCAATCATTCCCGATCAACCAAATGGTGTTTAAGATGAGTCAGACTTCTCAGTTAAGCTTTGCCATTCCAAGCATCCACTTATCCGTACAAGTTTACGAACCCCGCTGTAGATTTTTTCCATTCCAAGCATCCACTCTACCTTGGACGTTCTGACTTAATATATGGCACATAGAATAAGTTTTGAATACTTAGACTAGACACTAAGTTAATAGTCTTAAAACATTTTATAATACAAGCGCGCCCCTTAGACCGAACTACAAGTTTAGCTACTATTCATCGCGCTAAACATTATACTAAGGAATTAAAGACAACAGTTAAATAAATACTAAAAATAATACTTACAACCGTTGAAGCGCCAAGGGAGCTTTCCTTTATTTCCAAAGCAAAATTACAACATTACAAATGTTACAACTTCTAGAGAGAGAAGTGAATTATGGATTGAGCTGTGTGAAATGAGGAGGAGGAGGCCTCCTTTTATAGCCAAAATGGGAGGAGGTGGGTGGTGGAGATGGGTGGCAAGTGGTGCATTTTGATTGGAGGAGAAATCAAGGGAGGAGATGACAACATGTGGAGGAAGGGGAGGAGGCCGGCGGCTTTTGGTGGAGGAGGTGGCGCCGCCGGTTGCCGGTCACCCAAGGGGGAGGAGCTCCTCCCTTGCCCACCTCCTTGAATGGTGGCCGGTCATCCTTGCCCAATGTGTGAGTTTGTACAGTTTTGTGCAGTCTTTTCACAAAACTGTCAATGTGTTTCTTCCCCGGGCTGTCTTGACTCCACTCCTGATTCTTCTGATTAATTTGTTCTGGTCAATTCAACGTCAGGATCCTTGATATTTCTTCAGTCGGCATATGATCTTGACCTTGGATTGACTCTTGTTATCTTTTCAGCTTAAAATCCTCTCCTTAGCGTGTTTTCACTTCAGTCTCTAAAATGCCCTGTGAAAATATATCGGGACTAACACGTAGACGTTAGATAGACAAACAGTCTAATTAAGGGAGTTTTACTGTGTTTCTGACTCGTATAACTTTGGTCCATCAGATTACCCCCCACTTTTAGTTGTTCGTCCCGAACAATGCTATTAAAGGGCGTAAGTTCTAAGTTTGGCTTTGGAATATGAAAATTATACTGTGGTACTCGATCTATCCTAATTCATGCATTGCTTACTTATTACCAAATTAAACTGCGTAAATAAATAGAAGAAACTTAATACTTGTACCTCCGTGCTGAGATGCAAATTATATTGGATGTCTCGGGAGATAGCCCTTTTTAGGCTCTTGGACTGCAATCTTGGATCGTCTCTTACTATATGGTTTTCTTGTAGCTTTATCTAGCACGTGATTTGGTTCAGGTTTCAGTGAGTTGAGCCTTTTTGATTTTCTTCTTTGGCGAGGGACTGCTTTTTGTTGTAGTGAATCGGCCTTTGGCCTTTGATTTGACTTTTTTGAGTGCTTCACTTTTGCTCGGTTAAAACCTTCACAATTTTGAGCCTTTGGCCTCTTTTGATTTGCTTCATTGAGCTTTTCGCCTTTTTGTGATTGCTAGTCCATTTTCTCGAGCCTTTTTGGGAGGTCCAATCATCTCCCGCAAGCCTATGGAAATACCTCCCCGCTCCTCTCGTCTTTGTCGTTTTGCGCGGGTCAAGATGAGGGTCGCCCATCTATTTTCTCGGCTATTTTGACTAGAGAGAGGACGGTCTGATTCCCGTCCTCGCCTTTGCATAGATGCTTCTTGGCGGAGTTGACTTCAATTATTCACTGAAAACCCGAAGTGCAGCCTCCACTGACTTCGAAAACCATATAGTTTGATCTGATCCTTTGATTGCTTGCCAAGCCTCTCTAGGGCAGTTTATATCAACTCCACATCCCTAGTTATCTCAGCACAAAGGACAAATGGAAAGTTACATTCTAAGTTTTTAAACAGTTGAATTTTCACAAGGTTAATGCATGAATTATGATTTATCTTTTTCACATTCTTAAGTTCATATTTTCAAAAAGGTACTTATTACTAAAAAAAGAAAAAACAGTTGCATGTTATTTATGTACACAGGTGGTTCTCACCCCCCCCACTTTTGAAAGAAGGCGTGCCTTAGTTCAAAAGTCATGCAAGCTTAAAACTAAATACTGAATTTAAAAGACAGAAATTAAAGTGCGGAAAAGTAAGATAGTGTCGGGTTACCTCCCGACCAGTGCACTTGTTTAACGTCGTTGGCTCGACGATACCTCGTTTGTGGTTCATTGGTTTGGGTCCCATGGGTGGCTGAGGTCGAACTTCTTGATTCCACCAACTTTGATTCTTGCGGTGAGTCTTCCTGATTTTTTAGCAGATGACGGGTTTGGGTCCAGTTGTGATGGTATCTCCTTCCAACGTCTCTGAGAAGGCGAGGGACCTTTCACTATCAGCTTCTTGAACTGGGTGTTCTCCTGTTTAGGGCTGCCTTGTCCAGTCATGGCGAAAGCGTGCTCCATGTAGGAGTCATTCTGCTCAGGCCCTTTTCCCATTCTCCTTTGAGCTTCTTCTAGGATCACATAGTTCGCTGCGACTTGCTCATTGATCAAGGGGAAAAGTTGGGAAGGCCTCATGAGGCTTGGTTCTGCCTCGTAATGTTGGTTCGTGAAGAACTGATCGTAGATAGTCTTAGCTGTCTGGGTAATGATAGTCGGGTATGGAATAGGCAGTTCGTCGGTGGTCTTCTGGACATCTACTTCGTTGCTTCCGGTGCTTTCCATGTCTGGTTCCTCGGATGGTTCGGGAGTCTCTTCTGACGGCTCGGTGGTTTCTTCTTTGTCAGCCTCAGGGTCAGCTTCTTCTGTCTGCATTTCCTCGACAGTGTGGGGAACTCGTCTTGTGGCAGCGGCTAGGCCAGTTATCAGGTACCACATGTCTGCAATGGTGAGGTTTCCGGCAGACCTTCTCATAGCTTCGTTGACTCTTCCCAGCTCTTCGGACCTCATCCCACGAAGAAATTTTTGGAGAAGAATTTTCTTCGTAAATCCATGGTGCGGGCAGCTTGAGACGATGGCATCGTAGTTCATGTAGTATTCGTCCAAAGTCTCATCCCGGGATTGTTGAAGGTTCAGGATCTTCTCGCGGGTTTCTTGGCGTAAAGATGGTGGGGAGAATTCTTTCAGGAACGGAACGCAGAGGTCTACAAAACGTTCTGCACTGCAAGCGGTGGATGTGTAGTACCATATCGTGGCGAAGTCGGTTAGAGAGAATTTAAAGCATTTCAGCTTAAATTCCTCTAACACTTCGTTTTCAGGTTTGATGTTGTGGCAGACTTGGTGGAAGTTTCGGCAGTGCTGTACAGGGTCTTCTCCCTCCGTTTCTCCGAACAGGGGCAGAAATCGCGTTGTCCATGCATGCGTAACGGGTAATGACATAGGAAAAAGAAAGAAAAAGAAAGGGAAGGGAAGAACAGTTATCCGATGACTAGTTCCCCGGCAACGGCGCCAATTTGACAGAACCGCTTGTCGTCAAAGCGATTGTGCAAATAAATTTATAATAGTCCGCTACTCGCAACTATACTAGTGGGTAGTACTTGGTAAGTAGGGGTCGAACCCAAGGGAACCAGGGGAATAATTGTTCTTCGGGGGGATTACGCAGCGTGGGAGCGTGTTTAAAGTCGGTCGGTTGGTTTTAAAGCTACCAGCTATTTTGATTGATTGATTGATTGGTTGGTTGATTTTAATACTGGAAAGTAAATTACAGATTATAATTAAAGAGAAATGTTCGGTTTCAGGGGACTTGTATTATATCCTGTTTATCATTGACCTTTAGTGACTCTCCTAAGTATTCAAACGGTGTATCAAGGCCATTCCAAGCACTCGATTTGCGTACACTGTCTAGCCTATTCCAAGGACGTAGAACACTTATTCTATTTAGACTAATACTCCATTCCCGGTTATATTAGCCTATGTGCATCCATTTGATCAATCATTCCCGATCAACCAAATGGTGTTTAAGATGAGTCAAACTTCTCAGATAAGCTTTGCCATTCCAAGCATCCACTTATCCGTACAAGTTTACGAACCCCGCTGTAGAGTTTTGCCATTCCAAGCATCCACTCTACCTTGGACGTTCTGACTTAATATATGGCACATAGAATAAGTTTTGAATACTTAGACTAGACACTAAGTTAATAGTCTTAAAACATTTTATAAAACAAGCGCGCCCCTTAGACCGAACTACAAGTTTAGCTACTATTCATCACGCTAAACATTATACTAAGGAATTAAAGACAACAGTTAAATAAATACTAAAAATAATACTTACAACCGTTGAAGCGCCAAGGGAGCTTTCCTTTATTTCCAAAGCAAAATTACAACATTACAAATGTTACAACTTCTAGAGAGAGAAGTGAATTATGGATTGAGGTGTGTGAAATGAGGAGGAGGAGGCCTCCTTTTATAGCCAAAATGGGAGGAGGTGGGTGGTGGAGATGGGTGGCAAGTGGTGCATTTTGATTGGAGGAGAAATCAAGGGAGGAGATGACAACATGTGGAGGAAGGGGAGGAGGCCGGCGGCTTTTGGTGGAGGAGGTGGCGCCGCCGGTTACCGGTCACCCAAGGGGGAGGAGCTCCTCCCTTGCCCACCTCCTTGAATGGTGGCCGGTCATCCTTGCCCAATGTGTGAGTTTGTACAGTTTTGTGCAGTCTTTTCACAAAACTGTCAATGTGTTTCTTCCCCGGGCTGTCTTAACTCCACTCCTGATTCTTCTGATTAATTTGTTCTGGTCAATTCAACGTCAGGATCCTTGATATTTCATCAGTCGGCATATGATCTTGACCTTGGATTGACTCTTGTTATCTTTTCAGCTTAAAATCCTCTCCTTAGCGTGTTTTCACTTCAGTCTCTAAAATGCCCTGTGAAAATATATCGGGACTAACACGTAGACGTTAGATAGACAAACAGTCTAATTAAGGGGGTTTTACTGTGTTTCTGACTCGTATAACTTTGGTCCATCATCCACCCTTACTAATGAGCCTGGCCGACTTCCTTCACAAACCATTCAAAACTCGAAGGAAAACGTAAGTGCCGTGACCCTAAGGAGTGGGAGAAAGCTTGCCGTTGAACCCATGGAGCAAGAGAAGGACAAAAGCTCAAGGTTGCCCGGAGAAGAACAAATAAGGCCCGAGGCTCGCGGAACTCTTGAGCATAACGCAGCTGAGAAAAATGGGGACGCACCCGAGGAACACATGCCTAGCCCGGTTCCACCGCCTGAAGAACAAAGGCCACACCCGGTACCCAGAACCGAGACCTCCAATATCCGCGCAGCGCTTCCATTTCCAGTGCCAACCCGAGTACCAAAACAACATGTCATGGATGAGGACGTGTTCGAATTATTCAGCAAAGTCGAAATAAACATCCCCCTCTTGGAAGCCATCAAGCAAATCCCTCGATATGCTAAGTTTTTAAAGGAGCTTTGCACCAACCGGAGGAGGAGCAATAGAAATGATCAAGAGCTGATGAGTAGGGACGTGTCGGCCGTCATGCAACGAAAAGTGCCCCCCAAATGCGGAGATCCGGGAACTTATACCATTCCATGCACAATTGGCAACATCCGAATCAAGAACTGCATGCTAGACCTTGGAGCATCAATCAACGTCTTGCCCTTCTCTATCTACTCATGCCTTAGGATTGGGCCGCTCGAACCCACCGGTCTCCCTATTCAACTGGCAGATCAGTCGTGCAAACAACCTGAGGGAAAAATTGAAGACGTTTTGGTCCAAGTTGGAGAATTAGTGTTTCCAGCAGACTTCTATGTCCTTAAAATGGAGAATAGTGGGCCAACAAACCATGCTCCTATCCTTCTCGGTCGACCATTTCTTAAAACCTCAAAAATGAAGATAGACTGCGGGAGTGGGATGCTATCAATGGAAGTAGAAGGAGAGGTCTTCAGCTTCGACATATTCAGAGCAATGAAGCATCCCATGGAGTTCGAGGAAGTACACGCTCTCTACGCTTTGGACGACCTAGTCCAAGAAGTTCAATCAGAACCAAGAGTAGATCCCTTAGAACTCATACTCAATGGAGCCGAGAGCTCCTATGAATTGGCCGAAGGCTTGCATGAAACACTAGCCCACTTAACAATCTCGGAGCCTCTCACACCAGGATATGAAGTCAACGAGTAAAATTGTTCAAATCCAATACCTTTTTGCCCTCAGTGATGCAAGCTCCCAAAATAGAATTGAAGCCCATGCCCGAGCATCTGAAGTACGCATTCCTAGGAGAAAATAACACGCTCCCGGTAATCATAAAGAGTGGCCTGGAAACGAACCAGGAGCGTCGTTTGGTAAAAGTGCTAAGACAACACAAGTTGGCTATTGGATGGACTCTAGCCGACTTGAGAGGAGTTAGCCCAGCGGTTTGCATGCATCGCATCTTACTCGAGGATGGAGCTAAGCCGACAAGAGAACCCCAACGACGACTCAACCCAATCATGATGGAGATCGTCCAGAAGGAAATACAAAAGCTCCTGGATGCAGATATCATCTATCCAATCTCGGATAGCCAATGGGTGAGTCCAGTCCACGTGGTCCCGAAAAAAAACTGGAATCACGATCGAGGAAGATGCCGAAGGCAAAATGGTAACAACAAGGGTCAAGAACGGCTGGAGAATGTGCATTGACTACAGAAAATTGAACGCCGTCACAAGGAAAGACCATTTCCCTTTGCCATTCATCGATCAAATGCTAGACCGACTAGCGGGCAAACCATACTTTTGCTTCCTGGACGGGTTCTCGGGATACAACTAGATCCCCATAGCACCTGAGGACCAAGAGAAGACTACATTCACCTGCCCATTCGGCACATTCACCTTCAGAAGAATGTCGTTCGATCTATGCAATGCTCCAGGGACTTTTTAAAGAGTGGTAACTAGCATCTTCTCGGACATGATCAGAATATTCATCGAAGTCTTCATGGATGACTTTACCATCTATGGCGATACATTCGACGCTTGCCTAGACAACTTAAGCACGGTTCTGGCACGATGTGTCTCGATGAATTTAGTGCTCAATTATGAGAAGTGCCATTTCATGGTAACTCATGGAGTGGTCTTAGGGCATATCGTCTCACAAGAAGGCATAGAGGTGGACAAGGCTAAAATAGACCTGATCATGACTTTACCATACCCCTCCACTGTCCGAGACATACAATCCTTCCTTGGGCATGCGGGATTCTACCGACGATTCATCAAGGACTTCTCCAAAAAGGCGTTGCCTCTATCCACTCTTCTCCAAAAAGAAGTCCCTTTTGAATTCACCAATGCATGCAAGGAAGCCTTTGATGAGCTCAAGAAGGCCCTCACTAGCACACCCATCATCCAAACTCCGGATTGGAAAAAACCATTTGAAATCATGTGCGACGCAAGCGACTTTGCCGTAGGGGCAGTTCTCGGCCAAAAGATTAATAAAAAGGCGGGTGTGATCTACTACGCCTCAAGAATCCTAGATTCAGCCCAACGAAACTACTCCACCACCGAGAAGGAGCTCCTAGCAGTAGTATTCGCTCTGGAAAAGTTCAGATCCTATTTGCTTGGAGCAAAAGTGATAGTCTTCTCTGACCATGCTGCCATCCGATACTTGATGAAAAAGAAGGAGGCCAAGCCAAGGCTCATACGGTGGATCTTGCTACTGCAAGAATTCGATGTGGAGATAAGGGACAAAAAGGGGATTGAAAATACAGTGGCCGACCATCTAAGCAGGATTGTCCGAGAGGAAGAAGAGGGGCACATAACCGAATCATTTCCAGACGAGCACCTCTATGCAGTCTCAACAAAAGTGCCATGGTACGCTCAAATCGTCAACTATCTAGTAGGAGGTACATTTCCTCCCTCTTTTACTAAAGCACAATGCATGAAACTTAGGCATGATGCTAGGCATTACTTATGGGATGATCCCTATTTGTGGAAAATAGGAGCGGATCAAATACTTAGGAGATGCATCCCTGATAGTGAAATCGATTCTGTGATTAGCTTTTGCCATGAGTTTGCATGCAGAGGACACTTCGGGCCTAGGAGAACCGCTAGGAAAATCCTAGATAGCGGCTTCTTTTGGCCGAGTATATTTAGAGATGCATATGAGAAGTGTAAAAAGTGCGATAGGTGTCAAAGAGTAGGAAATATGACAGCTAGAAATGAGATGCCTCAAGTGCCCATATTAGTCAACGATGTTTTCGACATTTGGGGCCTTGATTTCATGGGGCCATTCCCAGTTTCATGCGGTTATACTTACATTCTTGTTGCTGTAGATTATGTGTCAAAATGGGTAGAGGCTAAGGCCACAAGGTGCGACGATGCAAAAACTGTCATAGATTTTTTGCGCACTAACCTGTTTTGTAGGTACGGAGTACCCAAGGCCATAATCAGCGACCAAGGAACTCATTTCTGCAACCGCATGATGGCTGCCACCTTAAAGCACTACCATGTCCACCACCGGACGTCCACGGCATATCATCCCCAAAGCAATGGTCAAGCGGAGATCTCCAACCGCGAGATCAAGGGTATTTTAGAAAAGATGGTAAAGCTGGCGAGGAAAGATTGGAGTCAAAGGCTAGATGAAGCTCTTTGGGCTTATCGGACGGCATACAAGACGCCAATTGGGACCTCCCCATTTAGGCTTGTTTATGGGAAGGCATGCCACCTTCCGGTGGAATTAGAACATAAAGCCTATTGGGCGCTCAAGCATTGCAATCCAGATTTAAAAGCTGCCAGACTAGATAGGAAGCTTAAGCTGTGTGAACTTGAGGAGTTGCGGCTTGAGGCCTATGAAGGGCAAACGGACTACAAAGCATGGACAAAATTGTATCATGACAAATTCATCCTCCGGCGCTCATTTGAGGAAGGACAACAAGTACTACTCTTCTCCTCACGGTTGAAGTTGATGCCAGGAAAACTAAAATCAAGATGGACCGGTCCTTATACCGTGACTAAGGTATTCAACCATGGGATGCTTGAGTTGGAAAGTATGGAGGATGGAAGACGATTCAATGTGAATGGGCAGCAAGTCAAACACTACCATGGCGAGGTCAACTTGACAACACAGAGCTTTGACCTGAGCCACCCATGGGATCCAAACCTATGATCCCCATGCGTCGAGCCAACGACGTTAAACAAAGGCACTGGTCGGGAGGTAACCCGACACCTATCTTACTTTCAGTCATTTATTTTCTGTCATTTAGTTTTTACCTTAACAGTCGCTCTCACCCATTTTGTGTATAGAAGAAATGACTAACAGGTAGGAATCGAATTTTGGAGCAAGATCAGATCAGCTAGGCAGCTTCCGAGAAATACCGAGCCTACGCCGAGAGTTCAAGGCCCCAGCCGAACTCCCTCGAAGGGAGTACAGTCTTCCCTTTTCCTTAATGCCATTTCCTTCTATGTAAATATTTGCTTGCATGACTTTTGAACTAATCCGTGCTGTGAGGCACGCCTTCATTCAAAAGTGTGGGGTGAGAACCGCCTGTGTACATAGTTAATTAACATGTTTTTCTTTTTCCTTTTCCTTTAATATTATCTTTTTGAAAATATGAACTTGAGAATGTGAAAAAGATAGATCTAAATTCATGCATTTACCTTGTGAAAATTCAACTGTTTAAAAACTTAGGATGTAACTTCTCATTTGTCCCTTTGTGCTGAGATATACAGGGGATGTGGAGTTGATAGAAAATGCCCTAGAGAGGCTTGGCAAGCACTCGAAGGATCGAATCTAACTATATGGTTTTCGAAGTCAGTGGAGGCTGCACTTTAGGTTTCAGTGAAGATTGAAGTCATCTCCGCCGTGCAGCGTTTATGCAAGAGGCGGGACGGGAATCAAACCGTCCTATCTCTAGTCCTAGTAGCCGGGAAAATAGATGAGCGACCCTCATCTTGACCCGCACAAAACGGCGAGGATGAGAAAGAGCGGGGAGGTATTTCCATATGCTCGCTGGCAATGATTGGACCTCCCAAAAGGTTGAGAAAATGGACTAGCAAGTCACAAAGAAGTAAAAGCTCGAAGAAGCTAATCAAAGGCCAAAGGCCAAAATTGTGAAGGTTTTAACCGAAACAAAACTGAAGAAACTCCAATTCAACATCAAAGGCCAAAGGCCGATTCACTTCAGATGCTGTCCCTCACCAAAAAGAAATCAAAGTGCTCAACTAAGTGAAACCCGAACCAAGTCACGTGCTAGAAAAAGCTACAAGGAAACCATATAGTACCAGTCGATCCCGAGAATGCAGTCCAGGAGCCTGAAAAGGGCTATCTCCCGAAACATCTGAATTAATTTGCATCTCGGCGCGAAGGTACAAGTATCAAGTTTCTTCTAAGTATTTACACGGTTTAGTTTGGTAATAAGTAAGTAATGCATGAATTAGGATAAATCTAGTCCCATATTCTCACTTTCCTATTTTTAAGTTTTTACTTGGATTGTGTGTACATCCCTTTAAAAAGCATTGTTCGGGACGAACAACTAAAAGTGTGGGGTGATCTGATGGACCATATTTATATGATTCATTAAGACAATTAAACCCACCAAATTAGACTCTTTGTCTATTTAACTTTTGCTTGTTAGTTTCGATATTTATCTACAGGGTATTTTGAAGTCTAGAGAGAATACATGCTAAGGAGGAGTTTTAAAGCTGAAAATGGATTACAAGACACTCCAGGCCACGATCAGATTCCGACTGTACAACTTTCATAAACCTGACATGGAATCACTCAAAACAAATCCAACCGAAGGGCAACCAGAGTCAGACCAGAGCTGAAAGGGAACCGATGGCTTTTGGGAAAAAATCACAAAACACACTCAACCACTCCCATCCACCTCATGGGGGGCGGCTACTCCTCTCTTCCTCCTCACATGGCCGGCGGCTTTTGCCATGGAGAAGACATGTGGCCGGTGGCTCCTTGAGTCCCTCTCCCATCTTGCCAAGTGTTGGCTCCTCATTGGTCCTTGATGCCTATAAATAGAGCCCTCCCTTGCCCTTGTAAAATCATCCCACAATCCACAAAGCTCCATAGTCTTGGGTAGAGAGAGAAGCTCTCTAGATTCACAACACCATCCTTGTAAACACTTTCCTTTGATATCGAAAGCTTTAAGTTCGTTCTTGAGTACTCTTGTCGGTTCTTGAAGTACTCAAGCATTTCTTTACTTTTCCTGAGTTTACTCTTCTCGGTTCTCGAGTATTCTCCTTTTACTTTCCTTGTCTTTACTTTCCAAAACCTTTACTTTCTGTCTTTCAAAACCTTTACTTTTCCAAGTACTTAGCTATGGTATCCACCTCTATGGATATTCGTAGCTAAACCCTTCATTCGGTTGAAGGGGTGTACTTGTATCATACAATGTTTTAGACCCTTCTCTTAGTGCCTCTTTGTGTTCAACTTGTTCTAGGTGCCATATATTAGGTCAGAAATCCATTGGTCGAGTGGATGCTCGGAAGAGCAAAGCTCTGCCATGGGTTCATGATCTTTTGTGGATAAGTGGAGGCTCGGAAGGGCACAGCTTATCTGTGGAAGTCAACCTCTTTTAAACACCATTTGGTTTATCAGGAATGATGTTTAAATGGATGCACATACTAGAACAAGAGTTCTTTGTCTTGCAAAATACTAGACGGTGTGGCAAGTCATGTGCTAGGAATAGCCTTGATTCACTTTTGAACACTTAGTATGATCATTAGAGGTCAATGATAAACGGACTATGATACAAGGCCCCTGATACCGAATCTTTCCTTTGATTCAAACATCACCTGTCATTTACTTTCAGTCTTACTATCAACTGTTTACTTTCCAGTCATTTACTTTCTGTAACTTTACTTTCAGTCCATATCAACTGCTTACTTTCCGTAAGACTTGTCCATCAAGCAATTACTTTCTGTACTTTACTTTTACTACAGACTTTATCAACATCAGCCCGGCATAACCTTTGGTACGCAACACGCTTGAAACACAGCGTGCGGCCAGTATCAAACGTGTGTCTGCGGTTGATCTTGAAATCGACTGTTCCAGCACTTTATCTTTCAGTACTAAAACCAAAACCAACCCCCCAACTGTTTTATTTACTTTTCCTTTTCGAAAGAACAACTATCCACTAATTTCCTTGGGTTCGACCCGTACTTACCACTTACTACCCAAAATAGTAAAGTCGCGAGTATCGGAGATATAAATTTATTTTTGCACAGAGAACATCACACCTTAACGACAGTGCAGTGGGCTCTGTCAGAGGCCTTATCAGCTTGAGCATCAAATGCATACCACCCTTGAACAAGGTTTCCAAACCAATCATTCTGGTGAATGAACAATTCCATCTTCGAGAATATCTGCAAGATGTTGGTTCCAAGGCTCCATTCAGCTACACAGCTGGTGACGTCCAATGGCCCTGATCAAATTAGTCCACAATTAACACATCAAACTATACCAGCTAATGATCTCGTGCACTTTCCAAACTTCATAACATAAAAGAATACAATGTCTGGCAAAAATATGATACATGGGTACACCTTAAAAGCCAGAGGAGACCCATCTAAGGTCTGATTCCCTCCTGCAACATGCATTAAATTTCCCAACTTTTATCACAGTAAACTCGACACTAAATTACCCTAACAAATTCCAACGCATGAAAGTAAAAATCAACAGCAGCATCATCGACAACAGTTTTGACATCATCGACATATCCATGTATCATTGACTTAAAAACCATCCTATTCTTCCTATCTCGCTAATCCGAAACATAAACAGCGTAGGCTCTTCACTGAATTGTCCGAACAAAAATCCAACCGGTAAAAATGCACATCAAGCAGCGATAGAATTTCAACGACAAAGTGAGAGGGAGATTATTAGCGGTTGAGCTCTGATCAACCGAGCTCTTGTAATTATCAAAAGTAGTTTGTGTTCTTTTGTAAACCTGCGGGTTCGTATTGTTTTATCTTCAAACTTCGTTCATTATAACGAACACTTAAATGAGAGACTGGCGTGAGATGCCACAATCCAAAAACCCTAAAACCGATTTCCTTTTCTGACCGTCTTCGTTTGATCCGGCGATTTGCTCTTGCGTTCGTCGATTGGCACTCCGGCGACTTCTCACATGGTATCAGAGCCGGTGATTGCATCTTCTTCTGCGTCGATCGGTTAGTCGTCTCCGGTTGTGTCGCATTCTTGTTTTTGTTCCGCTTCTTTTCTTTTGTATTTTGTCTTCGCTTGATCATTGCCATGGCTGGAAGTTCCGCAAGTGATAGCACGGGCAGATCGAATACTTCTAGTCATCCGTCCGATGATCCGCTGTTCGTCGGCACCTATGAGAGCGTAGGTGTATCTTTGGTGACCGAGCAACTCACTGGGGCTATGGATTACATACCTTGGAAAAAGGCTATGGAAATGTCTCTCAGTGGTAAGATGAAGCTACGCTTCATTCAAGGTAAGTTTCCTCGTCCTACTGACGCACTCCAAGAGGCTAGATGGGTCAAATGCAACAGTGTTATTCACTTTTGGTTGATCAATTCTGTGTCGAAGGAAATAGCATCTTCCCTTGTTCATTCTGTGGACTGTATACAGGCATGGCAGGAACTACAAATGCGTTTTGGTAGTTTGAATGCTTTGGCTTTGGCTAATGTTCACAAAGAGATTGTTGTGTTAACTCAAAGAGATATGAGTGTAGCATCTTATTTTGGAAAATTGAGGAAACTGTGGGGAGATAAGGAGAGTCTTGATAAAGAGGACCTCTGTACTCTTGGTTCAGCTTGTAAATCAACTAAAACAATGATGCTGAGGAAGGAAAGGAACAAGATCATCAAGTTTTTAATGGGATTGAATGATGCTTATGTACCTGTAAGAACTCAAATTTTGGCTATGAGGCCATTGCCAAAACTTATTGAGGCATATGGCTTGGTAATTACAAAAGAATCTCAAAGAGGACTTACTAAATCCCCTGCACCAGAGATATCAGCTCTTTTCAGTTCCAATGGGCAGCAAGGTTATGACAATCAGTCCAACTACAATGGGAGGTATTCTAGAGGAAATCAGCAAAGCAGGTTTTCTGGTCCTGGAAGCGATCAGCAAAATAAGAACAAGAGACCTAATTGCACTCACTGCAACATGCAGGGACATACAAAGGAAACTTGCTATAAGATCCATGGATACCCTCCTGGTCATAGGATGCATAAGGGAGCTCAACAAACTCAACAAAGGACATGTAAAATCATGGCTAACAGTACTAATGTTGTACCTGATGTAGGATCAAGTGGAGTTTCTAATAACCAGCTAGACATGATTCATGAACAACTGAAACAATTATTCAGCATGATGCACAAGTCTGATGGTGCCAGTTCTTCAGCTAATCATACACATGTAGCAGGTATCACCTGTCTTTCATCACATATGGTTAGTAAAGATGTATGGATAGTTGATAGTGGGGCTTCAGATCATATAACATCTCAATTTGAATTACTTCAAGATGTTAAGTCCCTTAAACCTGCTCTTGAAGTTGTCATGCGTAATGGGGGAACCTCTACAGTAACTCACATAGGAACTTGCAAGCTTAGTGAGAACATAACATTGATGGGAGTTCTATATGTTCCAGAGTTCAGATTTAACATTTTTATCAGTTGGGAAGCTTACTAAGGACTCGTGTCTTTATGTCAACTTCACTGATAATGAATGTTGCATTCAGTACCACACAAGGAGGAAGGATCTAGTGACTGGAGCTTTGAGTGATGGCTTGTATCAAGTCCAAATGGCTGGCATAAAAGCTTTCCATGTGAATAAAGATAGTGCAATTCTCTGGCACAACAGATTAGGCCATTATCCCTTCAATGCTATGGCTGACCATTTACAGTTTTTGATGAAAAACAATATTATCACATGTACAAAGCATAAGTGTGATGTATGCCCTTTGTCTAAGTAAACTCGTTTGAAGTTTCCTAATAGTACCAGCATTACTTCAGATATCTTTGAGCTCATTTACAGTGATATTTGGGGTCCCTTTTCCATACCAAGTGTCACAGGTGCTAGATACTTTCTTACTGTGGTTGAGGATTTCTCTAGAAGTACTTGGACAGTCATGATGCAGACAAAAGCAGAGGCAGTTGATCATTTGATCAATTTCTTTCACATGATTCATACTCAGTTCAATAAAAGGGTAAAGATCATAAGGACAGACAATGGGTCAGAATTTTTTAGCAAGAAAATGATAGAGTTCTTGGCTTCTCTAGGCTGTCTTCATCAGGCTTCATGTCCCTATACCCCAGAGCAAAATAGAGTAGTAGAGAGGAAGCATAGGCATTTGTTAGAGGTTGCTAGAGCCATCAAGTTCAAAGCTGGCATACCTGCTTGTTATTGGACTGATTCTGTTCTAACTGCTACATACCTCATTAACAGAAGGCCTTCTCAAGTTTTGGATGGAGTCACTCCTTATGAGAAACTATTTGGTAATCCTCCTTCTTATAATCATCTCAGAACTTTCGGTTGTCTTTGTTATGTCACAACTAAATGCTGGTGGTAGATCCAAGTTTGATCCAAGGGCAAAATTTTGTGTTTTCATGGGTTATCCATATGGGCACAAAGGTTATGAACTTCTTGAAATAGGATCCAACAACTTCATTATTAGTAGAAATGTCAGATTTGATGAAGAGGTTTTTCCCTTCTTTCACAATAGCTCAAATCGTACTCCATAGGGTAGAGGAACAGTACCAGTCCCTACTATACCTGATACCTTTGACTCTGATTTTGACTATGATCCTAACCCAGCTCCCATTGTTGAAGTCAGTTCTTCAGGCACAGGTGATGCTAGTCATGTTGTTGATATACAACCCATTTCTGCTCCCAATCTCAGAAAATCCACAAGGGATAAGAGTATCCCCTTGAAGCTGAAGGATTATGTTTGTAACTCCACTACACCTTACCCCATTCAGAAGTATGTGAGCTTGTCTACTTGTTCTCAGCCTTAAAAAATTTTTGATGCTAACATCTCTGAGTGTAAAGAGCCTACCAGCTATACACAAGCAGCAAAAGATTCTAAATGGGTCGAAGCAATGAACAAAGAGATGACTGCCTTGGCTGATAATCATACATGGAAATCTGTGATCTGCCTTTGAACAAGCATGCCATTGGGTGTAAATGGGTGTATAAAATCAAGCACAAGTCAGATGGAACAATTGAAAGATACAAAGCTACATTGGTTGCAAAGGGTTTTACACAAGAGGAAGGCTTTGACTACACTGAAACTTTTGCACCAGTCACTAAGATGTCTTCAGTGAGAATCATTCTAACCATTGCTGCATCCAAGTCTTGGCCTATTTCTCAGATGGATGTTAATAATGCTTTCTTGCATGGAACATTAGATGAAGAAGTGTACATGCAACTTCCACCAGGCTACAACAAGGATGTGCAAACCAAGGGAAAAGTCTGTAGATTATTGAAGAGCTTATATGGTCTCAAGCAAGCCTCAAGACAATGGTTCAGTAAGTTTACAGATGTCCTATTATCCTATGGTTTTCAACAAAGCTTGAATGATTACTCATTATTCACATTTACAAAAGATGGTACATTCTTAGCCTTGCTAGTGTATGTGGATGACATCATTCTAACTGGCACCTCTGTTTCACAAATGAAGGCAGTTAAGTCCTATATTAACTCTTTTTTCAGCAACAAGGATCTTGGCCCTCTTAAATATTTTTTGGGACTTGAGGTTGCTAGATCACCTGCAGGTATATTCATCAATTAGAGGAAATATGCCATGGAGTTATTAGAAGACACTGGTCTTTTGGGTTGCAAGCCTTCCAAGTTACCAATGGACAGCAAACATACATTGGGACTCTCTACAAGTGAACTCATGACTTATCCTACTGAATACAGAAGGCTAGTAGGCAGACTCATCTATTTGAATGTTACAAGGCCAGATCTTTCTTACCCAGTTCATGTTCTTAGTCAATTCATGTGCAATCCAAGAACATATCACTACCAGGCAGCCCTTAAAGTCTTGCGATATGTCAAAGCTGCTCCAAGACAGGGTCTATTTTTCTCAGCTAATGCCCCTCTAAATCTTACAGCATACTGTGATGCTGATTGGGCTTCATGCCCTGTTACAAGGCGTTCAGTCTCTGGGTTTTGTGTTCAATTTGGGTCTGTGGTAGTCAGCTGGAAGACTAAGAAGCAACACACCATATCCAGATCATCTGCTGAAAGTAAGTACCGATCAATGGCCCATGTCACTTGTGAATTAATTTGGATTTCTGGTCTCCTCGGGGATCTTCATGTCAGTCATACCACACCAATCCCTTTGTTCTGCGACAGTAAGGCTGCTTTGCACATAGCGAAGAATCTAGTTTTTCACGAGCGAACAAAACACATTGAGCTAGATTGCCATCTGGTGAGGCAATATGTTACCAGCAAATTCATCACTCCGCAGTTCCTTCCCAGCGCTGATCAGCCGGCGGACATCCTCACTAAGGTCGTCACTGCTGAAGTACTGAATCGTCTCATTGGCAAGCTGGCCATGACGAATTTCTCGCACACATCCAGCTTGAGGGGGGGGGGGGTATTAGCGGTTGAGCTGTGATCAACCGAGCTCTTGTAATTATCAAAAGTAGTTCGTGTTCTTTTGTAAACCTGTGGGTTCGTATTGTATTATCTTCAAACTTTGTTCGTTATAACGAACGCTTGAATGACAGAATGGCGTGAGATGCCACAATTCAAAAACCCTAAATCCGATTTCCTTCTCTGATTGTCTTCGTTCGATCCGGCGATTTGCTCTTGCGTTCGTCGATTGGCACTCCGGCGACTTCTCACAGAGATATACATACAAAATGCAACTTACTCGCAGAAGCTTCTTCTCGATTTCTTGAGAAAGAGCATCGAGGTACGCGATCCTGGTGAGGGAAGTTAGATCACAAAACTACTGCGGCGATGGATTTGTGGATTTTTCCGTGGATCTAAGCAGAAGAAATTAAGAACATGACTAATTGCACCTGACTTCAATTTAATATGATTAATTAGGCAGTTTTGTATTATTAATTACGTTTAATCTCGTTCGTTTATTACACAAGAGAATGTCTAGATTTAATTCTCATTTCTTACCAAATAACTCACTTCTCATATGATCTTCTTGTCGGAGAAAAGTGGAAGTGAGATAAACAATAACATAAGCTAATCGAATATCATCCTCAAATATTTAATTTTTGAGGAGTCCTTGTGAAAAAGAATGGATAAATTGACGAGGGATCAAACAACATACTTTTTTTTGATAGCATACATTTGATACAGAGAAACACACGAGGAGAACCTCGGACAAAGCTACGGCAGGAAACCTCGAAGTCTAAGCAAAGCCTCGGCTAAGGACCATCTCCACGCCTTTTCTCTCGCCAGTCTCGCTAGATTATCCGCAATGCAATTCGCTTCTCTTCTAATCAACGACAAACTCCAGAAATTCTTGGCAAGCATGAAGTTTAAAATCTCTCGCACTAAAACTGGGAGAAAGTTAGGACTGTGGCTTCTAAGCGTACTGAGAGCATAAGCTTTCGTACAGTCCGTTTCAAAAATACAGTGGGACAATCCCTGCATAAACGCCCAGTGCATGGAATTGCGAATAGCTAAACACTCGACCTCCAAGATTGAAGCAACGCCTGCTTGAGAGTCAGCCGTAATTCACACTATAATGCCCTCCTCATCTCTGCAAACACAACTGAAGCCGGTTGTCTTTGTCACTTCATCCCATGATCCATCACAATTCCATTTCAAAAATGTTTCTGGGGCGCTATCCATGCAAACCTCCCATCCAGGTCTGAGATTGTAAAGGAGAAGCCTAGACGTAGATGGGAATGTGCCAGGACCTTTGTAGATAGACAAGTTTCATCCAATTGAATTCCGTGCCCCTCATAAAAACATTTGTTCCTGTTATACTAGTTGGACCTAACTGCATAGCAAAACTGAACTAGCTCCTCATCTTTCATTGTGTTAAAGCAAAACCAAATCCATTCACTGATGTTATCCCAATGTACAGCGAAGAAGTCTTGCCCCATATTTAACTTTCCCCATAGTGCTCTCGCCCACCAACAATCAATAAACTGGTGCTGAGATGTCTCGAGCTTAAAGCCGCAAACAACATATTTTGGTTCCACTTGACACCCTTTCTTCAATAGATTCCCAAATGTCGGCAGGAAGTCATGAAAAAGTCTCCATATAAAAAATTTCACCTTTCCCTGAGTCTTGAGCCGCCACACCTTGTTCCAAAAAGCACTGGTTCTACTGTTGTCTGATGATTCACCTCTTTTGGCATTCGCTGCTCTCAGGATTTCTTCTCTGAGCCCAGGTATGCTGACTTGGTCGTGAACTTACCATGCGATTCTCTCTCCCAAACTGGACAGCCCCTATTCTGATCCCAGGAAATCCACTTCCTAACCCTGTCTCCAGCTCTCCATAAACCTCTCCACGCCAATGAGCAGTTCTGGCCCAGGCTGGAACTGAGCAACTCTGAATGCTTAAAGTATTTGACTTTTAAGGTCTGCTGATGATTGATTCCGGATGCTCCAAAAGTCTCCAGTACTGTTTGGCCAATAATGCATCATTAAACGTAGAGAGATCTCTAAAATTTAGGCCACCCTGGTTCTTCGACATACACAACTTGAACTGGTTTGTCCAATAGATCATCCTGCCCTCCTTTCCCCTGACCACGAAAATTTCCTGATGATCCCAGAGATCCTCCTGTAAATAGTTTCTGGTAATTTGAAGCACATCATGGCATATAAAGGCAGCGCTTACAGAATAGACTTCACCAATATTTCTTTCCCAGTAATTGATAGCAGCAACTCTTTCCACCCGATGACTCTTTTCCAGGTGTTCTCGACTATGTACTTGAAAAGCTCCACTTAGTTGTGGCTGAAAACTATCGGTAAGCCCAGGTATTTCATGTGCCTTTCTACTTCTTTGACTGCAAATATTCCTTTGATCAACTGTCTGCTCCTCATTGCCACATTCCTACTGAATACTATTTCCAACTTTGCATTGTTTATCCTTTAGCCTGAGAGTGCTTCATATTCTCTGAAAATTGCCTTCAATCTTTTCGCGTTCTACTCCGTTGCTTTCATAAAGAAAACACTATCATCTGTGAAAAATAGATGGGAAATAATCGGCGCTCCTTGACAGACCCTTACACCCTTTAATCTCTTTCCTGCTACTTCTTCCGCTATCTTCATGGAGAGCCATTCTGAACATAACAGGAATAGATATAGAGATAAGCGATCGCCTTGCCTAAGACCACGCTCTGAGGGTGGAAGATCAGTAACATATCATTCAGCTTGATTTTGTACCTGACAGAAGAAATGCACTCCATGATTATCTTTGTCCAGCGATCAGGGAAACCCAGTTTGTTAAGCATCTGTGTGAGGAAACTCCATTCCATTTGGTCGTAAGCCTTGGTCATGTCCGTTTTGATAGAGAAAAAACATGTTCGTTGATTCCTTCTATTCTTGATGTAATGCAAGACTTCATGGGCAAAGAGGATGTTGTCTGATATTAACCTCCCTGGCACAAAGGCACTTTGCGTCTCAGAAATAATAAGGGGGAGAATAGCCTTGAGCCTGTTTGCGAGAATCTTCATTACTATCTTGGCTGATACGTTGCAAGGAGAGATTGGTCTAAACTCCTCCACTTTCTTCGGATGTCTGTTTAGTGTTTCATTCATACCTTCCTCCAGTTTGCCATTATCAAATACTCGAAGAACTGTATCAATAACTTTGTCCTTTATTATATGCCAAAACTTCTGATAAAACAGGGCATGGAAGCCATCCGAGCCTGGCGCTTTCGTAGGAGCCATTTGGAAAACAGCAGATTGAATTTCTAACTCCGTCACTGGCTCACACAACTTTCCAGCCATTTTGGTCGCAACCTTCCTTTGAACACTATTGTAGACGAGATCTTGATCATCTTGCAGCAGGTCTTTACTGGTAGAGAAAATGTCCATGAAATATTCCTTTATCAACTCTCATAGCTGCTCTTCTTGAGTTATCCAAATACCATCCTTATTCTCCAGTTTCGTGATCATAATTGATTTCTTCCTTTGAGATGCTTTGGCGTGAAAGTAGCTAGTATTTCTGTCACCTTCCCTCAGCCATTCTGTTCTTGACCGGTGCCTCCATAGGATTTCTTCCCACAACCTCCATTCATCAATTTCTTACACAATATCGGCCTCTTTAGCTATAGCTACTATATCTCTGTCCAAAAGCCTCACTGCTTCTAATTCCGCTTTGAGTTCTTTTATGCGCTTCCCCACTCTCCCAAACTTCTCATTATTCATTTAACAAGGGCCTTGCCACAGTTGTTGAGACTGTCCGTAAGGGTTGTTCCCAAGCCTCCACTGTCTTTCGACGCAGCCGTGACAACATCTCCAAACCCCTCCTTCCTAAACCACATCGGCTCAAAACAGAAGCGTTTATCACCCCTCCTCCTCTCCCTCCTTATACAGTTATGGAGAAGAAAACTCTGATCTGACGAAGTTGCTGAAATATGAGATACCTGAGCATCAGGGAAAATCCTTCTCCATTCACTATTCACTAGCATTCTATCCAGTCTCGCCTTAGTTTCCTTACTCCATGTCCTCCTATTTGAGAATGTAAATGGGGTCCCTTTGTACCCTAAATCCGTCAGACCACAATCTGTCAGAGCCTCTCTGAAGGCCCTCATTTGCCACTCTCCTCTAACTCTACCTCCCTTCACCTCCCAGCCAAAACACACTTCATTAAAATCGCCAAAAATAATCCAAGGGAGGTTGTGTTGAATGTGCAGCCTTCTTAGCAAATCCCATGTAGTACCTCTCCTAGCAGTGACCGGTTCTCCGTAGATTAGGGTAACCCTGACTATCTCCTCCCCTTCAACCAAGGCATTGATGTGGAACTTTGAATATGAAATGATAGTAAGAGTTACCTCCTGATGAGCTGTATTTATACGACTCATCGAGTCAACAAATCCCACCAATTCCAACACTTAATTATGCGAACAAGTTACTTGTTAGTGTTGTTTTACATTTCAGGTGTTTTGGAAGCTCTAGGAGGAAACGCGCATTAAAGATGGCATTTTGTGCAGAAAAACATCACACGGCAGTTTTGGCCACTCTCGCCCGAGCAGAACCAGGCCGCGCCAGAGAAACCACAGGCCGCGCCCGAGCAGTTCGAGGCCCCAGCCGAGCAGTCTAGCACCAAAATCAAGTTGCTCGGGCAAACGAGCTGATCTGACAATTCTGACTCAAGCAAGTTGATCAAAATAGTAGATAAGTCGGACAATGTCACTAAACCAAGGAGAACGCCCGAGCAGATTGGCATTTGGCCCAATTCCCAAGGTCCTGCACGCGCTGATAGGAACCGACACCAAGTTGCTCAACCAGATGGGAGAATCTGGCAAATCCAGCTCGACCAAGTTGTTTGAAATACCCAAAAAGTCAGACGATCTCACTTCTCAGACAAAACGCACAAGTGGAATGGCTGGGATGGACAAAACGACGCCAAACTACAAAAAGGCCCCACGCGCTGGGCCAAGTTGGTGGAGCTCAAGCGTGGCGGTTTAGGAGTTTCCTAATCTCGTCTAAGGCAAGTCGGTGCAACAAGGAGTGGTGGCCAAGTTAACTTGTTGGCCAAGTTAACTTGCAGGCCAAGTTAGCTTGCAAGCCAAGCAAAGTCGGTTTTGAAGCCCTAGGCTTCCGCTATAAATAAGACCTCTCCCGAGCCATTCAAATCATCAATTCAGAGATCCATCATCCAGCAATCGAGCAACACATCTCCATTCGGCCAGAGCTTCTCTCTCTATTTTCTTCCTTCGGCATAGAGAAGAATTTCTACTTTCATTATGTCTTTTATTTCCAGCATGTGTAGCTAAACCTTTTATTCGGTTTAGGATTTTAATATATTGTGACGTAGTTTTGAAATTCTTCGCTTAATGCTTTTCTTTATGTTTTACTAGTTCTTGTGCATATTTATCTCGGATTAAATTGTGAAGCTAAGTGGAGACCTGCAACGGTAAAGCTTAGCCAAGCAATTCAGTCCCCATGTTTGCTGCTTGTTTGATACTAAACCGTTAGATTAAGTAGCTTGCACTTAATCTAATATAACTTGAAACGGAGTATTAGGTTTGCTAGAACTGGAATTCTATAACCTGAAACGGAGTATATTGTGGTGTAAGTGCTTGAAACGGCCTTACTTTAGGTTATAACCTGAAACGGAGTAACCACACTTAAGAACATAAGATCAGATAATTAGAAATCGATGATAAACGAAGTCACAATAGAAAACCGTAGACCGAATATTCTCTCTGATTGAAAACACCTTTCTTATTATTTTCTCTTGCACTTGTTTACACTCACTCACAAACCCCCAATTTCCTTTGTTTTACAGAACGACTTAGCCTCACTGGCTCTCTAGGGTTCGACCCTTGCTTGCCGCTATACTAGCCAAGAGTAAAGAAAATATAAATTTAAATTTGAGAGGTCTGATGACGCCTGTCAAATTTTGGCGCCATTGCCGGGGAGCTACGCATCGGTGAAGTTGTTCTTTTTGTTTTTTTTGTTTTTTTGTTTGTTTCTGTTTTTTGTCTCAATATAGCTATTTTCTGAGTAGAACAGCAAAATAGCAGGATTCGAGCTACAGGTGTCTGATTTCAGCCCATAATACCGTTTACTATTTTATTTTGAATTTTTAGTGTTTTTAGAAATTTTCTATTTTTAGAAATTTTCAAATTAGGGTTTCTCCTTTGCTTTCTATTGCCATGTTTCATGCAGGAAACCACTTCGGTGACAACATAGACGATAATGAGGTCAACCAAGACATTTCACCACCGAGGCAACCGCCTCCTCCACAACAACATCTTGCACCACCTCTACAGCCTCCACGACCGCTACCGCCACAACAGCTCATCAGGGAAGAGTACCAAGGAGAGCACTACTACCGAGAGCCCACCATGGGGGAGCTGTGTGCACCGAACCTCCGGAATCAACCGTGGTGCATCTACAAAGGACCGGAGCTTGAAGGAATAGTCATCAACTTGGCAGTCGTGCACCATCTACCCAAGTTCTCGGGACATCAAGGAGAATCGGCCACAACACATCTCTAGCGCTACCATGGCATCTGCCAAAATCTCAGGACATACGGAGTCGAAGTAGAGGACTTTAAGCTGAAGGCCTTTTATTTTTCTCTTATAGATGCTGCTAATGATTGGTTTTTGTCTTTGCCTTCAGGTAGTATCCAGACATGGGACCAGATGATGAAGAAGTTCCTAAACAAATACTACCCAGTGGGTAGGGCGATGTAGGTCTGCAGGCAGCTGCAAGATCTCAGACAGGGGCCAAACGAGACAATGTACGACTACGTGGAGAAGTTCAACGCCCTAGAGGAGAGCTGCTACGATCTCGGACTTCCTGAGAAACTGATCGTTGAATACATGCTCGACGAATTGAGGCCACTCGACAGGAAGCTACTGGACGCCTCGACTGGAGGGACTATCATGAATTTGTCCCCAGCTGGTGTGCGAAGGAAGATTACGGAAGTAGCCGAGAATGCAAGGTTCTGAGACGAGGCTAGCAAAGAAGAAGAGTTCAGCCGAACCAGGAACGTCTCAAGGGCCGAGCCTCCATCTAGCTCAATGGCCGAGCCTCCATCTAGCTCAATGGCCGAAGAGATGAAGCAAATGAAAGAAATGATGATGCGGATAATGAGGAGACAACCGGTCCAAGTGAAGCCTTGCGAGTTTTGTGGTGCATTAGACCGCAAGACAGACGCTTATCCGGCGCTAGTAGAAGAAGACCAAGGCGAGGTCAATGCAGTGGATGGGTACCAAGGGTACAACAATCGGGCCAGACAGAACAGGAAGTATGGACCAGTAGCTAACGGACAGGACTGGAGGAATGATAATCATGCACCAAGGGAACCAGCCCAACATGTCGCATCCCAACCGGCCCAACAGCAGTACTACCGTCCACCATATCGCCAGCAACAGGGAGGATACAACGGACCGAGCCAATATCAGCAGCGTGGGCAGGACCGCAATCAGGCAGACCCGAATCAGCAAGGTTCCAGCAAGTCACTGGAGGACGTTGTAAAAGAGCTGACAGCTAGCACCCAGTAGTTGACCACCACGGTGCGTGAGTATCAGGCCAAGACCGATGGGACCTTAACCGAGCTGTCTAAGCAGATGTCCAACTTGGCCCAGGACGTGTCCGAGCTGAAGAGAGATCCGGGGAGGCTACCCTCCCAAACAGTGCCAAATCCGAGAGGGAATGTCAACATGATGGAAGTAGTAGACGTGGACGCGGCACTTAAGGAGTCTACTTATTGGGTAAACAAGATGCTCGCACTGGACGACACGGAGGCGAGAGACAGCGAGAAAGAACCTAGCTCAGAGTCCACCGGCCCACTGATGGACCATAATTGTATGAATCATAAACATAGTTAAACCCACAAAATTAGACTCTTTGTCTATTTAACTTTTGCTTGTTAGTTCCGATATTTATCTACAGGGTATTTTGAAGTTTAGAGAGAATACAGGCTAAGGACGAGTTTTAAAGCTGAAAATGAATTACGAGTCATTCCAAGTCACGACCAAATTCTGACTTTCAAGAACCTGACGTGGAATCACTCAAAACAAGTCCAACCGAAGGGCAACCAGAATCAGACCGGAGCTGAAAGGACCGATGGCTTTGGGGGAAAAGATCTCAAACTCACTCATCCTCTCCCCTCATGCCACATGGGCGGCGGCTAAGCCTCCTCCTCTCCCCTTCCTCCACATGGGCCGGCGGCTTTGGGAGGTGATGACATCACTCCGATGGCTTTGAGCTCCTCCTCCCATTCCATGCCAAGTGGCTAGCTTCTCCTCCACATCTCTCACTCCCCCATGCCTATAAATAGACACTTCCCTTCCCTTGTATCATCATCCTCATTTCAAAACATCATCCATCACAAAGCTCTAGCTTCTCTCTAGATTTTGGGCACTACTCTTGTAAACACTTGTTTTAAATCTATAATACTCCTGTTGGTTCTTGAGTATTCTAGTAGTTCTTGAGTTCACTCCTGTTGGTTCTTGAGTATTCTCCTTTTACTTTACTGTCTTTCGAAAACCTTCAAGTATTTAGCTATGATGTCCTGTTCCATCAGACATTGTGCCCATCTCGGATCTCAGTACACAGAATTCTAACCTGCCAAGAGAGACCGTAAGAGTAGCTAGACCAGCAGCTATGGTCAAAGGTCCCTCGCCTTCTCAGAGGAATTGGAAAGAAAATCCGCCCAGTCATTGGAGTCCTGACCCGAACACATCATCTCACAAAAGCCATTAAAGGGTCAAGGCAAGAATCAATGCAGGAGCCGCGGCAAAGTTTGACTTGAACCGCCCATGGGATCCAAATATGTGATCCCCAATGGTCGAGCCAACGACGTTAAACAAAGGCACTGGTCGGGAGGTAACCCGACATCTATCTTATTTTCAGTCATTTTAATTTCTGTCATTTAGTTTTTAGCTTGTCAGTCGCTCTCATCCATTTTTGTGTATAGAAGGAATGACTACTTGTATAGGAATCAGCTTTGGGGAGCGCCAAGAGTTCAAGGCCCCGGCCGAACTCCCTCGATTATTCCGCTCCGAGCCATGTCATTTGCTTGCATGTCCTCGACATGCAATGACACTGTAAAGGGAGTTCAGTTCTTCCCTTTTCCTTATGTCATTTCCTTCTCTTGTAAATATTTGCTTGCAATCGGCTTTTGAACTAAGTCATGCCGAGAGGCACGCCTTCGTTCAAAAGTGGGGGGTGAGAACTGCCTTTGTACATAATTAGTTTAACATGCTTTCTTTTTCCTTTTCCCTTAATATTATCTTTTTGAAAATAAGAACTTGAGAATGTGAAAAAGATAGATCTAAATTCAAGCATTTACCTTGTGAAATCTCAACTGTATAAAAACTTGAGGATGTAACTTCTTAACTGTCCCTTTGTGCTGAGATATACAGGGGATGTGGAGTTGATATAAAATGCCCTGGAGAGGCTTGGCAAGCACTCGAAGGATCGGATTTCGCTATATGGTTTACGAAGTCAGTGGAGGCTGCACTTCGGGTTTCATTGGAAATTAGAGTCATCTCCGCCGTGCAGCATTTATGCAAGAGGCGGGACGGGAATCAAAGCATCCTATCTCTAGTCCTAGTAGCCGAGAAAATAGATGAGCGACCCTCATCTTGACCCGCGCAAAATGGCGAGGATGAGAAAGAGCGGGGAGGTATTTCCATATGCTCTCGGGCGATGATTGGACCTCCCAAAAGGTTGAGAAAATGGACAAGCAAATCACAAAGAAGCAAAGCTCGAAGAAGCAAATCAAAGGCCAAAGGCCAAAAATGTGAAGGTTTTAACGAAAACAAAAGTGAAGAAACTTCAATTCAAAATCGAAGGCCAAAGACCAAATCACTTCAAAAGCTGTGCCTCATCGAAAGGAAATCAAAGAGCTCAGATCATTGAAATCCGAACCAAGTCACGTGCTAGAGAAAGCTACAAGTTAACCATATAGTGCGAGTCGGTCCCGAGAATGCAGTCCAGGAGCCTGAAAAGGGCTATCTCCCGAATCATCCGAATTAATTTGCATCTCGGCTCGAAGGTACAAGTCTCAAGTTTCTTCTAAGTATTTACACGGTTTAGTTTGGTAACAAGTAAGTATTGCTTGGATAGGATAAATCTAGTCCCACATTCTCACTTTCCTATTTAGAGCTTATTACTTGGATTTTGTGTTTCTCTCTCGAATAGCATTGTTCGGGACGAACAAGTATAAGTGTGGGGTGATCTAATGGACCATATTTATATGATTCATTAAGATAGTTAAACCCACCAAATTAGACACTTTGTCTTAACAACGTTTACTTGTTAGTTCAACTTTTGTTGTACAGGCTATTTTGAGGTTTAGAGAAGAAACGAGCTAAAAAGAGGGTTCTTAAACCAAAAATGGATTACAAGTCAAGTCGAGGACCGAAGAGCCCAGCCGGGACCGAGAAAACTCGGGCCGCATCATGGAAATGCCGGATGCGCCCGTGAGCCCATACCGAGGACCGCAGGTCCCTACCGAGAGTACCGGGCCGAGTGCCGAGAGAGCCGGTTCGGGTGCCGAGAGAGCCGGGACGCGTCCCAGGAACGCCCGAGAACCAGCGCCGAGCGCCCGTGCCGAGAGCGCAGAGCGCCCGTGCCGAGAGCGCCGAGCGCCCGTGCCGAGAGCGCCGTGCGCCCGTGCCGAGAGTGCCGAGCGCCGAGACCCGCGCCGAGAGCGCCCGAGGCCCGCAACCGAGAAAACCTGGTCCGCGCCCGAGGCCTGCGCCCGACCAGAACTTCCAACCAGGCCCGGTGAGGCCCTGAGCAGATTCTGGCAAAACTACTTCGACCATTAGGCTTAGAATTGCATCAGCAATCCAAATCAGCATTCCAAGAGCCAAGGACCACCGACCAAAAATCTGGCCAACTTCCGGCCATGCTCCGGCCATGGTCCAATCAACTTCCGGCGATGCTCCGATCAAGCCAAATCCAACCACCACCTTGCTCCGGTCATTTTAGCCCAACTCCGGTCAAACTCCGGCGAAGTCCAACCAAACTACTTAATTCTCGGTTAGGTTATACTATTCACATCAGTTTGTCTTTTGAATTGAAACCATACCTCAACCAAACTTGCCCAAGCCTCAACCATGCTCATGTAGTTGCCCTTTGGCACATCCCATGCTCTAGCCACCCATGTGCAAGGCAAGTGCACCCTTTGGCTCATCCAAACTACAACCGAAGAGCAACCAAAGAGCAACCAAGGCCAATCGGACTTATGGGAGGACTAGAGGCAGTTGGAGGAGGAAATATCTCATTCCACTCACTCCTCCAACCGCCACATTTGGCTATAAAAGGAGGCTTCCCCTCCTTGAATCAACATCACTTGTAACTTAGGTAGAGAATCTCTCTAAAATCCATACCACAAATCCTTGTAAACACTTGTGTTTTGAAATCAAAAGCTCTACCTTCTCTCTTGTTCTTGAGTGTTCTTGAGTGAAGTTTGAGTTTGTTCTTCATTTTCTTTGTCCAAAACCGAGCCCCCTCTTTTACTTTCTTGTCTTTATTTTGCTTTGAATCTTGAGTACTCTTGTTGGTTCTTGAGTGCTCAAGATTGTTCTTGAGTTTTACTTTCCAAAACCTTACTTTCTTGTCTTTGTTTTCAAAACCAAAACCTTTACTTTTCCAAGCACTTAGCTATGATATCCACCTCTATGGATATTCGTAGCTAAACCCTTCATTCGGTTGAAGGGGTGTGCTTGTATCATGCAAACGTTTTAGACCCTTTTCTTAACGCTTCTATTATGTTCAAACTTGTTCTATGTGCCGTATACTAGGTTAGAACACCATTGGTTGAGTGGAGGCTCGAAAGAGCAAAACTCTTCCATGGGGTTCGTGAACATACGTGGTTAAGTGGAGGCTCGAAAGAGCAAAGCTTTTCCATAGAGTTCAACCTCTTTAAAAAAACTTGGTTGATCGGAAATGATTGATCAAGTGGATGCACATGGGCTAAGATACTTCGAAAGGAGGAATTAGCCTAAATAGAACAAGTGTTCTATGTCTTGAAAAGGACTAGACGGTGTGGCAAGTCGAGTGCTAGAAATGGCCTTGATACATCTTTGAACACTTAGAACGATCATTAGAGGTCGATGATGAACGGACAATGATACAAGGCCCCTAAAACCAAATCTTTCCATTAATTAAACACCACTCGTCACTTTACTTTCAGTCCTATTATCAACTGCTTACTTTCAGTACCATTTACTTTCAGTACCTTTACATTCCGCAACTAACTTTACTTTCAGTACCTAACATTTACTTTAGTACTTTACTTTCCGCAACTAACTTTACTTTCCGCACCTAACTTTTACTTTACGCACTTTACTTTTACGCACTTTACCTTTCAGTCTTTACATTTCCGCACTTTACTTTCAATCTTTACATTTCCGCACTTTACTTTCAGTCTTTACATTTCCGCACTTTACTTTCAGTCTTTACATTTCCGTACGCTTACTACAGACGTTTTCAACATCAATCCAACATAAGTTTGGCACGTAACACGCTTGAAATACAGCGTGCGACAAACCAAAAGTGTGTTTCGGTTGATATTGAACTCGACTGTTCCAGCACTTTACTTTCAGTATTTACTTTTACGCAATTTACTTTCCGCACTTACTTTTCAGTCATTTACTTTCCGCACTTTACTTTTCAGTCATTTACTTTCCGCACTTTATTTTCAGTCATTTACTTTTCAGTAATTTACTTTCAGTACTAAAACCACAACCAACCCCAATCGCATTTACATTTCTGTACGAATCCCTTAAAGAACAACTATCCACTAATTCCCTTGGGTTCGACCCCTACTTACCGCTTTGCTACCCAATAGTGAAGTCACGAGTAGCGAACTTATAAATTTATCTTTTGCTTTTGCACACGACAACTGTGCATCCGTCAGCACCCAAGCAGTTTGAGGCCCCAGCCGAGCAGTCTAGCACCAAAATCAAGTCGCTCGGGAAAACGAGCTGATCTGAAAATTTTGACTTGAGAAAGTTGATCAAAATAGTAGATAAGTCGGACGATGTCACTAAACCAAGGAGAACGCCAGAGCAGATTGGCATTTGGCCCAATTCCCAAGGTCATGCGCGCGCTGGTAGGCACTGAAACCAAGTTGCTCGACCAGACGGGAGAATCTGGCAAATCCAGCTCGACCAAGTTGTTTGAAATACCCAAAAAGTTGGACGATCTCACTTCCTAGACAAAATGCACGAGTGGAATGGCCGGGATGGACAAAATGACGCCAAACTGCAAAAAGGCCTCGTGCGCTGGTCCAAGTCGGTGGAGCTCGAGCGTGGCGGTTTAGAAGTTTCCTAATCTCGTCTAAGGCAAGTCGGTGCAACAAGGAGTGGTGGCCATGTTAACTTGTTGGCCAAGTTAGCTTGCAAGCCAAGCAAAGTCGGTTTTGAAGCCCTAGGCTTTTCGCTATAAATAAGACCTCTCCCGAGCCATTGAAATCATCAATTCGGAGATCCATCATCCAGCAATCGAGCAACACATCTCCATTTGGCCAGAGCTTCTCTCTCTAATTTATTCCTTCGGCATAGAGAAGAATTTCTACTTTCATTATGTCTTTTATTTCCAGCATGTGTAGCTAAACCTTTTATTCGGTTTAGGGTTTTAATAAATTGTGACGTAGTTTTGAGATTCTTCGCTTAATGCTTTTCTTTATGTTCTACTAGTTCTTGTGCATATTTATCTCGGATTAAATTGTGAAGCTAAGTGGAGACCTGCAACGGTAAAGCTTAGCCAAGCAATTCAGTCCCCATGTTTGCTGCTTGTTTGATACTAAACCGTTAGAACAAGTAGCTTGCACTTAATCCAATATAACCTGAAACGGGTATTAGGTTTGATAGAACTTGAATTCTATAACCTGGAACGGAGTAGATTGTGGTGTAAGTGCTTGAAACGGCGTTACTTTAGGTTATAACCTGAAACGGAGTAACCACACTTAAGAACATAAGATCAGATAATTAGAATTCGATGATAAAACGAAGTCACAATAGAAAACCCTAGACCTAATATTCTCTCTGATTGAAAACACCTTTCTTATTATTTACTCTTGCACTTGTTTACACTCACTCACAAACCCCCAATTTTCTTTGTTTTACAGAACGACTTAGCCTCACTAGCTCTCTAGGGTTCGGCCCTTGCTTGCCGCTATACTAGCCAAGAGTAAGGAAAATATAAATTTAAATTTGAGAGGTCTGACGACGCCTGTCACCTCCTCCTTCCACCAGAGAGCAAGGCCGCCTGCCAAACCATGCCTAGGAACTTGAAAGCCATTCTTGAACCCTAACCTTCTCCGGATGGCTAGTAATATATTTACATCTATCTTTGTTTCTTGTAACCCAGCCAACTCAGTCCTATGAATCCTCACCATCTCGGTGAGCTCACGAACTGACCGAGGATGGCCTAGTCCTTGGCAGTTCCACACCAAAAACTTCATTGCTCCCGGCGAGGCTGCCCTCCGCAGTCCTCGCCACTTCCGATGAAATCTGGTAAGTCTCAAAATTCCACCTTTCTTCTTCATCCCGTGCTTTATCTCCCTTGAATTGATATGGATGAAATCTGACATCTCCACTCCTTAGGGTTGCTTGTGAAATGCTTCCCCCTCGACCCAGCTTCAACTTTCCTTTCTCTCTCTTCGAGTATTTCTTTCCTTGATTGTTATGAGTCCTTAGTGAGACCACACTAGCCATTGGGGTACTATCATTCGGTCCAAGAAGGTTACTACGGCCTAAGTTACTAACTTCTTTTTTCCAGTCAGCCCATGCTATATCAATATTATGCAGAAAGCCCCCTCCATATTGCTACTTTCAAATCTTCGCTCAGAGGTAAAGTTGTTGCGCGCTGAATCCTCCATCTCTAGGAATATAGTACAATGTGTCTTTTTTGACAGAACATCCCTCATCAGCCACCCATATACCATGCTTTTCCTTTTCATATGCCTTGTCCTGCCAAGTCTTCTTGCCGTCCTCACCAGCCGTTTCCATAGTTGCAGAGCATTTGAAACTTTGTGTCCTTTGTGTCAGACCGTCCAGAATACCCACCTTCATCAAGCTGCCACGCGCTGCCTTCTCGCTAGACCTGTCGTGTCTGTCCTCCTCGAGCGCATCAACAGTCTTCTCTACTGTCGCTGGAACAGTGAACCTTTGCGCTTTTGTGCCAAGCTGTCCAGCTCATCCACATCCACCAATATGTCTCGCGTCCCTTCCTCCCTAGGTTTGTCCTGCCTATCTTTCTCGAGCCGATCACCAGCCTTCTCCTTATACGCACCTTTCGAAGCACTTGACTCCTTGACTATCCGATCGGCAAGTTGACAAGCCGGCGCCACCTCCCAATTCTGGTCATTGCTGGGACATCTCCCCACACATATCTCCGTGCCTACCTCACTATCCATTCCTCTCCTGTTTCTAGCACATCTCTTTTCTGCCAATACTTCGTCTATGCTAAGCACCGGAGATTTCAAGGACTCTAGGGCATTACTGCATACCTCTGTTTTGTGGTCTAGCCTTCCACACCTGTTACACCCTTTCGGTAATCTTTCGTATTTCACGGTCACCCATAGCAGGCCTCTATTCGGCCGGTTAAGAAAGAAACCGGTGACTAGAGGTCTGTCGACTTCTACTTCCACTCTAACCCTTACATACCTCTTCCTAACTCCGTCCGACTGGCTTACCTTCACAAACTTCCCTCTATTCCCCGCCAGCTTCTCTCCTTACTCCTTATCATTCAACGTAGCTCCAACTGGGAGGTTGTGCATCTGAGCCCAGACTCCTAACCGTTTCATCACGAACTCCTCCGGGGCGAGGTCTGGACACCATTCATGCATAACTATGAACGTGTCCATACACAGCCACGGTCCCCCATCCTAGATCTTTTTCATCTCGCCTTCAATTTTAAAAACAAAGCCATGTTGTTAGCTAGTTCCGCAAAACTAACCATATTCTCCATGTTCCAAATCTTTGTTAAGACGTTTGCTAAGCCCTTGATGTTGAACGACATTCCATTCGCAAGCTTCACCACTATCGCCCATCTACCTTCCTCCGACATCCTCCTCAAGTCGTTGTCTTCAAGGGACACCACTAGCTTTGCGTCCATCCTGTCTGTGATCGAGTCTACCTCCTCTTCCAAACGCACCTCTTCCAAACGCACCTCTTCCATACCGGGTACTCCCAAATGCCTCACTCCCAATCCACTGAGATACTGAAGAAAACTGATTGTTTGAAAACTCTACGAAGACCCTTCTAAGAAACTCTTAGAAGGAAAGCACTCTCTCACTCCTGTTTGAAATAAGAGAGAAAAGAAGACCGACCAGAATTGTCCAAAGGATCAAACAACATACGAAATCTGAATGTTGATTAAGAAATCAAGAATGATTTGGGGTAAGAAAATTTAGAAGAAAAAAAGAAGAAAATGTCCTTCATTTTTCAGGAACAACTCTTGATCTGAATTTATTAATTGAGTTTTTTTTACCTCATAATTGTCCGTTTTCTACTCAAAGTATTAATGGAAGAAAAAGCAGATGTTAAAAATCAGGGTTATAAATAAAAATTAAGAATCTAATAAAATGCTACCACGTGTATATTTCAACTAATCGTAATTCGGGACGTTTTTTGTAAATAAAAAAATTAAAATGGACTTATTTAAAAATACATAACAGATGCGAGGGAATAATTGTCCTAAAAATTTTGTAATAAAAAAATCGTCCTAAAAATTTACATAAGGGCCCGTTCTATAGGGATTGGATTTGGGGTGTTAGGAGATTAGATTAGATTAGATTGTATTGGGTGAGATTGGGGTGTGTTGGATGAGATTGGGGTGTGTTGGATGAGATTGGATTAGATTGTATTAGATTAGGTGAGTGGAGAATAGATTAAGTGAGTGGGTCCTACATTAAAAAAATATTATAAAAATGTTAGATATTTAGATTATGTGAGTGGAGGGTAGTTTAGGTGAGTGGGTCCTAGTTTATAAATAATATTATAAAAATGTTAGATATATGTGAGTGGATAGTAGATTAGGTGAGTGAAGATTAGATTAGATTAGATTAGGTTGTATTGGGTGAGATTGGATGAGATTGGGTGAGATTGGGGTGTGTTGAGTGAGATTGGGTGAAATTGGATTGTGTTGGGTCAGATTGGGTCAGATTGACTCAATCTCTATAGAACAGGCCCATAGTAATATACAGACTTAACTTAAGTCTGGATATTGCTGTTTAAGTATGGATATTGCTGTTTTAAGTCTGGATATTGATGTTGAAGTCTGGATATTGTTGTTTTAAGTCTGATTATTAAGTTTAATCATTCCAATTAAGTCTGATTATTAAGTCTAATCATTCCAAGTTAACTCTGATCATTCCAATTTAAGTCTGATTTGAAATTCGGATATGTGAAATGACTATAATGCTCCTCCGTGTTATATCCGAGATTTCGACGAAATTGGACACGTGTCAGCTTGAAATCCGATTTTTAGTTTTCATATATAAAAGTGGTTTTTACCTGAACCGAACTCTAAAATATTAAGTACAAAGTTGATTTTTTGTGTGTAAAAAATGCAAACAAATCACAGTGAATGAATGAGATTAAATCCTGATTTTTGGTGCATTTTCTCAGTGATGAATTATATGCAAAAGTGACGAACTATATCATCTTTTTCATTTTTTGAAGAGGAACTATAGATCGATTTTAACTAACTTTATCGTTTGTATCAAAAAAAATCAACTTTTTACATTTTTTTTTTGATGGAAAAACTTAATCCAACAATATTATCCATATTTTGACACGAAAGTTGTTTACAAGAAAAAAAAGAAAAAGTTTAAAATCAAACTAATCAGGAAGCGCAAGAGCCACTCAATATTATCCATATGTCGCCGTTTACTGGAAGTGAAGAAATCGTTGGAATTGGAACTGATCAAATCTTCACGTGTTGTTGCTGCTCTCGCCTCCCAGCACACTTCACAACAACTGTTTAAGCTCAGTTTCAACGTAGATTTGATACCGGCGGAGATGGTCAAGTATGGAATTATTGGTGTTGGAATGATGGGACGCGAACACCTCATCAACCTCTCCCACCTCCGCGACGAGGGCGCCTCCGTCGTCTGCATCGCCGATCCTCACATTCCCTCTCAACAACTTGCCCTCGGTTTGGCTGAATCGTATAACTGGTCCTTGAAGGTATCAGCTTAATTAGTTTCTCTTTCTCTTCATGATGATGATTGTTGTTGTTGGAATTGGAATTGGACGGGTATTGTTCCCAGATGATTGTTGTGAGTCTCATTTTGTGCTTATTAATAGATTAGATGGTTGAGGGTTTTGCTGAGTTATTGTCAGTCCTAATTGAGACAGTTAAACTGAACCAAATTGAAAATGAAGGAAAGTAGTTGATCTCTATCCTCTTTCGGAATGTTGTCGAAGGTGTTTTCAGGACACAAGGAGTTGCTGGACAGTGGGTTGTGTGATGTTGTCATTGTGTCGAGTCCAAACATGACTCACTATGAAATCTTGATGGATATTATCAACCATCCAAAGCCCCATCATGTGCTGGTGGAGAAGCCGTTATGCACCACAGTCGTCGATTGTAAGAAGGTGAGGAAAGAAATGTACCACGATTTTGCATCATTTTTGGAAGTTTCTAATTATTATTTTTTAATATGCTTATTGCATAGGAGTAAAGTTGCCTTTACATAGTGACTTGTCTAATATGCTCACTTAATCAAGGACATGAGAAGGATTGCTGGTAGGCTACTGTTGTTAAACATTCAGCAATCAGCATTATAAACCACTTCGGCTTTGAATTGTCTGCAAGTAAAGTAATACTTTAGCTCACCATAGGTTTTAGCCTTATTTCATATGCATGAACAACATAGTGATGGCAATTCGCTATACGCGTCTTATCGGTACATCAGCTTTTGAGTCGAGGTATTGGTTTTCTTTTTTCTTTTCTTTTTTCCTTTTCTGTGTTCTATGTTGGTGTTCTGGTTTGTCTTATCTGACGTGTTTATTTTGTGTTTTTGAAGGTTGTTGATGCATCAAGGAAGCGGTCCGATATACTTGTGCAAGTGGGATTGGAGTATAGGTATATGCCTCCCATTGCTAAATTGATTGATATAGTAAAGGGAGGCAGTCTTGGGCAAGTAAAAATGGTGGCCATAAGAGAGCACAGGTTTCCATTTCTAGTTAAGGTAAGGAATGGCTGTGTAGCTTTTCTTAGTCTTTCAGCAATGACTAAGTTTTAACTATTTCCGCATTAGGTCAACAATTGGAATCGTTTCAATATTAACACGGGAGGGACTCTCGTTGAGAAGTGTTGCCACTTCTTTGATTTGATGAGGCTATTTGTTGCTTCAGATCCAGTTCGGGTTATGGCATCTGGTTCTATTGATGTTAATCACAAAGATGAACTCTATGAGGGTAAGGTAAGGGGCATAGAAGTGTGCTGTTCTAGAAGTTTTTTCACGTGTCGCTCCATTCATGGTTTGGAAAACTTTAAAGAATTCCTGATAAGTAGAAAATAAATTTTACTACATTTTCATCTTTTTTTTCTAACTACAATTTGTTTCCTTACTCTCACCGATTTTCAGGTGCCAGATATTATTGACAATGCATATGTGATCGTTGAGTTTGAGAATGGTTCTAGAGGCATGCTTGACTTGTGTATGTTTGCGGAAGGAAGTAAAAATGAGCAAGAAATATCAGTGGTTGGTGATAGTGGAAAGGTACCAGCTTTTGTGCCTTCCTCATATTCCATCATTGTAATGCCCATGGTATATGTGCCATGATCACATGAACGGCCTCACATTTCCTCATTCCACCAACTGTCTAGGCCTCTTGGTCATCGTACTTTTTTAGTTGATACGTTGTTTGATGGTTTCATTTGTTTTTGGTTCAAACGAATACAAATATGGTCTAAAGAAATTTCTCGATGTGCAGGGAGAGGCATTTGTTCCTGAAAGCATAGTTCGTTTAGGGACTCGAAAAGAAGGACGAACTGGTGTGCAAATTGTAAGAGCAGAGGACAACAAAATCAGGTTACCTGTCCTGTAAAATAACAGTTCAAAGCATATTATCATTACTTCGTTGTCTGACTAGCTGTTGCCCAATAGATATGATGGACTTCACCATGGATCTAGCTATTTAGAACACCTTCACTTTCTGTCCACAATTAAAGCTGAAGGCCAGAAAATTCCAGGTGTGGACTTGCAAGATGGGCTGATCTCTGTAGCCATGGGGGTTGCTGCACAACTATCAATCGAGTTAGGCCGTTTTGTTACAATGAAAGAGGTCTTGGTCGGATAGGTCCAGAAACTAAGCTCTGCAACCCTTTCACGTCATCAAGTAGTGACTAATGCGATAGTAGATCGTTGCTTCCGAAAAGCAAATTGCTGTACCACCAAAAGAACTTGCAATGTCATGGCCATGAGGAATTCAGCTTGGTCAAAAACACAATAAATTTTAGAACTGCTGAGTGATCAGTTTCAGACCACAACCTTCAGGGATTTAATGCTGCAAAATTTGGAAAAGTGCATCGTTTTTAAATGTAATTTTTTAAGAATCAAATTGCCTAAATTGTATCTTTTTTTAATATCTGATTCGTGTCTTGCACATTAATTCAATCAGGACTACAAAGTGATAAATATGATAAACATGTTTAGGTAATGTTGTAATCTGCTAGGTCACCATAACCTAAAATTTATCATGAATGACCATTGTAAAATTGATGACTTGACTTCACATACACAGAATTCTCATTGTAAGACCGACCGGGATGTTATATATATACTCACTCTTCAAAACTCTACTCTCATTGTAATAAACAAAAAACTCTACTCTCATTAAACCAATTTTAATACTTAAAACTCATAAACAATGTAGCTTCGATCACATAATCCTCATTTAAAACATGATATATGAAAGATGCACAACAACACTTAAAATCACCCAATAAAATTTTAATTGATGTAAATTTTTTTATTTATCCTCGTACACATAAATCAAACTCGAGTGAAGTTTAGATATAAACCATGTTATTTTATATAAACTTTAAACCTTTTAGAAAGCTGCCACGTGGCACTTAATGACACGACGTAGTTTTAGCCAAATGTAAATTCTAGGGGTGGGCAAAAACCGGTCCGTATTTAAAAATAGTCCGCACCGCACTGCAAAAATGTGTTCGGTTAACCGCGCTGCTTTTGGAAAAAACTAATTTGTTAAAAACCGCACCGCAACTAAATAAAGCGGCGCGAAAGTGGTTCTTTATCTCAAACCACCCGTTTTAAACCGCACCGCACCGCATATATAATTAAATAATTCAAAATTATTACATATAAAAACAAAAACAAATTAATAGACAAGTACTTCAATGAACAGAAGGATGATTCTTAATTATAATGCATTAATAGAGAAGAAGATGATTCTTATAATGCATCAATGAGTCAATTTATGAAGCTAAGAAAACAGAAGGATGTTTTTGAGATTAAGGATGAAGTAGACAAGTACTTCAATAAACCATCTGAAGACCCTTCAAACAAGAATTGCAATCTTTTGGATTGGTGGAAGGAAAATGCATCAAGGTATCCTATTCTATCTAAAATTGTCAATGTCATATTTGCAGTTCCAGCTTCTACAGTTGATTCAGAATCAGCTTTCGGTCTTGGATCAAGGGTGTGGTGGATCCATTTATAGCTACATTAACTCCTAAGATGGTTGAGGGGTTGGTTTATCTAAAGGATTGGCTTAGGGGTGGATCATTTTCCATGTATAAAGAGCCTACGAAAATAGAACTAGAAGTCTATGCGGTGTTTGCAAAATTTAGGATCAGAAACAGGTTCAAGAAAGCCATGAATGATCAGGTATTATTTCTATGTATTGTCAAGTTCATGTTTTTTTATCATCTGTCATAGTGTTTGATTTTATGTTTGATTCATTGAATCTAGTAGTACATATTTCACGTATATATTTAACTTGAGTGAAACTAGTATTTTACGGTAAGTAATCATCAGATTATTAGTACATGTTGTTGGTTTCACTTGTTACTATTTTGCAAAGCTGATGTATTTCACTTATTACTATTTTGCAGAGCTGGTGTATTTCACTTATTACTATTCTTGTAATGAAGAAGGAAAGAAAGTAGTTAAATTATACTTAGAGCTTATTCAGCTTGTTGTGTTATATTTGACTATTTGTGTGTCCTGTAATCAAGGTATGTGTTGTTTCATTTGGGCCGGGCACAATCCAGTGTCCGGGGTTCCTTTTCTTTTATTTTTTAAGTCAACTTTGAAAATTAGTATTTAAACCAAACTGCACCGCACCAAATAGTGGTGCGGTGCATATTTGGTTTTAACTTTTCTAATGCGGTTTGAGAAATTTACAAACCAGTTAATGTGATGCGGTTGCGGGTTTAGCCTTAAACCGCACTGCGCCCACCCCTAGTAAATTCTGACGAAATTCATATCTAAAAATGACTTTAAAAGATAAACCAATCAAAAGACTTAAAATCGTTACTTTTCGCTTCAATTCATCGAAAACAGTTTTTATTCACTGAACATTTAGTTTTAACACTGAATATTTAGTGTTATCAATGAACATTTAGCGTTATCACTTAACATTTAGCTAAAATCACTAAAAATTCAAAAAATGTGTGGACAATTTGAAATTTTTTACAAGATAATATCCAGTTACATAAAACATTTAGTCAAAATACGTGGAATACTTGAATAGGATAAATGTTAAGTGAACATAAAAATTAATTTTTGATGAACTTAAACGAAAAGTAACGATTTGGTCATATCACTAAACATTTAACTCAATAGTTGAACAATAAAACGAAAATTGGAAAAATCATATTACTCTTGACATATAGTGGTTTATAGTTTATTAAAAAAAGATAGGGTTTATATATAATCCATTTTCAATAAAACTCAATTTCATATCCCATATCACTACAAATTTTGGTTCAGTTTTACGACACGAGTTGTACGACGCAATTGGGCGTCGTACAAATCATACGACAAGGAAACGACACATATGCGTTGTATGAGTTATTTGTTTTTTATGTGCGACACTTGTAAGTCGATTTTGTCCTTTTATGTACGACACACATGGGACACTTGTAAGTCAATTTTGTCCTTATATGTACGACACAGATAAGACACTTGTAAGTCAATTCATTTATGTGCGACACAAAATCCTCATTCTTTCTCCTTTACTCACTCCCTTACACACTCGGCTACAACTCTCAATCGACGGACCTTCAACCCAACTCTCAATCGACGGACCTCTCCACGGCAGACACCCGCGCGACGACTGGCGACTCTCAACCATCCTCTGCTCCGAGGTATGTTTCCTAGATCTATATATGCAGCACTCCTCAATCGTCAATTGTGTTTTCTACTTTTCTCATTTTGATTCTGTCATAGTGAACTTAATCTTTGCTCACCTTCTGAAATTGATTGCAAATGATATAAGCAGGGGTCGTGTGTATCGGCGTTGTGCAATTTCAAGCACTTGTTAATCCAAAGTATGTCTGTAAAATCAAATTAGGGCAAATATGCATTTATTCTATTGAAACATCTCAACAATCATCTTTCCTCATTTTTCCACTTCCATATCCGTATATTGTTTCTGGTGAGGTGGAGAATGCACACCAGCTGTTTGACAAAATGCATGTGACAGATGTTGTGCCTTGTAATGCTGTTTTGGGGGCTTTTGCGAGATATGGGAAGGATATGAAAGTGTGACAAAGGTGTTTAATGGAATGGCCATGGTATTAGCATTGATTGTCTGCTGGTTTGAGCTAACCAATGGCTGCCGATTCTATAATGGTAAAAGCTCTATGTTTTCTTCTCTTCAGGTTTATGCTCTTTTTTATCTAACCACTAATTCATTTATGTCATTCATAAGTACGAATGCCAGTTTTTTTTCCTGAAATTACCCTGTTAATATAGGATCATGTCCGAACAAGAATATAAGATGGACTGGAGAGTTGTAAAATTCTTCACTCCTTGGGACCTTCAAAGGTGATGTGACATATATTGGCATGGTTTCTATGATTATTGTTTTGAATGTTCAGCTTTCTAAATAATTTGAAGTTTAGCAATATGATGTACACATAGTGAGGTTATAGACTTTCAATGATAATTGCAAAATCAAACTCTTATTTGTCGTCAGGTGCCTCTACGATGGTCCTGCCTAGCCTTATGCGCTTTCAATTACTCTGATTACTCCGAAAGATTGTTCAGCAGTGAAATTCTGATCATTTTACATAGATGAGAAGATTTGAATGGTGATTTTTTCTTGGATGAGAACTTGATGTAGCTCAAGCTACTGACTTATAGCTATTGTTTTGAATTTCATGTTTGTTTTAAATTGACACGCCTTGGTAGTTTAACTACTCCTGAAACTATATTTGATCGTTTGTTTAAGGTATGCCTGCAAATAAAAGGAAAGCTTTCACTACATGCCTGCAATTTTATTTCTCGAGATTCCCTTTTTCTCTAAATTAATACTGACACATCTCTTCAACCGTGATCCAGGGATTTTGTTTTGGTATTGTGGAGTTTAAGGAGGCAAGTGCCGCACATAAGGCAATTCAGGTAGTTACACTGAGAAAACGATATAGTAATATTTCATCTGGAGTATAAATTATGTTCTCATTCAACTCAACTTGATGTATGCTGTCATTTGGTTTTATACTCATGGTTTGCTTGCATGCAATTCAAGTGGTTGATTTCATTCTTACTTGGGAATGTTCTTTATGGTACTTATAGTTTTGGTTTTTCTAACCCCACTGTAAGATATAAAAGATGGTATTTGCTTGCTTCTGTGGTTCTGCTTTTGTAATTTGATTCTTCAAAGTTAGTTACTTGAGTGATAAATTCCAGTTCTCAACAATGATATACTTGGAGAAGTAGGGTTCCCCATATAAATTCGTGACATGCATTCTCATGTCACAAGATAGTAAATTCCAGAACCCTCGATCAATGATTGTGGGGCATGAAGTATTTCCTCAGGAAAAGAAATCCAATCCACTAACTTTCGAGGTAAGTAATTGCATTTAGCTTTAAACTCACTTCACTGCTGAGCAACTAGATGATCTATTTGATATTACTAGATGTGAGCTAGGATTCAAGTGATGGATGATTATAATTTGTGTGAGAAACTTTGTATCCGATTGAAGTACTAAGGTGTTATGACATGATACAGTTATAGTTCTGTTCATAATTGCATTTAGACATGATACAGCTAAATGAAGCATGAATAGTTCTGTTCATTATTGATGCAACTGTAAATATGCATAAGGATTCTCATTGTGTAAACTGATGATTGATGATGCTATTAGTTTTGATTTATACATAAGGATTCTGTTCATTTTTGCTAGTTATTTAGCTATTCTGATGATGCTGCTCAATCTACCAAGTCACTGATTGGTGATGTTGTACAGGTAGAGATTCCTTTAATAGGTCAAGTCATTGGAGATCATTGCCGCCTCAAAGACTTGTTGCAACTCTGGTTTAACATTGAGCTCTGTCTTTAACATTGCTGCTATCATCGTGTGAAAGGAAGCCAAAAGCCAACTGCTTAAATTTTCTGCTGGAAAGATGGTAAGCCTTATGATAATTATTTCAACTAGCACGAGTCGTTGCTCCCTCTCTGCTTGTGCCCATCGACGAAGGCAAGCTATATGCAAAGCAGGCATGGCAGACCGTCGCCGTAAGGCTAGCTGTAAAAGATCGACGGCGTAAACACCAACAATGACCTCCGGCACGACTAGTTTAGAATTTACATTTTATATATTTGTATAGGTATTACACTTCCTGTTTTTGAAAAATTTATATTTTATCAATATGATAATTGTACAATTTTTATATTTAAATTAATTTGTTTTTATATTAATAATTAATGAATATAAGTAATTATAATTAAAAAATTATAAATGCTATTAACACATTGAGTGAATGTGTCGCAGAACCCTCAAATATATGTCGCACACACATTGCGACAAAAGTGCGTGATTTGTACGACATATGTGTCGTAAATGTGTGAGAGGTGTGTCGCACAAATCGTGCGATATAAATTTGACACTCATGCGACACTATGACGTATTACCGACTCAGTAGTGTCGCACAAAATGTAACGCATGTCTGTCGCACACCTCTTGCGACATAGGTTTGTGCGACACTATTGATTTTTGTCGTAGTACTGACGCACGTACGACACAATTTCGACGCCTTTGCGTCAATTTTTTGGTGTCGAACAACTCAGCCCAAATTTGTAGTGTATCTTGATATTTAAGCATATTTTAAAAAGAATTTAGAATTTTTTTTATCGAAACCAAAAAGAATGCAATTTTTTTTGATAAGGCAAAAAGAATGCAAAATTTTGAATTGTGGTAAATTTGATGAATGGTAAACAGTTTTCGATGGTGATATATTTCGTTCAAATTCTTCAAGGACGCACAAGTCAGAGCCTTTGGCTATCATGCTGAAAATTCAACGCAAACTGCAATACGTACATATACCAATGTGGAAGGTGATGACGTACACTGATGCATCCACACCTGAGTTACCAAGGCCTGCGAGACAACGGATCAAATCTACGAGATATCCTAGTGCGATATTCTCTAGCAATTAATTGAATAGCGTTTAAAACAGTTATTAGCAAAACTGTTGGTGATACATCTGCTAGTATAGCAGCAGTCTCACTCTCACAATAAAAGGCAATGTAATAAGAAACCGAAGGAATCAAGAAATGAATGAATGAATTAGTCAATCCTCTCCTCTCTGTTTCTCTTCCTCTACTTCCTTCCCCAATCTCTTCCCTCCCAACATCCACCTTCTTCCGATTAGTGTTTGTAACATTTTGGTGCTTTCATCAGTTGAACTAACCATGCCGCCAGAAACACGTAGCAACACCACGTCCGAATCCTTATTGGCGCTGTTCAACAACTTCACCGAACTCAGTAATCGCACTCAAACATTGGAGGACTTGATTCAAAATCAGCCAAAGCTATCAAACGCCAAGCTGAGGAGACGGCGAGAAACTCGGCGACCATTGAGCGGATGATGGAGATGCTAGAGAAATTGCACTCGCCTGGACCTCGAGCTGATAAACAACCCATTCCACAAGCCCCACCGCTCCTCCCTACGCCAACACTCGCAACTTACTCCCCAGAATTCCCACATAACCACTCGCCTCGTCAGATGCAACATCAGCCTCATGACTCTCCCTCTAACACTCCGCAGCCGTCAGCGCCACGCATGCCAAAATTGGAAATTCCTTTCTTCGCTGGGGACGGTGTCGAAGGATGGCTTTTTCAAATCGAACGTTATTTCGATCATCACTGTGTTCTTCCGGATCAGAAGCTTACCATTGCTACTTTCTACCTCACTGGCGCTGCCTTAACTTGGTTCCAATGGATGCATTCTACGCATCAAATCAGTACATGGGATGCCCTAAGCTTCGACCTCACGGCTCGTTTTGGTCCCCCAAGCTTTTGGAATGCCGAGGTCCTACTAAATAAGCTCCAACAGACATCTTCCATCACACACTATATTGCTGAGTTTGAAACATTGTCCACTCGCACACCAGGTTTAACAGCATCCAACCTTTTGCATCGTTTCCTCGCCGGGCTTCGTGACGATGTGCACAGAGAAATTGTGTTGCTAAACCCTACAACGTTACAATTAGCCATGGGTATGGCAAGGATCGCTGAACAAAAACTTCAAAGCAGCAAGTCAGCAGTCTCTAGACCGTTGGGGTTCAACACACCTCAAGAAATCAGCCATGGTTCACTACCTAGAAAGTCCACACATTCTACTCCTACCCCGCTCCCAATTACGCGACTTACATTGGCTGAAATGACCGCAAGACGGGAACATGGTCTTTGTTATAACTGTGATGAACAGTTTGTCCCAGGCCACCGTGCAAGGCACGCTTTCAATGCCTTTTATTGGAGGACACAGATACATCACTTAAGGCATGGGAGGGTGACACAATTGTGACTCCAACAGATGATCCACCGCCACATGAGGCCCCAACTCCCCAAGATCGAGCACTGGAGGTTCCCAATATCTCGTTCCATGCTTTAGAGGGTCGCTTCATTCCATGTCCATTGCACCTCCAGGGAAGCTTACTAGGGCAGGGACAGGACAGCACTGACGCAACGTGGGAGAAGGTTACCAACTTGCAGCGCGAGTTTCCGAACTTTCGACTCGAGGACGATGTCGTAACTGATGGGGGTGGCAATGATGCATCCACACTTGAGTTACCAAGGCCTGCGAGACAACGGATCAAATCTACGAGATATCCAGTGCGATATTCTCTAGCAATTAATTGAATAGCGTTTAAAACAGTTATTAGCAAAACTGTTGGTGATACATCTGCTAGTATAGCAGCAGTCTCACTCTCACAATAAAAGGCAATGTAATAAGAAACCGAAGGAATCAAGAAATGAATGAATGAATTAGTCAATCCTCTCCTCTCCTCTCTGTTTCTCTTCCTCTACTTTCTTCCCCAATCTCTTCCCTCCCAACATCCACCTTCTTCCGATTAGTGTTGTAACATACACAATGCATTGTTTTTTGCTCTTGGCTGTTTAGGCGTCAAGGAACTTCTCTCAATTTAGGGAGTTTGCAAGTCGTTACATGATGCGGTCAGGAGGGATTCTCATTTATGGAGGAATATATGCATAGATGGGTGAGTTTCAGGAAGGTGGCTGCGAGCTGCGACAGTTAGATCAAGTACAAGAACTGAACCAGTCATGGTAGATCGCACATGTCTGTGTTTCTGTATCTGATGAATGCAGACAACTCAGAGCATATACACCGGTGAAGAGGAGTAGCACCTCCTTACCTAGCACTTCCTCCTCGATTCTTGCAAATAAGCACAAAAAATTTGTATTATGTAGGAGAAATGCTAGCATATATACCGGTGAGGAGGAGTAGCACCTCCCACCTAGTACTTCCTCCTCGATTCTCGCAACCAAGCACAAAAAAGTTGTAGGAAGTTCTATCAGAAATGCTACTTTAGCTACATATCTTAACTTGAAAGATATCTCACAACCAAGATATGTAGCTAAAGTAGCATTTCTGATAGAACTTCCTACAACTTTTTGTGCTTGGTTGCGAGAATCCAGGAGAAAGTGCTAGGTGAGGAGGTGCTACTCCTCCTCTTTGATGTATATGCTATCATTCTTCTACAACATAATACAAACTTTTTATGCTTATTTACGAGAATCGAGGAGGAAGTGCTGGGTGAGGAGGTGCTACTCCTCCTCACCGGTGTATATGCTCTCAAGTGAAAACTGAGTTGTGCTTAAGTGGGCTTTTGTAGGAGAAATGTGGCATCTGCTTTATGTGCAGTTGAAATCAAGCTTGTGCAGCTTTATTTTGATTCTTTGTTGTAAAAGAAAGTTTCGCATTTGTGTTACTTGTTATGCGGGATTACGTAGTTTTCTAGTTAAAATGTGTAGCTTTCAAGTTGAGATACGTAGCTTTCAAGTTAAGATATGTAGCTTTCAAGTTAAGATACGTAGTTTTCTAGTTAAAATACAAGTTTTCCCGTTAAAATACATAGCTTACTAGTTAAAATACATAGCTTGCTGTTTAAAATTCGTAGCTTTCCAGTTAGGATACGTAGCTTTTCTATTTAAAAATAGCTTTCCATTTAAGATATGTAGCTTTCTAGTTAAAATACAAACTTACTCGTTAAAATACGTAGGTATCTAGTTAAAATACATAGCTTCAGTGGCGGATCTAAGGTTTCAAAACTAGGTGAGCGGAAAAAAAATCATCAATAATAGGTAAAATTCTTGATAAGTCAAAACACAATTCTTACATAGTATTCATCAAGAATTTGATAAAAAAGAGATAAGAATTGTAAATCAAAATACCTAAGACATACCTTACAAGTATATGATGCTCTATTTGAATTGCGCTCTACGATCTCCAATAGACTCGAAATGATCAATCACCGTCTCTGAATCAATATCATCCACATATTCCTTTTCAATGTGAAGCATCATACAACCTGAAAGGTACCCGTCTTCCATCTTGTTTCTAAGCCTAGTTTTTATAATTTTCATAGCTGAAAATGCACGTTCAGTAGTTGCAGTGGAAACGGGAAGTGTCAAGACCAAACGAATCAATCTATCAACCAAGGGAAACAACTTCGCCAACTCTGCTTCAACTAATCGTCTACATAATTGTGCAAGAGAAGACAATTTCTGAAAATCTTTATCAAAAACTACTTGATGCTTATAATGCTCTATCAATGTTGAAAACGACGCTTCTCACGTCCATCAAAAGTTTGTGGATAATTATTTAACTTTGGCTGATGAGGTCCAATAAGAAGATACTCCCTTCGAATACGATCTTGTTCGTTCACCGAAAATGTACAAATCAACTGCCGTAATCCAGGATCAGCTTGAACAGGAGAGTTAGGAGACTCTTTTGGAGCATCAACTATGATTGGAGTGTTACCCGTCTCCGTTTCAGGTGGAATTTCCATTTCATTTATAGGCAAAGAATTAGGAGAATCATTACATGGCATGGGTGTCTCTGATGTAGGGCCTTGATTATCAACATCTTTCTTATAGAAAGAAAAAAGTGTCTTCGTTCCCTTTTTGGAATGATGATCAGACATCCTATATTCAAATAATAAATCAACAAAGTCACAAAAAGTCTAGAAATAAAAAAATAAAAAGTAAAAAACTTTCTGTAGGAAAACTTTATGGAAATAAAAAGTCACAAAAAAATAAATAAAAAGTAAAAAGTAAAACCCTAATCACAATAGGAGGACCGGGAGCATTCACCTTCACCTGGTTGCTGGTTCACAACCAAACGGCAAACACAACACCCGTAATCAAATCAAACACTTCACTTCACGACTCAGCCAGTCAGCCTCACGGCTCACCTTCACCTTCGTCCCGCTACGCACAATCAAGTATACTCAGCGATCTTCGAATTTCAGAATCGTCGGCTTCAAATTTCAGAATCGTCGGCACTCGGCAATCCACACTCTGCGATCTTCGAATTTCTGTTCGTTTATTTTTCACCGGGCTATTTTTATTTTTTTCAATATGGGCCTCTAATTCTTACCGGGCTGCAGCTGGGTTTGCTACAGCTTAGATCCGCCTCTGCATAGTTTTCTATTTAAAATTCATAGCTTTCCAGTTAAAATACATAGCTTTCTATTTAAAATTCGTAGCATTCCAGTTAAAAAACGTAACTTTCTAGTTAAAACAACTTTCTGTTAAAATTCGTAGCTTTCCAGCTAAAATACGCAACTTTCTAGTTAAAATTCGTAGCTTTTTAGTTAAAATACGAAGCTTTTTTAATTTAAATACGTAGCTTTCTGTTTAAATTTTGTAGCTTTTCAAGTTAAAATACGCAGCTCTCTGTTTAAAATTCGTAGCATTCTAGTTAAAATACAAGTTTTCTCATTAAAATACGTAGATTTCTATGTAAGATACGTAGCTTTCTGTTTAAAATTCGCAGCTTTCTAATTAAAATACGAATCTTAAAATAAGAAGATGTGTTACAATTACGAAGATCTGTTTTTTACAAAAAAATATATGCCTTATGCAATATATATAGTTATAATTCATCGCATCCAGACAAGGCCTCAATGCTTGACGAAGTAATCAAGTACTTAAAAAACCTCCAAGCACAAATCCAAATACTGAATTACATCAGTAACATGTTGCAAATGATGGTGCCCTTGGGGATGCAACAGCAACAACTTCAGAACCCGATGTTCCTTTTAGCACAAACGTGAATGAATATGAACATGGGGCTTATGGGCATGAGAGGAATGCTAAACATGATGAACACGCCTCGATCAATGGCTCCAGGGTCTGTTCCACAGCAATTTCACCCTTCTTCATCTTCGAATCCCACATTTCCTCTGTCATGAATTGAGAAAAAAAAAGCCGGCAAGGACGAGGTGTGTGCTGTACAATTACCGAGAAAGAAAATAGTGTCTCAAAGCCATGATTGTGGATGGCGCAAAAGCCGGCAAGTACTGCAATCTTGGATAAATCTCCAGAGCTAGACCTGCAGAGTTATCACTACTTACTTAACCTAAAAAATTAATTAAACAAGTAGTGGTTGGGTGGGATAATTTGATAGAATGTGTTCCTCAGTTGAGCAAGAAAATGGCTAAGTAAATTACATTAAGAGGACAACATTACAGATCACTTGGTCTATATAGCTGTTACGAAATGAAAGCATTATAACAAATCAGAGTTGAAAAGGAACTGATTAATTAATAAAGCTTTTATTTACACACAGAATTTTTTTCAGAGAGAATTTTCACAGCTGCTGAACCTTCCCGTTCCAATGTCTTTGTGACAATATTGTTGGGATTGAACAGGAGAAATACTGTAAAATTGAATTGTTATTATTGAATGAAAATACTTAGGCAAATATAGCTTTTATAAAAGTACCCGACCCATTATTTTAGTAACGGCTAAACCCATTAATCCCACTACTAATTGAGTCATTCAAAACATATAAAACCTATCTTCAACACCCTCCCTTAAACTGAACGTGTTAATGTTCAGTTTACAATGATCTCGATACACCCTGACTGAGCTGCTCAACTGTTTCATGTTGACTGGTTCTTCTGACCATCAACTCTCTCATGGTTTTTGCTCCTAAGCTGCTTCTCTAGCGCCATTCCTCGATACCGCAGTATCAGTCATCTCCTCAACAAGCAAGGCATTGCTCTTCTTCACTTCTTGTTGTATGACTAGAAACCAAGTCTACTTCACTCATAGACTTTACTATCCGTACTAGGCAAGTAACCCATCTTCCTCATAGGTTTTCACTCTAAACAGTTTCCTGAGCACACTCTCGAAATTGCCCATCAGCTAATCATCGCATCATCTCTCTTTCAAACAGCATGACAACTACTGGCTTGTTTCGGTAAGCGACTCGCACCCACAACGATAACAAAAACTGTTACCAGCAACTTAGTGTCATGAGCTCTCCATCATCTCTTTCATCACCAAACTGCTGTTGCAGCACTCATGAAACATCATCCATGCTTCATTTTCTGTCACCGTACCGACAAGGCTTTCTCCTAGCCTCTCTTGGATTCACTCCCCCACTCAAATCACACCTTGACATTTTAAAATGTCCTTCCAACACTATGTGAATCAATCTCATGCTCTCCTCCGAACAAATGCAATAAGCCTTAATGGATGACATTCATGTCACCATCTTCTACTTCACCAAACTATGAACTAATAACCTCCAACTTTTTCTTCTCCAAAAACACTCTATTTCTTTAAGCCGAGCTTTCAATATTCACATTCTTTGCCTTTATCCTCCGACCCTTTCACATCAGACAGAGTAGCTTGACAATGTCAGCTTCAATCATCTCCATTTGAGGCCAATGTCTAACTTGGTCACAGACACATGTTACTGAGCTTGGCAGCACCATTCTCACGAGATGAGCTGATACTTTACACCTTCAGTCTTTTATTCAACTTAACTTGGCACTTCTCTCAGTGCTTCCATTCATCACAGCCATGAACAATTACCAATCAAATCATTGCCTGCAGTGAAAGCCTTGCTCTTCTTTAAAGCCTTTCTGCCAACCTGCGCCCGACACCTTCATCTCCGTCTCAAACCCGGCCCATCTGTCAGCGCCTCTTTGTCACTGCCAATCACAATGCTTGACTCGTCGCATCTTCTGTTCCTCACCACTTAAGTTGCACAGTCATCACGCTCTCATCATCACTTTGTAGTAACAAAACATTCACCTCCACGACACTGTACACATCGTCTTGTGTCACAAATAATAATGGTGGCCATTCCACCACTGGGGCTTTCTTTGGTGTCACGCCATCATGTCCTTTGTTGCGACTTTTATATTCATGACCGCTGCACAAACTCGCCAAACCTCAAGATCCAAGTCCTCTTCTTGGACGCCACCAGTCAGCGTGATGACCTCTTCACGGCTCTTTCATCCGCTTCTAAAGCAAGACCAAAATCACTACATCCATTCTCCTGCTCGACATCATATGAATACTCAGCGCATAAAATTTTCCAAGCTCCTCTAAAGTAGGCATCATATCTCTTGCGAACAAGCTCATTCGTGGAGCCATTTTCAATCTCATGAGCTTGACATCAACTCAAGCTCCTGCTCCTCATCTCTGGTCCTCTTCTTCTCCACACCATCAACCTCACCTCACTTCATTTTGCTAGCACACCTCCATCCCTAAATACACCACTCTCATCACCTGCAAAGTCACCTCCAAGAATGAACAACCATACATCAAGCCACATATGGGCAGAGTGCGCACCATATAACCTCATCTCATCAGCAATTATCCATTGCTACTGCTGTACAAAAAATGCTAGCCATGAAAGCATCATCTTTATCTGCTTCATCTTTTGATCAGCAGCTATGCTTCTCCATCTCGGAATTGTATCTTCAAAAACATCTTCATCCTCATTAAAATTCACCTCGGAATTGTATCTTCACATGTTGCTGAAAATCCATATTGTTGTTAAACACTCTAGAGACTCAACTTTACTCTTCTTCCATGGTTACTTAGCTTCGTCGCCGCCAAATTCAGATCCGCATCATGAGTATCTGTGCTGTCTGTTTCTCTCAACCGCAGCAGCGTTCTCCGCCTCAAAGCGACCTCCAACATTTGCTGAAATTGCGTATCTCAGCACTGCAGACGACGCAAAATGGGGCATCAACTTCGGACAACTACTGAAGATGCCATCATCATAGTGACAATCTTCCTCTCTTTTACAGCTTTCTTGTACTCGATCTTGAGTCTCATCACCCAAGACATCCAATTATTATCATCTTCCTACTCATCTGCTATCACCATTCAAAGTGTATTAGACTCAATTGAAGACTGCAATTTCTTCACTACTAGCACTCCACTAACACCAAAGTAGATTCATCATTATCCTCCAAAATATCATCATCATCAGTGACCAGAGTCCTCTGCAGCATCTTCCCAATCAATACCTCAACCAAAGCCTCCTTTTGTTCACGCTGCTGGACTCATTCACATGCACTATCCAGTATCTTATGAATCATAGGGCACAACATGATCAACAGCAGACGAATTTCAAATTCACCATCTTTCAAACCATAAATTTTCTCTTTAGCATTTTCACGAACACCATATCTGTATAATCCATAGCTCTGGCCTCTCAGTTCACCAAGTCATCTGCATCCAAAACTGACCACGCAAGTCTCCAATTTCTATCACAACATTCTCCTTTCTCTCTTCAGCATAATCCGATGTTGCTTGCTCCGTCAACTTGACTTGCAGTAAGACACAATTTCAATTTGAAATTCAGGGACTGATTCGTCATCATCCATGCTTCCGCACACATCACGATCTGCGGAGGCTGAGAGTGCGACCATCGCTCATTCCCAATTACCAACACCTTCGGCTCCGCTGATGCTACTACTTCTCTACGCGGACGCGCATCACTGTGTCGTTCCCGCAAGCGATAACTGTCTGGAACCGCATGTAAGCTTCTAGAATCAGCGGCTTTGGCTCACGACCACTTCATCTGGAATTACACTTTCTAATTTACTTAACCCGGCTGACAGCAGCGTCACCGCTACTGCTGGCGGAACAAGATCAGAACACACGTTCTTGTTGGGATTGGACATGAGAAATAATGTAAAACTGAATTTTTATTATTGAATGAAAATACATAGGCAAATATAGCCTTTACAAAAGTAACCGATCCATTATTTTAGTAACGGTTAAACCCATTAATCTCACTACTAATCGACTCATTCAAAACATATTAAAACCTATCTTCAAAAAAAAATTGCGCTTCAGTGGTGATTAATGGTGCCGAAAGAGGGGCAGATTGACAGAGATGTCTGATGAGACTTGTGCTTCAGTGGTGGATATATGATGCCAAGAGACTTGAACGGGTGGAGGTGTCTCACAAGATCGCGTTTCGAATTTTAAAAAAATTATACTAGATGATAGCTATTTTGTACTGAATCAATTGTACCCACCAATAAAAAAAAAATTGAGTTGAAGAAAGTACAATATCGCAAAATGTAGCTCGCAGAGGAGTATCAAAGAATGGCGTAGCCTTCTATCAAAGAAGATAAGTCATGAAGAATATCACTGGAAACCAAATGGCGAATCATTACAACAAATATTACCTCATTTCCACAAAAACGATTACAATGAATAAAAATTAAAGTGTGACCCTTGGACAAAAATGCATTCATAATGAAAAATCTCGTAACAAAAAGGTAACATAAAAACAATAAAAATTTAAGTGAAGAAATGAACCGTTTACCTTCTTCTCTCTTAGAGCATCCGCACCCGTTATCTCATTGAGACGGACCTCACCCAGAACTTCCTCACGAATAGTGATAAATATGCATAAAAAGTTTGTATTATGTTGTAGGATGTTGTATGAGAATGCTAGCATATACGCACACCGTCTCATTGAGACGGACCTCATGGAGAACTTCCTCTCTCGATTCTCGCACCCACTCACAAAAAGTTTGAGGAAGTTCTCTTAGAAATTCTCCTGGAGCATTTCTAGGAGAACTTCACTTTACTTTTTGTGAGTGGGTGCAAGAATCGAGAGAGGAAGTTCTCCATGAGGTCCGTCTCAATGAGACGGTGGGTGTATATGCTAGCAATCTCATACAACATCCTACAACATAATACAAACTTTTTATGCTTATTTATCACTATTCGTGAGGAAGTTCTTGGTGAGGTCTATCTCAATGAGATAACGGGTGCGGATGCCCTTAGGTTTTCCTTTACAGTAAACCTAAAGTGAGTGATTTTGCTTCGTTCGATTCTCCCGAATCAGAACGTTTAGTGTTCTCCTTTGTGAATTTAGCGAAACTGTGGTGGCCTGTGGTTTTTGTCAGCTTTCTTTGAGTCCGTTTTGCCTCTGGGTTACGCTTCCGACTCTGCAGCTTCGATTTCATAGTTGGCGCAGGGTGCGATTGATGTTATTTCCTACAGCTGAGAATCATGACGATCCTTGCTTGAAATTGCAGGGGGTTGGGGACTCCCCTTGCAATTTGAGCTTTAAAGGACGTGGTGGCAGCGTCCAAGTCCCAAATCGTCGGCTTGATTGAAACAAAGGCGACGAAGAAGAGGTGTGAAGAAGTTAGGTTAAAGCTAGGATTTCAAAATGTTTTCTGTGTTCCTGCCCGTGGGAGGTCTGGTGGACTTGCTCTCTTTTGGAATGATGTTTTGGAGGTAACAGTCCTAAATTATTCATTCTATCACATTGATTTTCTAGTGCATGCTACTTCTATTTTTCGAACAACACTGTTCTATGGGGCCCCGAGAGCTGTTGATCGTTACAAGAGTTGGTCTCTTATTCGACGACTGCACTCTCTGTACAACCACCATGGTGTCTATTAGGTGACTTTAACGAAATCTTAAGATTTGGAGAAATGTCAAAGAATGGCTGGCAGAGAAAACACTTGATTATGCAATTCCGTAAGGTGGTCCATGACTGTGACCTTTCAGATTTACCATTCCGGGGTAGCCGTTTTACTTACTCAAATCGTAGAAGATTATCTGAGGAGACCAAATGTAGACTCGATATGGTTCTTACTAGTCCAGAGTGGAGAAAACTTTTTAATGCCGCTATGGTGTACCATCTGACTACTTTTCATTCGGACCACGGTCCCATTCAACTCTCTCTTACCAACTCGTTGCCTAAAAGGAATGGTATGTTCAGATATGAAACGATGTGGACAAGAGATCTGAGATTCAAAGAAGTAGTAAGGCTCCAATGGTCAAAACTGAATAGCGGATCAAATATGATGGAAAAACTTGAACTTCTTCAGAACCCAATTCGAATGTGGAACACTAATGTTTTTGGAAATGTTAATGAGAAATTAAGGGGCCTTCGAGCAGACTTGAAATGTATTAAGGAGATGCCTAAAACAGAGGAGATGATTCAGCGGGAGACTGAAATCTCGGCTGAACTTAATGAGTGGCTTTTACGTGAAGAGCAGATGTGGCAGCAGCGATCCCGAATTTTATGGCTTAAAGATGGTGATAATAATACCAGCTTTTTTCATAGAAAAGCTACTGCTAGACGCAGAGCTAACACAATACATCATTTGCGTAACAGTGCTGGAGACCTTTGCAGTGATCAGGCTTCCATGGAAGCCATCGCTCTTACATATTTCATGCAACTCTTCACGTCTAAAGCTATCTGTTCCACAGAAGTACTGGCCAGTCAGTTGGCTACCCTATCACGTAGAGTTACTTCACATCATAATCAGATCGTAAATGCTCCTTACACTGAGCGGGAGATCTTTGCGGCTTTGTCTCAGTTAAATCCATTCAAAGCGCCGGGCTTAGATGGTTTTCCAGCAGACTTTTTCGAAAAGCACTGGGATATTGTCAAACATGATTTTTGCAAATTATGCCTTTCAGTACTTAGCTCTGGCTTTGTTCCTGCTAAACTTAATGACACTTTATTGGTTCTTATTCCCAAACAGAAAAAATTGATTGAGAGGATGGAGGATCTGCGGCCTATCAGTCTGACCTCGGTGGCTTCTAAGGTGGTGGCTAAAGTGCTAGTAAATTGATTGCAAAGTATTCTTCATGAGGTAATAAGTGTTGAGCAATCAGCTTTTGTTAAGATTCGACTAATCACTGATAATTTCATATTAGCACACGAGTGTTCACACTTTATTAAAAACTGCAAAAGAGGGAGAACTGTTTACGGGTCTTTGAAACTTGATATGTCAAAAGCGTACGATCGAGTTGAATGGTCTTTTCTGGAAGGTGTGCTGCTGCAACTAGGCTTTGATGCATCCTGGGTCTCTATTGTCATGAATTATGTGAAATCGGTGAGAAATTGTGTTAGGGTTAATGGTGTCATGTCGGACATTTTTGAACCAAGTAGGGGTCTTCATCAAGGAGATCCTCTGTCTCCTTATTTGTTCATTATCTGCACTGAGTGGCTGAGCCATGAGCTGCATTTACTGCATCAAAACCAAAGGATGACAGGGTTAAGAATCTGTCGACGCTATCCCTACATCTCGCATTTATTCTTTGCAGATGACGCCTTATTATTTTTCAAAGCCAATAATTATACGGTTGAATGCATTAAAAGTCTTTTGCACAGATATGAACAGGTTTCTGGACAAATGGTAAATTATGAGAAATCAGCACTAGTGCTAAGCCCGAATGCATCTGACCAAGTGAAAATTGTGTTCCAAACTTTCTTGTCTGTACAGATAGTTGTCAGCCACACTAAATATTTGGGCCTTCCCCTATTACTTGATAGAAAGTGGTCTTCCAATTTCTCTAGCCTACTCGACAGAGTATGGAATAAAACTAATGGATGGGGAGCAGATAGGTTATCTTGTGGTGGTAAAGAAGTTTTGATAAAGTCCGTTCTACAAGCTATTCCTCAGTCCTTTATGCACTGTTTTTTACTTCCTGAGGGTATCTTGTCTAAGATGCAGAATATTATTAACGCATTTTGGTGGAGAAATAGTCAGACTGCTAAACCTATTTTGTGGGTCAAATCTGATCTATTGTTTGAATGCAAAGAAGGTGGATTGGGCTAAACAAGCCTGGAGGATTTACAAAGACCCATCATTACTGCTGAGTAAAGTTTTAAAAGGACGTTATTTTCATGATACTGATATCTTTCATGGAGCTACAGGTCACAGGCCATCCAGGTGCTGGAGAAGTATCATCAGATCAATTGAGATACTAAGAGAGGGTTGTGAAGTCACCAATGAAGGTACCTATGAGTGGAAATACTCCAGTTCATAGCAGTATGATATTCGAAGTGGTTACAAGTTGGCATGTGACATTAACAAGGTCACGAATGGTACTCATGAAGGAACCTCAAATCCTGAGAATCTCAAATCTTTTTGGAAATCTTTGTGGAAGATGCCTTTGCCAAGAAAAACCAAAATTTTTGGATGGCGATGTTATCACCAAGCTCTTGCAGTAGGCTCGAACTTGTACATACTGAACTTAAGAAAGTGTTTTAGTTGTCCCTTTTGCCACTATGTTATTGAAATAGAGGATCATCTGTTCCTCAAATGTTGGTTGTCCAAAGCAGTATGGGAAGGGATCAACGTACAAAAATGGGATGTGGTACAAAAATGTAACAACCTAGCAGACGTTATCTACTTTTGCTGTACCAAACTCACAGTACATCAAGCAGCTTTATGCTTAGTTGGTCTTTGGTATATGTGGTATGTGCGGAACAAGGTCAAGCATAGTAAACTCTCCTTTACTCCTAATGAAGTAACCTACAGAATCGTATCTCTGACAGCAGAATACATGAAAGCTTGCAAAGATGTCACTGGAAGTTTATTGTCGTATTCGGACTTCGTTTGGAAGCCACCACCCCCTGGTTTAATAAAAATAATTTGTGATGCAACCTGGGACGCAGCTGGCAGCAAGGGGAGTGTTGGTATCATAGCTCGAGATCACGAAGGAAGAGCGTTATCAATGAGAGCTAAACATTCAATCTACTGCAGGACAAGTTTTGAGAGCGAAGGGGTTGGAGTCTTGGAAGGAATTAAATTGGCAAAAGATTTGAAAGCCGGCCGTGTCATCTTTGAATCAGATTGCTCTGAAGTAGTTCAAAGACTTGTACGTATAGATATAGCTCCGGGTGAACAAACACAATGGTACATCAGATGTCTTGAAGAGCTGGATAAGCACCCGGGATGGAGCATTGTCACTATCCAAAGGGAAGCTAATGACGCTGCGGACCGAATTGCCAAAAATTCCAGGAGCAACAACTGGTCTTGGGATACTTTAAACGCTATCCCTCTCATTCCATTTTAGTTGTATCTCCTGTCTTTTTGTAATAGCAATGCCCTGTTTCTATCCCCAAAAAAAACATAGTAAGGTCTGACTCACGAATTATGATCAATTTAGTACAAGTTTTACTATCCTTCTGGCTACTAATATGACGGGAATCGTGCGTATTATGATCATCTACTACCAATACTAAACTACCCACCTTGATACGCATTATGATAAATTATACTACGAATTATAGGAATTATACTACGCATCTTTACAGTATGATACACATCTTATACTAGCAATCTGTACAGTAAATTATACTACGAATTATACTACGCATCTTTACAGTATGATACACATCTTGATAAATTATACTACGAATTATGATACAGTCGCAACATGGCTACGAATTATACTACACATCTTTACATTATGCTACGCATCTTGCTGAATGATATTACGTATTTTAGCATTCAGCCCAAATCGATAGAGCTTATTAGCATGTAACCCTCAAAAATCGCAAGGTACTCATTGGAAAATTGGGTTTCAATTTATCCAACCCTAATAAGATGTGATAGTAAAACGTAGCGATAGGAAACACACCGTATACTTGAGTATATTTGTTTGGCGGAGGGTTCGATCGATCTTCCATGGCCGTCGTCAATTCGGATGTGAGTCGCTACGAATTTTGATCTGGAGTTTTCGATGGCCGTTTTCCATCTTCCATGGTCGTCGTCAATTAGGTCGGGAGTTTTTCAGTTTCGCAATTTTGGGAATCTACAGGATCGAGATTTTAGAGAAATGGGTTGTGACTAAATTACCCTCTTAAGCGTCGATTATGGTTATTTTGAATATTAATTTCTGTGTAATCTTGGCCGTTCATTAAGCAAGATCATTGGACTGGATTAATTCTCATTTCTCACTATAAGCCCACTTCTCACCAGATCTTAACCCTTAACATTATGTATATGCGTTGATCAGATACGATTTAAAATTTAGAAGACGTGTAAAAACTAGCTTTTGTTGGACCCTTTGTGTTTTGATGATAACAAACACTTAACTAATAATCTACTTGAGTGTGCAGAAATCACTGTCTGACAGGTAGGTTTACCGGACATCTCTGAGAGAGAGAGAGCAGAGCTGCGAGAGAGATGCGTTCTGTGTGAGGGACTGACAGAACCACTTGTCGTCAAAGCGATTCTGCAAATAAATTTATAGTCCGCTACTTGCAACTATACTACTGGGTAGTACTTGGTAAGTAGGGGTCGAACCCAAGGGAACTAGGGGAATAATTATTCTTCGGGGGGATTACGCAGCGTGGGAACGTGTTTAAGGTCGGTTGGTTGGTTTTAAAGCTACCAGCTATTTTGATTGATTGATTGGTTGGTTGGTTGATTTTAATACTGGAAAGTAAATTACTATTTTAATGATTAAGAGAAATGTTCGGTTTCAGGGGACTTGTATTATATCCTGTTTATCATTGACCTTTAGTGACTCTCCTAAGTATTCAAACGGTGTATCAAGGCCATTCCAAGCACTCAATTTGCGTACACTGTCTAGCCTATTCCAAGGACGTAGAACACTTATTCTATTTAGACTAATACTCCATTCCCGGTTATATTAGCCTATGTGCATCCATTTGATCAATCATTCCCGATCAACCAAATGGTGTTTAGGATGAGTCAAACTTCTCAGATAAGCTTTGCCATTCCAAGCATCCACTTATCCGTACAAGTTTACGAACCCCCATGGTGAGCTTTTCCATTCCAAGCGTCCCCTCAACCATGGACGTTCTGACTTAATATATGGCACATAGAATAAGTTTTGAATACTTAGACTAGACACTAAGTTTAATAGTCTTAAAACATTTTATAATACAAGTGCGCCCCTTAGACCGAACTACTAGTTTAGCTACTATTCATCGCGCTAAACATTATACTAAGGAAATTAAAGACAACAGTTAAATAAATTAATACTAAGAGAAACTTACAACCGTTGAAGCGCCAAGGGAGCTTTCCTTTATTTCCAAAGCAAAATTACAACATTACAAATATTACAACTTCTAGAGAGAGAAGTGAATTTGAGAATTGGTGTGTGAAATGAGGAGGAGGAGCTCCTCCTTTTATAGCCAAAATGGGAGGAGATGGGTGGTGGAGATGGATGCACATGTCTTTTGATCCAAGGGAGGAGAAGGGAGGGGGAGGAGGAGGTGACATGTGGAGGAATAGTGAAGCCGCCGGTCCCTCCTCCCATAGCCGCCGGTTGCCGGTGGTCCAAGGGGGAGGAGCTCCTCCCTTGGCCACCTCCTTGAGTGGTGGCCGGTCATCCTTGCCCAATGTGTGAGTTTGTACAGTTTTGTGCAGTCTTTTCACAAAACTGTCAATGTGTTCCTTCCCCGGTCTGTCTTGACTCCACTCCTGATTCTTCTGATTAATTTGTTCTGGTCAATTTAACGTCAGGATCCTTGATATTTCTTCAGTCGGCATATGATCTTGACCTTGGATTGACTCTTGTTATCTTTTCAGCTTAAAATCCTCTCCTTAGCGTGTTTTCACTTCAGTCTCTAAAATGCCCTGTGAAAATATATCGGGACTAACACGTAGATGTTAGATAGACAAACAGTCTAATTAAGGGGGTTTTACTGTGTTTCTGACTCGTATAACTTTGGTCCATCAGATTACCCCCCACTTTTAGTTGTTCGTCCCGAACAATGCTATTAAAGGGCGTAAGTTCTAATTTTTGCTTTGGAATATGAAAATTAGACTGTGGTACTTGATCTATCCTAATTCATGCATTGCTTACTTATTACCAAATTAAACTGCGTAAATAAATAGAAGGAACTTAATACTTGTACCTCCGTGCTGAGATGCAAATTATATTGGATGTCTCGGGAGATAGCCCTTTTTAGGTTCCTGGACTGCAACCTCGGGATCGTCTCTTACTATATGGTTTTCTGGTAGCTTTCTCTAGCACGTGATTCGATTCGGGTTTCAGTGAGTTGAGCCTTTTTGATTTTCTTCTTTGGCGAGGGACTGCTTTTTTGTTGTAGTGAATCGGCCTTTGGCCTTTGATTTGACTTTTTTGAGTGCTTCACTTTTGCTCGGTTAAAACCTTCACAATTTTGGGCCTTTGGCCTCTTTTGATTTGCTTCATTGAGCTTTTCGTCTTTTTGTGATTGCTAGTCCATTTTCTCGAGCCTTTTTGGGAGGTCCAATCATCGCCCGCAAGCCTATGGAAATACCTCCCCGCTCCTCTCGTCTTTGTCGTTTTGCGCGGGTCAAGATGAGGGTCGCTCATCTATTTTCTCGGCTATTTTGACTAGAGAGAGAACGGTCTGATTCCCGTCCTCGCCTTTGCATAGATGCTTCTTGGCGGAGTTGACTTCAATTATTCACTGAAAACCCGAAGTGCAGCCTCCACTGACTTCGAAAACCATATAGTTTGATCTGATCCTTTGATTGCTTCCCAAGTCCTTCTAGGGCGGTTTATGTCAACTCCACATCCCTAGTTATCTCAGCATAAAGGACAAATGGAAAGTTACATTCTAAGTTTTTAAACAGTTGAATTTTCACAAGGTTAATGCATGAATTATGATTTATCTTTTTCACATTCTTAAGTTCATATTTTCAAAAAGGTACTATTACTAAAAAAAGAAAAACAGCCACATGTTATTTATGTACACAGGTGGTTCTCACCCCCCACTTTTGAACGAAGGCGTGCCTTAGTTCAAAAGTCATGCAGGCTTAAAACTAAATACTGAATTTAAAAGACAGAAATTAAAGTGCGGAAAAGTAAGATAGTGTCGGGTTACCTCCCGACCAGTGCACTTGTTTAACGTCGTTGGCTCGACGATACCTCATCGTGGATTACTGGTTTGGGTCCCATGGGTGGCTGAGGTCAAACTTTGCCACTGTCCCGGTGTTGGTTTTCGCCTTGCTTTTTCCTGATTTCTTGTTTAGGTTGGAACTCCACGGTTTTGGTGCTTTTTCTTTCCATAGTTTCTGAGAAGGCTGGGGACCTTTTACCATAACTGCTGGTTCAATGAGCCGTGCTCTCTTGTTTTTCCTTCCGGGCTTCCATTGCACCGGGCCATGTCTTTGTCGCTTCTTAGTGTATGGCCGGTTGGCATCTTTGTAGTTTTGGAAGTTTAGTCTTTTGCCAAGCGACCTTAAGCATGCGCCCTTGCTAACCCTCTTCTTTGTGGCAGAGATGAATTGCCATCCTAGAACGAGTGAGTTTTCAGCCGGCTTTTCTTGGCTCATGACGAGAGAGTGCTCCATTGTTGGCTTTTCTTGCCTTTGTCCCGCTTCCAACTCGCCTTGCACCTCCTTATTGATCACTTTATCTTCAGGGGCTGTGATCTGTATACAAACCGAGGGGACAAGTTGGGAGACTTTCACCACAAGGGCTAGGTCTTTCTTGAGCAGTTCTTCAGTGAGGGCCGGGCCTAATTTGGCCGATTCCTCTTCGGTTATTTGTGAGTCCTCATCCTCAGTTGGCTCCGTGGGCTCCAATGTTGGCTCCTTTAGAGCCGCCTCCACGTCCATTACTGCCCCTGTACTGGTGTCTTCTTCCAGGTTTGTTGCGGGCAAGCTCGCAATGGGTGTGGTGTTGGGCTCGTTTTGCACTGAGTCTACTTCCATCGTCGGTGCCTTATCTTCAGTTTGGTGCCACTGACCCTGTTTTGTGTTCTTTGCCAAATCATTTATGAGGCGCCAGGCTTCACCTATGGTTAACTTCCTGAGTGAACTCCCCGTTACATCATTAAATCTTTTCCGCTCAAGTGGCATCATTCCACCGAGAAATATTTGAAGAAGATTGAGTCTGGTGAATCCATGGTGCGGGTAGCTCTCTATCATGGAGTGAAAGCACGCTAAGTACTCGTCCAAAGTTTCGTCCCGCGATTGCTTAGTGTCGATGATCTCTTCGCGGAGTAGCGAAACATATGCCTCATTGTTCCAAGGCTCGTGATCGTAGTAGGAAGGCATGGCGAAATTTTAAAAGAACAACTATCCATTAACTAGTTCCCCGGCAACGGCGCCAATTTGACAGAACCGCTTGTCGTCAAAGCGATTGTGCAAATAAATTTATAGTCCGCTACTTGCAACTATACTACTGGGTAGTACTTGGTAAGTAGGGGTCGAACCCAAGGGAACTAGGGGAATAATTGTTCTTCAAGGGGATTACACAACGTGGGAACGTGTTTAAGGTCGGTTGGTTGGTTTTAAAGCTACCAGCTATTTTGAATGATTGATTGGTTGGTTGGTTGATTTTAATACTGGAAAGTAAATTACTATTTTAATGATTAAGAGAAATGTTCGGTTTCAGGGGACTTGTATTATATCCTGTTTATCATTGACCTTTAGTGACTCTCCTAAGTATTCAAACGGTGTATCAAGGCCATTCCAAGCACTCGATTTGCGTACACTGTCTAGCCTATTCCAAGGACGTAGAACACTTATTCTATTTAGACTAATACTCCATTCCCGGTTATATTAGCCTATGTGCATCCATTTGATCAATCATTCCCGATCAACCAAATGGTGTTTAGGATGAGTCAAACTTCTCAGATAAGCTTTGCCATTCCAAGTATCCATTTATCCGTACAAGTTTACGAACCCCCATGGTGAGCTTTGCCATTCCAAGCGTCCCCTCAACCATGGACGTTCTGACTTAATATATGGCACATAGAATAAGTTTTGAATACTTAGACTAGACACTAAGTTTAATAGTCTTAAAACATTTTATAATACAAGTGCGCCCCTTAGACCGAACTACTAGTTTAGCTACTATTCATTACGCTAAACATTATACTAAGGAAATTAAAGACAACAGTTAAATAAATTAATACTAAGAGAAACTTACAACCGTTGAAGCGCCAAGGGAGCTTTCCTTTATTTCCAAAGCAAAATTACAACATTACAAATATTACAACTTCTAGAGAGAGAAGTGAATTTGAGAATTGGTGTGTGAAATGAGGAGGAGGAGCTCCTCCTTTTATAGCCAAAATGGGAGGAGATGGGTGGTGGAGATGGATGCACATGTCTTTCGATCCAAGGGAGGAGAAGGGAGGAGGAGGAGGAGGTGACATGTGGAGGAATAGTGAAGCCGCCTGTCCCTCCTCCCATAGCTGCCGGTTGCCGGTGGTCCAAGGGGGAGGAGCTCCTCCCTTGGCCACCTCCTTGAGTGGTGGCCGGTCATCCTTGCCCAATGTGTGAGTTTGTACAGTTTTGTGTAGTCTTTTCACAAAACTGTCAATGTGTTCCTTCCCCGGTCTGTCATGACTCCACTCCCGATTCTACTGATTAATTTGTTCTGGTCAATTTAACGTCAGGATCCTTGATATTTCTTCAGTCGGCATATGATCTTGACCTTGGATTGACTCTTGTTATCTTTTGAGCTTAAAATCCTCTCCTTAGCGTGTTTTCACTTCAGTCTCTAAAATGCCCTGTGAAAATATATCGGGACTAACACGTAGACGTTAGATAGACAAATAGTCTAATTAAGGGGGTTTTACTGTGTTTCTGACTCGTATAACTTTGGTCCATCAGGGACACACCGACATTGTGACAAGATCGGATCTGGGAAGATATTCTCGAGATACAAATCGAAGATACACGAGTATATGCGTGTAATATTTGATGAGGAATATTCCTGTCAGTATATACACGGATATACGTCTAGTATATACGAAGAGAAGACACATGCCAGATTTGGAAAGGAAATATGTGACATGGTTAAGATATGGAAATATCTTAACCATATCATATCTGCTGGATAGCAATCAGATCTGAGACAGAGATCAGATCTGCCGAGTGAAGACTACTATAAAAGGAGGAGTCTTCAGTTGTAAATGCGGCTTTTGGAGAGAGAAAATCGAAGATTGAAGAGACGATCAATTCCGGAGCTGACGAAGTGCTGCTGTGTGCGGATAAGATGAAGATCGTGTTAGTTGATACTTTGAATTGAGTAGTATTGTTAACTGTCACTGAGTGAGACAAGGTGTAACAAACTACAAGCATATTCTTTCATCAATAACACAGATCTTGAAGCCCTTCTGGAACTGTCCAGAAGGCAAGTGGTTTTCAGCCTGTTGCAAGGATTGCAATAAGGTTTCCACTCTAAATCGTGAGTATTTACTTTCCGTACGATTTCCGGTGTTTGAGTTAATTTCCGCTACCATCTGTCTGAGGAATACCACTCTGTGATCTCCCTCACATAGACGGCTAACCTAACGATCCAACAATTGGTATCAGAGCTAGGTTGGCTCTAGATTTTGTGTTAGCCTTTGCAGGAAATCATGTCTAACGGAAGCGACTCGTTCTGGAAGCCGCCGATGCTCAGCCCATGAGAGTATGACTGGTGGAAGGATCAGTTCGAAGCTCATGTGTGTTCCCTGGATGGGAAGCTGTGGCAAGTATTTGAAAAGGGCAACTTCCCTATCCTGGATGTGACAGATCCTGCCAAGCCGAAAGAGAAGGAGAAAGACAAGTACACAGATGCTGACTACAAAGCTCTCCGGCAGAATGCCAGTGCTAAGAAGGTTCTATACATGGCCCTCTCCCCAGGAGACCAGGTGAAGATGGCTGTGTACAAGACTGCAAAGGAGCAGTATGATGGACTTGCTAGATTATACGGGGGAAACGAGGACATAAAAAGGAACAAAATCCTAGCTGCCACAAAGGATTACGAATCTGTCGAACAACGCAAGGACGAGTCTCTAGATGACTTCTACACCAGATTTCAAGTCATTGTCGCACAGTTGAACTCCCTGGATGAGGTTCTCCCGCAGTGGAAGATAACCCATCAGTTCATGCAAGCTCTCAGCTCTAGATGGGATACAGTGACCACGACTCTCCAGGCTCAGAAGGGGATTAAAGATGTCACCCTGGAAGAACTTGTGGCGAATCTGCAAAGCTAAGCCGGGATAGCAGAGAGAAAAATGGCAAGGAGGCAAGCAGGCGAATCTCAAGCTATATCATTAAAAGTTGAGAAGGCTTTGGATATAGCACAGGTGAGTATGCCATCTACAAGTGAGGATGAGGAGATTGATATCGTCTCAAGAGCCTTCAAGATGGCAAACACAGGGAGAGTACGGAACTTCAACAGAGGTCTCTCTGTTGGAAGAAACTCTGGCAGTGAAGAAAGCAGGACAAAGGCAGGAGCAAAGGAAGAAAGAACCTGCCATCATTGCCAGAAAAATGGGCATCTTGCTAGAGACTGCTATAGCAAAAAGAAGGGTGAACCACCTGCACCAAAGAAAGCTCAAGCCATGTTTGCTGCCTGGGGTGACTCTGACGAGGAACAAAGTGATAGGAAGCGAGCTAAGGAGCCATGTTTGATGGCGAATTCCACAAACAATGAGGTAAATGAATCTGACTCCTTTATAGATCAAGTGTTCAGTGAATCTGATTTTGCAGAAACTATTATTGAACTACTAAAGAAGATCACAAGCCTTAAGGAGCAGATTGAGATCATGAAAGATGAACATGAAGACGACATGGAGAACAATCGTCTATGGTCAACCAAGGCTATGCGACTCGAGAGAGAAATGGAGGAGCACATCTGCAAATGTCCTACCTGTGACCGAAGGAACACACAAATCAGTGATCTAAGTGACGAACTGAGGGGCATGAGAATTGACGATACCGGGATGGTAGGATCAATTGCTGAATCGGTCAGGATCCAGTTGGATAACGAGGAACTCCGTCAGAGTGTTGCAGATCTCAGACAAAGAAAGACGGAGAGAAAGAAAGTCTGGCTTAGAGAACTAGAAGCCAAAAAGGTCGAGGAGGCAAAACAAGACTACAAAAGAAATTTTGCCAGACCTGGACTTGGGTATGTCGAAGTGATGAAAGAGACTGATGAAGAGGCGGCAAACAGAAGGATTGCCAAAGGAAAGGACCAATGACTGAAATCGGAGAGGGCTCCCATCAGCAGAGAAAGCCGGAACCCACAAGACAGTCGGGAAGAGCAGCCTCATCTCCGAAGGAGAGTCATCTCCATGACAATGACTCTGGACCCCTCAAGGCTGGGAAGGCTTTTGAAATTTGGAAGAAGATGAGCTCCAACCGTTAACCTTTCTCGATCGACTTTCAGGCACGTGGAAATAGGAGACCAGTGCCCTCAGAGAGACACAAGAAAACTGGTAGTCTCTACTACCGTGTCTGCTGGCACTGTGGTCACTCTGGTCATTATAGAGCTGACTGTGAGAAATGGAAAAAAGCCTACGAGAAGAGTCACAGCTATCAGAGAAAGGCCAGTACCGCTCATGTCCCTAGGAGAAAGGTTTCTCCTCATAGAAGGGAAGACAGAGTTGAGTGGGTTCATCCACACCATGACACAGCCATCTACAGACGACCCAGAAGAACCCCTAGAAGAAAAATTAATCTTGCTGATAAGACTGATTCTTGCTCTTCAAAATTTCTTCCTGTTGTTAAAATTGTTCTAAAACCCAGTAAGCCCAAGCTTGTCTGGGTTCGTAAAAACTGATCTCTCTCTTACAGGTAGGAGCGAGGTCCCGACCCTGGTATCTGGACAGCGGATGTTCTAGACATATGACAGGAGATTCAGGGTGGTTCATCTCACTCCAAGGCTTTTCCGGAGAAAGTATCATCTTCGGAAACAAGAGTACAGGTAAGGTCATTGCAATAGGATAGGTAAAATTTTTAGAAACTATCAAAGTTCGATAAGTAAGTTTGGTTGAAAATTTTGAGATACAACTTAGTATATCACAACTGTGTCAACGTGACAGAAATCAGGTGATATTTAACTCTAATGATTGTATTGTGAGGGTGCATTGAGACAGGAAAAATAATTCTTAGAGGTGTTCGCGAGAACGAAATCTACTAGTGGATCCAGAGTTCATCCCTGATGAGGAGTTGTGATTACCAAGTATGGCTGAGGGACTACCGGTGTTACACATCGCAGGTTCAGGTAAATCTGGATGATTTGTGCCATTTTTGTGGATTTGCGTCTTTTGTCTCTCATGCAGAACCAAAGACGATAGCGGATGCGCTGAAGGATCCGGAATGGGTCAATGCCATGCAAGAGGAACTGCATCAGTTCGAAAGAAACAAGGTATGGCGACGGGTTCTTAGACCGAAGGACAAAAATGTGATAGGGACAAAGTGGATCTTCAGAAACAAGATGGACGACAAGGGAGTTGTTGTGAGGAACAAAGCCCGCCTGGTAGTCAAAGGGTACAACCAACAAGAGGGAATAGACTACGATGAGACATTCGCCCCAGTGGCAAGCAGATGGATGTGAAAACGGCCTTCTTGAACGGAGTTCTGAAAGAGGAGGTTTATGTGAGCCAGACACCAGGGTTTGAGAATCACACTCACCCTGATCGTGTCCACATCCTGGACAAGGCACTGTTTGGTTTGGAGCAAGCACCCCGTGGATGGTATGAGAGACTTTCACAGTTTCTACTGTCCCACGGATATGCCAGAGGAGAGGTGGACAAGACTCTCTTCCTTTTGAAGGAAGGGAAGAACACTCTAGTGGTTCAGGTTTCAGGCAGATCCTAGAGAAACCCCTGTGAAAGCTGTGAAGAGGATACTGAGATATCTGAAGGGAACAGATGACTTGTGTTTGTTCTATCCGAGGGGAGGAGCTTACACCTGGTGGCCTACAGTGATGCAGATTATGCGGGCTGTAAGACAGACAGGAAGTCCACGTCACGGATGGCTTAGTATCTCGAACAGTGTCTCATCTCTTGGGCTTCAAAGAAGCAGTCCTCAATTGCACTCTCCACCACTGAGGTGGAATACATTGCCGCTGCTGCTTGTTGTGCGCAGCTGCTATGGCTCAGGCAGCAGCTATGTGACTATGGTGTTATTACTGATTGTGCTAAACTTATATGTGATAACACTAGTGCTGTTAATATCTCTAAAAATCTTGTGCAGTTTCCACGCACCAAGCATATAGAGATTCGATATCACTTTCTGCGAGACTGTGTTGAAAAGGGAATAATGGAGATGGAATATTACAGAACTGAGGGACAGATAGCAGACATATTCACAAAGGCATCGCACGGGGAACCCTACGAGAAGCTTAGGCTTGAACTAGGTATGGTTTCTCTTCCTTAGAGCTATGCTCATATGTTGCTCCCTCAGTGATTGGCTAGACTACATGCACATAAGTCACGTCTGATGGAGAATTTAACATAGATGTTCTGTGCTAGTGCAAAATTAAGCTGTGTTCACACTGTATCCATGCATGCTAGATATGTGATTGATGACTGCATTAGGGATTGAAAAACATGAAATTCTGAATCTTCTTTCTGCCCAAAAGAGACCTCCATAGTTGATCCCACATTATAAGCCCAGGAGGTACTCTAGACCAACCCTAGCCTATCTTCATGTGGGATATTCCTATGAGCCCGTTGATGTGCTATTTTTCTAGAGTTATTCCACATGAGGTATGAAGCTGATAAAAATGTGTTTGGATGATCTTATTTGTTTTTTTGATTGTGTGTGGTGTTATTTGTACCATTTGGGTAAAGTTAGCACACCATACCAAAAACCTTGCGTACCCATGAGATAGGTCAGATTGAGTTATCACTTTGGAAGGTTCAACTTTGGCTGGGAAACAATCTCTGTGACAGTTATGGAAATGGAGATCGCTGCCATTTTTAAGGCTGCTAAAATGGAGCAGCAATTACTGAGATGAAAAAGTTATGGTGAGGAAAAGGTGAGGGCAGCTCTCCTACTTTTGAATTCAGTGTTGAAGATTTTGAGCCCATGATGAATGGTCGTGTGAGGGTGATTTCCACGCTTTAGAGAGTAAGTTTTGCGTGCTTAAAAGGATGTGCCTTGTGGTGGAGAAGACAATACTACAGTTCTGTGAGTACGCGAGAAAGACAAATGATGATGTAATCTCATCGAGGAGACTTCATTTGATAGAGGAATGAAGAAGCAGAGAAGACCACGTTAGATGGGTGGCTAGCTATGTGCAGGTCACTTTCATGCAGTTGATGGTCTGAGGAATGATGATGACCTGAGTTTTGTCCTCAGAATGGATGGGGAAGGCTACTTGAGCTAATGACCTATTCAGAAGTTGAAGCAAAGTGATGACAAGCCAAGTTGCTGTGCTGATGACTTGTATGGAAGATTCAGCAGATTAAGGTGAGCATGTTGAGCTGGTCATTAAGTAACATGATGATGTGCAATCGACATTCATAACTCAAGAAGTTGTGAAGGATGTCGGATGACAGTTTTGAGATGTTTAAAAATGTCAAGAATAGTAATTTTGGGAGTAAACCCAAGAGAGGGTATGATGAAGGCCCTGCCGCTGCGTGATAGAAACGTGATGTTTGGACAATGGTCCACGAGTGCTGCAAGATCAGTCTTGGTGATGGTTAGTGTATTCAGTTGAGTCACACACATTATGAGAAGAAGATCATGAGTCCTGTAGCACAGTTGGTGTTCTTCTTGCTCCTACTTATGAGCGTGATTGCTGAAGTCTGGTGATGAGCAGATCCTAAAGCTGAGTCTGGAGTACTCTGCAGGAGAAGGATGGATTGTTCCGCGCTCCCCAGCCCTGTCCCTTATAGAAGAAGACGTTATTGAATTTACCCTGTTTCTGTTCTTGAGCGTGAAGAAGCTGTTCTCCCCTCTAATAGTATGGGCGAGATGATGTCGTTGTTGAAGGAGCTTCGGACTGAGGTTCAGGAAGCTTTGACTGAGATGTAGAGAGTTTGGTCTGCGTTGGAGGAAGTGAGGTCTGAGCTGCAGGATGTGAAGGAGAGGTTAGCAGCCTTGGAGGTGGCAGTAGAGGTAGACTCGGGTGGTGTGACAGCTGTGCTTGAAGGGCTCCCATCGGAGATCAAGAGCTTTGCTATAGAGATTGTGGAACAGTTGAAGGTTCCGTCCCAGAATGATGTTTAGTCTGGACTGTCTCATGGACCCCCCTCTTTGCCAACCCTACCATATCTCTCCATGCTTTTTGAATTTGTTTCTTTTTGAATTTCATGTTCGATTTCTTTGTGCATTTTGATTTCCCGGCCTGCCTGTGTGGTGTCCGCGTGACACACTTGTGATTTGCTGGCGATGAATGAAATGTTTTTCTTTCCATTACTCTGTGTTCCTATTTGCATATCTTTTTGATGATGCCAAAAGGGGGAAGAACTATATGTGCATACACTAAGGGGGAAAATCAGTACTGAAGTTCAAGCGGATGTCTATCTGAGGGGGAACTATGCTAGCTAGACTTTAAATAAAAATTTAGTGAATAAATACTGAAGTAGCTAGCTGTCCTAGGGGAATGTAGATGTGAATTCCCTGCCATCGCTGTGTGTGATTTCTCATTTGCGAAGAAGTGTTTGTCATCATCAAAAAGGGGGAATTTGTTGGACCCTTTGTGTTTTGATGATAACAAATACTTAACTAATAATCTACTTGAGTGTGCAGAAATCACTGTCTGACAGGTAGGTTTACCGGACATCTCTGAGAGAGATCAGAGCTGCGAGAGAGATGCGTTCTGTGTGAGGGACACACCGACATTGTGACAAGATCGGATCTGGGAAGATATTCTCGAGATACAAATCGAAGATACACGAGTATATGCGTGTAATATTTGATGAGGAATATTCTTGTCAGTATATACATAGATATACGTCTAGTATATACGAAGAGAAGACACATGCCAGATTTGGAAAGGAAATGTGTGACATGGTTAAGATATGGAAATATCTTAACCATATCATATCTGCTGGATAGCAATCGGATCTGAGACAGAGATCAGATCTGCCGAGTGAAGACTACTATAAAAGGAGGAGGAGTCTTCAGTTGTAACTGCGGCTTTTGGAGAGAGAAAATCGGAGATTGAAGAGACGATCAATTCCGGAGCTGACGAAGTGCTGCTGTGTACGGACAAGACGAAGATCGTGTTAGTTGATACTTTGAATTGAGTAGTATTGTTAACTGTCACTGAGTGAGACAAGGTGTAACAAACTACAAGCATATTCTTTCATCAATAACACAGATCTTGAAGCCCTTCTGGAACTGTCCAGAAGGCAAGTGGTTTTCAGCCTGTTGCAAGGATTGCAATAAGGTTTCCACTCTAAATCGTGAGTATTTACTTTCCGTACGATTTCCTGTGTTTGAGTTAATTTCCGCTGCCATCTGTCTGAGGGATACCACTCTGTGATCTCCCTCACATAGACGGCTAACCTAACGATCCAACAGCTTTGAAACCACAACTTATTTTAGAATGGAATTTTCGTATTAATTTTAGCAACTAGTGTGAATGAGGTTTCGGCCAAGGTCAACTGCCCATGTAGTATCAACAGCCATTTAAAATGGTGATACTGTTAGGATCGTTACTCCAACAGATACTTTTTTATTTTTTTTGATAAGAATGGTGATACTGATACTGTATATCCTCAAATATATCAGAAATAGTTCTAAATAATAATTAGATAGGATATACTTTGAGTAGAAAACGGACAATTATGAGGTAAATAAATTCAGATCAAGAGTAAGAGTTGTTCCTGAAAACTGAAGGACATTTTCTTTTTTCTTCTACATTTTCTTACCCCAAATCATTCTTGATTTCTTAATCAACATTCAGATTTCGAATGTTGTTTGATCCCTCGTCAATTTATCCATTCTTTTTCACAAGGACTCCTCAAAAATTATATATTTGAGGATGATATTCGTTTAGCTTACGTTATTGTTTATCTCACTTCCATTTTTCTCCGACAAACTCAATACTTTCATCCTCCTTATTCGTCTTCAACCTTCTACCCTCCACCATAGTACTGTCACTATTAGGGGAGTAAGATTGTTGTTAATATGATTTGGGAACCGAGTTAGTGATCTCTTTTGGTTAACTGTTTGAGAAACCAATTACTGTTAGTTTAATGTGTTATCTTATCAGACCAGAAAACCCTTATTTGCATTTTCACTAACACTCGCCAAATATTCTCCAACATGATCTCGATTTAGATGTCGAACGCATCCAGCTCTCTCCTCCGTGTTATCTAAATGCTACTTCGTATATAGCTCATAATATTTCGCCCTTGCTTTTTAGTCAGATCTCACCAAAATGTCGATGTCGAAGAGCTCCATGATGTGTTGCAGTTTATCAATTATCTGATGCGCGTCAAAATCCAAGACAGTCGCTAGCTGATCTGAAAGTTCATGGCTTTAGACCGCCACAAGAAGCTCGTTCTTGGAGACTGCGAGGAGTTTTGTAAAAGCTGCAGGCCCATGACTTATTAATTGTTGTTCAAGTTAGTGATTTTGAAAATAATATGTTAAGCATGAATGGAAAGAACACAATATATATAGTCGTTTACATAGTATTGTAAGATTATGCTTGGACATAATATTCTTAAGTTGATCAAGTGTACCTTGATTATTTATACCTCGAGCATTCCAACAGAGGTACTTCATCATTAAGCTGATGGAGAAGAGGGAATATCTAAGGAGCACTACACCATTTTTCAGATTAGAAGACATTTTGTTTCCGTCACACAAACCCCTAAATTAGTCGCATATTGTTTATGTGACAAACAAACGTCGCGTAAAAGAGGTCGCGAAATCCAAGTAGCGTAATGTCCTTGCGACAAAAAAATGACGAAGCGTCGCGTTAACTGTAACTCTTATGCGGCATTATTTTCTATTTGTCCCAAAAACATTAGAACGAGTTCGACTCGGTGCAAGGCATACACTACATTTCCAATCCAAATTTGATCGGGTTAACTGACTTACGTGATCGAATTTATAGATGGTAGGTTCCCCAATTCGTCTCATAAACTTTTATACGCTTCAAACATTTACATCTTATTGTCGTATAAAACTACATTTGCTAAGAACTTTAAATATATGTTCGTCGTATAAACATCCTTACGTTACAAACCTGAAAATATATTTGTCGTATAAACACCCTTACATTATAAACTTGAAAACATATTTGTTGCTTTAAGGAACATACGCGTAGAACTTTAAATATATTGTTGTCGTATAAACTAGCTTACGTTACAATCGTTGAAATATATTTGTCGCTTTAGGAAACATACATGTATAACTTTAAAAATATTGTTGTCGTATAAACAGGCTTACGTTACAATCATGAAAATATATTATCGCGTAAAGACACATACGATTTAAAATGTAAATAAACTATTGTCGTATAAAATAGCTTACGTTAAGAATGTGGATACTTAATTGTCGCATAAAGATACAAGTTACAGTCTTAATACCAAAAAGGAAATTGTTTTACAGAACATGATTTCGGCCGACAAAACATGATTCCGGCCAACATCAAAAGGGTACACACATAAGATGTTCAGGTGTGTACCCGGCCACAAGAGCACAACAATTTTACACCATTATCAACATGTAATTAAACAACAGGTCCATAAGACGTCGCACCTTCTGAAGCATTAGTGTTTGCTAGGTTTGCTTATCCACCCCGTACCACCAGCTCTTCAAGGACACAAATCCTCGCTTGAAATTCTTTCTTCATTTCCAATGCAAAATGCCATTGTCGGAGTATTGTGAACACGAATTTGATCTTCAAGTGGTGGTGGTGAATCGGCGTGAGGATGAGAGTGAAACAGCGGCTGTGAGGAAGAGTAAACACGAATGAAGATCTAGAGTAGGAGTACTGTTAGGGTTTGAAAATGGTGTTGGGCTTTGTTTTTTGACCCACGTCATATGTTTACGCGACAAATAATGTAAAAAAGTAGCGTAAACTCAATTGTCAGCTGATCGGCTCAGAAATTACCTTGAACTAGCCGGTCGGTTGGAAAATAGTTATCAGAATTACCTTAAGAAAACTACCTTGGCTGGACTGAGACAACAGATCAAAAGCAGTTTCTAATACACATACGCAACTTAATACATACGCTCACCAGTTTATAATACATACGCAACTCAATTCTCATCATCGGTTGGTTCTTGCATTGGATCAACACTTTGATCTTGTTCTTCATCCGACTCCATTTCATCATCCTCATCACCTACACTTTGATCATCCCCTGATGCAAACATATCAGCTCCCTCATCATCCAAGTACAACTGCCTCCTTGCTCTTGGAATTTCCACCATGTTATTGTTGTCTATGGAGTTGTCATAAGGTTCTACATCACTTGTGATATTAGTGGGCATTTGCTCCTGATAAGGATCGTCTCCTTCCGCCTGTATTAATATTGTGTCTCTTTCATTTTGATCTTCTCGTGCAAGGGAAGTATCACTATAGGTCCCTCTATGTGAAACAACATTTACCACTTTCCATTTGTCGGCCGGTTTTTAGATCATCCAAGTAAAAAACTTGTCTTGCGGTAGTGGCTAGGCAATAAGGCCAATCTTCATACCAAGTTGAGAAAGTGTCTACGGATAAAAGTCCATAATTTTGGATCCGTGTTAAACCATGTGCAATCAAAAAGAACTACATGCATTCCATTAGCGTAGCGGAGCTCAATAATGTTTTGAATAATGCCATAATAGGTTAAGTCACCATCTTCCACCATTACACCATAATTTTGAGTCCTCTTATTCCTATCCCGACCCCAAACAACAAATTTGACACCATTAACATAACACTGAGAGAAGCAAGCATATGATTGAGGCATCCGGGCTAAACTGTGCAACTCGGGAGAATAAGATTGACTAGATTCCCTCGCAAGATTTCCATCTGCGGTTTATAAAATGAAAGAATGAGCTAAAGTGAAATAAAGAAAATGAATGACAAACTAAATAAAGTAAACATACAATTTAATTAGCATTCATACCCAAACACAAAAATACTTAAGAAAATGATTAACACGTTCTTCTTTGTTCTGTTTGGACACTCTCTCTCAAACTTCTCATTATGCCTTCGAAGATATTCTCCTACTTGGTTGCAGTGCTCTAGAACACACCAATGAGTCATGTCAAGTTGTTTCTTATTCAACTTGATCCTAGGCGAATGACCACTAACCTTGATTAGAGGAGAGTAAACATTTAGGACATATGATCGAGCTTCATTCACTACTACAGACTGGGGATTATGCACCGGTTTTGTGTTTGCCCTTATGCATCGGTTTTTTTACAACCGATGCATAAGGTCGAGATTATGCATCCGTTTTTTATACCGATGCATAAGGTTGAGATTATGCATCGGTTTTAAAGAAACAGATGCATAATTATGCACCGGTTTTAAGTGAACCGATGCATAAGGTCGAATACAAAGTTACCCTAATTCGTTTTTACTTCTGCCATTTTCATCCTCCAAAATCGATTTACTGGAATTTCAAACTTTCCATGCGTGCCTTTCTTCGTCCAGCAACACTCCATCGTCGTCTCTCCGTTATCGTTGCCATCTCGCTGTCTCTCTCGCTCGCCAGTCGTCGTCTCGACCTCGCTCGCGCGCTTTGCTCGCCAGTCCTCCATCCAGCAACACTCCTCGCTCAGTCTAAGTTCATCCAGCAATGCTTCATTCCTCACTCACTCGACAGTCCAACACTCAAATGTATGTATTGATGATGGATTTATTAGGGTTTACTCCTCACTCACTCGTGTAATCGAAATGCAATTACTTGTTGTCATTTTCTTTGCTGATTTAATTTTTTTGTTGGTTTAGGTCTTGAATCGTACTCTCGACCCTCGCATATCGGTCAAATAGCTTCTTTGATTCTTCGAGCAACATCACATACGGTATTTTTACGTTTAGTTCTTTTGTTCATGGTTTCATGATTTATGCGTGTCAATTCTTTCTTAACACTTGTGTTTTTAAATCCAGTGTTCTTCTGTCTTTGCTCATTGCATTCCTCAACCTACTACTGCATTTCTCCTCTCTCGATTTCACACAAGGTATTGTTATGGTATTCTTTTATTTTTACTATGTTTATTATCTGAGTATGAACATTTTAGTTAGGTTTCTCTTTCATGTCCATTTCTTCTTTGTTTAACAAGCTGGTGTATGTATTGAATGGTTAGCTAACTTGTTCTCAGTCTAATAATAATATTTACATGCTTCATGTAGTTGATTTATGATGAGTAGAGAGTGGATGTCCGGTAATAGGTTAAGTGATGAGTATGAAAAGGGGATAATAGATTTCTGTGAATTTGCATCGGCATATGCATTAAAAAATGCACTTGAAAGTGTCTTCTGTCCGTGTAAGGCGTGTTTCAATAAGATAAAGGTCAAAGTAGAGGAGTTGCATAAACATCTTTTTTTAAAGGGAATTGATCCACTATATATGGTTTGGTACATGCATGGTGAGGCTGAACCGGAAGACGTTGAACCTCAAACCGTAGAAAGTTTGCCTGAAGATAATGATGATTGGGAGGAGGACAATTTAATTGATATGATTAACAACGTTGTCGGTGAGTTTGATTCTAGACCACAAGTTGTGGAATCATTGAGAAATGACTCTGAATTACCACTAGGGGTGGGCAAAAACCGCTTCGCATGTAAAAACCGCCCGCTCCGCACCGCAAAAGCGTGTTCTGTTAACCGCACCGCTTTTGGAAAAAACTGATTTGTCAAAACTGCACCGCAACCAAATAAAGCGGTGCGGAAACGGTTCTTTATCTTAAACAATCCGGTTTAAACCGCACCGCACTGCATATATAATTAATTATTAAATAATTAAATAATCTAATAATTAAATAATCAAAATTAATATGTTTAAAAAACAAATCATATAATTTCAGGCCCAACCCCATGCCCAAAACACAAAATTTAATTAAATTTTGGTTGGCTCTTATGTTTAGGGTTTGATTTATACATTTTTTATTATTTGAATGTTTCAGTATTGTTTATAACATCCGATTTTAATGTTTGAAGCTTTGTTGTTGTAGGTAAACAAGTCAAATAATTGTAGCGGTTTTTAAACGTTTGTAATGCGGTTTTTAAACCAAACTAAACCGCACCGCACCGCACTACATAATGTGGTGCGGTGCATATTTGGTTTTTACTTTTGTAATGCGGTTTGCGGTTTGAAAAATTTTCAAACCAGATTATGCGGTGCGGTTGCGGGTTTACCCTTAAACCGCACCAACCCGCACCGCGCCCACCCCTAATTACCACTGTATGAAGGTTGCTCCAAATATACACGGTTATCTGCAACTTTGAAGTTATTTAATTTGAAAGCTAAAAATGGATGGAGTGATAAGAGTTTCACTGAAGTGTTATCGTTGGTTAAAGATATGCTTCCCGATGGAAACACTTTACCTAACCGTACTTACGAAGCTAAAAAGGGTATGTGTCCCATGGGAATCGAGTACAAGTAGATACATGCTTGTCCCAATGATTGTATATTGTATCGTAATGCTCATAAGGATTTCACTGAATGTCCAGTGTGCAAATCTTCTCGCTACAAGTTAAACAAAGGATGGACAGATATCTCAAAAGGCACTGCGGCCAAAGTATTGTGGTATCTTCCATCGATTCCCAAGTTTCAACGATTATTTGCTGACCCGAAAGATTCAGATAATATGCAATGGCATGCCGAGAAACGTGTCATTGATACCAAAATGCGCCATCCGGCCGATTCACTGCAATGGGCCAAAGTAGACAACTTATTCTCAGAATTTGGATCAGAGTCTAGGAATTTACGCCTTGGCTTGTCTACTGATGGGGTGAATCTGCATGGAAATCTCAGTAGTCAACATAGTACATGGCCCGTGATATTATTGATATACAACCTACCTCCAAGACTAACCATGAAGCACAGATATATGATGCTTTCTTTGTTGATATCGGGTCCTAGGCAGCCTGGAAATGACATAGATGTATACTTGGCTCCCTTGATAGATGATCTGAAGCTTTTATGGAATGAAGGAGTACGGACATTTGATGCATCTAGGCAAGAATATTTCAATATGCGTGCCATGCTAATGTGTACCATCAATGACTTCCCTGCTTATGGTAACTTGTCCGGGTACAGTATTAAAGGGTACAAAGCTTTTCCAATATGCGGGGAAGCGACACATTCACGTTATCTAAAGAATTGTCAAAAAATAATTTACATGGGGCATCAGCGTTTCTTACCGAGGCATCATCCTTACAGGAGAAAGAAAGCTACATTCAATGGTGAGACCGAACATGCAATAGAACCTCAACCATGTTCAGGTTATGAAATACTTGAGAAAATTCAAAATATTACAAATCGATTTGGAAAACCTAGTGCACGCACTGAAAGTGCTCCATGGAAGAAGCGATCTATATTTTTTGATCTCCCTTATTGGCATACACTGGACATTAGACATTGTGTTGATGTGATGCATGTAGAAAAGAATATATGGGATAGTCTGATGGGCACATTATTAAACATTACTGGGAAAACGAAGGATGGAGTTAAAGTGAGACTGGATATGCTAGATATGAACATTCGTACCAAATTAGCACCAGAAAACTGAGGGCAACGTACATATCTGCCTCCATCATGCACCACTCTTTCTAAGAGTGAGAAATCTAGATTTTGCGGATGTCTTAAAGGAGTTAAAGTTCCGTATGGCTTCTCTTCAAATATTGCCAGTTTGGTTTTGATGAAGGATATGCGTTTGATTGGATTAAAATCTCACGACTATCACACTTTACTTCAACAGCTCTTGCCTATTGCAATTAGAGGTATATTGCCTCCAAAAGTGAGAGCCGCTATACAAAGACTTTGCGTGATTTTTAGCTCTTTATGTGCTAAGGTTGTTGATCCAATGGAGCTTGATAGATTACAAGAGCAAGTAGTGATTTCATTATGCCAACTTGAGATGTTCTTCCCACCATTATTTTTCCATATAATGGTTCATCTAACTGTTCATTTGGTGCGCGAGGTTCGAATTCTTGGACCAGTGTATATGAGATGGATGTACCCATTTGAGAGGTACATGAAGATTCTAAAAAGCTACGTGAGAAATAGGAATCGTCCTTAAGGATGTAAAGTGGAAGGATACATAACTGAAGAGGCGGTTGAATTTTGCACTAACTTTTTGGGAAATTCCACTGCAATTGGGATTCCAAGGCCTTATCATTTTGATCGATTTCAAGGAAAGGGAACAAGTGGATCGAAACAAATAGTTAAATCCGTGGATGAGTTATCAAAAGCCCATTTCTACGTATTGCAACAGATACCTGAGATGACGCCTTTCATCGATGAGCACTTAAACATAGTGAGGAGTGCACACCGGGGGGAAAATGAAATATGGGTGCATAGAGAACATTGTCGGTCATTTTGTAAGTGGCTTAAAACTAATGAATCTTTAAGTAATCAAGGGAACTCGGAAAAAGAGTCTGATGATGACTTAGTGAAGTGGCTTATGGTAGGTCCGAGACCAAGTGTATAAATGTGGAGAAGTTTTGACATTAACAGATTTTGTTTTCACACAAAAGATCAAGACGAACGCAGCATTGTGCAAAATAGTGGTGTCACACTTGTTGCTGAAACCACTCACGTTTCTAGTGCTAGAGATCGAAATCCAATATCTGCTCCTCTCAATAATTTTGAGGTTATCGAAGAAATATTGGAGTTGGATTATGTTAAACTACAAGTACCGGTTTTTAAATGTAAATGGGTTAATCATTCCGCGGTTCGCACTGATGAGTTCGGGATGACGTTTGTGGATTTTCGCGAGGAGGGCTATAAAGACGAGCCCTTCATTATGGCCGAACAAGCAAGACAAGTATTTTATGTGAAGGACCCTTCAGACAAAAATCTATTTGTTGTCCTCCACGGCAAACAACAAGTAACCAATGATGCTACAAGTGGCACATCTGAAGACCTCGTTGAAGATTGCACACCTGTGTGTATGATTGTTCCTGTGGAAAGCGTCGAAATTGAAATTGATGACGAAATGCAATTAAGAGTAGATCACGACGAAGGAATATGGATAGATAAACAAACTTAACGTGTATGTTGTATGTTACTTTATCACTGATGTTCATCACATGTCATTTTATTATTTTTATTATTGTCTATGCATTTGTATTTACATTTCTATTAAACTAACATTTTTGTAATATTTCAGGGATAATGGCACAAAGTAGTAGTAGCGGCAATGAAGACTTCCGTGTGGAACAGTGCGTGCCCACAAAGAAAACTAAGAGGGGTCCATCGTTAATTAGGAGACATAGAGAGGCTGGCACCAAGATTACAGTCGAATTTAGTGACACAAGATATCCCTTGGGAAAGATTGGTGACAACTGGAGGAGTTACCTAGGCACTGTGGTCCGTACTCAAATTCCGATCGACTTCCCTGATTGGAGGAAGGTGCCTTCAAAGCTTAAGGATCTAATGTGGAACGAAGCAACGGTAATATACTATATAATTCCATTATTATAGTGTTAGCAACATTAAATATTGATCGTACTAATTATAACTTGTTATATTTTTTTCAGGAAGTGTTTGTTGGACCAGAAAGATACAAAGAGCAAGAGGTCAAATATGCATCTAGTGTGTGGAGGAACTTCAAATCGAGACTCGCTATGTTTCTCCGTGCCTGAAAGTCAATAGAGAAGGGTTGACGGTTGGAACTCATCGTCTTCCAAATTTCAAAGGCTTTCCCGGACTTGAAGGGTATTCACAGAGCCTTGTCATGAGGCAATGTGCAAAATTAATTTATAAGTCCGCTACTCGTGACTTCACTATTGGGTAGTAAAGCGGTAAGTAGGGGTCGAACCCAAGGGAGTCAGTGTGGAATGGTTGTTCTCTAAAAAGAAAGAAAAAAAAGTAAATACAGATTGGGTTTTATGGGTTTTTTAGACAGAAAGTAAATTGCGTAAAAGTAAAGGTACTGAAAGTAAAGTGCGAGAAATTAAAGTGCTGAAAGTAAAGACTGAAAGTAAGTGCTGAAAAGTAAATTGCTGGAACAGTCGAGTTCAATAACAACCAAACAACATACTTTTGGTTTGTTGCACCCTGTATTTCGAGCGCAATCCGTACCAAATGTATGTTGGATTGATATTGAAAGCGTCTGTAGTAAGCGGAAAGTAAAGACTGAAAGTAAATGTGCTGAAAAGTGAAGTACTAAAAGTAAAGTGCGTAAAATAAAGTGCGTAAAGTAAAGTGCGTAAAGTAAAGTGCGTAAAAGTAAAGACATAAATTAAAGTGCTAAAAAGTAAAGTACTGAAAGTAAACAGTTGATATTGAGACTGAAAGTAGAATGAAGAGTTGGTGTTTTATCAAAGGAAAGGATTCGGTTTTTAGGGGCCTTGTATCATAGTTCCGTTCAACATTGACCTCTAATGATCATACTACGTGTTCAAAGATGTGATAAGGCCATTTCCAGCACTAGTCACACCATCTAGTCCTTTTCAAGACATAAAACACTTGTTCTAGTTAGGCTAATTCCTCCTTTCAAAGTATCTTAGCCCATGTGCATCCACCTGATCAATCATTTCCGATCAACCAAGTGGTGTTTAAAAGAGGTTGAACTCCACGGAAAAGCTTTGCTCTTTCGAGCCTCCACTTAACCGTGTATGTTCACGAACTCCATGGAAAAGCTTTGCTCTTTCGAGCCTCCACTCAACCATGTATGTTCTAACCTAGTATTGATCGCTTGTAAGTATAGTGATTGAAATGCAACACACGATCAAACAATTAATCTGAGTGTGACTCAGGTCGAATCCTCAGGGAACTAGTTTGCTACTTCCTGTAAATGATTGTTTATATTAGCACTTAAATGGGGGGGTTTAAAATAAAAATGCAGTACAGTAGAATGAATAAATTGATTAATGAAATGAACTAACACAGAACTAAAGATTCAACTTGTTGTTGCATACGATTTGTTGTTTGGTTGTCTTTTAATTTGATGAAACATTGAGAATCAATGACCCCCCCCCCAAAACAAACAGATTATAACACAAAGTTACTGCATACTCAACTTTCACTTCTTGCCTGACGGTAGATCTTGATATATGATAGTGAATTATTACCCTAGGTCATTTGCTTTATTACATGCTCAACTTTCGCTTCTTGCATAATAACAAAACTAGATGCACAAATCATCAAGACTCAACTTTCGCTTCTCGCCTATCAGATTTTTTCTCATTACATGCATAGACTCAACTTTCGCTTCTCGCCTATCATGCAACTATGTAAACCTACTGTGATATGCTACTGCAAACACAGACAATAGGTACAAAAAATCCTCATACAATCATTATTGATATCTCGCAAAAATACCAAATACAGGATGTATGAATTGAACTATTCATATCTAATGTAAAGAAATAAAATTGCAATCATATAAAAAGGCATGTGTTACAACTGCAGATGTTTCTGGGGATCCATTGGATCCCAATAAGTGACTACTCACTCATGGTGAGTTGATATATGACGACAGATCAAAAAATAGAAGTATAAGAATAGGTTAAGGGAAACCCTGATGTTGAACTCCTTCTGCTCTTGTGAATGTTGTTGTCGCCCAGTATCTTCGATGATTTTCTTCACTGATGTGCGTTCCTTGTATACTGCTGTGCTTTCCTTCATTACTGTAATAATTACTTGTTTCCATGCTTCCCAATGCAGGCTTCTCAATCTCTAATGGCTTCTTTGTGTCCCCATAAAACTCACACTGCTCGAGGGAAATAATTGCGTTTGAGCCGACTTGAAAATTTATTGTTTGCAAGTAACTTGGGTCGGGTAGACCATATGGTGCACGAGGAGTTTGATCGGGTAGACGATAGGGTGCACGAGGGATTGCACGAGCAACTTAGGTCGGGTAGCCCCTAGGCTACCCTAGCTCACATTTTTGATTTTTGCTTCTCAAATTGCTTTGTCACTTAAACACTAAGTAAAAACATCGAATCTGCGTAATATTACATGAAAATGGAGCTCAAAGTGTGTGAATTTGTACATCAAAGATCATGCAAATAATCGCTCATCAAAATACCCCACACTTAGATTTTGTTCGTCCCGAACAAACACACATCAGAGGCATCTCCTCAGAACATCTTAAAACTAAGCAAACAAAAGAACAAATAAAACTAGTGAGAGTTTTCAGAACAGGAATACTCGCAAATCCCGTGATACTTGCTCAGTTAGGAATGAAATTTCCAAACAGTGATAAACATAATAACTCATCAGTTCAGGCAGTGCTGCATCAATATCACTCACTTCAAAGCAAACAAAAGGTTCCTTCATTTCAATATGATATTCAGCATATGCAAGTTTGACTCAAATAAGCTAGCATTCATTCAGACTAATCGAAAATTCAGTTTAGACAATCAAATTATCAAGAAGAATTTCACTTACACGAAACTTGTAAATTCTCTTCAAGGCTCACGCAGTAATCTGCAAGGGTCTTTCATCAAACAATACCTGTGAATATGTCAGTGCACAAAATTTGGTACAAAGTCACGATCAAGCGGGGGTTTATTTATATACAAACTTTTACACTACTTTAGTACAGGTGTGGATGGTTTCGAAGGGGAAGACCTGGCTCAGGGAGTTACCCATATGTACCGCTTCCTAACCCCCACCATTTACACTGCGCTTTTTCTTTGTCTTTTTTTTTCTTCTTTTTTTAAGAAATAAACGTCACATTGCAATAAGTAAATACCCCACACTTGAAATTTACAGTGTACCAAAATAATGTGTAGCACAGGAACACAACCACAGTACTTCTGAAGTCACCTAAGAGCCAATCATGCAAAAAAAACTTGTTTGCGGAAGTTTGTTCATCATGATTTTTCCAAAAGCCTAAACGAATTCAACACGCTGAACTAAGCTGGCATAAAATCGTCTATTTACACAAACTTTCATATCACAAGGAAAATCAGAAATCAGATGCTAACAAATTCATGAGTTCAGAGCAGCAAAGCCATAACATCAGAGATTAACATGTTCATCATTCAACGTGTTTTCAGCAAAGATTTTGAGCAAGTATCAGGTAAGCACATTCAATCATTTTTCTGCAATTTATTTTTTTCAGCACACATAACAATCATCAATCGAATATAATCGAATAAACATCAGCCACCCCACACTTGAAACATGCTTAGTCCATAAGCATTCTAGCGTAAATAATGAGCAAGCAGGGTAGAAAAATATTATTTGATTGATGAAAGTGAAAAGAGTTTACCGAACGAACGCATAGAAGTAAAAGCAAAAGCGAAATGCAGCAAGCTTTCCTTCTAATTCGAGCTGGGTCAGTCTTGAGGAGTGCCGTCAACAGATGCAGTAGAGGCAGGCGTGGCAGTCAGGCGTTGGAGAATGGTCTGCAAGATGGTGTGAATATTATCTAGCTTAGTGCAATTTCAGTCTGTTTACCTTTTATTTCAACCTGACACTCCTCTATAGCTTTTAGTCGTGTCTCAACATCTCCATCAGCAGTGACAGCCGGTGCGTCTGAATTCCTTTTTTTCTTCTTGCTGCTTTGCGATGCCGGAGGCTCCTGTATCTAATTATTCTCTTTATCAACCATCATGCTATTTCTCATCATTTTCAGGCCCAGTGTGTTTGGCTTTAGCAGCTTCCTATTATACAGCTTATAGCCGAGGTGCTTAGCAATAAGTGCGATGATTGACCCACCTCCAAGCACGCTGCAAGACAAACACTTTTCAAAAAGATCAGAGAATATAGTCATAAGTTTTACCCCATTCCCTCTGCCTCTGCGCAGGGTCCTCATAATCTCCAGATCTCTGTGATTTACTCTGGTTCCCTTATCAGCGCGTGTAGCCAAGTTTTCAGCAACGAGACGGTGGATAATCCTCCAGGCTGGCAATCTGATCAAGTTGGAAGGTGAGTTAGTAGTGAATGTGATGGTGTTTTTTTCAGTAATGTACCTCCAGAATTCAGTGTCTTCATCAGCAGATTGGTTGGTGAATGAGGTAGCTTTCCATCGGTAGTTGAAATTCTTTTCGAACTCTTCCTCAGTCAAAGTGTGAAAGTACCCATTAATCTGGAATATCCATCTCTGCGCCCACCGCTTGGATCCTGCTTTTATTAAGCTCTCTGGTCCGTCACGAGTTGCCCATATGACTTCAAATGTCAAAATAAACTCAATGACCAGCTTCTGATAGGTGCCAGGATCATCCCACATCATGTACTCCAAGTTTCCGTCTGTCAGAATGGAATTGATCTCATCAAAAATCTTCATTATCCTCAGGTCACCATGCACGAGGTACAACGGCCTGGCAACTGTAGCGTGCTTGATCTTCATCCATTTTCACTGTCCCTTGAGAGCATGATCCTGTAGACGTGGTCAAAGTTGTAGACTGACTCTTTTGGTTGTCTATCAGGGGGTATGAATCGCAACAGTGCATGTTGATGAGCTGGTGTGAGAGGGTTTTGCCCTTGTTGTGGCGGTTGCGGAGGAGGAACAGGTGGGGTTTGGACTGTACCAGCGTCAGGGCGTGCGCGCGAGGATTCAGCAGTAGTATTTTTGCGCGGCTTAGGAGGTCTTGTGGCTCCTAGATGTGCGGGGTCGTCTGGTGGCAATAGTTTAACGTCTTGGCCAAGACGGAGCTGTGCTTTAATGTTGAGATTGTGGGGGTAGATTTATTCAACGTCTCCAAATTTTTAATCCTCCAAGTTGTTAGGCTTGTATCCAAAATATTCCTTCACCCTGTGTCCATTCACCTTGAAAGTTTGGCCATTGTCATTTGAGAGTTCTAAATGCCCATCGTCAAAAACTTTGCTCACTGTATATGGTCCTGCCCATCTTGACTTGAGCTTTCCTGGAAATAGCTGGAGTTTGGACTTGTACAGTAACACCTTTTCTCCAACAGAAAAGTGTTTAGCTCTTAGTTTCCTATCATGCCATTTTTTCGAACGTTCTTTGTACAGCTTGGCACTCTCATAGCTCTCCATACGAATTTCTTCCAATTCATGTAAATCTAACATCCAGTTTTCACTGGCTGCTTTCATATCGTAGTTCAGCTTCTTCACTGCCCAAATAGCTTTGAATTCCAACTCGACCGGTAAGTGGCAGGGCTTTCCATACACCAGCCTGTAGGGAGACATCCCAATAGGCGTCTTGAAAGCGTTCTATATGCCCATAAAGCTTCCTCCAACCTTGACGACCAATCTTTCCTCGAATTGTTTACTGTCTTCTCCAAGATTTTCTTGAGTTCTCGGTTGGTTACCTCAGCTTGTCCATTGGCTTGCGGATGGTAGGGTGTAGAAAACTTGTGGTAGACTTCGAACTTTCTTAACATAGCTCCGAATTGCTTTTCCCGAAAGTGACCCCCATTGTCGCTTACTACTGCTCTCGGAGTTCCAAACCTCAGAAAAATTATCTTCTTGAATAAGCGTGTGACACTCTTAGCATCGCACGTTCTGGTTGCCACAGCCTCTGCCCACTTTGACACAAAATCCACTGCAACCAATATATAGTGATTTCCGTATGAAGATGGGAATGGTCCCATATTGTCTATGCCCCAAACATAAAATATCTCGACTTCTAACATTCCTTTTTGCGGCATCTCATCGCGCTTCAAAATGTTCCCAGTACGTTGGCATGAATCACAACTCTTCACGAATAGGTAGGCGTCCTTAAACAGAGTTGGCCAGTAGAATCCACTTTGTAAGACTTTAGCTGCAGTCTTCATTTTTGAACCATGACCACCATATGGAGATGAGTGACAACGTTCCAAGATACTCTGTTGATCTTCCTCTGATACACACGTCCTGTAGATGCCATCGACACACAATTTATATAAAAATGGATCATCCCAGTAATATCTCTTCACATCGTGCAAAAATCTCCTCTTCTTGTTGTAATCCACGTCTCCCGGCAGGATTCCACATGCTAGATAGTTCACAAAATCCGCATACCAAGGTGCTGAATTTTTCTCTATGTTCATCAAATCCTCACCCGTGTACGAATCTCGAATAGGTGCATCATCAGAAATTTCTGCAGGGTCCAATTGTATTCTTGACAGGTGATCGGCTACCACGTTTTCAACTCCTTTTTTGTCTTTAATTTCAATATCGAATTCCTGCAAAAGAAGTATCCAACGTATTAGTCTAGGTTTTGCATCTTTCTTTGTCATCAAATACCTGATAGCTGCATGGTCAGTATACACAATTGTCTTCGAGCCAACTAAGTATGGTCTGAAATTTTTCAAACGCATAAACAACTGCCAACAGCTCCTTCTCAGTTGTTGTGTAATTTACTTGGGCTGCAACCATAACTTTACTGACATAGTAAATCACATGTAGTTTCTTATCGACCCTTTGACCTAGCACTGCTCCAATTGCGTTGTCACTTGCGTCACACATCAGCTCAAATGGCAGGCTCCAGTTGGGAGGTTGGATAATTGGCGCAGTAATTAGAGATTGCTTTAGAGTTTCAAAAGATGTAACACACTCATCAGTAACTTTAAATTCAACATCAGTGCAAAGTAAATTGGTGAGAGGCTTAGCTATTTTTGAAAAATCTTTGATGAAGCGTCTGTAGTAGCCTGCGTGCCCTAAGCAGCTTCTAATGCTTTTGACATTGTTGGGAATTGGCAGCTTTTCAATTGCTTCCACTTTTGCTTTATCTACTTCTATTCCTTTCCTTGTTATTTTGTGTCCGAGCACAATACCTACTTTTACCATGAAATGACATTTTTCCTAGTTAAGCACAAGATTGACCTCGACACACCTGGCAAGTACCTTAGATAAATTAGATAAGAATGAATCAAATGAATAACCATGAACAGAAAAATCATCCATGAAAACTTCCATGGATTTCTCCAAAAATTTGGAGAATATTGAAGTCATGCATCTTTGAAAGGTTCCTGGTGCGTTGCACAACCCGAATGGCATACGTCTGTAGGCAAAGGTACCAAATGGACATATAAATGTCGTTTTGTCTTGGTTGTCAGGGTGTATGGGGATTTGGAAAAATCCACTGTAGCCATCCAAAAAGCAAAAATATCCGTGCCCGACTAGTCTCTCCAGCATCTGGTCGATGAATGGGATGGGGAAGTGATCTTTCTTCGTAGCTTTGTTCAACTTCCTGTAGTATATACACATTCTGTGTCCGGACACTGTTCTTGTTGGAACAAGTTCTCCCTTGTTGTTCGTTACTACAGTTAGTCCTCCTTTCTTTGGCACTACATGAATAGGACTCACCCATTCCGAATCTGCAACTGAGTATATTATCCCTGCATCACGAAGCTTAGCAATTTCTTTAAAACAACTTCATTCAAATTAGGGTTTAATCTCCTCAAATGCTCACTGCTAGGTTTAGCATCGTTTTCTAAGTGTATTCTATGCATGCAGATGCTAGGACTAATTCCTTTAATGTCATCAATAGAGTGTCCGATAGCAGATTTATATTTCCTAAGTACATTGAGTAATTCTACAGTCTGCTATTCATCTAATGAGGCATCAACGATCACAGGCAATGTAGAGTTAGGTCCAAGAAATTCATACCTGAGATTTGATGGAAGTGGTTTTAAATTTTCATCAAATTCGTTACCTGATTCATTGTCTTCATTATCTTTATTCTCAATAGCTTCTTCAACTGCTTCGCACTCCGTCAGCATCATAAGTGCACCTGCTTCTTTGTCACTGCTTAGTAGTTCATGTTCAAAACTTGGCAGCTCATCAAAATGGTTAGAATCATCATAAGTATCAAGCCAAGCACAGTCCAAAGAGTCCCTAGGTGCTTTCATCATAGATTTCAAGAAATTTTTTACTTTCTCACTGCCCAGGTTCATCTCAATGGTTCCATTACCACAGTCAATGACAGCTTGAACAGTATTCAAAAATGGCCTACCTAGTATGATCGGAGTTTCATTCTCAACATCCATCTCTAGAACATAGAAGTCAACGGGCACCCAAAGTTCACAAATTTTAATGAGCATGTCTTCTAAAACACCTTTAGGCAACCTAGAGCTTCTATCAGCTAATCTCAGGCTAATGGGTGTTGGTGTTAATTCTCCTACATCAAGCTTTTTGTACAGAGAAAATGGCATTAATGAAATACTCGCACCCAAGTCACATAGAGCATTAGACACATTAACAGGACCTATTGTAATGGGAATACAGAATGCACCAAAATCATTCAACTTTTTAGGCATGGCATGTTGTATAATGGCACTACAATTTGCATCGAGTGTAACATGATCAGTCTCTAACTTTTTCTTGTTTGTGACAATATCTTTCAGAAATTTTCCATAACCAGGCATCTGAAGTATTATATCGGTGAATGGCATTGATACCTGAAGGTTGCTAAGAAGTTTAGCAAACCTTTGGATGTGCGAATTGTCGTTCCGCTTTTTCAATCTTTGCGGAAAAGGTACTTTCTCCTTGATCTCTTGCTTTCTTTTGTCGACTTCTGTTTCAGCGTCTTGTTTCTGCAATGGTTCAAACAAGTTAGCAAAATTTTTATTTGAAGGGGAATCGGCTGGCCTCTGGGATGTTTGGAATGGTTACCCAGTTAGTCCATTGTCTGCCTCGGTGTTTGCTCGTGAAGAAGGCTCGGTTGCCTGGTTGAGTGCGTCAAGACTTGGCTCGGAGGTGCGACCGTGCATACGTAGGTTCTGCTCGGGCGGCCTACCGATCATACGTGGGTTTTGCCCGAGTACGCGTTCGGTGCCCTGGCATTTAGCTCGGGCATGCGGTCGTTTGCGCGATATTGTTTTGTTGCTTGCAACTCCTTCCCGTTCCTCAAAGTGACAGCATTGATGTTCTCCGTCTGATTTACATCGGCTTGAGGTGGTAATTGACTCTGGAATCTAGATGCTGATGCTTGCTGAGCTATTTGATTCTCTAATATTGCATTATGTTTCTGTAGTTCGTCAAGCTTCTACAGTATTAGTTTGCTTTCCTGTTGACTCTGTTGTTGCTGCTGCATCATCTGTTGTTGTGTTGCTGCAAGCTGTGCAACAATAGAAGACAGGTCAGTCTGATTAGAATTGCTCGACGATGCGACATTACCTGGATGAGTGTTTTGAGGTTTGGGAACAATAGGTGCAACAGGATTGGCGTTCCATGGTTTCGGGGCAGGGGCTGCATAGTTTGTTTGAGGTGTCTGATTGCTTTGATGATTGTTCTGATAATTGAAGTATGGTTGACGCTGGTAGTTCCCTATTAGCTTTATATGCAGGTCTGCTGTTGTTGTTCTAGGGTTGATTCCGTACAAAGTTTACATCTTCTGCAGCGTGCATAGGCATGGGTGGTAATGGTACTGGTTGCTGAGGAAGGACTACAGGTGGCGGTGGAACAGTGTACTGGTTACTGTATTCCATTCCGACTTGTGCTACGCTAGGATTCTGATTCTTCATCATTGCTTCAAACATTGTGGTGAGGCGTTGAATGTCGTCCTTGGTTGCAACAGCACCACTGATGAAGTCTCTATCCTTAGGATAGTTGTTGCGTCCACTGCCAAACTGTAGTGAGTTTGCCGCGAGTTCTTCTATCAGTTGGAAGGCCTCAGTTGGTGGCAGTTTGTTGATGGCACCTTTTCCACTGTTGTCCATCAGATGTCGGGCTTCCTTATCCATTCCGTTGTAGAAGAAATACAGCAGCTGCCAAGGTGAGTTTCCATGACGTGGGCATTCCCACAGTAATCGTTTGAATCTTTCATAAGCCTCATGAAAATCCTCGCACATCTTTTTAGTAAATTTGCTGATTTCTTCTCTCAGCTCTTTAGTCTTTGCTGGTGGGAAGAACTGCATCAGAAATGCACTGGATAGCTGGTCCCTGGTGGTGAAGGTGTTTGGCGGATGGTTCTTGAGCCATTCCTTGGCTCTATCCTTTAGTGACAAATGGAACAGACAAAGGTACATTGTTTCCAAGTCCACATTTGTTGGCTTGTATGTCGCACAGAAATCCTTGAATTGGTCCAGGTGATGATGAGCATTACCAGTTATCCCATTGTAGGCATTACTGGTTATCATATGTATCAGGCCGGACCTCCATTCAATATTCCCTCCTTCAGGCATCTGGATGGGATTTCCTTGAGTGTGGGTTGATGGTATCATGAAGTCTGCGACAGTAGGTTCCCTCTGCTGAACAGGTACGTTCACCAGATTATTGTGATTGTTTTGCTCCATCTTTCCTCTACCTTTCCTTCCTCTATTCGTCTTGCTTTTGGTTTGCATCAACAGACAAAGGAAGGATTAAAAGTGAGTACTGAATAGATAATGTACTAATGTAATAAACAAAAAAATAACAACAAAAAATAAACAAATGGCTAATTCCCCGGCAACGGCGCCATTTTGATCGCTTGTAAATATAGTGATTGAAATGCAACACACGATCAAACAATTAATCTGAGTGTGACTCAGGTCGAATCCTCAGGGAACTAGTTTGCTACTTCCTATAAATGATTGTTTATATTAGCACTGAAATGGGGGGAGTAGAATGAATAAATTGATCAATGAAATGAACTAACACAGAACTAAAGATTTAACTTGTTGTTGCATACGATTTGTTGTTTGGTTGTCTTTTAATTTGATGAAACATTGGGAATCAATAACCCCCCCCCCCCAAAACAAACAGATTATAACACAAAGTTACTGCAGACTCAACTTTCGCTTCTTGCCTGACGGTAGATCTTGATATATGATAGTGAATTATTACCCTAGGTCATTTGCTTTATTACATGCTCAACTTTCGCTTCTTGCATAATAACAAAACTAGATGCACAAATCATCAAGACTCAACTTTCGCTTCTCGCCTATCAGATTTTATCTCATTACATGCATAGACTCAACTTTCGCTTCTTGCCTATCATGCAACTATGTAAACCTACTGTGATATGCTACTGCAAACATAGACAATAGGTACAAACAATCCTCATACAATCATTATTGATATCTCGCGAAAATACCAAATATAGGATGTATGAATTAAACTATTCATATCTAATGTAAAGAAATAAAATTGCAATCATATAAAAAGGCATGTGTTACAACTGCAGATGTTTCTGGGGATCCATTGGATCCCAATAAGTGACTACTCATTCATGGTGAGTTGATATATGACGACAGATCAAAAAATAGAAGTATAAGAATAGGTTAAGGGAAACCCTGATGTTGAACTCCTTCTGCTCTTGTGAATGTTGTTGTCGCCCAGTATCTTCGATGATTTTCTTCACTGATGTGCATTCCTTGTATACTGCTGTGCTGTCCTTCATTACTGTAATAATTACTTGTCTCCATGCTTCCCAATGCAGGCTTCTCAATCTCTAATGGCTTCTTTGTGTCCCCATAAAACTCACACTGCTCGATGGAAATAAATGCGTTTGAGCCGACTTGAAAATTTATTGTTTGCAAGTAACTTGGGTCGGGTAGCCCATAGGGTGCACGAGGAATTTGATCGGGTAGACGATAGGGTGCACGAGGGATTGCACGAGCAACTTAGGTCGGGTAGCCCCTAGGCTACCCTAGCTCACATTTTTGCTTTTTACTTCTCAAATTGCTTTGTCACTGAAACACTAAGTAAAAACATCGAATCTGCGTAATATTACATGAAAATGGAGCTCAAAGTGTGTGAAATTGTACATCAAAGATCATTCAAATAATCGCTCATCAAGTATATGGCACATAGAACAAACTTGAACACAATAGAAGCACTAAGAAAAGGGTCTAAAAACGGTTTTATGATACAAGCACACCCTTCAACCGAATATAAGCCTTAGCTACTTGTATTCATATCAAGGAATACAAGTAGCCGTGCTTACAAAAGTAAAGAAAACCGAAAAGAAAACAAGGAAACCAAAACTTGACAAGGAAAACAAAGGAGAGCCGTGGCTCTAACAAGAAAAGTAAAGTGACTGTGAGCTTTTTGTAACCAAAAAAACAATAGCTTTAACTACTTGTATTCATGTCAAGGAATACAAGTAGTTTTGGCAAGAACAAGGAAAACAAGTGACAATGAAAACCGACAAGAAAGTGAAGGAAAACAACACGAAAGTAAAGGGAGAGGAGCTCCAAATCAAGTTCTTGCTGGAAAGTAAAGAGCTTGGAGCTCAAGAACAAGTGCTAGAAAGTAAAGGAGATCACAAGAACAAAGCAAGAACAAAGAACAAAATGTGTTTGTATTGAAAGTGAAGAGAAGAGAGTTAAGCTCCCTTCTCTCTAAGAACTTGTGGAATTCGAAACTTGGACTAAGGACCCTTATTACATGAGGCAAGGCCTCTATTTATAGGCTTAGGAAACTTGGGGGCTAAGTTTGGGTGAGACATATCCCAAAGGCAAAGGATTTTGATTGGTTCTTCCAAAAAGCACACTTCTTGAACTTATCTCTTGCACCTCCTCAAACAAAACGACTTGGCCACTTGTGCACTTGTGATTGCTTCTCCAAAGGGCAACTAACCAACTTGGTTGAGGCTTGGGCAAGTCACTTGAACTTGGTTGTGGCTTAGTTTGTTCCCAAAGGTCAACCAAATTGAATAGTAAGGCCAACCGGGAAATAAGTAGTTTGGATTTAGTTGGACTTCCCCAGAATGTGGCCGGAGCAAGAAATGACCGGAGCATGGTGGTGAGGATATGAGCTTGATCAGAGCATCACCGGAGGTTGGTCGGAGTTTGCCGGAATATGGCCGGAATCTGGCCGGAGCTTTGGTCGGAGCTTCTTGGATTTTGGAGAGTGTATTATGAACGACAAAGTCATTCTAAGATGATCTCAAGAAGGATGCTAAGCCAGATTCTGCCCGGAACATGATCGAAATCCTAAAACGGCCAAAATTTCCCTAGTTTGGCTTTGAGCGGGTTTGAGCTGGTTCCACTCGGGCGTTTTGTCTGGGAAGTGAAATTGTCCGAGTTATTGGGCATTTCAAACACTTTGGTCTAGCCAGAATTGCCAGATTCCATGGTTTGGTCGAGCAACTTGGTTTTGGTGCCTATGCGCGCGGGGCCTTTGCTTTGGAACTAGGCCAACTGCCAATCTGCCGGAGCATTCTCCTTGGTTTTCCAACATTGTCCACCGTATTTTCCATTTTGATCACTTTGTTCGAGGTGGATTCGTCAGATCAGCTCTTTTGCCCGAGCGACTGGGCGGCTCGGCTGGTGCCCGGGTTGTGGCCTGGGCAATGCGTGGGCGGGGACCTGGTTTCTCGGACACGGGCCTCGGCACTCCCGGACGTGGGACTGGTCTTCTTGGTGCTGGCTCTCGGTCAGGGACCTGGTCTTCTCGGTTCTGGTTCTCGGTCAGGGACCTGAGGTTCTCGGTACTGGGCCTGGGTACCCGGCTGAGCCCTCTCGGTCCACGACTGGGGTCCTAGGTCCCTGGTTGGTTTTCCTCGGTCCCTAGTTGCGACTTCTCGGCCAGAAATGCTTGGTGTGCTTTTTGGGCTCAAATCTCCCTTTTTAGGCGTGTTTCCTCTTTAGACCCCAAAATAGCCTGTATACACAAAATGGTATTAACAAGCACTTGTCCGTATCATCAAATGTCTAATTTGGTGGGTTTAACTGATTCGATGAATTGTATAAATACGCGCCATCAAATACCCCCACACTTAATCTTGTTCGTCCCGAACAAGTGTAGTCAATAAGAGGAACGACAACACCCTAAGTCTTAAATATGAATGATAGATGCAAAACTAGACTTCACCTTTTGCATGCATAACTTACTTGCTTCCAAACGAAATTATGCTCACATATGAAAGTAACTAGATACTTGTTACCTTTGAGCCGAGATGCAAATCAATTTGGATGATTGGGAGACACCCACTTTTTAGGCCCTTGAACTGCACTCTCGGATCCGATCTTACTATATGGTTATGTTACTTGCTTCTTCTAGCACGTGATTGATTCAGGCTAATGGGTTGAGCTCTTTTTCTTTGTTTGCGTGGTTGGACAGCTTTTGTAGTGATTTGGCCTTCGGCCTTTGATTTGACTCTTTGAGTACTTCACTTTTGCTTCGGTTTGGTTTCACCATATTGGCTGATTTCTTTCTTTTCTTCTTGAGCTTGCTCCTTTGATGATTGCTCGTCCATTTCTTCACTTTTGGGAGGTCCAATCATAGCCCGCAAGCATATGGAAATGCCTCCCCGCTCTTTCTCATCGTAGTCGTTTCGGCGCGGGTCAAGTTGAGGGTCGCTCACCTCTTTTCCCGGCTACTCGGACTAGAGATATGACGGTTTGATTCCCGTCCCGCCTTTTGCATAGACGCTGCATGGCGGAGTCCACTCTTCACTAAGAATCCCGAAGTGCAGCCTCCACAATCTTTATATAACCATAACGTAAGGATCCGGTCCCTTGAGTGCTTGTCAAGTGACGGAGCCCACTGCACTGTCGTTAAGGTGCGATGTTCTCTGTGCAAAAATAAATTTATATCTCCGATACTCGCGACTTTACTATTTTGGGTAGTAAGTGGTAAGTACGGGTCGAACCCAAGGGAATTAGTGGATAGTTGTTCTTTCAAAAAGGAAAAGTAAATAAAACAGTTGGGGGGTTGGTTTTGGTTTTAGTACTGAAAGATAAAGTGCTGGAACAGTCGATTTCAAGATCAACCGCAGACACACGTTTGATACTGGACGCACGCTGTGTTTCAAACGTGTTGCGTACCAAAGGTTATGCCGGGCTGATGTTGATAAAGTCTGTAGTAAAAGTAAAGTACAGAAAGTAATTGCTTGATGGACAAGTCTTACAGAAAGTAAGCAGTTGATATGGACTGAAAGTAAAGTTACAGAAAGTAAATGACTGGAAAGTAAACAGTTGATAGTAAGACTGAAAGTAAATGACAGGTGATGTTTGAATCAAAGGAAAGATTCGGTATCAGGGGCCTTGTATCATAGTCCGTTTATCATTGACCTCTAATGATCATACTAAGTGTTCAAAAGTGAATCAAGGCTATTCCTAGCACATGACTTGCCACACCGTCTAGTCTTTTGCAAGACAAAGAACTCTTGTTCTAGCATGTGCATCCATTTGATCATCATTCCTGATAAACCAAATGGTGTTTAAAAGAGGTTGACTTCCACAGATAAGCTGTGCCCTTCCGAGCCTCCACTTATCCACAGAAAATCACGAACCCATGGCAGAGCTTTGCTCTTCCGAGCATCCACTCAACCAATAGAATTCTGACCTAATATATGGCACCTAGAACAAGTTGAACACAAAGAGGCACTAAGAGAAGGGTCTAAAACATTGTATGATACAAGTACACCCCTTCAACCGAATGAAGGGTTTAGCTACGAATATCCATAGAGGTGGATACCATAGCTAAGTACTTGGAAAAGTAAAGGTTTTGAAAGACAGAAAGTAAAGGTTTTGGAAAGTAAAGACAAGGAAAGTAAAAGGAGAATACTCGAGAACCGACAGGAGTAAACTCAGGAAAAGTAAAGAAACGCTCGAGTACTTCAAGAACCGACAAGAGTACTCAAGAACGAACTTAAAGCTTTCGATATCAAAGGAAAGTGTTTACAAGGATGGTGTTGTGAATCTAGAGAGCTTCTCTCTCTACCCAAGACTATGGAGCTTTGTGGATTGTGGGATGATTTTACAAGGGCAAGGGAGGGCTCTATTTATAGGCATGAAGGAGCAATGAGGAGCCAACACTTGGCAAGATGGGAGAGGGACTCAAGGAGCCGCCGGCCACATGTCTTCTCCATGGCAAAAGCCGTCGGCCATGTGAGGAGGAAGAGAGGAGTAGCCGCCCCCCATGAGGTGGATGGGAGTGGTTGAGTGTGTTTTGTGATTTTTTTCCCAAAAGCCATCGGTTCCCTTTCAGCTCTGGTCTGACTCTGGTCGCCCTTCGGTTGGACTTGTTTTGAGTGATTCCATGTCAGGTTTATGAAAGTTGTACAGTCGGAATGTGATCGTGGCCTGGAGTGTCTTGTAATCCATTTTCAGCTTTAAAACTCCTCCTTAGCATGTATTCTCTCTAGACTTCAAAATACCCTGTAGATAAATATCGGAACTAACAAGCAAAAGTTAAATAGACAAAGAGTCTAATTTGGTGGGTTTAACTGTCTTAATGAATCATATAAATATGGTCCATCATCAAGCCTCTCTAGGGCATTTCTTTCAACTCCACATCCTACTTTTATCTCAGCACACAAGGACAATTAGGAAGTCAAATTCGCATGTTTTTACACAATTAAGTTTTCACAAGGAAATGCATGAATCGGGTCTATCTATTTTCACATCATGGAAGTTTGTATTTTCAAAAAGTTAATATTAAGGGAAAAGGAAAAGAACAAACATGTAGACTAATATGAGCAAAACTAACTAATATGTGCAAGACTACTCAATCACCCCCACACTTTTGAACGAAGCCGTTCCTCACGGAACGACTTAGTTCAAAACACAAAATATAAGTAAAACGAAAGGAGGTGAGTTTAAAAAAAATTGACATAAAAAAAAACTGAGAAAACTGAATATGCCGGGTTACCTCTCGGTGAGTGCCTTTATTTAACGTCGTTGGCTCGATGGTACCTCAATCATGGATCATAAGTTCGGATCCCATGGGTGTGTGTGGTCGAACTTCCTCTCGGCTGCCCTTTTACTCTGCCCAAAGAACTTGTGGAGTGATGGGCTCGGTTTGGTTCTCCATTGGTTCGGCAGGTTCTTCTTTTCATAGCTCCGAGAAGGTGAGGCTCCCTTGACCATAGCTGCTGGTCCATCGAGCCGTGCTCTCTTGCTTCTCCTTTCGGGTTTCCATTCCTTTGGCCCATGCATTTGCCGCTTCTTCATGTTTGAGTGGTTGGCACCTTTGCAATTCTGGAAGCTCGGTATTGTGCCTTCAAACATTGGCGACCTCAAGCATGCTCCCATGCTAACCCTCTTCTTTGTGGCTGAGATGATTGGCCATCCTTGGTCCTTAAACTCTTCAGGAGGCTCTTCTTGGCTTGTGACGAGTGAGAGCTCTTTTGTTGGCTGTTTTGGCTCATGCTTCTCCTCCAACTCGCCTAGCACTGCATCATCATTGATCACATCATCTCTGGTGGCCGTGATCTGCATAAAACATGAAGGGTTAGGCAGGGGCTTCTCTGCCATAAGGACCGGGTCTTTCTCGAGCAGCTCTTCAGTAAGGATCGGGCCAACCGTGATTTTCTCAGTTAGTTTGGCAGTGATGTCCGGGTCTGATTTGGGTAGCTCGGCAGTGAGGTCCGGGTCTGTCTCGGGCAACTCGTCAGTTAGGACCGGGACTTCCTCGGACAGATTGGAAATGAGGACCGGGCATGTCTTGGCTGGTTGTTCTTCGGTCATCCATGAGTCCTCATCCTCTGTCGGCTCCGTGGGTTCTGTTCTGGGCTCTTCCTCACCGACCCTTGCAATGTCTTCTCTTGGCTTTCTCCTCTTAGCGTGAAGCTTGGATACGACCTGGACCATGTCAGACAATTGCCTTGATAGTTCGGCTAAGGCTTCATTGGTTTCAGCTCGGGTTTGGTCTATCATGTTGGCCAACTGTTGGATGCTAGCTGCCAACTCCTCCATATCGTCCTCTAGTGGCTCGGTCTGATCTTGTCTTGGTCTTGACCTCTCGGCCAATACATCTATCAAGTTCCAAAGATCATTCATGGTCAAGTTCATTATCGACCCTCCCGCTGCAGCATCATTGAGCCTATTCCACTCATGTGGCATCATTCCACCGAGAAACCTTTGAAGAAGATCGAAGTTCGTGAATCCATGGTGCGGGCAGCTCGTTACAAGAGAATCGAAGTACCATAAGTACGCGTCGAATGTTTCGTCCCAGGATTGCTCAAGGTTGATTATCTTCTCGCGGATTTCAAGTTGGAAGGATGGTGGGGAAAACTCCTCAACATTCCAGGGCTCTCTTCCGTAGTACGACGACATGGCAAACTGCAAAATAAAAGAAAAACAAATAGAACAACTATTCTGATTTCACGATTCCCCGGCAACGGCGCCAATTTGACATAGCCTTGTCGTGAGGCAATGTGTAAAATTAATTTATAAGTCCGCTACTCGTGACTTCACTATTGGGTAGTAAAGCGGTAAGTAGGGGTCGAACCCAAGGGAGTCAGTGTGGAATGGTTTTTCTTTAAAAAGAAAGTAAATACAGATTGGGTTTTATGGATTTTTTAGACAGAAAGTAAATTGCGTCAAAGTAAAGGTACTGAAAGTAAAGTGCGAGAAATTAAAGTGCTGAAAGTAAAGACTGAAAGTAAGTGCTGAAAAGTAAATTGCTGGAACAGTCGAGTTCAATATCAACCAAACAACATACTTTTGGTTTGTCGCACGCTGTATTTCAAGCGCAATCCTTACCAAATGTATGTTGGATTGATATTGAAAGCGTCTGTAGTAAGCGGAAAGTAAAGACTGAAAGTAAATGTGCTGAAAAGTGAAGTACTAAAAGTAAAGTGCATAAAATAAAGTGCGTAAAGTAAAGTGCGTAAAATAAAGACATAAATTAAAGTGCTGAAAAGTAAAGTACTGAAAGTAAACAGTTGATATTGAGACTGAAAGTTGAATGAAGAGTTGGTGTTTTATCAAAGGAAAAGATTTGGTTTTTAGGGGCCTTGTATCATAGTTCTGTTCATCATTGACTTCTAATGATCATACTACGTGTTCAAAGATGTGATAAGGCCATTTCCAGCACTAGTCACACCGTCTAGTCCTTTTCAAGACATAGAACACTGGTTCTAGTTAGGCTAATTCCTCCTTTCGAAGTATCTTAGCCCATGTGCATCCACCTGATCAATCATTTCCGATCAACCAAGTGGTGTTTAAAAGAGGTTGAACTCCACGGAAAAGCTTTGCTCTTTCGAGCCTCCACTTAACCGTGTATGTTCACGAACTCCATGGAAAAGCTTTGCTCTTTCGAGCCTCCACTCAACCATATATGTTCTAACCTAGTATATGGCACATTAAGCAAACTTGAACACAATAGAAGCACTAAGAAAAGGGTCTAAAAACGGTTTTATGATACAAGCACACCCTTCAACTGAATATAAGCCTTAGCTACTTGTATTCATGTCAAGGAATACAAGTAGCCGTGCTTACAAAAGTAAAGAAAACCGAAAAGAAAACAAGGAAACCGAAACTTGACAAGGAAAACAAAGGAGAGCCGTGGCTCTAACAAGAAAAGTAAAGTGACTGTGAGCTTTTTGTAACCAAAAAAAACAATAGCTATAACTACTTGTATTCATGTCAAGGAATACAAGTAGTTATGGCCAGAACAAGGAAAACAAGTGACAATGAAAACCGACAAGAAAGTAAAGGAAAACAACACGAAAGTAAAGGGAGAGGAGCTCCAAATCAAGTGCTTGCTGGAAAGTAAAGAGCTTGGAGCTCAAGAACAAGTGCTAGAAAGTAAAGGAGATCACAAGAACAAAGCAAGAACAAAGAACAAAATGTGTTTGTATTGAAAGTGAAGAGAAGAGAGTTAAGCTCCCTTCTCTCTAAGAACTTGTGGAATTCAAAACTTGGACTAAGGACCCTTATTACATGAGGCAAGGCCTCTATTTATAGGCTTAGGAAACTTGGGGGGCTAAGTTTGGGTGAGAAATATCCCAAAGGCAAAGGATTTTGATTGGTTCTTCCAAAAAGCACACTTCTTGAACTTATCTCTTGCACCTCCTCAAGCAAAACGACTTGGCTACTTGTGCACTTGTGATTGCTTCTCCAAAGGGCAACTAACCAACTTGGTTGAGGCTTGGGCAAGTCACTTGGACTTGGTTGTGGCTTAGTTTGTTCCCAAAGGTCAACCGAAGTGAATAGTAAGGCCAACCGGGAAATAAGTAGTTTGGATTTAGTTGGACTTCCCCGGAATGTGGCCGGAGCAAGAAATGACCGGAGCAAGGTGGTGAGAATATGAGCTTGATCGGAGCATCACCGGAGGTTGGCCGGAGTTCGCCGGAATCTGGCCGGAGCTTTGGTCGGAGCTTCTTGGATTTTGGAGAGTGTATTCTGAATGACAAAGTCATTCTAAGATGATCTCAAGAAAGATGCTAAGCCAGATTCTGCCCGGAACATGGTCGGAATCCCAAAACAGCTGAAATTGCCCTAGTTTGGCTTTGAGCGGGCTTGAGCTGGTTCCACTCGGGCGTTTTATCTGGGAAGTGAAATTGTCCAAGTTATTGGGCATTTCAAACACTTTGGTTGAGCCAGAATTGCCAGATTCCATGGTTTGGTCGAGCAACTTGGTTTTGGTGCCTATGCGCGCGGGGCCTTTGCTTTGGAACTAGGCCAACTGCCAATCTGCCCGAGCATTCTTCTTGGTTTTCCGACATTTTCCACCTTATTTTTCATTTTGATCACTTTGCTTGAGGTGGATTTGTCAGATCAGCTCGTTTTCCCAAGCGACTTGATTTTGGACCTGGGCGACTCGGCTAGTGCGCGGGGCGTGGCCTGGGCGATGCCTGGGCGGGGACCTGGTTTCTCGGACGCGGGCCTCGGCACTCCCGGACGCGGGCCTGGTCTTCTTGGTGCTGGCTCTCGGTCAGGGACCTGGGCGGGGACCTGGTCTTCTCGGTTCTGGTTCTCGGTCAGGGACCTGAGGTTCTCGGTACTGGGCATGGGTAGGCTGAGCCCTCTCGGTCCACGACTGGAATCCTCGGTCCGTGGTTGGTTTTTCTCGGGCCCTGGTTGGGTTTCCTCGGGCCCTAGTTGCGACTTCTCGGCCAGAAATGCTTAGTGTGCTTTTTGGGCTCAAATCTCCCTTTTTAGGCGTGTTTCCTCTTTAGACCCCAAAATAGCCTGTATACACAAAATGGTATTAACAAGCACTTGTTCGTATCATCAAATGTCTAATTTGGTGGGTTTAACTGATTCGATGAATCATATAAATACGCGCCATCAGGTACAGAGTCTCTGTCACAGAGATGGCTCTCCTTCGGAAATGTGGCTGCTCTTCCCAACTGACTAGTAGCTTCCGGCTTTTTCACCTGGCGGGACCTCTCTCCGACTTCAGTCATTAATCCCTTTCCTTTGGCAATCCTTCTATTTGCTGCCTCTTTGTCAGTTTCTTTCATATACCCAAGTCCAGGTCTGGCAAACTTTCTTTTGTAGTCTTGTTTTACCTCCTCGACCTTTTTGACTTCTAGTTCTCGAAGGCAGATTTTCTTTCTCTCAGCCTCTCCTTGTCTAAGATCTGCCACAGTCTGACGTAGCTCATCGTTATCTAACTGGAGCCTGGCCAGCTCTGCGTTTGACTCCTCTGTTCTGATGTCTATTGACTTGGAGTCGTCAATCCTCAAGCGCCTCAGTTCGTCACTCAAGGCATGGACTTGTGTGTTCCTTCCGTCACACGTGGAACATTTGCAGACATGCTCCCTCATTTCTTTCTTAAGTCTCATGGTTTTGGTTGACCATAGACGATTGTTCTCCATATCGTCCTCATGTTCATCTTGCATTGTGATGAGTCGTATTTATACGACTCATCGAGTCAACAAAATCCACCAAATACGACACTTAATCATGAGAACACTTGCTTGTTAATGTCGTTTTGTATTTCAAGGCCTTTTGGAGTCTAAAGAAGAATCGGGCTTTAAAAGGGCATTTTATGCCAAAATCACCACAATGCATTATTGGGCCACACTTGAGTTCCAAGACAAAACTAGCCCACTTGCAAAATCTTGATGAATCTAGAAGCATCTCATCATTTGGCTCATGCCAATCCATTTTGACTACTTCCAGAGCAAGAGTGCCTTGATGATTCTAGAAGCATCTCATCATTGGCTCATGCCAATCCTTCCCATGGATACTAGTAGCTAAATTCCCTATTCGGTTTGGGGGTTCACATATTGTGGCAAGGTTTTGAGACCCTTTACTTAATGCTATCTTGTGTTCCTTGTGGTGTAAGTGCTTGGAATGGCCTTACTTTGGGTTACATCTTGGAATGGAGTAACCACACTCATGGACACAAGATGAGATCATTAGAGGTCGATGATGAACAAGCCACAATAATATTTGTCAACACATTTTGAGATTCTTGTACTTAATGCTATTTCATGTCCAACTAATTCTTGTGCCATTTATCTCGGATTGAACAAGCAAGGCTAAGTGGATGCTTGGAATGGCAAAGTTTAGCCGAGTAGTTCAATCCCTGTTTTGCTACCCGTTTGGTAATGAATCATGAGAACGGGTGGCTGCACTTAGGCAAATACATCTTGGAGTGGAGTATTAGTGTAGCTAGAACTAGAAGTCTATCTCTTGGAATGGAGTAGATCGTGGTGTAAGTGCTTGGAATGTCCTTACTTTGGGTTATATCTTGGAATGGTGTAACCACGCTCATGGACACGAGATTAGATGATTAGATATCCATGATGAATGTGTAACAATAGACCCCTAGACCGAATACTTCTTTTGTTCACTTTTCGCTTATCTACGTTCGCACTTACTTTCAACTGTTTGCAAACCCCCCAATTATCTTTACTTTCTTTATTACTTTCCAAGAACAACAAGTAGCCATAACAACTCCCTTGGGTTCGACCCCTACTTGCCGCTTTACTAATCCATAGTAAGCCGAGGGTAGTGGAAATTATAAATGTAAATTTGATAGGGCTCTTCGACACCTATCAAATTTTGGCACCGTTGCCGGGGAGTTGGGCATTGGTGAAGTTGTTCTTTTCATTTGTTTTTCTTTTGTTTCGGTTTTGATCCACGATTCACTATGTCTTCCTACTACGGCATAGAGCCTTGGAACAATGAGGAGTTTTCCCCGCTATCTTTCCAACTTGAAGTCCGCAAGAACATCATATACATTAAGCAATCCCGGGACGAAACATTGGACGAGTACTTATCGTACTTCGATTCCATTGTGACGAGCTGCCCGCACCATGGATTCACCAACTTGTATCTTCTTCAAAGGCTTCTTGGTGGGATGATGCCACTTGAGTGGGAGATGCTTAATGAAGCGGCGGGAGGCTCAGTGATGAATCTAACAATGTCTGAAATCTGGGACTTGTTAGATGATTTGGCCGAGAGATCAAGGCCAAGGCAAGGTCAGGCCGAGCCGCTAGAGGACGATGTGGAAGAGTTGGCAGCTAGCATCCAACAGTTGGCCGACATGATACACCAAAACCAGGCCGAATCTGAGGAATCTTGGGCAGAAATAAAGGCGACTCTAAAAGAAAATGCATATCATATCAATGAGATGCTCGAGACAAAGCCAAGGGATAGCGAGGTAGAGCCTATATTGGATTACACGGAGCCGACAGGGGATGAGGACCCATTGATAACCGAAGAAGAGCCGGCCGAGTTAGACCCGGTCCCCATTGCCAAGGTGTCCGAAGCAGGCCCGGTGCTCAATGCTGAAATGACCGAGACATGCCTTGACCTCATTGCCGAGCCACCCGAGACATGCCCTATCCTCCTAGCCGAAGAACCCCAACTTGACCCTTCTCCTTCACCTCCTATGCAAATCACAGCCACCAAAGATCATGTAACAAGTAATGAGGTGCAAGGTGCATCGAGGGCAAAGCTAAACATGGGGGCAAGCTTGATGTCGCTTGTGTGTGATGGCAAGATTATGAACTTCCAAAATTGTGAGAATGCCGTTCGCTCATACATGAGGAAGAGACCGAGACATGGAATGTTTGGATGGAAACCGGGATGGAGAAACAAGAGGGCACGGCTCAATGGACCAGCAGCTATGGTCAAGGGATCCTCGCCTACTAGGAGCGATGTAAAGGCAAAACCACCCGACCAATGGAAAGGAGAACCAAGCCCGCTGCCACATAAGTTCTTTGGGCAGATTGTAAGAGCAGTTGGGGTTAAGTTTGACCTCACACGACCATGGGATCCTAACTTGTGATCCCTAACGAGGTACAGTCGAGCCAACGACGTTAAATAAAGGCGCTCACCGGGAGGTAGCCCGGCACATTTACTTTCTTCTTCATTTTCAGTTTTTACTTATGTCATTTCCCTTCCTTTGTTTGCATGCCTTATATGTCTTGAACTTAAGTTGTGCTATGAGGACACGACTTTGTTCAAAAGTGTGGGGTGGGTTAGTCAGTTTGTTGTGTCAGCACGTTTAGTTCTTGCACATGCATAGAGTCAGCACGTTTCCCTTGAAATTTTAAATTTTTGAATAAGGATTGCCTTCTATTTTCCTAGATATGCGATATTGATCTGTGATGATGTGAAATAGATAGAGCCGATTACATGCATTCTCTTGTGAAATCTGAATTGTGTGATGACATGTGATCTTAACTTTCTATGTGTCCTTGTGAGTTGAGATAATAGGGGATGTGGAGTTGATAGAAATGTCCTAGAAAGGCTTGACAAAAGCACTCAAGGGACCGGATCTCAAACTATATGGTTATGTGGACTTAGTGGAGGCTAGCACTTCGAGACTCATGGGTTTAGAGTGGACTCCGCCGCTGCAGTGTTTATGCAAGGGCGTGACGGGAATCAAACCGTCCTATCTCTAGTCCGAGTAGCCGGGAAAAGAGGTGAGCGACCCTCAACTTGACCCGCGCCGAAACGACAAGGATGAGAAAGAGAGGGGAGGTATTTCCATATGCTTGCGGGCTATGATTGGACCTCCCAAAAGAGAAGGACAAGCAATTCACAACAAGGAGCAAAGCTCAAAGAAAAATCAGCCCAAGTGTGAAAGTTATACCCGAAACAAATAGTGAAGTTCATCACCGCCATATCAAAGGCCAAAGGCCAAAATTCACTACAAAAGCTGTCCAAGCAAAGCAACAAAAGGACTCAACCCTTGAAGCTCGAACAAATCACGTGCTAGAAGAAGCAATGAAATACAACCATATAGTAAGAGTTCGGAACCAAGAGTGTAGATCATGGGTCTAAAAAGGACTATCTCCCACTCATCGAAATTGGTTTGCATCTTGGCTCAAAGGTACATGTATCAAATTACTTCCATGTTTGATGCATGATACTTTTAGTAGCAATTGAGTTATGCAAGGAAAGGTGAAATCTAGACTAGCAACTCATATGCATATCTAGGGTGCCGAAGGCATTGTGGTGTTTTAATTATTTTCCTCTTGTGACATAAGGCCTTGTTCGGGACGAACAAGTTCAAGTGTGGGGTGGTTTGATGAGTCGTATTTATACGACTCATCGAGTCAACAAAACCCACCAAATACGACACTTAATCATGAGAACACTTGCTTGTTAATGTCGTTTTATATTTCAGGGCCTTTTGGAGTCTAAAGAAGAATCGGGCTTAAAAAGGGCATTTTATGCCAAAATCACCACAATGCATTATTGGGCCACACTTGAGTTCCAAGACAAAACTAGCCCACTTGCAAAATCTTGATGAATCTAGAAGCATCTCATCATTTGGCTCATGCCAATCCATTTTGACTACTTCCAGAGCAAGAGTGCCTTGATGATTCTAGAAGCATCTCATCATTGGCTCATGCCAATCCTTCCCATGGATACTAGTAGCTAAATTCCCTATTTGGTTTGGGGGTTCACATATTGTGGCAAGGTTTTGAGACCCTTTACTTAATGCTATCTTGTGTTCCTTGTGGTGTAAGTGCTTGGAATGGCCTTACTTTGGGTTACATCTTGGAATGGAGTAACCACACTCATGGACACAAGATGGGATCATTAGAGGTCGATGATGAACAAGCCACAATAATATTTGTCAACACATTTTGAGATTCTTGTACTTAATGCTATTTCATGTCCAACTAATTCTTGTGCCATTTATCTCAGATTGAACAAGCAAGGCTAAGTGGATGCTTGGAATGGCAAAGTTTAGCCGAGTAGTTCAATCCCTGTTTTGCTACCCGTTTGATAATGAATCATGAGAACGGGTGGCTGCACTTAGGCTAATACATCTTGGAGTGGAGTATTAGTGTAGCTAGAACTAGAAGTCTATCTCTTGGAATGGAGTAGATCGTGGTGTAAGTGCTTGGAATGTCCTTACTTTGGGTTATATCTTGGAATGGTGTAACCACGCTCATGGACACGAGATTAGATGATTAGATATCCATGATGAATGTGTAACAATAGACCCCTAGACCGAATACTTCTTTTGTTCACTTTTCGCTTATCTACGTTCGCACTTACTTTCAACTGTTTGCAAACCCCCCAATTATCTTTACTTTCTTTATTACTTTCCAAGAACAACAAGTAGCCATAACAACTCCCTTGGGTTCGACCCCTACTTGCCGCTTTACTAATCCATAGTAAGCCGAGGGTAGTGGAAATTATAAATGTAAATTTGATAGGGCTCTTCGACACCTATCAAATTTTGGCACCGTTGCCGGGGAGTTGGGCATTGGTGAAGTTGTTCTTTTCATTTGTTTTCCTTTTGTTTCGGTTTTGATCCACGATTCACTATGTCTTCCTACTACGGCATAGAGCCTTGGAACAATGAGGAGTTTTCCCCGCTATCTTTCCAACTTGAAGTCCGCAAGAACATCATATACATTAAGCAATCCCGGGACGAAACATTGGATGAGTACTTATCGTACTTCGATTCCATTGTGACGAGCTGCCCGCACCATGGATTCACCAACTTGTATCTTCTTCAAAGGCTTCTTGGTGGGATGATGCCACTTGAGTGGGAGATGCTTAATGAAGTGGCGGGAGGCTCAGTGATGAATCTAACAATGTCTGAAATCTGGGACTTGTTAGATGATTTGGCCGAGAGATCAAGGCCAAGGCAAGGTCAGGCCGAGCCGCTAGAGGACGATGTGGAAGAGTTGGCAGCTAGCATCCAACAGTTGGCCGACATGATACACCAAAACCAGGCCGAATCTGAGGAATCTTGGGCAGAAATAAAGGCGACTCTAAAAGAAAATGCATATCATATCAATGAGATGCTCGAGACAAAGCCAAGGGATAGCGAGGTAGAGCCTATATTGGATTAAACGGAGCCGACAGGGGATGAGGACCCATTGATAACCGAAGAAGAGCCGGCCGAGTTAGACCCGGTCCCCATTGCCAAGGTGTCCGAAGCAGGCCCGGTGCTCAATGCTGAAATGACCGAGACATGCCTTGACCTCATTGCCGAGCCACCCGAGACATGCCCTATCCTCCTAGCCGAAGAACCCCAACTTGACCCTTCTCCTTCACCTCCTATGCAAATCACAGCCACCAAAGATCATGTAACAAGTAATGAGGTGCAAGGTGCATCGAAGGCAAAGCTAAACATGGGGGCAAGCTTGATGTCGCTTGTGTGTGATGGCAAGATTATGAACTTCCAAAATTGTGAGAATGCCGTTCGCTCATACATGAGGAAGAGACCGAGACATGGAATGTTTGGATGGAAACCGGGATGGAGAAACAAGAGGGCACGGCTCAATGGACCAGCAGCTATGGTCAAGGGATCCTCACCTACTAGGAGCGATGTAAAGGCAAAACCACCCGACCAATGGAAAGGAGAACCAAGCCCGCTGCCACATAAGTTCTTTGGGCAGATTGTAAGAGCAGTTGGGGTTAAGTTTGACCTCACACGACCATGGGATCCTAACTTGTGATCCCTAACGAGGTACAGTCGAGCCAACGACGTTAAACAAAGGCGCTCACCGGGAGGTAGCCCGGCACATTTACTTTCTTCTTCATTTTCAGTTTTTACTTATGTCATTTCCCTTCCTTTGTTTGCATGCCTTATATGTCTTGAACTTAAGTTGTGCTATGAGGACACGACTTTGTTCAAAAGTGTGGGGTGGGTTAGTCAGTTTGTTGTGTCAGCACGTTTAGTTCTTGCACATGCATAGAGTCAGCACGTTTCCCTTGAAATTTTAAATTTTTGAATAAGGATTGCCTTCTATTTTCCTAGATATGCGATATTGATCTGTGATGATGTGAAATAGATAGAGCCGATTACATGCATTCTCTTGTGAAATCTGAATTGTGTGATGACATGTGATCTTATCTTTCTATGTGTCCTTGTGAGTTGAGATAATAGGGGATGTGGAGTTGATAGAAATGTCCTAGAAAGGCTTGACAAAAGCACTCAAGGGACCGGATCTCAAACTATATGGTTATGTGGACTTAGTGGAGGCTAGCACTTCGAGACTCATGGGTTTAGAGTGGACTCCGCCGCTGCAGTGTTTATGCAAGGGCGTGACGGGAATCAAACCGTCCTATCTCTAGTCCGAGTAGCCGGGAAAAGAGGTGAGCGACCCTCAACTTGACCCGCGCCGAAACGACAAGGATGAGAAAGAGAGGGGAGTTATTTCCATATGCTTGTGGGCTATGATTGGACCTCCCAAAAGAGAAGGACAAGCAATTCACAACAAGGAGCAAAGCTCAAAGAAAAATCAGCCCAAGTGTGAAAGTTATACCCGAAACAAAAAGTGAAGTTCATCACCGCCATATCAAAGGCCAAAGGCCAAAATTCACTACAAAAGCTGTCCAAGCAAAGCAACAAAAGGACTCAACCCTTGAAGCTCGAACAAATCACGTGCTAGAAGAAGCAATGAAATACAACCATATAGTAAGAGTTCGGAACCAAGAGTGTAGATCATGGGTCTAAAAAGGACTATCTCCCACTCATCGAAATTGGTTTGCATCTTGGCTCAAAGGTACATGTATCAAATTACTTCCATGTTTGATGCATGATACTTTTAGTAGCAATTGAGTTATGCAAGGAAAGGTGAAATCTAGACTAGCAACTCATATGCATATCTAGGGTGCCGAAGGCATTGTGGTGTTTTAATTATTTTCCTCTTGTGACATAAGGCCTTGTTCGGGACGAACAAGTTCAAGTGTGGGGTGGTTTGATGAGTCGTATTTATACGACTCATCGAGTCAACAAAACCCACCAAATACGACACTTAATCATGAGAACACTTGCTTGTTAATGTCGTTTTATATTTCAGGGCCTTTTGGAGTCTAAAGAAGAATCGGGCTTAAAAAGGGCATTTTATGCCAAAATCACCACAATGCATTATTGGGCCACACTTGAGTTCCAAGACAAAACTAGCCCACTTGCAAAATCTTGATGATTCTAGAAGCATCTCATCATTTGGCTCATGCCAATCCATTTTGACTACTTCCAGAGTAAGAGTGCCTTGATGATTCTAGAAGCATCTCATCATTGGCTCATGCCAATCCATTTTGGCTACTTCCACTCCAAACTTGCTGCCCAAGACAAGAGAAACCCTAGCTCATTTCCTATAAATAGAACCTCTTGGTCTAGGAAAATGATAGTCATTCATTAAGATTGAGGAGTCCCATCGTGTGCCCCATTTGTGTGCCTCATTAGGGGCTTCTCTCTCTAGTCCTCTCATTGATGGACCATAATTGTATGAATCATAAACACAGTTAAACCCACCAAATTAGACTCTTTGTCTATTTAACTTTTGCTTATTAGTTCCGATATTTATCTACCGGGTATTTTGAAGTCTAGAGAGAAAACAGGCTAAGGAGGAGTTTTAAAGCTGAAAATGAATTACGAGTCATTCCAGGTCACGACCAAATTCTGACTTTCAAGAACCTGACATGGAATCACTCAAAACAAGTCCAACCAAAGAGCAACCAGAGTCAGACCGGAGCTGAAAGGACCGATGGCTTTTGTGAAAGATCACAAACACACATCTCTCACCCACTTCCCTCCACCTAGCCGGCGGCTCCCCTCACTCACACTCCCCCTCCTCCTCTCCTCTCACGCCACCTAGCCGGTGGCTTTTCCCCCTTGCCACCTCCCCCCCCCGGCGGCTTTCCTCCCCTCCACCCTCCTCTTACCAAGTGTCTTCTCCTCCTCCACATCTCTTCCTCCCCTTAGCCTATAAATACCAAGCCATTCTCACTTGTAATACAATTCCAACATCTCATCCCATTTTGTGTGCAAGAAGCACAAGTCACTTATCTCTCTAGATTAAGAGCACAATCATGTAATCACTTTACTTTGGAATCAAAGCTTGGTCTTGAGCACTCTCAACGGTTTTTGTAAGTCCTCTCTTCTTTACTTTACTATCTTTTCAATTCAACAACTTTACTTTCCTGTCTTTACTTGCGAAAACTTTATTTTCTGTCTTTCAAAACCTTTACTTTTCCAAGTACTTAGCTATGGTATCCACCTCTATGGATATTCGTAGCTAAACTCTTCATTCGGTTGAAGGGGTGTACTTGTATCATACAATGTTTTAGACCCTACTCTTAGTGCACATAATTAATATTATTAAACCAATTGATATAAAGAAATTAGAAAACACAGTTCATGAATTAAATGAGAAGATACCAGATATAGAACCACTCTTAAAAGACTTTACAAAAATGTTCAAAACTCTAGAAAATATTAGTAGAGCCATTGGGAACGAAGAATAGAATAATGACAACTACGACTGAATCCATACTTAAATACCTAACAGAAGAATTAAAAGAAATAAAAGCCATCATTATCACGGAAGAAAAGCTAATTAAAATTCTCAGAGAAGAATTAAATATATGCAGAAATGGACTCGATAAAATACAGAGACAAATGTTACAAATCAAATTACACAACAGCCCAAGAAAAAACTCAGGATTAAATTTCTCAGACTTTCAACCACCACCTAATTTACCATGGGGAAAACCTTTTGAAGATAATAAAGAAAAAGATGAAAGACAACAAATAACTGACAATGAAAATTAAAAGAATAATTAAAAGGATTTTTTGTTTCCTACCCAAAAAAGTTAGGTCAACAATTAGTACGCAAACCGACATAAAATCAGAACTGCTACAAAACCAAGTTATGACCATCGAACCAATTGAAACATCAGTTAAAGATAAATTAACAATAAGAACAGAATTAGAAAAAGAATTCGATGCAGGAATCAATATGGACAAGTGTATTAAATTATTAAGTCTAACAGATAATGAATTAATTCAAGAAACACTATTAAATAATGAAAAGGAAGAAGATATTATATACGAATACTCTTCAACAGAAGAAGAACCTGAAACACCAAAAATCAGAATTAATTACAAAGAACCTCAAATGCCAAATAGAGAAATATTTATGGATCAAGGAGGACCAAGTAATTGGCAAGTAGTGCCTCATCATGGAGATGAAGATATGTATGATGCATATGATACAACATATGAACAAAGTAGATATAGATATGACAATAAAGAAAGAAAATATAATTACAGAAAACAGCCATATAAAGATTATAAAAACACTAGGATACCCTCAACAAGATATATTCCAGACGAATATCAACCTAAAGAAGTTACCAAAATTAAATATGATGTCCTAAACTTAGACTGTTGTAAAGACAGAACTAGAACATTGGATGACTGGGGAAACGCAATTGACGTAATTATACAGAGTAATAATGGTCTTAAAGATAACATAGGAGCAGCTAAATCATTTATTCTACACAAGTTATCAGGAAATATTAAAAGTTGGTATCAAAACCTTACAGAAGATCATAAAAAAGAAATAGAGACAAACGCTACCACCGGAAGTATTTTGCTAAAAAACTTCGTTAGAGTAATTTAATTAGTCTCAAGATGCATACACAAGTATGAACACCCTTTGACCGAATATGCTTTAGCTACTTGTATTCATGTCAAGGAATACAAGCACCATACTTACAAAAGTAAAGGAAAACAAGAAAAAGTAAGACAAGTAACCGAGAACAACAAGAAAAGTAAAGAGAAAGTCGTGGCTTTGACAACAAAGTAAAGGAAAGCTTTAGCTACTTGTATTCATGTCAAGGAATACAAGTAGCCGTGGCTTTTGTGCAAGGAAAGTAAAGGAGAGGAGCTCCAAATCAAGACAAGTAAAGGAAAGAGAGTTTCGGTTTCAAGAACAAGAACAAAGAACAAAAGTGTGTTTGTATTGAAAATGAAGAGAAGAGAGTTAAGCTCTCTTCTCTCTAAGGACTTGGGACTTTTAAGCACCCCCATTACATGAGGCAAGCCCTCTATTTATAGGAAAGGGAAGTCGGTTTAGGGAGGAGAAGATAAGCTTTGGTTTGAAGAAATATCCCAAAAGCAAGCCACTTGAGTTTGTCTCTTCCAAAAGCCATCCCACTTGCCTTGCACATGCTTGAGCTTTGGCTTCATCCAAAGGGCAACTAATCTTGGACTAGATGAGGCCAACCGGACTTGAATAGAAAAGGCCAACCGAACTCCAAAACTAAATTGAAGTGAATAGTAGAAGCCAACCGAAATATTGGGAATTCGGTTCTTGGTTGGAACTTGGTCGGACTTGGTTTTGCTTGGCCTGAGCTTGATCGGAATTTGGTCGGAGTAGGCCGGAATCTGGCCGGAATTTTGGTCGGAGGCCTTTGGCTCTTGGACCATGATTTTTGAACGACAATGTGATTGTAAACCGGTCTCAAGAAGGAAATTAAGCCAGATTCTGCCCGGAGCATGGTTGAAATCTCAAAACGGCTGGAATTGCCCTAGTTTGGCCTTGATCGGGCTTGAGCTGGTTCCACTCGGGCATTTTGTCTGGGAAGTGAGATTGTCCGAGTCATTTGGCATTTCAAACAACTTGGTCGAGCCAGATTTGCCAGATTAGCTGGTTTGGTCAAGCGACTTGGTTTCGGTGCCTATCAGCGCGCGAGACCTTTGGAATTGGGCCAACTGCCAATCTGCTCGGGCGTTCTCCTTGGTTTTCCAATATTGTCCACCTTATTTGCCATTTTGATCATTCTGCTCGAGGTGGATTCGTTAGATCAGCTCGTTTGCCCGATCAACTTAAATTCAGTGCTAGATAGCTCGGCTAGTGCGCTGGGCGCGGCCTGGGCGATGCCTGGGCGATCATTTCTTCGGACCCGGCTGAAGTTTCTTGGGCCTGGCTTAGCCAGGAATGACTTGGCATGATTTTGGGCACAAATCTCCCTTTTTAAGCGTGTTTCCTCTTTAGACTCCAAAATTGCCTATATACACAAAACGACATTAACAAGCATATGTTCGTATCACCAAATGTCGTTTTTGGTGGGTTTAGTAGTACTTGATGAATCACATAAATACGTCCCATCATGTATCTTGCATGTGGACCTGAATCCCTCGGTATTGTTGGTTCACGAACGGTATGGAGCTCACGACTGCCAACTCTCGTTGCGCAGCCGCTCACTCCGTACTGGTGATAATAAGTCCTTTTGCGGAGCATGCAGGGTCACCCTCATGAACACCATTGGACCCAGGTATAACACTTGGATTTTTGAGATCGTCGATGTCACCCCCTTGAGTTCATAGTCGATGATCCTTACCCTACGCTCATAGAGATCCCCTCGGGTGCATATGAACATTGTACACAATAGCAGCAGGTGGAATACCACCCAAAGTAGAAACTTAACACTAACTAGGTGTATTAAGCTTCAAATCGAGTTATGTACAAGAAGGGTTCCATAGGACACCAGAAAAAAGGGAGACCACTCACGGATTGTTTCCATGGAATCCATATTTAGAAAATAGATAAAGTAGTAAAGGGGTGCTAGAGGGAAGGATATACTGGACTATCATCCCCTCTAGCAGATCCCAGGACCGTAAATCGGTTTGGGTGAAAACCCTCTCCTTTTATGGAAACCCTTTTACAAAAATATTTTACGCACAACAACTCCCTTTTCATAAAAGCCGGGTGTCTGTATTTTATAGAAGCAGACTTGGGGCCCACCTGGACTCCAAATTATTATTCTGAGCAAAACTAATTGGTTTCACCAGGTCGGCCTTTCCTGAAAATCATCGAACTCTACGTTCTTGTCAAAATGACATCATTTATGTACAGGCGTGAAGGAATTGCGCTTCAGGGCTGTCCGGTCAGAATCGTTGGTGGTTCGGAGTGCCATGCCCTCAAGCTTGTAGTTTTTTGGCTCAGGCAGTTAGGACGACCTTGCTGTGAGTCACCACACTTCAGCTCTTTTAGCTTCTTTTAGCCTCATTTCGGCTAGTTACGCATTTCTATGGGGTTTGAACGGTGATGCGTGAATATTTTACCTGAGAGGGAAGAATAGAGTTAGATGGCATCAATAATGCGTGAGAACGAATCTAAACTTATGGATTTTGAGGAGAGGAATAAGTTGATTTCTTGACTTATCAAAACACTCGACATTAAAGGTTTGATCATCTAGAGCAAACAGTTAGCACTAGCCAAAATGGAATGACCCATTTATTAAAGCTAATCTTACTCCTTTTTGTAGGTGTCACGAGAGCATTTTGCATATGCACTAAGCCTTTAACCCCTGAGGCTGCCCTAGTGGACGAGTTGCAGTCTCGTGAGAGTTTTCAGGAAGGGGAGTGCTCACAAATCCCCCGTGTGATTGACCTAGGTGAATGCAAACATGAGTGTATAATAATTAAGCTATGTTCATTCAAACTCACCCTCATACTCCCCATGCTAGAGCACCGAACGGTCTGGACATGATCACTTTCGAGCAGTTCAAGGCCAGATGAGCCACTGCATTCAGTTAAGGTCTGTTCTAAAACCATTGAGAGTTTAACCCCAAGTGTGTACTCTTTCTTATGTTACGACAGTCGTGCAAGGTTTTCAGACCACCATGGATGTGCCAGACGTGTACCTGTGCTAGCAAATGAGGCGACCTAACTCGTTCCCAAGTCTCAGATCATGTTCATCGTGAGCAGTATAGGGAAGAGGAGTCTGGCGCAGACGTGGTAATTTTTAACTTTTAATGCAATCGAGCAGTGGTCTTTTTGGGGTTCCTCCAATCCCAACTCTTTAGTTCCTAGCGACTGGCTCGCTCGCACATGTTAAGGGTGATGGGAAAACACGCTGTCAAGAACTAAGTGTGCATTTTACTTGGTCTTTGGCCCTTTGCAAGTACTTTCAAAAGGGAACTTTTCTTCGTAACCCTCGGCACTTGCAATATTTGAAGAATAGCTGATGGACCATATTTATATGATTCATTAAGATAGTTAAACCCACCAAATTAGACACTTTGTCTATACAACTTTTACTTGTTAGTTTCACTTTTGTTCTACAGGCTATTTCAAGGATTAGAGATGAAACGAGCTAAAAAGGAGTTCTTAAAGCTAAAAATGGATTACAAGTCATTCCAGGCCACGACCAGATTCCGGCTTTACAACCTTCATGAACCCAACGTGGAATCACTCAAACATGTCCCAATGACTTGTTCCAAACCTCAACAAAGATCAAGAACTCAAGTCAATGCCAAGTCTAGCCACCCATGTGCAAGGCTTGTGCCTTGTCTTTTGATTGCAACCAAGAAGCAACAAAGATGCAACTAAGCTTTAACCGGAGTTGTGAGGGAACCGATGGCTTTTGGAAGAAAATATCACAACCCACTCACACCCACTTCCTCCACCTCATGGCCGGCGGCTTTGAGGAGATGATGCCACCTCATGGGCGGCGGCTTTGGAGGAGATGATGCCACCTATGGCCGGTGGCTTTTGGCTCCTCCTCTCCCCCTTTGCCATGTGTTTTACCCCCCTCCTCTCCCCTTGCCTATAAATACCACATTCCCTCTCCTTTGTTCAATGTCCTCAATCCTTTGTTCAAAGCCTCATGTCCCAAATTGTAGTCTCAAGTCTCTAGTCCTCGTAGAAAATCTCTCTAGATTTTAGGCACAATCCTTGTAAACACTTTACTTTGATATTGGAAGCTCCAAGTTTGTTCTTGAGTACTCTTGTTGGTTCTTGAAGTGCTCAAGCTTTTCCTTGTCTTTTACTTTTAAAACACTTTACTTTTTTGTCTTTCGAAAACCTTTACTTTTCAAGCACTTAGCTATGATGTCCTCTTCCATGGATAATCGTAGCTAAACCCTTCATTTAGTTGAAGGGGTGTGCTTGTATCAAAACATGTTTTAGACCCTTCTCTTAGTGCCTCTATTGTGTTTAAACTTGTTCTACGTGCCTTATATTAGGTTAGAACACTATTGGTTGAGTGGAGGCTCGAAAGAGCAAAGCTCTTCCATGGGGTTCGTGAACATACGTGGTTAAGTGGAGGCTCGAAAGAGCAAAGATTTTCTGTAGATTTCAACCTCTTTAAAACACCACTTGGTTGATCGGAAATGATTGATCAGGTGGATGCACATAAGGCTAAGATACTTTCAAAGGAGGAATTAGCCTAAATAGAACAAGTGTTCTATGTCTTCAAAAGGACTAGACAGTGTGGCAAGTCGAGTGCTAGAAATAGCCTTGATACATTCTAAACACGTAGTATGATCATTAGAGGTCGATGATGAACAGATTTATGATACAAGGCCCCAAAAACCGAATCCTTTCCTTTAATTAAAACATCACCTGTCACTTTACTTTCAGTCTCATTATCAACTGCTTATTTTCAGTCATTTACTTTCAGTACTTTAATTTCCGCACATTTACTTTCAGTAATTTACTTTCTTTCGCTTATTACAGACCCTTTCAATATCAGTCCATACCAAAAGTATGTTGATTAGTCGATATTGAATTCGACTGTTCCAGCAATTTAATTTCAGTAATTTACTTTCTGTCGCTTATTACAGACCCTTTCAATATCAGTCCATACCAAAAGTATGTTGATTAGTCGATATTGAGATCGACTGTTCCAACACTTTACTTTTCAGTATTTACTTTCAGTCCTGTATTTACTTTCTTTACTTTAAGTCATTTACTTTTCAGTACTAAAATCACAACCAACCCACATTACTTTCAGCACTAAAATCACAACCAACCCCCAACTGTCTTATTTAATTTTCCATTTTCGAAAGAACAACTATCCACTAATTCCCTTGGGTTCGACCCCTACTTACCGCTTTGCTACCCAATAGTGAAGTCACGAGTAGCGGACTTATAAATTAATTTTGTACACATTGCCTCGCGACAAGGCAGTGCTGTCAAATTGGCCCCGTTGCCGGGGAATTAGCTATCAGATTAGTTGTTCTTTTCTTTCCCTTTTCATTTCTTCCATGCACTGTCCACTATGTATGCATGGATGACTCGACATCTTCCTCAGTTTGGAGGTACAGTTGGAGGGGACCCTGTAATACATTGCCAACATTTTCACCATATATGCCGCCACATGAAACCTGAAAATGAGACGTTAGAGAAGTTTAAGATGGAATGCTTTAAACTTACTTTAACTGACTTCGTTGCAATTTGGTATTACTCATCAACTGCTAGTTGTGCAGGCTATTATGTGGATCTTCGTGCCCAATTCCTAAAAGAATTCTCCCCGCCTTCCTTACGACATGACACCCGCGAGAAGATCATCTGCCTTCAACAATCCCGGGACGAGACACTGGATGAGTATTATACATACTTTGATACAGTTGTTTCGCGCTGCCCGCATCATGGATTCACGGAAGTGTTTCTTCTTCAAAAATTTCTTTGTGGGATGAGGCCGGTTGACCAATCAAGGATTAATGACGCAGTAGGAGGATCGGCCATGCACTTAACCATGACTTAAATGTGGGATGTTATAGATGACTTGGCCGAAGCCACAAAACGAAGGCCAATGCTCCAAGCTGATAGAAGAGCGCAGATGGTAGAAGCTAATCTAGAAAGGAGTGGAGAAGACATTGCAGAGGCCATGATGGTCGAATCAGATACAGAAAGCACCGGAAGCAACGAGGAAGAGCCTACATGGGAAATCACTCCCGATCCATCAGAAGACTTAGAGCCAGAAATTGATACAATGTGGGACGAGGAAAAATCTTCATGGGAACTCACTACCGAGCCGGCAGAGGAGGAAACCCGGGACACCACTGGCGAACTGCCCGAGACATACCCTACTCTCACAACCGAAGCGGCCGAAGAAATCAACCAAGACCAGGTCCTCACGGACAGGCTGGCCGATGCAGATCCGGTCCATCTAATGAGAGCTTCCCAACTTTTCCCCTTGATCAATATGCAAATCGCAGAAAACTATGTGATCAATGATGAGTCTGAAATAAGGATGGAAGAAAGGCCTAAGCAGAACGACTCCTTGATGGAGCATTTTTTCGCCACAACTAGACAAGGTAGCCCTAAACATAAGAGAGCCCGACTCAAGAAACCAGCGACTATAGTGAAGGGTCCCTCGCTTTCTCAGAGGTGTTGGAAGGAGAAACCACCAGAACAATGGGAACAGGACCCGAACACATCATCCCACAAGAACTCGGGGAGAATCAAGGCTAGAATCAACGCAGGAGCCGCGGAAAAATTTGACCTGAGCCACCCATGTGACCCAAACTTATGATCCAGGAGTGAGGTATCGTCGAGCTAACGACGTTAAACAAATGCACTGGTCGGGAGGTAACCCAATATCTATCTTACTTTCAGTCATTTTATTTTATGTCATTTAGTTTTTGCCGTAAGTCATTCTCACCTTTCCTGTATATATTTGCTTGCAATTGACTTTTGAACTAAGTCGTGCTGTGAGGCACGCCTTCGTTCAAAAGTGTGGGGTGAGAACCGCCTTTGTACATAGTTAATTAACATGCTTTCTTTTTTCCTTTTCCCTTAATATTTTTTTTTGAAAATATGAACTTGAGAATGTGAAAAAGATAGATCTAAATTCATGCATTTACCTTGTGAAAACTCAACTGTGTAGAGACTTAGGATGTAACTTCTCATTTGTCCCTTTGTGCTGAGATATATATGGGATGTGGAGTTGATATAAAATGCCCTAGAGAGGCTTGGCAAGCACTCAAAGGATCGAATTTCACTATATGGTTTACGAAGTCAGTGGAGGCTGCACTTCGGGTTTCAATGGAGATTAGAGTCATCTCCGCCATGCAGCGTTTATGAAAGAGGTGGGACGGGAAGGGCACAGCTTAACTGTGGAGTTCAACCTCTTTAAAACACCATTTGGTTGATCGGAAATGATTGATCAAATTGATGCACATAAGCTAAGATACTTTGAAAGGAGGAATTAGCCCAAATAGAACAAGTGTTCTAAACGGTGTGGCAAGTCATGTGCTAGAAATAGCCTTGATACATCTTTGAACACTTAGTATGATCATTAGAGGTCAATGATAAACAGATTTATGATACAAGGCCCCCAAAACCGAATCCTTTCCTTTAATTAAAACATCACCTGTCACTTACTTTCAGTCACATATCAACTGCTTACTTTCTGCAAGTCTTGTCCTTCAAGCATTTACTTTCAGTAGGTCTTGTCCTTCAAGCACTTTACTTTACGCACTTACTTTCCGCAAGTCTTGTCCTTCAAGCACTTTACTTTACGCACTTACTTTCAGCAAGTCTTGTCCTTCAAGCACTTTACTTTTCAGTACTAAAATCACAACCAACCCACGTTACTTTCAGTACTAAAATCACAACCAACCCCCGACTGTCTTACTTTCCATCTTCGATAGAACAACTATCCACTAATTCCCTTGGGTTTGACCCCTACTTACCGCTTTACTACCCAATAGTAGAGTACAAGTAGCGGACTTATAAATTTATTTTTGCACAGAGCCATCGCACATTAACGACGGTGTGGTACGCTCCGTCAAAATTGGCGCCGTTGCCGGGGAATTAGAGTTAACAATAGGATAATTGTTCTTTCTTTTTCTTCTTCTCTTAAATTTCACACTCGCTTCTGTGTAACCATGTCTCGCGAAGGAAGCCACCATGACTATCAGGATGACGACGAGATGAACTTGTACGATCGAAACAATGAGGCGCCACCTCCATTTATTGACGATCCGGATTAACTCATCAGAAACCAAAGAGCTCGTAATAGGGAGGCCGTTCGAAGAAACCAAGGCCTGCCTGAGGACCGAAATGAAGCTGGTCCAGTGCAACCCCCTAGACATCCCCCACCTCGACAAGTACCAAGGCGAGAACCCATCTTTGATGACTACTATAGGGATAACAACTTCCGCGAACCTACTATGGGAGAACTGTCGGCACCAGATTTCAGAAATCAGCCGTGGTGCATCTACGAGGGCCCTAAACTGGAAAACATTGCCATCAACACATCAGTGGTCCACAACTTGCCCAAGTTCTCAGGAACTCGTGGAGAATCAGCAACGACTCATCTCCAACGCTTACACGGCATTTGCCAAAATCTAAAACCCAATGGAGTGAACGTAGACGACTTCAAGTTAAAGGCGTTCTACTTTTCCCTCATTGACTCGGCAAACGACTGGTTCCTTTCATTGCCTTCTGGTAGCATCAGAACATGGGCTCAGATGCAGAAGAAATTCCTAGACAAATACTACCCAGTAGGAAGGGCAATGCAAGTAAGGAGGCAACTGCAGGACATCAAGCAAGGGCCCAATGAAACCATGTACGACTACCTGGAAAAATTCAACCGCCTAGAGAGAAGCTGTTGCACCCTTGGACTGCCTGAGAAACTCATCATCGAATACCTCATTGATGGATTAAGACCCTTAGACAAAATGCTCCTGGATGCCTCAGCCGGAGGATCCATGATGAATCTATCACTGAGTGGCATAAGGAATCTCATCACCGACGTTGCTGAAAATGCCCGATTCAGAGAAGAGACAACTCGGCAGGAAGAATTTTCCCGAACAAAGAATGTGGCAAAGGCTGAAGAAACACCGATGAACTCTATGCCAGAGGAGATGACACAAATGAAGAAAATGATGGTTCAGATCCTACGAAGGCAGCCAGTTCCAGTAAAGCCTTGCGAATTCTGCAGTTCTACGGACCACAAGACCGACGCATGCCCAACATTAATAGTAGAGGAACCAGAAGAAGTGAATGCAGTGGTAGGATACCAAGGATACAATAACAACAACAGTAATGACAGAGCCGGACCAAACCGGCAGTATAATCAAGCGACCAGTCCGAACTGGTGAAACGACAACCATCTTCCGAGGGAGACACAACAAGCCGCACCGTAATTAGCTCAGTCATTCTACCAACCTCCCCACCGGTAGTACAACCAGAATGCTCCATCAGCAGGCCAATATCAGCAAAGAGGACCAAACCAGTACCCGACATGACAATATCAACAGAAGGGACAAAATCAGTACCAAGCCAACTCGAGCAATCAGCAAGGACCAAACAAGTCGCTTGAAGACACAATGAAGGAACTCGCAGGAAGCGTAAATCAATTAGGTACTTCGCTACACCAATTCCAGGCAAAAACTGACGGGGCAATTTCAGATTTAACCAAACAAATGTCCCAGCTCGCCACCTCAATGTCTGCACTCATTAATGAACCTGGCAGACTTCCTTCACAAACCATCCAAAACCCAAAGGCGAATGTTAGCATGATAAGGAAGTCAAACATGAAGGTAGCACTAGAAGAAGCAGCACGATCCACAACTTACAAACTTACAAACAAACACTTCACCCGTAGGCACCGTCCTGATTGGAATCAAGAAGAAGACCAACCCAATGATGGCAGAACGTGGGTCAATGATGAGCCGTATTTATACGATTCATCGAGTCATTAATTCCCACCAATTCCTGCACTTTATTATGCGAACAGTTACTTTTTAGTGTTGTTTCGTGTTTCAGGTGATTTGGAAGCTCTAGGAGGAATCGCGCTTAAAAGACGGCATTTTCATGCCAGAAACATCGCAATTGAAGAACAGAGCCAAAGGAGGGCGAGAACAGTGTTTTTCGGCTTGTGAACAGTGTTTCTCGGCTCGTGAACAGTAATTCCGGCATGAATAGTACTCCGGCGTGAATAGTAATTCCGTCGTGAACAGTAACTTCGGGGAAAAAGTCCAATTCGTCCAGCCCAAGTCTACAATGTCATATTAGGGCTAAAATCACAAGCTAGGGTTTGGAATCATCTAGAAGATCAAAGGTGGCTTTATCATCAAGCAAAGATTATTATGGAAATATTTCCATGATTATCTTTGGGGCTTATTTTGGAAATTTTAGGGTTTCTCAAAACCCTATATAAGGAGGTCCATACTACACCAAATAATCATCCCAAAAACCTCTCACTCATTCATCACACAACAACACAGCCGTGTGCCCTAATCATCTCCTCTCCTCCGCCGGTTCTCCACCATACACGGCCGAAGCTCCTCCTTGCTCAGCCGCGACTCGGTCCGACTCACCCCTATTCCAGCCGTGACTCAGTGCACCCACTCGGTTATTTAGTGAAGTTTTTGTACTCTTTATTTTCTGCATTATTTACTTATGACGATGTGCAACTAAAACCCTTATTCGGGTTAGGGTTAAATAATTGTGACTTATGTTTTTGAGATTTGAATCTTAATGCTTGTTTCGTTATTCGATTAAACTTTATGTGCTCATTATTGGATTGAATCGTGAATTTAAGTGGAGGCTTGGAATGGCAAGGCTTAAACTGATCAATTCAATGCCCCTATTTACTATTTGTTGATACTAGAGAGCTATTAACAAGTAGTGCACTAATTCGATATATCTTGGAATGGAATATTGAATTATTAGGTTTAAAAGAATTAGAAACATGATATTTAGAAATCAATGATAAAACCAAGTCACAATTGAATAAAACCCTAACCTGAATATTTCCCTCTGATATTTACAACCTCAGTTATTTTCGCATTCTACTCTTGGTTTACTAACCGATACTCTCATTCTAGTTTCTTGTTTTTTTCTCTTTACAGAACAAAGTAGTAGCTATCTAGCTCCCTTGGGTTCGACCCTTGCTTACCATTGTGCTAACCCACAGTTCATTGCAAGGAAATATAAATTGTTTTTACACAGGTACGACGACAGCTTGTTCAAAATGGCGCCGTTGCCGGGGAGCTAAGCACGGTGAAATTTGTTCTTCTTTACTTTTCGTTTATTTTTCTCTTTGCATTATTTCGAAATTTGCTTATCTCGGTGATATTTCAATTTCAACTGTTCAATTTTCGATTTTCATTCTTTTCGATTTCCAATTTCTAGCTCTCAGAGGGTTCTGTCATCAAGACTTACGAGTCTAAGGATTTTGGGTTTTAAGTGGGACCGCTGTGACCCCTCCAATCTCCTGGGAACCCTTTGTTGCTAGTCTGTCTTTGCTATTACGGTGTTTGCTAGACCGGTGCTTGCTATTTCTTGTAACATGTCTCATGCAGGAAGTAGCGTTGGTGGCAACAGTCACAACAGTCACATTAACGAAGAAGTCAACCAGAATGTACAAGGAGTACAGAATGGCGAAATCAGGGGGGCTATCCCTGAACAGTTTCTACAGTTTCAACAGTTCCAACAACAACAACCTCAGAACCAACAACAGAACCAACCCCAACCACAGTACCCACAGTACCCTCAGTACCCACCATATCAGCAATATCCACCACCACCATATCCACAGTACCCATCACCACCATACCCTCAATATCCACAACCATATCCGCCACTACAATATCTTCCACAACCACCATTACAACATCCACCACCACCACAAGCCCCACGCCAGCCAGTAGTCAGAGACGATGAGGAGGACGAAGATGAAGGACCCACCATGGGCGAGCTCTCGGTTCCCAATTTCAGAGACCAGACATGGCCTATCTATGAAGGACCAGACCTCGCCGCCATAACAGTCAGCACCTCAGTCGTCCATCATCTGCCCAAGTTCTCTGGAACCAAGGGAGAATCGGCTACATCTCACCTGACACGCTATCATGGGTTATGCTTAAACCTGAAACCACACGGAGCCGACGTCGAAATTTTCAAGCTGAAGGCGTTCTACTTCTCACTCACAGACACTGCCGCAGATTGGTTTCTATCGTTGCCCCCCGATAGTATCTACACATGGGACCAGATGCAAAAGCAATTCGTCGGCAAATATTATCCAGCTGGGCGCGCAGCGCAAGTCCGGAAGCAGTTGCAAGAGCTCAAGCAAGGCCCAAATGAGACTATGTATGAGTATGTGGAGAAGTTCCTAGCCTTGGAAAAGAGTTGCTGCAACCTCGAGCTCCCAGAGAAAGTCATCGTCGAGTATATGCTAGATGGACTACGCAGGCTAGAAAGGAAGCTATTGGAAGCCTCAGCTGGAGGTAATCTCATGAACCTGACGCCAGCCAGAGTAAAGCAGAAAATCATATCAGTGGCAGAAAGTGAGCGGTTCCAGGATGAGTCAACAAAAGAAGACGAGTATACCCGAACAAAGAACGTGTCAACAGTTGAGCCCTCAATCAGTGCTATGGCCGCAGAAATGAAGGAAATGAGGGAACTGATGAAGCATGTAGTCCGAAGGCAGCCAGTCCAGGTCAACCCATGTGAGTTCTGTACGTCTACAGATCACAAGACAGACGAGTGCCCTACCTTACAGACAGACATCCAGGGCGATGTGAATGCAGTGGGCAATTAACAGAATTATGGCAACCAGGTAGGCCCAGTCAAGCAGTATGGCGCAGCAGCACCAAATCAAGGAACCTGGAAGAACAACTATCAGCAGAACCAGACTCAGCCAGCACGTCCGAATGTGCCTCAGCAGAATTATCTGACTCAGCAGCCCTACAGACATCCTAACAGTGAATATCAGCAGAATGCACCAGGACAGTATCAGCAGAAGGGGCCGAACAATAATCAGGCTGGTCCAAGCAATCACGGTTCCAACAAGTCCATAGAAGAAATGATGAAGGAGATGGTGGCTACCACCCATCAGATCAATACAACCTTGAACCAGTACATGGCCAAGACCGACGGGGCAATAACCGACCTACAGAAGCAGATGTCCCACGTGACCGCAGCAATCTCCAGGCTCGATAACAACGCTGGATGACTCCCCTCACAGACAGTTCAGAATCCAAAGGGGAACGTCAATGCGGTGACATTGAGGAGTGGAAGAGCAACAGGGCCAGCGGAGACCGAGGATGAGACAACCGAACCTAGTGCCCCCATCCAGGACAAGCCCAGACCCGACCTAGTCCCATCAGTTGAGGTCTCACGGCCAGATCAGGTTCCCTTACCTTTTCCTGTGCAGGTTCGAGCTCCGAAGAAATATGTGATGGACAAGGAAGTGTTGGAATTATTCAGCAAGGTGGAAATCAACATCCCACTCCTTGAGGCCATCAAGCAGATCCCGAGGTACTCCAAGTTTCTGAAGGAGTTGTGCACAAATAGACGAAAGGGAACCCAGCCAGACGAGGAGCTTATGAGCAGGAATGTTTCAGCGGTAATTCAGCGCAAGGTGCCACCAAAATGCGGTGATCCAGGCACATATACCATTCCCTGCATGATCGGTAACATTAGGCTAGAGAATTGCATGCTTGATCTTGGAGCCTCTATTAATGTTTTACCGTACTCTATATACTCCTCTTTGCGCATCGGTCCTTTAGAACCTGCAGGTCTTACCATACAGCTAGCAGACAGGTCATGCAAGCAGCCCGAGGGCAAGATTGAGGATGTGCTCGTACAGGTCGGCGAGTTGGTATTCCCAGCAGACTTCTATGTCCTCAAGATGGAGAGCAGTAGCTCTACAGACCATGCACCGATCCTACTCGGCCGGCCATTCCTCAAAACGTCGAAGATGAAGATAGACTGTGACACTGGGACGTTGACCATGGAGGTTGAGGATGAGATGATTAGCTTTGATATCTTCGGGGCCATGAAGCATCCTACAGAGTACGAAGCGGTCCATGCCTTAGACACCTTGGACGACCTTGTCCAGGAGGTACATCCAGAGAGACGGACCGACCCGCTAGAGGAAGTCATTGAGGAGGCAGTATACTCACCTGAGGATTCTTATGAGCATACAGAGGCGATCATGGATGCCCTAGATCAGCTAGAGATCGCCCCACCACTTACACCGAGGTATGAGGTTAATGCAATTCGGTTATTCAAATCACAAGTGTGTTTGCCTTCTGTTGTGCAGGCACCTACAGTAGAATTGAAGCCTCTACCTGGTCACTTGAAGTATGCATTCTTAGGGGAAAACAGCACGCTGCCAGTCATCATCAAAAGCAGCCTAAGGGCAGATCAGGAGCGTAGGTTGATTGGAGTACTGACCAAGCACAGACAGGCCATTGGATGGACACTAGCCGACATCAAGGGAATCAGCCCTACTGTCTGTATGCATCGGATTTTGCTGGATGATGGAGCTAAGCCTTCGAGGGAACCTCAGCGCAGATTGAATCCTATCATGATGGAGGTGGTCCAGAAGGAGATTCAGAAGCTTCTGGATGCTGATGTGATTTACCCGATCTCAGACAGTCAGTGGGTAAGTCCGGTACATGTGGTACCGAAGAAGACAGGAATCACAGTGGAGAAGAATGCTGAGGGCGAGATGGTGACTACACGAGTCAAGAATGGATGGCGCATGTGCATAGACTACAGGAAGCTGAATGCAGTTACGCGCAAGGATCACTTTCCTCTTCCATTTATTGACCAGATGCTCGACCGCTTGGCAGGTAAGCCTTATTTTTGTTTTCTAGATGGTTTTTCAGGCTATAACCAGATTCCCATAGCACCCGAGGATCAGGAGAAGACAACCTTTACATGTCCATTCGGTACGTTTGCTTTTCGCCGGATGTCTTTTGGCTTGTGTAACGCACCAGGTACTTTTCAGAGGGTGGTTACTAGCATATTCTCTGACATGATAGGTTCGTTTATTGAGGTGTTTATGGATGACTTCACTGTGCATGGTGACACTTTTGATGCATGTCTAGATAATTTGAGCATGGTATTAGCACGATGTGTTGACATGAATTTGGTGCTCAATTATGAAAAGTGTCATTTTATGGTTACTCGTGGAGTAGTACTCGGTCATATAGTCTCACATGAGGGGATAGAGGTAGACAAGGCTAAGATAGATCTGATTGTTACTCTACCATATCCCTCTACAGTCCGTGATATTAAGTCGTTTTTAGGGCATGCTGGTTTCTATCGTAGATTCATTAAGGATTTCTCGAAAAAGGCACTGCCTTTGTCTAACCTCTTGCAGAAAGATGTTCCTTTTGAGTTTACAGATCAGTGCAGGGCAGCATTTGACGAGCTGAAGGAGGCCCTCACCAGCACGCCCATCATTAGAGCTCTGGACTGGGCGCAGCCCTTTGAGATTATGTGTGACGCGAGCGATTATGCTGTAGGAGCAGTTCTCGGTCAGAGAGTGGACAAGAAGCCCGTGGTCATCTACTACGCTTCGAGGACACTAGACGTGGCCCAGAGGAACTATTCGACCACAGAGAAGGAGCTGCTAGCCGTGGTTTTCGCCTTGGAGAAATTTTGATCATATCTGTTATGTACTAAAGTTGTTGTCTATTCTGACCATGCAGCTATTAGGTACTTGATGACAAAGAAGGAGGCGAAACCAAGGCTCATTAGGTGGATCCTGCTCCTATAGGAGTTTGACGTGGAGATCAGGGACAAGAAGGGCATAGAGAACACAGTTGCAGATCACTTGAGCCGTCTTGTCAGAAAGGAGGATGCCGGACAGATTACAGAGACGTTCCCAGATGAGCACTTGTATGCTATTTCGGGTAAGATGCCATGGTTCGCTCCTCTAGTGAACTACCTGGTAGGAGGTAAGTTCCCGCCTTCTTATTCTAGGGTGCAGTGTTTGAAACTGAAGCATGATGCTAAATACTATGTGTGGGATGATCCGTACTTGTGGAAGATAGGTGTAGATCAGATTCTTAGACGGTGTATCCCTGATAATGAGATTGCTTCTGTTATCAGTTTTTGCCATGAGTTAGAGTGTGGAGGCCATTTCGGCCCTAGGAGGACTGCTAGGAAGATATTAGATAGTGGATTCTTTTGGCCACATATTTTTAGAGATGCCTACGATCATTGTAAGAGATGTGATAGATGCCAGAGAGTAGGTAACATTTCGGCCAGACAGGAGATGCCACAGGTCCCCATATTAGTAAATGATGTGTTTGACATTTGGGGGATAGATTTCATGGGTCCTTTTCCTACTTCGTGTGGTTTTGAGTTTATCTTAGTTGCAGTTGATTATGTGTCCAAGTGGGTAGAGGACAAGGCCACTAGATGTGCTGATGCTAAAACTGTCGTAGACTTTTTGCGCACTAACATATTTTGCAGGTACGGAGTACCTAAGACCATTATCAGTGATCAGGGGACGCACTTCTGCAACCGTATCATGACATCCACCCTGAAGCACTACCATGTTCATCACCGGACTTCCACAGCATATCACCCCCAGACGAATGGGCAGGCGGAGATCTCCAACCGCGAAATTAAGGGAATTCTGGAGAAGATGGTAGGACCGACTAGGAAGGATTGGAGCCAGCGGTTAGATGAGGCATTGTGGGTGTACAGGACAGCGTACAAGACCCCGATAGGCACCTCGCCTTTTCGGTTGGTCTATGGGAAGGCGTGCCACTTACCAGTCGAGCTCGAGCATAAGGCATATTGGGCACTGAAGAAGTGCAATCCAGATTTACAGGCAGCCGGGCTAGATAGGAAACTTCAGTTGTGCGAGTTGGAGGAGTTGCGCCTTGAGGCTTACGAGAGCCAAACAGACTACAAGGCGCGGACCAAGCTCTACCACGACAAGTTTATCCTCAGGCGCACTTTCGAGATTGGACAGCAGGTCCTGGTCTTTTCATCACGCCTACGGTTGATGCCAGGCAAGCTGCGATCCAGATGGACAGGCCCATATTCAGTGACTCACGTTTATAACCATGGAGCGCTCGAGCTAGAGTGCCCTACAGACGGTCGGCGCTTTAAGGTCAATGGGCAGAGGGTGAAGCACTACCACGGAGAGATCGAGATACCAGCCCAGGAGTTTGACCTAGCCGAGCCAGTGGAGATTCCCGTTGATGAGGTTCCCATTGACGAACCTCCTGACACTTAGAGGAGGTACTGTCGAGCCAACGACGTTAAACAAAGGCACTCGCAGGGAGGCAGCCCTGCACGGTTTGCACGTTTTTACCTTTCAGTTTTATTTACTTATGTCTATTTATGAGTCTTATTGTCACATTGTACCTTGGAAAGGATTTGGTTTCATTTTGCAGGAGTTGGACTTAGTCGGCCGGAAATTCCCCTTACGAGCTACGCATTTTAGCATTTGGCCGAGTACCATTGGATCCGGACTTCGTCCGAGAGCTTGCGAGTTACGCACTTTGCTTGCGGAGCTACGCATTTTAGTCCGCCAGGAGAGCCCGAGTTCAGCCGACCACGTCTACACCCCAGGGGAGTTTCGTTCTACCCTTTCCTTTCCCTATATATTTATTGCATGCATTGTGTGTCTAGATTTGAGTCGTACCGTGAGGACACGGCTCATTTCAAAAGTGTGGGGTGGGAGACTCAGTTATGAGTCAGTTATCGAGTCAGCATGCCCACCACACAGAGTCAGCACGTTTCGAGTCATTTTTAAAATTTTTGTACATGATTACTTCACTATTTCCTAGACTTGCAGTATTGGATAGTGATTTGGTGAAATAGATAGAGCCGATTACATGCATGTCTTTGGTGAAACTTGATTTGTGCGACTAACATGTGATCTTAAATCATTGCGTGCCTTTGTTAGTTGAGATAAACAGGGATGTGGAGTTGATAGCAATGCCCTAGAGAGACTTGACAGATCATTCGGAGACCGGACTCAGGATTTATGGTTATGTGGAGCTTGTGGAGGCTAGCGCTTCGAGGCAAACATAGTACGAGTCTGCTCCGCCACTGCGGCACATTTTGCGGTGGTTGGGACGGGAATACTTCACACCGTCCAGACTCTAGTTCCAGTAGCCGGGAAAATAGACAAACGACCCTTGGATTGACCCGCGCAAAAGGACAATGATGAGCGAGAGCAAGTAGGTTTGAGCAAGTCACAATCCGCACTACAAAGAAAAATCCACTACCATTGTGATAGTCCATACGTCCCACATGTGAGAAGCGTCGTTGAGAATGCCAGATCATACGACGCTATAGCTGACCGAAAAGCACTCTAGTACTTGAGCCCGAATCTATCACGTGCAAGAAAAAGCAGCGAGACATAACCATAGTCCAGCGAGTTCACGTCCGAGAATGAGGGTTCATGGGTCTAAACAGGGCTATCTCCAGATACATCCGAAGTGATTTGCATCTCAGCTTCAAAGGTAACACGTATCATTAGCCCATGTTTTTCGCACACTGACATTAGTAGCAAGCATGCATAACAGGTGAGGTCTATAGTAGCTAAATCACGTCCATGTAGCTAGTCTAGGACGACCGAAGCATTGTGATGTTTGCATTAGTCATTCCTCTTACGACCTAGTTCTTGTTCGGGACGAACAAGTTTAAGTGTGGGGTGGTTTGATGAGCCGTATTTATACGATTCATCGAGTCATTAATTCCCACCAATTCCTGCACTTTATTATGCGAACAGTTACTTTTTAGTGTTGTTTCGTGTTTCAGGTGATTTGGAAGCTCTAGGAGGAATCGGGCTTAAAAGATGGCATTTTCATGCCAGAAACATCGCAATTGAAGAACAGAGCCAAAGGAGGGCGTGAACAGTGTTTTTCGGCTCGTGAACAGTGTTTCTCGGCTCATGAACAGTAATTCCGGCATGAATAGTACTCCGGCGTGAATAGTAATTCCGTCGTGAACAGTAGTTCGGGTCGTGAACAGTAACTTCGGGGAAAAAGTCCAATTCGTCCAGCCCAAGTCTACAATGTCATATTAGGGCTAAAATCACAAGCTAGGGTTTGGAATCATCTAGAAGATCAAAGGTGGCTTTATCATCAAGCAAAGATTATTATGGAAATATTTCCATGATTATCTTTGGGGCTTATTTTGGAAATTTTAGGGTTTCTCAAAACCCTATATAAGGAGGTCCATACTACACCAAATAATCATCCCAAAAACCTCTCACTCATTCATCACACAACAACACAGCCGTGTGCCCTAATCATCTCCTCTCCTCCGCCGGTTCTCCACCATACACAGCCGAAGCTCCTCCTTGCTCAGCCGCGACTCGGTCCGACTCACCCCTATTCCAGCCGTGACTCAGTGCACCCACTCGGTTATTTAGTTAAGTTTTTGTACTCTTTATTTTCTGCATTATTTACTTATGACGATGTGCAACTAAAACCCTTATTCGGGTTAGGGTTAAATAATTGTGACTTATGTTTTTGAGATTTGAATCTTAATGCTTGTTTCGTTATTCGATTAAACTTTATGTGCTCATTATTGGATTGAATCGTGAAGTTAAGTGGAGGCTTGGAATGGCAAGGCTTAAACTGATCAATTCAACGCCCCTATTTACTATTTGTTGATACTAGAGAGCTATTAACAAGTAGTGCACTAATTCGATATATCTTGGAATGGAATATTGAATTATTAGGTTTAAAAGAATTAGAAACATGATATTTAGAAATCAATGATAAAACCAAGTCACAATTGAATAAAACCCTAACCTGAATATTTCCCTCTGATATTTACAACCTCAGTTATTTTCGCATTCTACTCTTGGTTTACTAACCGATACTCTCATTCTAGTTTCTTGTTTTTTTCTCTTTACAGAACAAAGTAGTAGCTATCTAGCTCCCTTGGGTTCGACCCTTGCTTACCATTGTGCTAACCCACAGTTCATTGCAAGGAAATATAAATTGTTTTTGCACTGGTACGACGACAGCTTGTTCAGTCACGCATGTTGACAATGGACGATATGCATTCACGGTTAGCATGACACCCCCACCGATTACACACTTTGACATACCGGCATCTGGCTGGGATGACAATGACTCTGATGGTCTCAGATGGGATTCCCCAACAAACATCTATGCATCGGAGCAAAACATTTACCTAGAAGATCAGAAGTCACAACCGGAAAGGGATAAGGACCCCGGGGCCTTCACAGTCACCTGTGGAATTGGTGAAGCCCAAATTCACAAGTGCTTAATCGATCTTGGGGCTGCCGTCAATGCCATGCCTTACTCCTTATATTACTTATTAGGGCTTGGCCCATGAAACCACCAAGGTCAAATATCGAGTTGGGAGATAAATCATGTATACAACCGGTTGGAGTGCTTGAAGATCTAATACTCCATGTGGGAGAGCTCGTAGTTGCTGCGGACTTTTATGTAATACAAACAGGAGAGACCCGCGAAGACGACCCTCCAACACTTATATTGGGACGGCCTTTTCTCTTCGCCACCAAGGCATGTATCGACATGGGCAAGGGCTTGTTATCACTTACATTTGGCGACAAAATTTCAGATTTCTACATTGATGATTATGATGGCTGCCCAAGTACAAGGAAACCGCCAGACATTGTGCCTATCTCGGATGTCAGTACACAAATTTCTGACCTGCCAAGAGAGACTGTAAGAGTAGCAAGACCAGCAGTTATGGTCAAAGGTCCCTTGCCTTCTCAGAAACAATGGAAAGAGAAACCACCAGAACAATGGGAACAGGACCCGAGCACATCATCCCACAAGAACTCAAGGAGAATCAAGGCTAGAATCAAGGTTGGCGCGGCAGAAAAGTACGACCCGAGCCACCCATGGGATCCAAACTTATGATCCAGAAATGAGGTACTGTCGAGCTAACGACGTTAAACAAATGCACTGGTCGGGAGGTAACCCGACACTTATCTTACATTCAGTCATTTAATTTCAGTCATTTAGTTTTTTGCCTTAAATCATTCTCACCTTTCCTGTATATATTTGCTTGCATGACTTTTGAACTAAGTCGTGCTGTGAGGCACGCCTTCGTTCAAAAGTGTGGGGTGAGAACCACCTTTGTATATAGTTAATTAACATGCTTTCTTTTTTTCCTTTTCCCTTAATATTATCTTTTTGAAAATATGAACTTGAGAATGTGAAAAAGATAGATCTAAATTCATGCATTTACCTTGTGAAATCTCAACTGTTTAAAAACTTAGGATGTAACTTCTTATTTGTCCCGTTGTGCTGAGATATACAGGGGATGTGGAGTTGATATAAATTACCCTAGAGAGGCTTGGCAAGCAATCGAAGGACGGGATTTCACTATATGGTTTACGAAGTCTGTGGAGGCTGCACTTCGGGTTTCAAAGAAGATCAGAATCATCTCCGCCGTGCAGCGTTTATGCAAAGAGGCGGGATGGGAATCAAACCGTCCTATCTCTAGTCAGAGTAGCCGGGAAAATAGATGAGCGACCCTCATCTTGACCCGCGTGAAACGGCAAGGATGAGAAAGAGCGGGGAGGTATTTCCATATGCTCTCGGGCAATGATTGGACCTCCCAAAGAAAGGTTGAGAAAATGGACTAGCAAGTCACAAAGAAGCAAAAGCTCGAAGAAGCTAATCAAAGGCCAAAAGCCAAAGTATGTGAAGGTTTTAATCGAACAAAAGTGAAGAAACTCCAATTCAACATCAAAGGCCAAAGGCCAATTCACTTCAGAAGCTGTCCCTCACCATAAGGAAATCAAAGTGCTCAACTCAGTGAAACCCGAACCGAATCATGTGCTAGAGAAAGCGACAAGTTAACCATATAGTGCTAGTCGGTCTAGAGAATGCAGTCCAGGAGCCTGAAAAGGGCTATCTCCCCAAACATCCAAATTAATTTGCATCTCAGCTCGAAGGTACAAGTATCAAGTTTCTTCTAAGTATTTACACGGTTTAGTTTGGTAATAAGTAAGTAATGCATGAATAGGATAAATCTAGTTCCATATTCTCACTTTCCTATTTGAAATTTTTACTTGGATCGTGCGCATCTCTTAAATGACATTGTTCGGGACGAACAACTAAAAGTGTGGGGTGATCTGATGGACCATATTTATATGATTTGTTAAGACAGTTAAACCCACCAAATTGAACGCTTTATCTTGACAACTTTCACTTGTTAGTTTCACTTCTGTTCTACAGGCTATTTCAGGGAGTTAAGATGAAACGAGCTAAAATGGAGTTCTTAACACTAAAAGTGGATTACAAGTCAGAACTGGCCATACTCCGACAATACTTCGATAAAGCCACAACTAAGTCCCAATGACTTATTCCAACAAAGATCAATAACACAAGTGAAATGCCAAGTCTAAGTTCCTCACCTTTTGATGTCAACTAAGAAGCAACCAAAGAGGCAACCAAAGGGCAACCGAAGACCAACCGGAGTCACATGCCAACCGATGGCTTTTGGGAAAGAAAGATCTCAATCCACTCACACTCTCCTCTCTTCCACCTCACCACCGGCGGCTCTCTTGTGGAGAGGACATGTGGCCGGCGGCTCTTGGCTTCATGCCACCTTGCCCGGCGGCTATTTGCTCCTCCTCTCCCCTTGTGACATGTGTTGAGCTCTCATTCCTCCTCCATGCCTATAAATACCAAGCTTCTCCTCCCTTGTAATATCATCCTCATTCAAACAAACTCAAACACAAGTCACTTGTTACTTATCTCTCTAGATTTTGGGCACAATCCTTGTAAACATTTACTTTGATCTTAAATACTCTTGGTGGTTCTTGAGTATTCTTGTTGTTCTTGAGTTTACTCCTGTTGGTTCTTGAGTATTCTCCTCTTTACTTTCCTTGTCTTGATTTCCAAAAACCTTTACTTTCCTGTCTTTCAAAACCTTTATTTTACTCAGCACTTAGCTATGATATCCACCTCTATGGATATTCGTAGCTAAACCCTTCATTCGGTTGAAGGGGTGTGCTTGTATCATACAATGTTTTAGACCCTTCTCTTAAGTGCCTCTTTGTGTTCAAAACTTGTTCTATGTGCCATATATTAGGTTAGAACACTATTGGTTGAGTGGATGCTCGAAAGAGCAAAGCTCTTCCATGGGTTCGTGAACCTTCGTGGTTAAGTGGAGGCTCGAAAGGGCACAGCTTAACTGTGGAGTTCAACCTCTTTAAAACACCATTTGGTTGATCGAAAATGATTAATCAAATGGATGCACATAAGCTAAGATACTTTGAAAGGAGGAATTAGCCCAAATAGAACAAGTGTTCTAAACGGTGTGGCAAGTCATGTGCTAGGCCTTGATACATCTTTGAACACTTAGTATGATCATTAGAGGTCAATGATAAACAGATTTATGATACAAGGCCCCCAAAACCGAATCCTTTCGTTTAATTAAAACATCACCTGTCACTTTACTTTCAGTCACATATCAACTGCTTACTTTCTGCAAGTCTTGTCCTTCAAGCATTTACTTTCAGTAAGTCTTGTCCTTCAAGCACTTTACTTTACGCACTTACTTTCCGCAAGTCTTGTCCTTCAAGCACTTTACTTTACGCACTTACTTTCAGCAAGTCTTGTCCTTCAAGCACTTTACTTTTCAGTACTAAAATCACAACCAACCGACGTTACTTTCAGTACTAAAATCACAACCAACCCTCGACTGTCTTACTTTCCATCTTCGAAAGAACAACTATCCACTAATTCCCTTGGGTTCGACCCCTACTTACCGCTTTACTACCCAATAGTAGAGTACAAGTAGCGGACTTATAAATTTATTTTTGCACAGAGCCATCGCACATTAACGACGGTGTGGTGCGCTCCGTCACCCACAAAAGCTAAAGAAAAAGAGCAATGACAAGCAATTCTTGAAGTTCGCCGAAATGATGAGGAAGCTCTATGTTACTATGCCCTTCACCGAGGTAATCACTCAAGCCCCATCCTATGTGAGATTTCTAAAAGATGTTATTACTTGCAGGAGGACGATCGAAGACGTTGACATAGTGTCCCTCAATGGAGAATGTAGTGCCATACTCCAACCACGCATGCCACCCAAACTTGAGGATCCCGGTCGCTTCTTCATTTCATGCTATATAAATGATGTTAAAATTGAACGTGCTATGTGTGACTTGGGTGCTAGCATATCTTTGATGCCTTATTCTTTGTGTAAGAAATTGAACATGAGTGAGCCTAAGCCAACACAAATGATTTTAAGACTTGCGGATCGCTCCTCAAGTTTCCTAAGGGAGTTCTTAAGGATGTCCCGGTTAGAGTAGGGAATTTCTATATTCCGGGTGATTTTGTTTTGTTGGAGATGTAAGAGGATAATAAAATTCCCATTCTTTTGGAAAGACCTTTCCTCTACACCGTGGGAGCTGTATTTGATACTACTAAAGGGTCAATTACTATGAGAGTAGGTGATGAGGAAGTTGAATTTAATCTAGAAAAGGCACAAAAGGTCCTAGTTCTACCATGAGTTGTAATTATCTAGACCTTGTTGATACTTATGAAGTGTATGATGTGCCTAACTTTCTTATGAATGAAATTGACCTTGATTATGAGCTCCCTAAGTGTGTTGATTGTTGGGCTATCTTGGATGACGAAGGTGAAGGGGATATTCAAAGCGACAAAGGTAAGGAGTCTTGTTTGGTAGAGTTAAAAACTCTACCAAAAAGCCTAAGGTATGAGTTCTTAGGCCCCAATTCTACTTTTCCTATCATTGTGATTGCCTCCTTGAATGATAATGAGACTTCGAGATTGCTTGATGTGATTAGAGAGCACAAAGACGCTATTGGCTATTCTATTGATGATTTGAAGGGGATAAGTCCTAATTTGTGCATGCATAGAACTAATTAGGAGGATGATAGTTTACCATCAAGAGAGCATGCTAGGAGACTTAATCCCATTGTTGGTGAAGTAGTTAAAAAGGAAATTTTGAAAATGCTTGATACGAGAATCATCTTCCCTATTGCGGATTCTAATTGGGTGAGTCCCATACATGTGGTACCCAAAAAGGGGGGCATGACGGTTGTGAAAAATGATAAAAATGAGTTGATCCCAACTAGAACCGTCACCGGTTGGCGAATGTGCATAGACTTCCGAAAACTCAACAAGGCCACTAAGAAAGATTATTTTCTACTTCCTTCTATTGATCAAATGTTAGAGAGATTAGCCAAGCATGATTACTTTTGCTATATTGATGAATATAGTGGATTTTTCCAAATCCCTATTCATCCACAAGATCAAGAAAAGACTACTTTTACTTGTCCCTATGGAAGATTTGCCTATTGGCGAATGCCCTTTGGGCTTTGTAATGCACCGGGCACATTTCAAAGATGCATGATGGCTATATTTTCAGAATTTATTGAGGAAATTATGGAAGTGTTTATGGATGATTTTTCTGTTTATGGGTCCTCATTTGATGATTGCTTGGCAAATTTAGCAAAAGTCTTGAAAAGATGTATCGAGATGAATCTTGTGCTAAATTGGGAAAAATGTCATTTTATGGTGCAGGAAGGCATAGTGCTTGCATACTTGGTCTCAAAAAGAGGAATCGAGGTGGATAAGGCTAAAGTGGAAGTTATTGAAAAATTGTCACCTCCCAAGGATGTTAGAGGCATAAGAAGCTTTCTTGGCCATGCCGGCTTCTATAGAAGATTTATTAAGGACTTCTCAAAAATTTCAAGGCCTTTGACGAACTTATTATGCAATGACACCAAATTCCGATTCGATGAAGAATGCTTAGTGGCCTTTGAGAAGTTAAAGAAGCCATTGGTCTCGGCTCCCATTATTCAACCTCCAAATTGGGATTTGCCATTTGAGCTCATGTGTGATGCAAGTGATTACGCTATTGGAGCGGTCCTTGGACAAAAAGTGGACAAGAAACTTCATGCCATTCACTACAATAGCAAGGTCCTAAATGGAGCTCAAATGAATTATTCTACAACCGAAAAGGAACTCCTTGCCATTGTGTATGCCTTCGACAAGTTTCGTCCATACCTTGTGGGATCAAAGACCATAGTCTTCACCGACCACGCAGCAATCAAATATCTCTTGTCAAAGAAGGACTCCAAGCCGAGGCTAATCAGGTGGATCCTCTTGCTCCAAGAATTTGATATTGAGATCAAGAATAAGAAGGGAGTGGAAAATCTTATCGCCGATCATCTATCTAGGCTTGAAGGAAATGAAGAACTCAAAGAAGACACTACCCTTGTAGATGACGCTTTCATTGGAGAGCAACTAATGAGAGTAGAAGCGGAAGCCCTCCCATGGTATGCGGAAATGGTAAACTTTGTAGTATGTGGGATCATACCTCACGACATGAATCCCCATCAAAAGAAGAAGTTCTTATCCAAGACGAAGAGGTATTATTGAGATTAACCATTCTTGTATAGGCTTTGTGCGGATAGCATATATATGACTTGTGTCGCCGAAGAAGAGATGAGGAATATCATCTACCATTGTCATTCATCGCAAATGGAGGACATGGTAGTGGAGCAAAACGGCATCAAAAATCTTACAAAGTGGATTCTATTGGCCTACCCTCTTTAGTGATGCTTATGAATTCGTTAAAGCTTGTGACCAATGCAAAAGGTCGGGAAATATTTCTAAGAGGCACGAAATGCTCCAACAAAGCATCCTACCGGTTGAAATATTTGATGTTTGGGGTATAGACTACATGGGTCCTTTCCCGTCTTCATATGGAAATCAATATATATTGGTCGCAGTAGACTATGTTTCTAAATGGGTAGAGGCCATCGCCTCCCCTACTTGTGATGCCAAGGTTGTTACAAGGCTCTTCAAGAAGATAATTTTCCCGAGGTTTGGAGTTCCAAGAACGGTCATTAGTGATGGTGGGTGACTGGTCGTTGTCAGTACCTGCAAATTTGAATTTATAATTTTCCTTACTCTAGACTGTGGGTTAGTACAGTGGCAAGCAAGGTTCGAACCCTAGGGAGCTAGATGGTTACTTGTTGTTTTGTAAGAAAGAAACGATTGGGTTGTGAGTGATTAGGAAATATTGTAATAAGGAAATAAACGGAAGATTATCAATCAGAGAGAGAATATTCAGACTAGGGTTTCTTAATTGTGACTTGTTTTATCATTGACTTCTAAATATCATACTTCTAATTCCTAAGTGTGGTTACTTCCATTCCAAGTTATAACCTAAAGTAGGGTCTTTCCAGACGCCTACACCACAATCTACTTCCTTTCCGGGTAGAATTCTAGACCTAGCAATTTAATACTCCATTTCAAGATATATCAAATTAGTGCCCTATTTGTTTTCAACGGTCTAGTATCAAACAAACAGTAAATAAGGGACTTGTATTGCTCGGCTAAGCCTAACCGTTCCGAGTATCAACTTAACTTTGCAATACAAATCGAGATAATAAGCACAAGGTCTAGTAGAATAATGAAATAAGCACTAAGAAACAAGTCTCAAAAACAGTAGTCACAATATATTAAACCCTAGCCCGAATAAAGAGTTTAGTTACACATGGACATTAAAACAAGACGATAAAAAGGAATGAAAACTTCTATATAGCCGAGAGATGTGATGAGGGACCGGGCCAGGAGGGCTGAGGTGTGCCGGAATGAATTGTGAACGCCGAGAGCAATGGGTAACGCCGGGATGAGAATTTTGGACCAAGGAGCCGAGAGAGGATAAGCCGAGACTTTGAATGTGGAATGAGATTCTCGATTGTGGGATGAGGAGAGCTCAAATTTTTTGGGATTTGTAGAGAGAGGAGCTCTCCACGTTTTGGGATGATTTGAAGGGCTGAGGAGAGCTTCTATTTATAGAGTAGACAAGGCCCTTGAAGTTTCCAATTGAAGTGAGTCCATAAACGGTTTTAGGAAACATGTCCTAAAACCGAATTTGCTTGGCTTCCAAGTTTACTTCTTTTGCAAGTCTTCCAGGTTCTTCCAGAACCTTCTAGAAGCCTCTAAACCGCCACGCATGGAATTAGGAATTTTCCTGAAGTACTGTTCACGCGCCGCGAATACTTGACAGGCGTCGTTTGACCTGCAAATTTAATATTTATAATTTCCTTGCGAGAAACTAGTGCATTAGTACAGCGGCAAGCAAGGGTCGAACCCAAGGAAGCTAGATGGTTACTACTTTGTTCTGTAAGAGGAAAGAAGAAAGATTGGGTGAAGGCAACAGTTTTAAGAAATACAGTAAAGCACGAAATTGAGTAAGAGTGTATCAAGCAGAGAAGATATTCAGGTTAGGGTTTTCTTCAATTGTGACTAAGTTTATCCTTGATTTCTAATTATTTATTCTTGTCTTCTCAGGGTTACTCCTGGTCAGGTTATAACCGTTTAGTTCTAGCAAACCTAATACTCCTGGTCAGGTTATATTAGGTTTAGTGCTTTACTTATTCTAACGGGTCAGTATCAAATAAGCAGTAAATAGATAGCGAGTATTACTAGGTTAAGTTGTACCCTTTCGGATCTCCCCTTAACCTAATAATTCAAACTGATAATTTGCACAAGAACTAAATAGAATGCAAGAATAATAATGAATAACGGAATCTCAAAACATCGTCACAATTATTCAACCCTAACCCGAATAATCGGTTTAGTTACACATAGTCATAATAGCAATGCAAAAGTAATGAAAGAACAAGGACTTCACTAAGAAACCGAGGGGAAGAATTCTGGCCGTGAGCCGTGTGTGGCGGAGCAAGCGGAGGAGCAGCGGCGGACGTGCGGTGGTGAAGGGCGGAGCAAAGGGCTTTGGCCGGATGTGATGAGAGGAGAGCTCGAGTGAGTTTTTGGGATGCTTATTTGGTCTTGTGAGCTCCTCTATATATAGGGTTTTGAGAAGACCTAAAGTTCCCAAAATAAGCCAAGAGATAATTAGGCAATATTTCCATATTTTCTTGCTCTATCTTCAAGCTATCTCTTTGTTTGGGAATTAAGTCATCTTGAACCTTCCAGAATATTCCAAAACCCTAGCTTGTGAATTTTGCCCTAATATGACATTGATTTGGGCCGAAATTACTGTTCACGGCCGGAGTACTAATCATGCCCCAAAAATACTGGTCACTGCCCAAAAACACTGTTCACGGCCGGAAGTTACTGTTCACGCCGGAAGTACTGTTCATCAGCGGACACTGTTCATCCATTCTGCGCATCTGTTTTGACTTCGGCTCTCGATTTGACCTCCCAAACGACCTTGGATGCTCTCGGTGTGAACTAGAGAGTTGTAGGGAATTGAGTCAGCTACGCAACGCCATGTAGCTCGTATTTTTATGATCAAAGGTTCATTCCCAGTGCTCCGTCGAGCGTCCAAAGGTCTGATCTGCCATTGTGGTGTTTTTGGCATAAAATGCCGTCTTTAATGCACGTTTCCTCCTAGAGCTTCCGAAACACCTGAAATGCAAAACAACACTAAGAAGTAACTGTTTGCATAATAAAGTGCTGGAATTGATAGGAATTGTTGACTCGATGAGTCGTATAAATACGGCTCATCAATACTGTTCATCCCGGAATTACTATTCATGCCAGAATTACTGTTCACGCCGGAATTACTGTTCAGGACGCTCCTCTGGTTCCGTTCTTCAACTGCGATGCTTCTGGCATGAAAATGTCGTCTTTTAAGCGCGTTTTCTCCTAGAGCTTCCGAAACACCTGAAATGCAAAACAACTCTAAGAAGTAACTGTTTGCATAATAAAGTGCTGGAATTGATGGGATTTGTTGACTCAATGAGTCGTATAAATACGGCTCATCAAACTACCCCACACTTAAACTTGTTCGTCCCGAACAAGGACTAGGTCATAAGAGGAAAAATAAAGTGCGAACATCACAAAGCTTCGGCATCCTAGATATGCTACATCAATATGACTCGGCTAATCTAGATTTCACTTTTCCATGCATACTCGTTACTAAAAGCCTTGTGCGAAGACTTGGAGTAATGATATGTGTTACCTTTGGGCCGAGATGCAAATCAATTTGGATGTCTCGGGAGATAGTCCTTTTTAGACCCATGAACCGCACTCTTGGTTCCGAACTCTTGCTATATGGTTACGCTTCATTGCTTTTTCTTGCACGTGATTGATTCGAGCTTCAAGGTGCTTGAGTGCTTTTCGGACAGCTTGTAGTGATTCGGTTTGATGTATCAATGGGGCACTTCACTTGTTGCGGTGTAAAACTTCACAATGGAATGAATTTGTCTCTTTGTGCTACGTATTGTGATTGCTCGAACCTACTTGCTCTCACTCATCCTCGTCCTTTTGATGCGAGTCAAGCCAAGGGTCGCTTGTCTATTTTCCCGGCTACTTGGACTAGAGTTTGGACGGTGTGATGTATTCCCGTCCCAACCAACCACAAAAGTACCGCAGTGGCGGAGCAGACTCGTAACCATGTCGCCTCGAAGTGCTAGCCTCCACGAAATCCACATAACCATATAACTCGAATTCGGTCCTTTGAATGTTCTGTTAGGTCTCTCTAGGACGTTTCTATCAACTCCACATCCCTGTTTATTTCAACTAACAAAGGCACGTAGTGGGTTAAGTTCACATCTAATTGCACAAGTCAAATTTCACTAAAGACATGCATGTAATCGGCTCTATTTATTTCACCTTATCAACATCCAATACCGCAAATCTAGGAAGTAGAGAAGAAACATGTACAAAAATTTTAAAAATTTTGGGAAACGTGCTGACTCTATGCAGGTGCAGGAAAGTAAACGTGTTGACTCAATGACTGACACTCCCACCCCACACTTTTGAAATAAGCTGTGTCCTCACGGCACGACTTAGACTCTAGACTCCCATGCATGCAAACAATATGGGAAAGAAGAGAAAAAGGTTGGAAAAATACTCCCCTCGGGTGGTCGTGGCATGGATATGGCACCATCCTGGGCATGCGCTCGCATGGTTCTCCTCATGCGCTCGCATGGTCCCGACTAGTCGCATGAAATTGCCGTGCGTTCGCACGATGGCCTTGTGTGCTTGCATGCGGTTGAATTCCTAGCCGTGTGCGCTCGCACAGTCTCCTCATGCGTTCGCATGAACTTGACCCGTTGCATGAAATCCTTGTGCGATCGCATGACTGGGTGTGCGTTCTCTTCTGGCGCTGTGCTTGAGACTTTGTGCGATCGCATGATATTCTTGTGCGTTCGCACAAAACTGACCACACGCATGAAATCTTCATGCGATCGCATGACCTGTTCTGCAAGCTCGCACTTCCAACCTGTAGGCTTTCATGCGAACACATGGTATAAGCATGCGAACGCATGAAGTGTATCTGTTCCCTGCATGAAAATCATTTTCTTTCCCAAGTACAATGTGATGAATAAGACTCGAAACTCAAATAAACAAAATAAGTAAATAAGAAAAAAGAACGGAAAGAAATGTCGGGCTGCCTCCCTGCGAGCGCCTTTGTTTTACGTCGTTGGCTCGACGGTACCTTGTTTTAGGGATCACAAGTTAGGATCCCATGGGCGTGTGAGGTCATACTTTGATCCAGCGACTCCTTCAATCTGCCCGAAATCCTCTTGGAATGACGTGCTTGGGTCTGCTCTCCATTGATCGGGTAGGTTCACCTTCACATTCTCCCGAGTTGGCAAGGACAGCTTGACCATAGCTTCTGGTCCATTCACATGCGTGGTCTCTTTTGGTAGGTCAGGGACTAGGGCACCGAAATCTGATGTGTTCACAATGTTCGGCGGTTTCCTCGTGCATGGACGGTTAGCATCCTCATAGACATATAAATCTGATGTCTTTCCATCGAATGCAAGTGACAGTAAGCCTATGCCCATGTCAATCTTGGTCTTGGTGGTGTGAAGGAATGGCCGTCCCAAAATGAGTGCTGGAGGATCGTCGTTTCTAGCATCTCCCATCTGCAAGACATAGAAATCTGCAGGAACAACAAGGTCTCCTACTCGGAGGGTTAGGTCTTCAAGCAATCCAATAGGGCGATGACAGAGCACGTCGTTGAGTTCTAAGCAAAAGATAAATTTATAAGTCCGCTACTCGCGACTTTACTATTGGGCAGTAAAGCGGTAAGTAGGGGTCGAACCCAAGGGAATTAGAGGATAGAGTTGTTCTTTGAGGAAATGTACAGGAAGGGAGTGTGATTTGGGGTTGATTGCGGTTTTAGTGCTGAAAAGTAAGTGGGTTGGTTGTGGTTTTAGTGCTGAAAGTAAATGACAAAAATTAGAAGCGCTGAAAAGTAAATTGCTGAAAGTAATGCTGGAACAGTCGAATTCAATATCGACTAATCAACATACTTTTGGTATGCACTGATATTGAAAGGGTCTGTAGTAAGCGACAGAAAGGAAAGTACTGAAAGTAATGCTGAAATAGTCGAATTCAATATCGACTAATCAACATACTTTTGGTATGGACTGATATTGAAAGGGTCTGTAGTAAGCGACAGAAAGTAAATGTGCGAAAAGTAAAGTACTGAAAGTAAATGACTGGAAAGTAAGCAGTTGATAGTGAGACTGAAAGTAAAGTGACAGGTGATGTTTTAATTAAAGGAAAGATTCGGTTTTAGGGGCCTTGTATCATAGTCCGTTTATCATCGACCTCTAATGATCATACTACGTGTTCAAAGATGTATCAAGGCTATTCCTAGCACTTGACTTGCCACACCGTCTAGTCTTTTTCAAGACATAGAACTCTTGTTCTAGTATGTGCATCCATTTGATCAATCATTCCTGATCAACCAAATGGTGTTTAAAAGAGGTTGAACTCCACAGATAAGCTGTGCTCTTCCGAGCCTCCACTTATCCACGTATGTTCACGAACCCCATGGAAGAGCTTTGCTCTTCCGAGCCTCCACTCAACCAATGGTGTTCTGACCTAATATATGGCACATAGAACAAGTTGAACACGAAGAGGCACTAAGAGAAGGGTCTAAAACATTTTATGATACAAGCACACCCCTTCAACCGAATGAAGGGTTTAGCTACGAATATCCATAGGGGTGGATATCATAGCTAAGTGCTTAGAAAAGTAAAGGTTTTTGAAAGACAAGAAAGTAAAGGTTTTTGAAAGTAAAGACAAGGAAAGTAAAGCTTTTCGAAAGTTAAACTCAAGAACACACTCAAACTCAAGAACAAACTTGGAGCTTTCAATATCAAAGTGAAGTGTTTACAAGGATTGTGAGTACAAAACTAGAGAGATAAGTATCAAGTGATCAAGGATCCAAACTAAGGATTTAGGACTAGAACTTGGGACATTGAACAAATGAGAGGAAGTGTTGTATTTATAGGCAAGGAGGAGAGGAGAGGAGCCAACAGATGTCAAATGGGGAGAGGAGGGGTCAAAAGCCGCCGGCCATAGGTGGCACAAGCCACAAAGCAGCCGGTCATGTGGCACTCTCCCATGGAAGCCGCCGGCCATGAGGTGGAGGGAGTGGGTGTGAGTGGGTTGTGATATTTTCCTCCAAAAGCCATCGGTTGCCTCCCAACTCCGGTTAGACTTTGGTTGCCCCTTGGTTGCTTCTTGGTTGACATCAAAGGACAAGGCACAAGCCTTGCACATGGGTGGCTAGACTTGGCATTCACTTGAATTCTTGATCTTTGTTGAGGTTTGGAACAAGTCATTGGGACATGTTTGAGTAATTCCACGTTGGGTTCATGACGGTTGTAAAGTCAGAATCTGGCCGTGGCCTGGAATGACTTGTAATCCATTTTTAGCTTTAAGAACTCCTTTTTAGCTCGTTTCATCTCTAATCCTCGAAATAGCCTGTAGAACAAAAGTGAAACTAACAAGTAAAAGTTGTCAAGACAAAGCGTCTAATTTGGTGGGTTTAACTGTCTTAATGAATCATATAAATATGGTCCATCAGATCACCCCACATTTTTAGTTGTTCGTCCCGAACAATGCTATTTTGAAAGAGGCACACACAATCCAAGTAAAAACTTTAAATAGGAAAGTGAGAATATGGGACTAGATTTATCCTATTCATGCAATACTTACTTGTTACCAATCTAAACCGTGTAAATACTTAGAAGAAACTTGATACTTGTACCTTCGAGCCGAGATGCAAATTAACTCGGATGTTTTGGGAGATAGCCCTTTTCAGGCTCCTGGACTGCATTCTCGGGACCGACTCGCACTATATGGTTTTCTTGTAGCTTTCTCTAGCACGTGATTTGGTTCGGGTGTCAATGATCTGAGTTCTTTGATTTCCTTTTGGTGAGGGACAGCCTTTGAAGTGAATTGGCCTTCGGCCTTTGATTTTGAATTGGAGCTTCTTCACTTTTGTTTCGGTTAAAACCTTCACATATTGGCCTTTGGCCTTTGATTTGCTTCTTCGAGCTTTGCTCTTTTGTGACTTGCTTGTCCATTTTCTCAACCTTTTTGGGAGGTCCAATCATCGCCCACGAGCATATGGAAATACCTCCCCGCTCTTTCTCATCTTCGCCATTTCGCGCGGGTCAAGATGAGGGTCGCTCATCTATTTTCTCGGCTACTAGGACTAGAGATAGGACAGTATGATTCCCGTCCCGCCTCTTGTATAAACGCTGCATGGCGGAGATGACTCCCATCTCCATTGAACCCCGAAGTGCAGCCTCTACTGACTTCGTAAACCATATAGTGAAATCCGATCCTTCGAGTGCTTGCCAAGCCTCTTGACGGAGCGCACTGCACTGTCGTTAAGGTGCAATGTCTTTGTGCAAAAATAAATTTATAAGTCCGCTACTCGTACTCTACTATTGGGTAGTAAAGCGGTAAGTAGGGGTCGAACCCAAGGGAATTAGTTGATAGTTGTTCTTTTGAAAGTGAAAAATAAGACAGTTGGGGGTTGGTTGTGATTTTAGTACTGAAAGGTAATAACTGAAAATAAAGTGCTGGAACAGTCCAGTTCAATATCAACCACAAACACACTTTTGGCTTGTCGCGCGCTGTGTCTCAAGCGTGTTGCGCACCAAAGTTGTGATGGATTGATGTTGAACAAGTCTGTAGTAAAATTAAAGTGCGAAAATTAAAGTGCTGAAAGTAAGCAGTTGATAATGGTACTGACAGTAAAGTAACAGGTGATGTTTGAATTAAAGGAAAGATTCGGTATCAGGGGCCTTGTATCATAGTCCGTTTATCATTGACCTCTAATGATCATACTAAGTGTTCAAAAGTGTATCAAGGCCATTTCAAGCACTTGACTTGCCACACTGTCTAGCCCATTTCAAGGCATAGAGCACTTGTTCTATTTAGACTAGCATCCCATTTCAAGGTATACTAAACTATGTGCATCCACCTGATCAATCATTTCCGATCAACCAAGTGGTGTTTAAGAAAGATTGAACTCCACGATTAAGCTTTGCCATTTCAAGCATCCACTTAACCGTGTATGTTCATGAACCCCATGGAAGAGTTTTTCCATTTCAAGCATCCACTCAACCATGTGTGTTCTAACCGAATATATGGCACATAGAACAAGTTATGAACACAAAGAGGCACTAAGAGAAGGGTCTAAAACATTTTATGATACAAGTACACCCCTTCAACCGAATGAAGGGATTAGCTATGAATATCCATAGAGGTGGATATAAGAGCTAAGTACTTGGAAAAGTAAAGGTTTTTGAAAGACAGTAAAGTAAAGTTTTCGAAAGTAAAGACAAGGAAAGTAAGAGAGAGAATACTCAAGAACCAACAGGAGTAAACTCAAGAACAGTAAGGAAAAGCTTGAGTACTTCAAGAACCGACAAGAGTACTCAAGATCAAACTTCAATATCAAAGTAAAGTGTTTACATGATTGTGCCCAAAATCTAGACAGAAGTGAGAGCTTGTGAGATGATTGTTGTGAATGGGATTGTGGGATGATGATACAAGGAGGATGGCTTGGTATTTATAGGCTAAGGGGAGGAAGAGATGTGGAGGAGGAGGAGACACTTGGCAAGAGGAGGGTGGAGAGCTCAAAAGACATCGGGGTGAGGTGTTTCTTCCCCATAGCCGCCGGCCACATGTCCTCTCCTCCTTGAAGCCGCCGGCCATGTGAGGTGGAGGGGAGTGGGTGAGAGCTTTGTGATCTTTTCCCCAAAAGCCATCGGGTCCTTTCAGCTCCGGTCTGACTCTGGTTGCCCTTCGGTTGGACTTGTTTGAGTGATTCCAGGTTAGGATCATGAAAGTTGTACAGTCGGAATCTGGTCGTGTCCCAACTTGTAATCCATTTTCAGCTCTAAAACTCCTTTTTATCTCGTATCATCTCTAGACCTTGAAATAGCCTGTAGAACAAAAGTGGAACTAACAAGCAAAAGTTAAATAGACAAAGAGTCTAATTTGGTGGGTTTAACTGTCTTAATGAATCATATAAATATGGTCCATCAGATCACCCCACACTTTTAGTTGTTCATCCTGAACAATGCTATTTAAGGGCGGAACACAAAATTCAAGTAAACTTTTTAAATATGAAAGTGAGAATGCGGGACTAGATTTATCCTAATTCATGCAATACTTACTTATTACCAAACTAAACCGTGTAAATACTTAGAAGAAACTTGATACTTGTACCTACGAGCTGAGATGCAAATTAATTTGGATGTTTCAGGAGATAGCCCTTTTTAGGCTCCTGGACTGCATTCTCGGGACCGACTCGCACTATATGGTTAACTTGTCGCTTTCTCTAGCACATGATTCGGTTCGGGTTTCACTGAGTTGAGCATTTTGATTTCCTTGTGGCGAGGGACAGCTTTTGAAGTGAATTGGCCTTCGGCCTTTGATTTTGAATTGGAGCTTCTTCACTTTTGTTTCGGTTAAAACCTTCACATACTTTGGCTCTTGGCCTTTGATTAGCTTCTTCGAGCTTTTACTTCTTTGTGACTTGCTAGTCCATTTTCTCAACCTTTCTTTGGGAGGTCCAATCATTGCCCGAGAGCATATGGAAATACCTCCCCGCTCTTTCTCATCCTTGCCGTTTCACGCGGGTCAAGATGAGGGTCGCTCATCTATTTTCCCAGCTACTCTGACTAGAGATAGGACGGTTTGATTCCCGTCCCGCCTCTTTGCATAAACGCTGCACGGCGGAGATGACTCTGATCTTCTTTGAAACCCGAAGTGCAGCCTCCACAGACTTCGTAAACCATATAGTGAAATCCAGTCCTTCGATTGCTTGTCAAGCCTCTCTAGGGCAATTTATATCAACTCCACATCCCCTGGATATCTCAGCACAAAGGGACAAATGAGAAGTTACATCCTAATTTTTTATACAGTTGAGATTTCACAAGGTAAATGCATGAATTTAGATCTATCTTTTTCACATTCTCAAGTTCATATTTTCAAAAAGATAATATTAAGGGAAAAGGAAAAGAAAAAACATGTTAACTAACTATGTACAAAGGTGGTTCTCACCCCACACTTTTGAACGAAGGCGCGCCTCACAGCACGACTTAGTTCAAAAGTTTATGCAAGCAAATATATACAGGAAATGTGAGAATGTTTTAAGGCAAAAAACTAAATGACTGAAATTAAATGACTGAAAGTAAGATAGATGTCGGGTTACCTCCCGACCAGTGCCTTTGTTTAACGTCGTTGGCTCGACAGTACCTCATTTAAGAGGGATCTGGGTCCCATGGGTTTGTGAGGTCGAACTTCTTTTCGGCTGCCCTTTTACTCTGTCCAAAAAACTTGTGGAGTGATGGGCTCGGTTTGGTTCTCCATTAGTTTGGCAGGTTCTTCTTTTCATAGCTCCGAGAAGGTGAGGCTCCCTTGACCATAGCTGCTGGTCCATGGAGTCGTGCTCTCTTGCTTCTTCTTCTGGGTTTCCATTCTTTGGGCCCATGTCTTTGCCGCTTCTTCATGTATGGTCGGTTGGCATCTTTGCAGTTTTGGAAGTTCAGTCTTTTGCCAAGCGACCTCAAGCATGTGCCCTTGCTAACCCTCTTCTTTGTGGCAGAGATGATTGGCCGTCCTTGGTCCTTACACTTTTCAGGAGGCTCTTCTTGGCTTGTGACGAGTGGGAGCTCCTGCGTTGATTGTTTTGGCTCATGCTTCTCCTCCAACTCGCATAGCACTGTATCATCATCAATCATCTCATCTCTGGTGGCCGTGATCTTCATAGAACATGAAGGGTTAAGTAGGGGCTTCTCGGCCATAAGGACAGGGCCTTTCTCGAGCAGCTCTTCAGTGAGAACCGGGCCTGCCGTGATTTTCTCGGTCAGTTCGGCAGTGAGGTCCGGGCTTGTCTCGGCTGGTTTGGCAGTGAAGTCCGAAACTTCTGTTGTCTCATCAAGTAGGGCCGGGACTTCCTTGGGTAGATTGGTAATGAGGATCAAGCCTGCCTCGGGTGCTTTGATAGTGAGGATCGGGCATGGTTTGATTTCCTCGGCCGCTTCGGTAGTGAGGACCGTTTTGAATGGCTCGGCCGGCTCTTCTTCTGTTATCCATGCGTCCTCATCCTCTGTCAGCTTTGTGGGCTCTAATGTTGGTTCCTTTAGAGCCGCCTCCACGTCCATTACTGCCCTTGTATTGATGCCTCTTTCCGAGTTTGTTGCGGGCAAGCTTGCAACGGGTGTGATGTCGGGCTCGTTCTGCACTGAGTCCGCTTTCACCGTCGGTGCCTTATCTTCAGTTTGGTGCATTGGCTCTCGTTTTAATCTTTCGGCCAAATCATCAATGAGGTCCCAGGTTTGAGACATGGTGAGATTCATCACCGAACCTCCCGCTGCATTATTAAGCATAGACCGCTCAAGTGGCTTCATTCCACGAAGAAACCTTTGGAGAAGAATAAAGTCCGTGAATCCATGGTGCGGGCAGCTCGACACAATGATATCAAAGTACGTATAGTACTCGTCCAAAGTTTCGTCCCGGGATTGCTCAAGGTTGATAATCTTCTCGCGGGTTTCAAGTCGGAGAGATGGCGGGGAGAACTCTTCTAGAAATTTGGCTCGTAGATCCCCATATTCGCCTTCATAAGCAGCACATGAGTAATACCAATCTATTGCCGAGTCAGTTAAAGAAAATTTGAAGCATTTCAACTTAAACTCCTCTAACGTCTCATTCTCAGGTTTCATGTGGCGGCAGATGTGGTGAAAATGTTGGCAATGTATCACAGGGTCCTCTCTGATGGAACCTCCAAACTGGGGGAGACAGCTAAGCATTTCAAACATAAGGTTGCTGCCCCCAACTTTCCAAGGTTCTATGTCATAGTATGAAGACATGGCGAATTATGTACAACAAAAAAAAGAACAACTATCCATTTGCTAACTCCCCGGCAACGGCGCCAATTTTGACGGAGCGCACTGCACTGTCGTTAAGGTGCAATGTCTCTGTGCAAAAATAAATTTATAAGTCTGCTACTCGTACTCTACTATTGGGTAGTAAAGCGGTAAGTAGGGGTCGAACCCAAGGGAATTAGTTGATAGTTGTTCTTTTGAAAGTGAAAAATAAGATAGTTGGGGGTTGGTTGTGATTTTAGTACTGAAAGGTAATAACTGAAAATAAAGTGCTGGAACAGTCCAGTTCAATATCAACCACAAACACACTTTTGGATTGTCACGCGCTGTGTCTCAAGCGTGTTGCGCACCAAAGTTGTGATGGATTGATGTTGAACAAGTCTGTAGTAAAATTAAAGTGCAAAAATTAAAGTGCTGAAAGTAAGCAGTTGATAATGGTACTGACAGTAAGGTAACAGGTGATGTTTGAATTAAAAGAAAATATTTGGTATCAGGGGCCTTGTATCATAGTCCGTTTATCATTGACCTCTAATGATCATACTAAGTGTTCAAAAGTGTATCAAGGCCATTTCAAGCACTTGACTTGCCACACTGTCTAGCCCATTTCAAGGCATAGAGCACTTGTTCTATTTAGACTAGCACCCCATTTCAAGGTATACTAGCCTATGTGCATCCACCTGATCAATCATTTCCGATCAACCAAGTGGTGTTTAAGAAAGGTTGAACTCCACGATTAAGCTTTGCCATTTCAAGCATCCACTTAACCGTGTATGTTCACAAACCCCATGGAAGAGTTTTGCCATTTCAAGCATCCACTCAACCATGTGTGTTCTAACCGAATATATGGCACATAGAACAAGTTCTGAACACAAAGAGGCACTAAGAGAAGGGTCTAAAACATTTTATGATACAAGCTCTCACTTCTCTCTAGATTCACAACACCATCCTTGTAATCACTTTACTTTGGAATCGAAGCTTTAGCACTTTCAACGGTTTTTGTAAGTATTCTCATCTTTACTTTACTGTCTTTTCAATTCAGCAACTTTACTTTCATGTCTTTACTTTCGAAAACTTTACTTTACTGTCTTTCAAAAACCTTTACTTTTCAACGCACTTAGCTATGATGTCCTGTTCCATGGATATTCGTAGCTAAACCCTTCATTCGGTTGAAGGGGAGTGCTTGTATCATACAATGTTTTAGACCCTACTCTTAGTGCCTCTATGTGTTCAAGACCTGTTCTATGTGCCACATATTAGGTCAGAACTTCCAAGGTTGAGTGGATGCTTGAAATGGCAAAACTCTTCCGTGGGGTTCGTGAACACACTCGGGTAAGTGGATGCTTGAAATGGCAAAGCTTATCTGAGGAGTTCGACCTCTCTAAACCACCATTTGGATTGATCGAAAATGATTGATCAAATGGATGCACACAGGCTAGTATACCTTGAAATGGGGTGCTAGTCTAAATAGAACAAGTGCTCTATGACCTTGAAATGGGCTAGACAGTGTGGCAAATCAAGTGCTTGAAATGGCCTTGATACACTTTTGAACACTTAGTATGATCATTAGAGGTCAATGATAAACAGACTATGATACAAGGCCCCTAAAACCGAATCTTTCCTTTAATTGTAATATCAACTGTTACTTTACCTTTCAGTACTAAAAACCAAAAACAATCCCCCCCAACTGCTTTATTTAAATCCCCCCTTTCGAAAGAACAATTAATCACCTAATTCCCTTGGGTTCGACTTGTACTTACCACTTACTACCAAAAATAGTTAAGTCGCGAGTATCGGAGATACAAATTTGCTTTTGCAAAGAGAACATCGCACCTTAACGACAGTGCTGTGGGCTCCGTCAAAACTGGCGTCGTTACCGGGGAATTAGCTTCCGATTAGCTGTTCTTTTCTTTTCTTTCTCTCTCTCGATTCTCGAAATCACTTCTACGCAACCATGTCTCGTGAAGAAAGCCACCATGACTACCAAGATGATGACGAGATGTATCTGTTCGATCGAAATAATGAAGCGCCGCCTCAATTTGTTGACAATCTGGAACAACTCATGCGAAACCATAGAGCTTGTAATAGGGAGGTCATTCGAAGAAACCAAGGACCACCTGAGGACCGAAATGGAGCTGGTCCAGTACAGCCCCCTAGATATCCACCACCCCCGCAATATCGACAAGTGCCAAGGCGAGAACCCATCTTTGATGACTACTATGGGGATAACAACAACTTCCGCGAACCTACTATGGGAGAACAATCGGCATCAGATTTCAGAAACCAGCCGTGGTGCATTTACGAAGGCCCTGAACTAGAAAACATCGTAATCAACACTTCAGTGGCCCACAAGTTGCCCAAGTTCTCAGGAACTCGTGGAGAATCAGCAACGACTCATCTCCAACGCTTACATGGCACTTGCCAAAACCTAAAACCCAATTGCGTGAACGTAGATGACTTCAAGCTAAAAGCGTTCTACTTTTCCCTCACTGACTCGGCGAACGACTGGTTCCTTTCATTGCCTTCCGGTAGCATCAAAACATGGGCTCAGATGCAGAAGAAGTTCTTAGACAAATACTACCCAGCAGGAAGAGCAATGCAAGTAAGAAGGCAATTGCAGGACATCAAGCAAGGGCCCAATGAAACCATGTACGACTACCTGGAAAAGTTCAATGGCCTGGAGAGAAGCTGTTATACCCTTGGACTACCCGTGAAACTCATCATCGAATACCTCATTGATGGATTGAGACCGTTAGACAAAATGCTTCTGGATGCCTCAGCTGGAGGATCCATGATGAATCTATCACTGAGTGGCATAAGGAATCTCATCACCGATGTTGCTGAAAATGCCCGATTCAGAGAAGAGACAACTCGGCAGGAAGAATTCTCCCGAACAAAGAATGTGGCAAGGGCTGAAGAAACACCGATGAACTCTATGCCAGAGGAGATGAAACAAATAAAGGAAATGATGATTCAAATCCTACGAAGGCAGCCAGTTCAGATAACGCCTTGTGAATTCTGTAGTTCTACGGACCACAAGACTGACGCATGCCCAACACTGATAATAGAGGAACCGGAAGAAGTGAATGCAGTGGTAGGATACCAAGGATACAACAACAACCACAACAGCAACGATAGAGCAGGACTAATCCGGCAGTATGATCAAGCAACCAACCCGAGCTGGCAAAACAACAGCTATCCTCAGAAGGAAACACAACAAGCCGCACCACAATTAGCTCAGTCATTTTACCAACTGCCCCACCGGCAGTACAACCAGAACGCTCCATCAACTGGCCAATATCAACAAAGAGGATCAAATCAATACCCGACAAGCCAATATCAGCAGAAGGGAACAAATCAATACCAACCCAGCTCAAACAATCAGCAAGGACCGAGCAAGTCGCTTGAAGACACAATGAAGGAGCTCGCAGGAAGCATAAATCAATTGGGGACTTCGCTACACCAATATCAGGCGAAAACTGACGGGGCAATTTCAGATTTGACCAAACAAATATCCCAGCTCGCCACCTCAATGTCCGCACTCATTAATGAACCTGGCAGACTTCCTTCACAAACCATTCAAAACCCAAAGGCAAATGTCAGCATGATAAGGAAGTCAAACATGAAGGTAGCACTGGAAGAGACAACACGATTCACAACTTACAAACTTACAAACAAACACTTCACCCGTAGGCACCGTCCTGATTGGAATAAAGAAGACGACCGACCCAATGATGGCAGAACGTGGGTCACGCATGCTGACAATGGACGTTATACATTCACGGTTAGCATGACACCTCCACCGATTACACACTTCGATATACCGGCATCTGGCTGGGATGACAAAGATTCTAATGGTCTCAGATGGGATTCCCCAACTAACATCTATGCGTCGGAGCAAAATATTTACCTGGAAGATAAAGAATTGAAAGGACCCGATCATACAAATCCAGAGCCAGAGGATGGGCAGAATGGCCCAATCATGGAAAGATCCTTCATTTCAGATCATGAGTCACAACCAGAAAGGGATAAGGACCCAGGGGCCTTCACGGTCACCTGTGGTATTAGAGAAGCCCAGATTCACAAGTGCTTAATCGATATTGGGGCTGCTGTCAACGCCATGCCTTACTCCTTATATTACTTATTGGGGCTTGGCCCATTGAAACCACCAAGGTCAAATATCGAGTTGGGAGACAAATCATGTATCCAACCGGTTGGAATGCTTGAAGATCCAATACTCGATGAAGGAGAGCTCGTAGTTGCTGCAGACTTTTATGTTATAGAAACAAAAGAGACCAGCGGAGACGGACCGCCAGCGCTTATATTGGGACGACCTTTTCTCTACGCCACCAAGGCATGGATCGACATGGGCAAGGGCTTGTTATCACTTACATTTGGAGGCAAAAATTCAGATTTCTACATCGATGATTATGATGGCCGCCCAGGAACATGGACACCACCAGACAATGTGCTTATCTCAGATCTCAGTACACAGACTTCCGGCCTGCCAAAAGAAACCAAGAGGGTGACTAAACCAGCAGCTACAATCAAAAGAACTTCACCTTCTCGAAAGAACCAAAAGAGTCGGAAGAGTTGGAAAGAAAAACCACCGAAACAAGGAAGTCCGAACACATCATCCCACAAAAACTCGGAGAAAGGCAAGGAAAAAATAAAAGTAGGCACTCCACAACACTATGACCTGAGCTGCCCATGGGATCCAAACCTATGATCCCCATGTGTCGAGCCAACGACGTTAAACAAAGGCACTGGTCGGGAGGTAACCCGACACCTATCTTACTTTCAGTAATTTTCTTTTCTGTCATTTAGTTTTTATCGTAAGTCGCTCTCACCCATTTTTTGTATAGAAGGAATGTCTAACATGTAGGAATTGGTTTTTGGAGCAAGATCAGATCAGCCAGGCAGCTTCCGAGAATTACCGGGCCTGCGCTGAGAGTTCAAGGCCCCAGCCGAACTCCCTCGATTATCCAGCTCCGAGGCATGTCATTCCACGACACGACACAGTAAAAGGGAGTGCATTTCTTCTCTTTTCCTTAATGTGATTTCCTTCTCTTGTATATATTTGCATGACTTTTGAACTAAGTCGCGCTGAAAGGCACGCCTTCGTTCAAAAGTGTGGGGTGAGAACCGCCTGTGTACATAACATGTTTTTCTTTTTCCTTTTCCCTTAATATTATCTTTTTGAAAATATGAACTTGAGAATGTGAAAAAGATAGATCTAAATTCATGCATTTACCTTGTGAAAATTCAACTGTTTAAAAACTTAGCATGTAACTTCTCATTTGTCCCTTTGTGCTGAGATAAACAGGGGATGTGGAGTTGATATAAACTGCCCTAGAGAGGCTTGGCAAGAAATCGAAGGATCGAATCTAACTATATGGTTTTCGAAGTCAGTGGAGGCTACACTTCGGGTTTCAGTGAAGATTGAAGTCATCTCCGCCGTGCAGCGTTTATGCAAGAGGCGGGACGGGAATCAAACCGTCCTATCTCTAGTCCTAGTAGCCGGGAAAATAGATGCGCGACCCTGATCTTGACCCACGCGAAACGGCAAGGATGAGAAAGAGCGGGGAGGTATTTCCATATGCTTGCGGGCGACGATTGGACCTCCCAAAAAGGCTGAGAAAATGGACTAGCAAGTCACAAAGAAGCAAAAGCTCAAAGAAGCTAATCAAAGGCCAAAGGCCAAAATTGTGAAGGTTTTAACCGAACAAAAGTGAAGAAACTCCAACTCAATATCAAAGGCCAAATGCCGATTCACTACAGAACCTGTCCCTCGCCAAAAAGAAATCAAAATGCTCAACTCAGTGAAACCCGAACCGAATCACGTGCTACAGAAAGCTACAAGGAAACCATATAGTGCAAGTCGATCCCGAGAATGCAGTCCAGGAGCCTAAAAAGGGCTATCTCCCGAAACATCCAAATCAATTTGCATCTCGGCATGAAGGTACAAGTATCAAGTTTCTTCTAAGTATTTACACGGTTTAATTTGGTAATAAGTAAGTAATGCATGAATTAGGATAAATCTAGTCCTACAATCTCACTTTCATATTTAAAAGTTTTTACTTGGATTGTGTGTGCCGCCCTTTGAAAAGCATTGTTCGGGACGAACAACTAAAAGTGTGGGGTGATCTGATGGACCATAATTGTATAAATCATAAACACAGTTAAACCCACCAAATTAGACGCTTTGTCTATTTAACTTTTGCTTGTTAGTTCCGATATTTATCTACAGGGTATTTTGGAGTCTAGAGAGAATACGAGCTAAAAAGGACTTTTAAAGCTGAATATGAATTACGAGTCATTCCAAGTCACGACCAAATTCTGACTTTCAAGAACCGGACGTGGAATCACTCAAAACAAGTCCAACCGAAGGGCAACCAGAGTCAGCCCGGAGCTGAAATGGACTGATGGCTTTTGTGAAAAGCTCACAAAACTCACAAACTCACTCCCCCTTGCCATATGACCGGCGGCTTGTGGGAAAAGGATGACTCATGGGGGGCGGCTCCTCCCCTCCCCTCACAAGGACCGGCGGCTTTGTGAGCTCCATGGATTTTGTGCCAAGTGTTGTGGTTTAAAACCACATCCTTCTCCTCTCCATAGCCTATAAATTCCATGCCTCCTTCCCTTTGTAATAGAACAATCCCATCTCATTCCAACATCTCATACCACAAGTAGTGAGAGAAGCTCTCACTTCTCTCCAGATTCACAACACCATCCTTGTAATCACTTTACTTTGGAATCAAAGCTTTAGCACTTTCAACGGTTTTTGTAAGTATTCTCGTCTTTACTTTACTGTCTTTTTAATTCAGCAACTTTACTTTCCTGTCTTTACTTTCAAAAACTTTACTTTACTGTCTTTCAAAAACCTTTACTTTTCAACGCACTTAGCTATGATGTCCTGTTCCATGGATATTCGTAGCTAAACCCTTCATTCGGTTGAAGGGGAGTGCTTGTATCATACAATGTTTTAGACCCTACTCTTAGTGCCTCTATGTGTTCAAGACCTGTTCTATGTGCCACATATTAGGTCAGAACTTCCAAGGTTGAGTGGATGCTTGAAATGGCAAAACTCTTCCGTGGGGTTCGTGAACACACTCGGGTAAGTGGATGGTTGAAATGGCAAAGCTTATCTGAAGAGTTCGACCTCTCTAAAACACCATTTGGATTGATCGGAAATGATTGATCAAATGGATGCACACAGGCTAGTATACCTTGAAATGGGGTGCTAGTCTAAATAGAACAAGTGCTCTATGACCTTGAAATGGGCTAGACAGTGTGGCAAATCAAGTGCTTGAAATGGCCTTGATACACTTTTGAACACTTAGTATGATCATTAGAGGTCAATGATAAACAGACTATGATACAAGACCCCTAAAACCGAATCTTTCCTTTAATTGTAATATCAACTGTTACTTTACCTTTCAGTACTAAAAACCAAAAACAATCCCCCCCAACTGCTTTATTAAAATCCCCCCTTTCGAAAGAACAATTAATCACCTAATTCCCTTGGGTTCGACCTGTACTTACCACTTACTACCAAAAATAGTTAAGTCGCGAGTATCGGAGATACAAATTTGCTTTTGCACAGAGAACATCGCACCTTAACGACAGTGCGGTGGGCTCCGTCAGTTGTCTTCTGTCATCAGGCTGACAAGCGTATTTTTAACCATTTATAGTTGTCCATATATATGTTTTAAGGGTCAAATTGTAGTAAAAAAAATTTATAAACCTTGGTAAATGGCCTATTTAGCTATCCCAAATTGCAGAAATCAAATGCGGAAAGATAAAAAAGTTTTGACTTAATCAGAGAAAGAATCCCAGGATCAAACTTCACACATGCCAACCCCACTAATAATGCAATCATATAACGTAATTCAATCATGCGATCGAATATGGAAATAAACCTGTTGGATCGTTAGGTTAGCCTTCTGTGTGAGAGAGATCAACGCGTTGTATCTCTCAGACAGAAAGCAGCGGAAAATAACTTAAGTGCAGGAAATAAAGTGCTTAAAGTAAGTACTCGCAGATTTAGAGTGGAAACTTATTGCGTCCATGCAACAGGCTGAAAACCACTTGTCTTCTGGACAGTTCCAGAAGGGCTTCAAAGATCAATGTTATTACTTGACGAATATGCTTGTAGAATGTTACAATCTATCTCACTCAGTGACAGTGAACCAATTCTACTCAATTCGAATACCAAATAACAGATCTTACTCTCGTCCGCACACAGCGAGCACTTCGGTGACTTTCTCAAATGCCTGCAGCAAGTACTCCGATGACTATCAGGTTGATCGCAACCTCTGCTCTCCGTTTGCACTCTCTCAACAGCCGCACTTCAAACAGTAGAGCTGCTCTTCCTTTTATAGTGATCCAGCAGATCTGATCTTCATCAGAGATTCGATCTCTATCTTGCAGATTTGATTTGGTTAAGATATTTCCATATCTTAACCACATCAGTTATTCCCTTTCCATATCTGGCTCGTGTATCTCCAACTCACATCTTGAGTATATCTTGAGTATATCTCCAACTCGTATATCTCGAGTATCTTGCTCATTAACTCGTATATATCTCGTATATTTCCATGTCCATATCTTGCTCATATACTCCCAGATTCCGTATCCATTCTTATGATCTCTTGAATATCTCAATCTCGGATCTTGATATATCTCGAATATCTCCAGCTCAGATCTTGATATATCTCGAACATTTATTGCTTGATTTCGTATCCGTTCACTGCTGGACTTGATCTCGTCCCTCACGTAGATCTCACCTCCCTCGCGGCGCCAAGCTCTCTCAGGGATGTCCAGTCATCGTTTCTGTCAGATAGTCTGGACCTTGCGACATCTCAGACAGATTTGTGATTTCTACACACTCAAGTCAAATATTAGCTAAGTGTTTGTTATCATCAAAACACAAAGGGTCCAACAAATTCCCCCTTTTGATGATGACAAACACTTCTTCACAAATAAGAAATCACACACAGCAGCTAGCAACTTCAGACTACTTAAAAATTTATGCACTACATTTTTATTTAAGTCTAGCAAGCGTAGTTCCCCGTCAGATAGGCATCCCCTTAAATTTTGGTAATGCTTTCCCCCTTAGTGAATGCACGCATATATCTTCCCCCTTTTGGTATCATCAAAAAGATTTGCAAATAAGGACACAGAGTAATGGAAAAAACATTTCATTCATGCCAGCAAGTCATAAGTGTGTCATACAGACACCACACGTCTAAGCAAGGAAGTCAAAATGCAAGGAGAAATCAAACATGAAATTCAAAAAAAGTTTAAGGAAGTAGGGATAGATGTGGTAGGGTTGGCAAAGATGGGGGCCATGAGACAGTCTAGACTAAGCATCATTCTGGTATAGAAGCTTCAGCTGTTCCACAATCTCTGCAGCAAGGTTCTTGATCTGCTCTGGGAACCCCTCAATCACAGCAGCCGCAGCACCCAAGTCTTTCACCCAATTCTCATCTTGGACTTTCAGAGCTTTCTCTGCTGCCACCTCTAGGGCTGCTAACTTCTCCTTCACATCCTGCAACTCAAACTTAACCTCCTTCAACTCAGATCAAAGCTCCTTCAACAACATCATCATCTCGCCCAGACCATCAGTGGGGAGAACATTTTCTTAATGCATAGGGTCAGCAACGGAGGACAGCTCAACATCAACTGGTTCTGTAGGTGGTGGCGACTGTGCGCCGGTTTTGTCCACCCTTCATCTCCTTCATCACCAAATTTCAGCAATCACGCTCATAATTAAGAGCAAGAAGAACACCAACTGCGCTACATGACTCATGATCTTCTTCTCATAGTATGTGTGACTCAACTGAATACAATAACAATCACCAAAATTGATCTTGCACCACTCATGGACCGTTGTCCATACCTTACGTTTCTATCCGCAGCTGCAGGGGCCTTCATCATACCCTCTCTTGGGTTTACTCCCAAAATTACTATTCTTGACATTTTTTAGCATCTCAATACTGTCATTTGACATCCTTCACAACTTCTTGAGTTATGAATGCCGATTGCACAGCATCATGTTACTTGTTGACCAGCTCAACGTGCACACCTTACTCTGTTGAATTTTCCATACAAGTCATCAACACAGCAACTTGGCTTGTCATCACTTTCCTTCAACTTCTGAACAGTTCATTAGCTCAAAGATAGCCTTCCCCATCCTCTCTGAGGGCAAAACTCAAGTTATCATCATTCTTGACAAGGAATTATATGCCACTCCATTCTCTTGGCCGATCCTCATTAGCCATCATCCATCTGCAAAGTGTTTCAATCTAAATCGTATTTTGACTCATTTAACTTTGATATAACCATCATCTTCCTCACACCATCAACCGCATGAAAGTGACCTGCACATAGCTAGCCACCCATCCAACGTGGTGTTCTCTGCTTCTTCATTCCTCTCATCAAAGAAAGTCTCCTGATGAGATTACATCAACATTTGTCTTTCTCGCGTACTCACAGAATTGCAGTATTGTCTTCTCTACCACAAGGCACATCGTTTCAAGCACGCAAAACTTACTCTCTAAAGCGTGGAGATCATCCTCACACGGCCATTCATCATGGGCTCAACCTCTTCAGCACTGAATTCTAAAGTAGGAGGGCTGACCTCACCTTTCCCTCACCATAGCTTTTTCATCTCAGTATTTGTTGCTCCATTTCAGTAGCCTTAAAAATGGCAGCAATCTCCATTTCCATAACTACCTTCATCTTTATCTTCAATCCTAATCCATCCGTCATCTGAATGTCACGGATCTCCTTATCTCCACAACTATCACAGAGATTGTTTCCTAGCCAAAGTTGAACCTTCCAAAGTGATAACTCAATCTGACTTGTCTCATGGGTACACAATGTTTTTGGTATGGTGTGCTAACTTTACCCAAATGGTACAAATAACACCACACACAATCAAGCAGAAACAACTAAGATCATCCAAGCATATTTTTATCAATTTCATACTTCATGTGGAATAACTCCAGGAAACTAGAACAACACATCAACGGGTTCATAGGAACACTCCACATGAAGATAGGCTAGGGTTGGTCTAGAGTATCTCCTGGGCTTATAACGTGGGATCAACTATGAAGGTCTCTTTTGGGCAGAAAGAATTCAGAATTTCATGTTTTTCAATCCTTAATGCAGTCATCAATCACATAGCTAGCATGCATGGATACAATGTGAACACAACTTAATTTTCACTAGCATAGAATATCCATATTGAATTTTCTATCAGACGTGACTTGCATGCATCTAGTCTAGCCAATCACTGAGGGAGCAACATATGAGCACAGCTCTAAGAAAGTGAAACCATACCTAGTTCAAGCCTCAGCTTCTCGTAGGGTTCCCTGTGCAATGCCTTTGTGAATATGTCCGCTATCTGCTCCTCAGTTCTGCAGTATTCCATTTCGATTGTTCTCTTCTTTACACAGTCTCGCAGAAAGTGATGTCGAATCTCTATATGCTTAGTGCGTGAAAACTGCACAGGATTCTTAGAGATGTTAATAGCACTAGTGTTATCACACAGAATTTTAGCACAATTAGTAATAACACCATATTCACTTAGCTGTTGCCTGAGCCATAGTAGCTGTGCACAGCAAGCAGCAGCAGCAGCAATGTATTCCACCTCAGCGGTAGAAAGTGCAATAGGGGACTGCTTCTTTGAAGCCCAAGAGATGAGACACGGTCCAAGATACTGATCCATCCCTGACATGGACTTCCTATCTGTCTTGCAGCCCGCATAATCTACATCAGTGTAGGCCACCAGGCGTAAGTCTCCTCCCCTCGGATGGAACAAACACAAGTCATCTGTTCCCTTCAGATATCTCAGTATTCTCTTCACAGCTTTCTCGTGGGTTTCTCTGGGATCTGCATGAAACCTGAACCACTAGAGTGGCCTTCCCTTCCTTCAAAAGAAAGAGAGTCTTGTCCACCTCTCCTCTGCCATATCCGTGGGACAGTAGAAACTGTGACAATCTCTCATACCGAGCGTGGGGTGCTTACTTCAACCCATATAGTGCCTTGTCCAGGATATGGACATAATCAAGGTGAGTCTGATCCTCAAACCCTAGTGTCTGGCTCACATGTACCTCCTCTTTCAGAACTCCGTTCAAGAAGGCCATTTTCACATCCATCTGCTGTAGAGTGAAGCCATGGTAAGTAAAATAAGCAATTAATAGTCGGATTGCTTCTAACCTTGCAACTGGGGCGAATGTCTAATCATAGTCTATCCCCTCTTGTTGGTTGTACCCTTTGAATACCAGGCGGGCTTTGTTTCTCACAACAACTCCCTTGTCGTCCATCTTGTTTCTAAAGACCCACTTCGTCCCGATCACATTCTTGTCCTTTGGTCTAGGAACCAATCACCATACCTTGTTCCTTTCAAACTGATGGAGCTCTTCTTGCATGGCATTGACCCATTCTGGATCCTTGAGCGCTTCTGCTACTGTCGTTGGTTCTACAAGAGACAAAGGACGCAAATCCACAGAAATGACACATATTATCTAGATTTACCTTATCCTACGATGTGTAACACTGGTAGTCCCTCAGCCTTGCTGGGGACTGTATAACTCTCCCGCGGCTTGTAGTCCTGGGTTCCTCCTCAAGGCCTACAGGAGGAAGATTGTCAACTACCTCTTCCTCGTTGGGGGGCTCAACGTTGATTCCGGTAACGGGGACAGCAGGGACATGCTCTTGAGCTAGCATCTCCGTCTGAGCATTCTCAGTTGTGGTCTCCACCGGTTCCTGACCTGTTGTCTGAGCAACTCCTTAGGATAGTTCTGATATGGCTCGAATAGCCTATGAATACGCTTTCATCGCTCCTCGGATCGAACTTGCCCAGATTGTCTTTCCCATTATTGTGCACATAGCACCTGCATCCAAATACTTTTAGATGAGCGATGTTAGGTTTCCTTCCTCGAAGCAGCTCGTATGGCGTCTTCCCAATCAGAGATCGTAGAGACGCTCGGTTTAGTATGTAGCTGCCGGCATGAACAGCCTCTGCCCAGAACCCTTTAGATACACCACTGGCAATCAACATCGTCCTAGACATATCCTCCAGTGTTCTGTTCTTTCTCTCCACCATGCCATTTTGCTGAGGTGTCCGTGGTGCAGAAAAGTTGTGATTTATTACACCAGTCCTGCACAGGGAGAGAAACTGTGCTCTTGTTTCCGAAGATGATACTTTCTTCGGAATACTCTTGGAGTGAGATGAACCACCCTGCATCTCCTGTCATGTGCCTAGAACATCCGCTATCCGGATACCACGGTCGGAACCTCGCTCCTACCTACAAGAGAGAGATCAGTTTTTACGAACCCAGACAAGCTTGGGCTTACTGGGTTTTGGAACAGTTTTAGCAACAGAAAAAAACTTTAAAGCACAAGAATCTCTGTGGGAGGACATTTCTCTTCTTGGGATGTGAGCAGTACTGACTTTTCTCTGGCGGTTTTCCTCTGGAAATATGCATGTTGTATTTTCCCTTTTGTAGGTTTCTCTCAACCTCTTACATTCCCGTCTGTAATGGCCGGAGTGACCACAGTGCCAGCAGACATGATGGTACAACCCACCAGTGTTCTTATTTCTCTCTAAGGGTATGGATCTCCTGTTTCTCCGTGCCTGAAGGTCAATCGTGAATGGTCGACGACTGGAGCTCTGCTTCTTCCAAATTTCAAAGGCTTTCCTAGCCTTGAAGGGCACAGATTCACTGTCGTAGAGGTGACTTTCCACCAAAGAGGTGACTTCTCTTTCCAACTGTCTCGTGGCTCTTGGTTTTCCCCCTTAACGGGAGCTCTCACCAATTTCAATTATTATTTCCTTTCCTTTGACAGTCCTTTTGTTTTCTACCTCTTCGTCAGTGCCTTTCTTTCCTTCACCATATCCAAGTCCTGGACTGACAAACCTTCTTTTGTAATTTTCTCTTTCTTCTTCAACCCTCTTGGCTTCTAATTCTCTTAGCCAGATCTCTTTTCTTTCAGTCTCCTCTCGTCTGAAATCTGCCACTGTCTCGCAGCCACTGTCTCTTTCCTTATTATCCAACTAGAGTCTGGCCAATTCTGCATTTGATTCTTCTATTTTGGTTCCGATGTCTATCGACTCGGTGTCGTCGATTTTCATGCACCTCAGCTCATCGCTTAAACTATTGATTTGTGTGTCCCTTCCGTCACATGTGGGACACTTGCAGACGTGCTCCTTAATTTCCCTCTCAAGTCACATAGCTTTGGTTGACCAGAGGCGATTGTTTTCCATGTCGTCTTCGTGTTCATCTTGCATGATCTCAAGCTAATCTTTAAGACTTTTAATCTTCTTCAACAGTTTGGCAATAGTCTCTGCAAAATTAGATTCACTAAAAACCTCATCGATAAAGGAATCAGATTCATTTACCTCACTAGTTGTGCCTCGCGCCATCAGACATGGCTCCTTAGCTCGCTTCCCGTCGCTGCGATCCTCATCTGAGTCACCCTAGGCAGCGAACGTGGCTTGAGCTTCCTTTTGTGCAGGTGGTTCACCTTTCTTTTTGCTGTAGCAGTCTCTAGCAAAATGCCCCTTTTCTGGCAATGATAGCAGGTTCTTTCTTCCTTTGCTCATGCCTTTGTCCTGCTCTCTTCTGAGGTAGATCCCTTGTCCCCCCTTTGGTTACTTCGTCCTTTTCCAGAGAAACCTCTGTTCTGCGCTCTCCCTATGTTCGCAATCTTGAAGGCCCTCGAGAGAAGAGCAATTTCCTTATCCTCACCTTTAGATGGCATACTAACCTGGGCTATATCCAAAGCCTTCTCAACTTTCAATGTTATAGCTTGGGATTTGCCTGCTTCCCTCCTAGCCATTTTTCTCTCTGCTATCCCAGCTTGGCTTTGCAGGTTCGCTACAAGTTCCTCTAAAGTGACATCTTTGATCCCCTTCTGAGCCTGGAGAGCTGTAGTCACTGTATCCCATCTGGAGCTGAGAGCTTGCATGAACTGATGGGTTATTTTCCATTGTGGAAGTTTCTCATCTATGGAGTTCAGCTGTGCGACGATTACTTGAAATCTGGTGTAGAAGTCCTCCAGAGATTCATCCTTTCGCTGCTCGACTGTTTCGTAGTCCTTCGTGGCTGCGAGGATTCTATTCCTTTTTATGTCCTAGTTTCCCTCGTACAGTCTAGCTAAGCCATCCCACTGCTCCTTTGCAGTTTTGTACACAGCCATCTTCACCTGATCTCCTGGTGAGAGGGTCATGTACAGAACCTTCTTAGCCATGGCATTCTGCTGGAGAGACTTATAGTCCGCTTCTGTGTATTTGTCTTTCTCCTTCTCTTTCGGATTGGCAGGATCTGTCACATCCAGAATGGAGAAGTTATCCTTTTCAAATACATGCCACAGCTTTCCATCCAGAGAACAGACATGAGCTTCAAACTGATCCTTCCACCAGTCATACTCTCCTGGGTTGAGCACGAGTGGCTTCCATAAGGAGTCATTTGTGGCAGACATGATTTCCTGCAAGGCTAACACAAAATCTAGAGCCTCGGCTCTGATACCAATTGTTGGATCGTTAGGTTAGCCTTCTGTGTGAGAGAGATCAACGCGTTGTATCTCTCAGACAGAAAGCGGCGGAAAATAACTTAAGTGCAGGAAATAAAGTGCTCAAAGTAAGTACTCACAGATTTAGAGTGGAAACCTTATTGCGTCTATGCAACAGGCTGAAAACCACTTGCCTTCTAGACAGTTCAAGAAGGGCTTCAAAGATCAATGGTATTACTTGTTGAATATGCTTGTAGAATGTTACAATCTGTCTCACTCAGTGACAGTGAACCGATTCTACTCATTTCGAATACCAAATAACATATCTTACTCTCGTCCGCACACAGCAAGCACTTCGACGACTTTCTCAAATGCCCGCAGCAAGTACTTCGACGACTATCAGATTGATCGCAACCTCTACTCTCCGTTTGCACTCTCTCAACAGCCGCACTTCAAACAGTAGAGCTGCTCTTGCTTTTATAGTGATCCAGCAGATCTGATCTTCATCAGAGATTCAATCTCTAAATTACAGATTTGATTTGGTTAAGATATTTCCATATCTTAAACACATCAGTTATTCCCTTTCCATATCTGGCTCGTGTATCTCCAACTCACATCTTGAGTATATCTTGAGTATATCTCCAACTCGTATATCTCGAGTATCTTGCTCATTAACTCATATATATCTCGTATATCTTAACGTCCATATCTTGAGTATATCTTGCTCATATACTCCCAGATTCCGTATCCATTCTTATGATCTCTTGAATATCTCAATCTCAGATCTTGATATATCTCGAATATCTCCAGCTCAGATCTTGATATATCTCGAACATTTATTGCTTGATTTTGTATCCATTTACTGCTGGGCTTGATCTCGTCCCTCACGCAGATCTCACCTCCCTCGCAGCGCGAAGCTCTCTCAGGGATGTCCAGTCATCGTTTCTGTTAGACAGTCTGGACCTTGCGACATCTCAGACAGATTTGTGATTTCTGCATACTCAATTCAAATATTAGCTAAGTGTTTGTTATCATCAAAACACAAAGGGTCCAACCAAACCAAAGTAACACTAGACAGATTTGTGATTTCTGCACACTCAATTCAAATATTAGCTAAGTGTTTGTTATCATCAAAACACAAAGGGTCCAACCAAACCATCTATGGATCATTGTCTAGATTTATCTCAATCGTTGAACACTGCCCATCCACGGATTATCAACGATTTTGATTATTTAAGCTTAGGGTTTTTCAGACAAAAGTCAACTTTCCTATTAACGCATGTACTACCATTGTATCTCCCATGACCTAATATAAAATTCATATGATCTGGTTAATACCTAGGACTCATTCATCTTTCGGTAATTAACCTAAATACGTTCTAGCATGCAAACATCCCATTCAATGTATAACTTGCAAGAACGATAAAATTAAGCACCATGAAATTGAATATTCGAATTGAATTAATGAAAAAATGTTCAATTGATCATACAAAGAGTTGGGTACATGGCAGGGGATCCGTAGGATCCCAGAATAAAGAAGACTACTCACTACTCATGGTAAGTTAACCAAAAATAGTGGAGAAATGGAAATCAAGGACGAGGAAACTGTGTAGACGATGTAGCTCGTTGAATCTTCAATCTCTCGCGATGTTCTGCTCTGTCTTCTTCTCCAAGTTAGGTCTAAAACTCTCCAAAATCAAGCGTGTCAAAAATAGAACATGGATTTCCTATTTATAATTGAAAATTCACAACTCGGACGTAACACCCATAACATCCGAGAGTGTTACGGTAGTCATGGCACCCCGGAAATTCCCTGTCAAAAAAACCCTGCCATAACACCAGTAACAATTAGGGGCCTATTTTCACCCCTCTTTTGACTATTTTTCTTTTCTTTCTAACTCCACACTTAAAACTTGACATAGTGTATGAGTAAAGGCGGGCGCATGCAAATCATAACAAGTTTAGAGAAACACATACTAGTACTAAGGTCACCTAGAAAAAAGAGATGCAATTTAAGTTTTTGACATTTTGTATGGGTGCCTACTAATATCAAGTCTCAAACATGCTTAAAGAAATACGTAGAACACGTGATAGGCAAAGTCTAGCAATGATACTGACACGAGAGAATACACACACGATTAAAACTATTTCAAGTCCTAGACTTCGAATCCAAAAGAGTGACAATCAATCAAGGAGTATCGTCGAAAAACAAGCAATACATAGACAGTTGAGCATATGCAAGAGTGAATGTGTGATATGTGATGTGTGTAACTATGCGCTACCTACTCCACACTTAAAAATGAGCTTAGTCCCTGAGCGAAGAAACAAATGATAAGAAAAGGGTGCATAGGAACTTCCCTCGTTCGTGATAGCTCGATATCCATAGAGATTAAACGATGCCCGGGGAGTGAAATACGACTTGTGAGCTAATATATAGAAAGGAAAACAAATAGCTACACAAGTGATAGGTTAGCATCTATAATCATGAAAAAAGAGCTATTGGTGCTATATTAAAGGAATGATAAATTATGTGAGTGAAACGTAGATATTCGGCATATTTCAAACATCGAATTACATGTAGAAAGTAAAGGCATGACAAAAGTCAGCATATAATTGTTTTAACATGAATAAGAGTGCAACAACTGACGAGAACAATCAAAAGTCATGAAAAAGGAATGGAGGAGCTAAATAGAACCATCGTGCTCATCTTCCTCATAATCAATAGCGAATAGAGTCGCAGTATCATTGGAATCAGCAGCACCAGCGGGGCAAGACAAGCCAGCCTCATCCTCATGGCGGGTAGGAGATGCATGGTGGGTGGGGCTGAGGTCGACGGCCATGGTGAAATCAGTCTTGAACTGATCAGGGGCGGAGAACATGTAAGACGATAGAGGAGGATAGGCTGTGAAGTTTTGCTACTGAAAGAATGATGTCCATGCATCCTGTGCCCACTGATGTGCCCTGCTGGCCTGATATCAAAAATCTGAGAAGTCGGCAGTGTGATGGGCATAGGCGGAGGCAAGCTGACTCTGCGCCGAAACTATCTGGCCCTGATTAGCTAAGAGCTGGCTGTGGGTAGCCTCCAATCGAGCGAAACGCTCCTCGAGGGTCAAAGGGATCTAGGCATCAGTAGGTGGATGTGGCGGAGGGCCGGTGCTTGCACTGAAGGCTCCTATGCCTGATGCACATCATCGTCTGCACGTGGGGGCTCTCGACCGCTAGCCCGATCGATGCTTCTACCCACTATGGAGCTCGGTTCTATGCTGCCACTTCCATTCCTGGTCAATCATCTTAATGTCTATCAGTTTCACGGTGTTCAGGACCGAAGTAGACGGCTTCGGGAGCTTACTGAACTCCCAGCAATCAGACTTGATAATTACCGTGACAAATAAACTGCCACCTAGAGCACAGTTCTTCTCTAGCGTGGTGCCTCAAAGTACCATCTGACTGGTAAGGATCTGGAAGAAATCAACCGGGCGGCATCGGTGCATCGAGATCATGACATTGAGCTTGGGGTTACCTATAGTTGTGGCACCCTCGGCATGCGGGAATAAACACATAGTGACCAGGCGGTGCACAATCTTCCACATCTTGTTCTTAATACACGACGAGGGTCAACTTGAAGTGAAATAACAGTCGAAACCAGAAATGATTTTCCAAAACTCATATCGATCCTCATCCCTCCATTGATCGCATAAACCTTCCAATGGAAATCCTAATAGCTCACATACTTCGGCCTTAGGCATGGTGTACTCCCAACTACCCAACATGAACTTCCAATGCGTGGCCTTGTTCGACTCACCCAAGTATTCGAATAATGCAAGAAATTCCTTTAGAACTTTATGGTGAGTCGGAGTCGGTCGTGCAAACTGAATATCAAGGCCAAGGGCCATAAATAACTCATGGCAAGCATCCAATAATTAAAAAGAGCATAGTGTACCATGATCAGGGACTAAGGTAGGTTTTACCTTCTTTAGAGGAATGATGTTGTCGTAACGCCGGTTATGCTCTTGCCGTCCGAATAGAGGACGATGATCCAGGTAGGGCCTTTGGTGTGGGGGTTGCTCAGCCGGCACAATGGCACCCTCACCGGCTTGGGCCGGTGGTGGTGCAGCATTCCGAGCAATCCAGGAGGAGGAGACAGTAGAGCGAGTGGACTTTCAAGCCATCTAAGTGGTCGGACTGGTAAGGGCAGTGCTCAGATAGGCGATTGGGGAAGAGGCAGTTAGGGTTTAGTGGACAACCGGCCGAGCGGCTGGCGGAGCAGGAGGTGGAGGCCGGGTGGGTGCTGGGTGTGGAGGAGGAGCGGTCGGAGAGTGGAGGACCGGCAAGTTGTTAGGAAGGGAGGGGGCGGTTTCGGGAGAGAGGGCGAAGGTTGGATCGGAGTTGGAAATCCCTCTCTGGCTTTTTTTTCTTCTTTTTTTTTCTAGAATTTTGGACCAGCAAAAATCACTACCAAAATACCCAGGCATAACCTGTCCAAATGTTACGGGTGTTACGGCACCCCAGAAAATCACTGCCAAAAACACCTGTCGTGACACCCGTAACATGTCCATATGTTACGGTAGTCACTACCCTCTTCAGCACCAGCCTTGAAAATTACCGTTCAAACCCCAAATTTGCTGTGTCTGATCGGCCCACTCCACACTTAAAACCCTACAATGACCACACACAAAGCACACGATGCAAATCACAAAAATATAACTAGCTAATACTTACAGTCCGGGATACTCCCTGAAGAGGCCTAGTTTAACGTCTTGGCGAAACATAGCTAGGGAGATAGGACTAGAAACATTCCCGGCAATTCCCTTGCTGAGATCCCTTCCCGAGAAGTAGATTATCATCAATGCCTTCAGGAGGTGCTAGATGCGTCAGGACGTGGTAATGCTTGAGGTGCTACCCATTGACCACCATTGATTTTCCTCCCTCAATGCTCAGCTCTACGTTGTTGTCTGGGTATGCCCTCTCCATTGTATATGGGCCACTCCACTTGGTACGTAGCTTCCCGGGAAATAATCGAAGGCGTGAGTTGTAGAGAAGAACCCACTCGCCTTCGTTGAATTCTCTACGCACTATTTGCTTGTTGTGCCAGTTCTTCCTCCTCTCCTTATAGATACGAGCATTCTCATAAGAGTCCCATCGGATCTCATCGAGCTCGTTAAGCTGTAGTAGTCTCTTTTCCACAGTTGTTTTCATGTTCATATTCATCTCCTTAACAACCCACACAGCCTTGTACTCGAGTTCGACTGACAAATGGCAGATTTTTTCGTAGGCAAGCCTAAAAGGACTCATTCCGATAGGAGTTTTAAATGCAGTCCTATAGGCCCACAACGCGTCATCTAGCTTGGACGACCAGTCTTTCCTATGGCTGGAGACTGTCTTTCCTAGTATGCTCTTGATCTCTCGGTTAGAGATCTCTACCTGACCACTAGTCTGAGGGTGATATGGAGTGCCGACCTTGTGATAAACACCATACTTCTTCAGCAAGGTCTCAAAATTTCTTTCTTTGAAGTGGGAGCCTCCATCACTGATAACTGTTCTGGGAACTCCAAATCGAGGAAATATAACCTTCTGAAACATTTTCATGACTACCTTGGCGTCGCAAGTAGGAATAGCCACTGCTTTAACCCACTTGGAAACATAGTCGACTGCTACCAAGATATACTGATTTCCATATGAAGGTGGGAATGGTCCCGAAAAATCGATGCCCCATACATCAAATAACTCCACTGCTGGAATGCTCTGCTAGGGCATATCCTGCTGCTTAGAAATATTCCCAGTCATCGAGCACTGATCAAAAGCCTTGACAAACTCGTGGGCATCCTTAGAAAGAGAGGGCCAAAAGAATCCAGACTGTAGAACTTTCATAGCTGTCTTCGAACCAGCCCCGTGGCCACCATATTGTGATGAATGGCAGCTCTCTAGGATCCATCTGATCTGGTCCTCGTCGACACAAGTCCTGTAGATACCGTCAGCACATAATTTGTATAGGAAAGGGTCATCCCAAAAGTACCTCTTTACATCTGACAGAAATTTTTGCTTCTGGTTGTGTGACAGGTCAGGAGGGAGAATACCGCAGGCTAAGTAATTGACGAAATCAGCTTACCATGGGGCGATGTCCACATCGACACTCATAAGCTGCTCACCTATTAGAGAGTCAGTCATCGGGAGTTTGTCCTCTTCGCGCTCGAGCTCTCCTAACTCGAGGCATGACAACTGATCTACAACCAAATTTTTAGCTCCCTTCTTATCTCTAATCTCAATGTCAAATTCTTGAAGGAGGAGAACCCATCGAATCAACCTAGGCTTTGAATCCTTCTGGGACAGCAAATACTTAATCACACCGTGGTCGGTGTACCCAATAGTCTTCGAGCCTATCAGATATTGCCTAAATTTCTCAAAAGCATAGACAATGGCTAGCATCCCCTCTCTATTGTGGTTTAATTGGCTACGGCTCCAGCTAAGACTTTACTGGCATAGGAAATCACGTGTAGCTTCTTATCGACATGCTATCCTAAAACTGCTCCCAGTGCGAAATCACTAGCATCACACATTAGTTTAAATGACAGCTCCCAGTTAGGGGGCTGCACTACAGGAGCAGAAGTAAGAGTGGTTTTTAGTGTATGAAAAGCATTAAAACATGCCTCATCGAAATTAAACTCAGCTTCCTGGCAAAGTAGATCAGTGAGTGGCTTGGCTATCTTCAAGATATCTTTTATGAAGCGCCGATAAAATCATGCGTGCCCCAGAAAGCTCCTAATTCCTTTCACATCTTTTGGCAAGGGTAACTTTTCAATCACCTCCACCTTAGCTCGATCGAACTCGATGCCCCGGTTGGAGACTAGGTGTCCCAACACTATACCTTCCTGCACCATAAACTAACACTTCTCCTAGTTTAAAACCAGGTTAGTGTCAACACAACGATGAAGCACATCCGTAAGGTTAGAGAGGCATGAATCGAATGAAGAGCCATACACCAAAAAATCATCCATAAAAACTTCCATGGTGTTTTTTATAAAGTCAGGAAAATGGCCATCATACAACGCTGAAAGGTAGTTGGTGAATTGCAAAGACCGAAAAGCACGCGTCTATAAGCAAATGTGCCAAAAGGGCAAGTAAAAGTGGTCTTCTTCTGGTCCTCTGGGTGTATAGGGATCTGAAAGAATCTAGTATAATCGTCGAGTTAGCAGAAAAACTTATGCTTTGCAAGACGCTCTAACATTTGATCAATAAAAGGCAAAGAAAGTGATCCTTACGAGTGGCCTTATTATACTTCCTATAGTCTATGCACATGCGCCAACCAGTCACAGTACGAGTAGGAATCAAATCATTATTATCATTACGAATTACAGTCAAACCTCCCTTCTTAGGGACAACATGCACATGACTTACCCACTCACTCTCTACAATAGAGTAAATAATGCCAGCATCCAGTAATTTCAAATTCTCCTTCTTCACTATATCATTCAGCTTAGGATTTAGACGTCTCAAGGCGTCCCTAATGGGTCTACCATCGCCATCTAGATGGATTCTATGCATGCACATATTTGGGCTAATCCCCTTAATATCATCGATCGAATACCCTAGGGCCGGTCTATTCTCTCTTAGGAGATATAGTAGTCTCTTGGTCTCTACATCAGTCAAGGATGCATTCACAATCACCGGGTAGGTCGAGTTGGGGCCAAGAAATTCATACCTGAGACTTGCAGGCAGAGGTTTTAGCTCTACCTTGCAAGGTTCCTTACCTAAGTTGGTGGTCTGTTCAGTGTCAGCTGCTTCCTCAGTGATCACTGCGCATATATCCATCGGTATTGGGCAGCCTGGTACAACTCTATAAGACTCAATAGAGGTCAGTGTAATAGGATCATCAACATCAGTAGAGTCTAGTACATCACAATCAGCTAATAGACTAGGACTCTTACACATATCAAGCAAATAAAAGACGACTCTCTCACTGCTTACTCGTAAAGCTATAAACCCTCTATCCATGTCGATGACTACCTTAGCCGTGTAAAGAAATGGTCTACTAAGTATAATCGGGATATCTATGTCCTCTAAGATCTCTAGCACAATAAAATCAGCAGGGATGTATATGTTCTTCACCTTGACGGGTACATCCTTTTGAATCCCTCTCGGGAGTCTACAAGAATGATCATCAAGGTGAATAGTGACATTAGTAGGACAGAGATCATCCAGATTCAGTTTAGCATACAGAAAATACGGCATGATAGACACACTAGCACCTAGAGCACGATGAATAGTAATACCACCAATATCACAAGGGATAGAAAAACTCCCTGAGTCTTTAAGTTTAGGTGGCATGGGCTGGTGCATGGCTGCACTACACTCCTCACTCAGGGTCAGTGTCTCGGTTCCTTCAACTTTCCTCTTCCCAGTCAGAATTTCCTTCATGAATTTGGCATAGGTAGGAATCTAGGTGATGGCATCGGTGAGTGGTAGAGTGATATAGAGGGTACGGATCTTGTCCACAAACTGTTTGAAAGCTTTGTCTATCCGTGTGGCAGCTAACCGCTGAGGGAATGGAACTGGAGGTCTGTAAAGAGCTGGCTCCACTGTCTGCATAGAATTTTTAGCTTCCTTCGATGTCTCTCCTTCAGCAGGTGTAGAATCATATGCTGATTTTGTAGCCGGAGATCGAGTGGCTTGAGTTGGCAGCATCTTAAGCTGTTTTCCTCTTCGCAATGTGATGGCGTTCACTGATTCCCTAGGATTTGGATCCGGCTTTGATGGGAGTTTCACATGCTCTCTAGTTAACGAGTTTGCTTACTGAGCCACCTGAGTCTCCAGCATTCTATTTTGAATAGCGAGCTGCTCTATAGTCCTTCGCAAGTCTCTTACCTCGGCAGCGGTTTCATCGGATGTCTTTTACTGGTCGGTTATGAAGCTAGCTAGCATGGCTTCTATGTTCGACATTGGTCCCGAGTTCTGATCTCGCTGTGGCTGAGGTGGATTGTTATAGCTCCCTGAAATCTAATTTTGCTATTGTTGGGGCTGGTTGTTATACTGGTTCTTTGGCTGGTAAGGTGCATTACTCTGCTGCTGTCTGCATAGAAAGCATGGCGGTGCCTGATTCTGTGGCTTATAGGAGAGGTTGGGAGTATTCCTATTCGGGTTATCCCACCTGTTCATGCCGAAACCAGAGGAGAAACCGTTTACTTGATTGTTTTGCCCTACATAATTGGCATCCTCCTGGTTTCCGCCGTTATTATCTTGTCCCATCACCGGCCAGCCATCTACAAAATTAGGAGAGCCACATATTTGATAGTTGACACCCACATTAGCAATGTCAGATGACTTCATAGCGGAGTCTGTCTTCAAATTTATGATTTTAGTTGCAAGCATCTTTACCGTGTTGGTCAACTCAGCAATATCATTAGTGCCATCAGCGAGGTAGAGATCGTGTAGACCCTTCTTGTCCTTTGGATTACCCTGATCACTCGTCCAGAGGTGGTATTCTTTAGCTACTTTTTTTACGATAACGTAGGTCTCTTCCAGGGAACTCCAGTAAGTCCTCCACCAGCTGTTTACTTGTTGTAGTGTACTTTCCACCTTGAAAATAAAAAAAATAGTAAAATTTATGCCCCCTTTTACTTGATGTAGTGTACTTTCCACCTTTTCATTGCGTGCAGTCATGATTTGCTTTGAGAATTTGTGTACTATAAACTAAGGGACGACCCTCGTGCTTACACTGCAATTTTGATGTGATTTTCGTACTATTTTTCAGAAATCTCCTTAGCCGAACTCCTCTTCTCTTACGGGTCATTGCCTAGTCCTTGGCACTTGAGAATGAGCTTTGCGCCAAGAGCCCGTGGACTATCCCTAGATAGCATAGGTGAATGGCGAGCGTGTTTTGTGTAACTATTGTTGTTCTTAATACGTTGCGATAAGGCTATTGAGATCTTGTGATTAGATGGTTGCTAGCCGTGTGAAATGACTGTTTGAATGCATATCTCGTTTGAACTATGATTGTCTGAAAATTCTGATGAAGATGTTTGATTTAAAATAGAGGTAACACTATGATTTTGAGGTATGACATGACTTTACTATGACTTGTTGAGCATAATTTCATGCATACACGCTTGCTAGTTGTATAGGAGATTTGTAGGTATTCCCTTATTTGAAAACCTTCATGAGACTATACTCGTCCTACTAGGGCAGCCTAGGGGTTTAAATGCTTGATGCATACGCTATATGCATTCGTGACTTTTACGACAATGAGTTATAGAATTTGCATGTTAGTAGTTAGATTTGATCACATGATATATGAGTGGGTAGCTATTTTGACGTTTATTGACTTGAACTTAATGATTGTTCGGGATGGCCAAATCCTAAGTATGGAGTGTTTTGATCGGTTAAATTCTTAACCAATTAATCGCACCACTTGATGACGGATTGGTTCGATTATCCCGGCATTTTAGTGTAATTGAACATTTTCTCCTAGCATTTTAGGTTAAATATCTCATAGACTCGGTTTAAGCTCGAATGCGCAAAAAGACGAAGACATCAGCCAAAAGGAGACATTTCAGTGTCAAAACAGCATAATGGCATATTAGACCTTTGAGGCTTCAACGGAGTGCTGGGAACAAATGAAATATCCGAAAACTACAAATTAGAAATCGTTGCGAAGCTAACTCAAAGCTCTACAACTTTCCAGTTCACTCCAAGAGCAGAAAAGGTCGTTTAGATGGCCAACACAATAGACGAAGTGAAGAATGAAAATATGGCAGAGATTCCCACTTGCAGAAACGCATCATGATGACATCAACAATGATCTTGATTTCTAAAATGCACAAAATATCTTATTTCTTTGCTGAATATGCAAAAGATATAGGGAGAATCAAAGGTCTTAATTTTTGGAAATTCTTGGGGAGTAAGAAATCAAGACTTAGAAGGAAATCCTTATCAAGATTCTACCCAAACAAGATTTGGAAACCCTAAACACTATATAAGAAGCCTCCCTACAGAATTGAATCAGCATCATCAGACCTAGCTTGGAGAATAAGACGAAGAAGAACGCAACAAGAGATCGAATACCCAATGAGCTACATCGTCAACACGGTTTCCTCGTCCTTGATCTCTAATTCTATACTATTTTTGGTTATCTTACCATTAGTAGTGAGTAGTCTCCTTTATTGGGGGATCCTATGAATCCCGTGTTGTACCCAACTCTTCATGTGATCAATAGAAACACTTTTTACTATTGATATTGAGTAATCAATTTCATTGTGCTTATTTTTATCGTTCTTGCAAGTTTTACATTGAATGAGATGTTTTCATGCAAGAACGTATTTAGGTTAATTACCAAAAGATGGATGGGTCCTCGGTATTAATCGGATTGCATGAAGTTGATATTTGGTCATGGTAGCTACGCTGGTAGAACATGAATTAATGAGAGGGTTGACTTTATCGTCTGAAAAACTTTATGCTTAATAGTCGAAGTCGTTGATAATCCGTAGATGAGCGGCATTCAACGACCTAGATTGATCTGGATGAGCGGCTTGTCTAGTATTATTTGGTTTATTTCAATATTCGATAGCATGATTAAGTTGCTTGGTATTGTTGCATGATTTGTGGAGTTGACACGGGTGAAGTTTGATCCTGCAATTCTTTCTCTAATCAAATCAACCTTTTTATTTTCTGCATTTAATTTGAGGAAATTTCTTTACACCAAACTTTCTTCTATTATTTGGAATAGCTAAATAGGTCGCTTGTTAGCAAGGTTATAAAAATTGTTAGGCGCTAATCGGGCGGAAAGAATCCTCAGAGATTAATCGGGGATGAATCGTTTTTTCTTTTTATATTATTTTTATATCTGTTAATAAAAAATAATTATATAAATCCTCGTTGAATGTATAATTATATTCTACAAGCTACAAAAATAGAAGAAAAATATTTATAAGATGACATTTTAGGAATCTCTTATCTGATGACATTAAAACAACGCATTTACCTTATCGTCGATTCATTAAAAATTAAGTAAAAATTAATTATAATATGTATTGTAACATATTTAGCCCATATTGGTGCCCAAGCCCAATCCAGAAGCCCATTAAAATACTCGGGTGTCGGTCAATATTAATATTCGATTCATTAAACCCTAGCAAGAAAAGAAGTCGCGACGGGCAGCCCGAACACGAACATATTTGGGTGTCTTCCTACACCGACGAAAGGACTACTCGACTCAGAATCAATCGCAAGAAGAGAAGTCGTGTCAGCATCGAACATGATTGTATTGCCGCACAGCCGTCCGTTCAACCGCCTAGGCGTTGCTTCGTCCGCCTAGGCGCCGCCCAAACAGCCCAGGCGCCGCCTAGGCGGCTGGAAATCGCCACCCTGATTTGTTATTCCGACTTGGGTAAAATCGAGTCGGCTTCAAGAAAAAGGCCGCCTATGCGACTGCTTGTTAGCTAGTATTCACACACATTGTTTCTTGGATTAACACTTGACATCAAGGTTTATAAATTATTTTTAGCAACTTGACAACTATAAAAGATTAAAAATACGTTTGTCAAAACATGATTAGGTTATTGGGCTAGTCAGTCCACAATCTTGACCGTACTAGTTTAGATAGGCTTGGGGTTTCTACTTTCAAATCAGATTAGGATTCCTATTTACTAATTAGATTAGGGTTTATATGTTTATCCTATATACTCACTGACTATTATACTTGTAATCCATCATATCTTAGTGAAAATCTTTGACTTGGCACAGTGCCTAGTGACGACGAACTGGGTATAATTTCTTGATGTCCTCGTATCATTCAATTGTTTTTCTTTCATCATCGTTGTTTGCTCAATCCTTACGTAGATTAGGGTTTGTTTGTTTGCTCAAAATCTGACTAACTTGAGTTGCAAGCTAGAAACAATACATAAGAGTTCAGTACTAACAATCTGGTATTGAATTCCATCATTACCTTTTGGACAGACATATTATGAACGGAAGTGGTTCATACAAAGTACCTAAGCTCCAATTCAGCTTCTACTAAAACTTTGTAAATACCTAATACCACAAGTTGGGTTCAAACCAAACATTTGCATCCCCAGCCATCACAAAAATGATCTTTAGCCTCCAGGGGGATGGTTTGCAGCCCTATGATTCGCCTTTCTTGGCAAACAAGTCAGTCTGTGTTTGGCTCCCCAACTATCAATAAGCATGTAATTTTGCCACACAGACATCAGTTGCATTTTCCAGCAACACAAACTCATTTGATTTAATGAAATTAACCAGCTCTTTTCCAAAACCAAAACTATAAATTTTGAATCAGCTCTCCTTTTGCTGACATATAGCCCAAATATCATTCTTTTTGCAGTGTCCATCTGTTAAAGATGTCACATACTGATAATGAAACGGTTTACAAGAACAACCTCCCAATTGGGTTTGATTGGTTTTGTCCACAAACCGGGATTTACACAAGCTTAAACCCTACCGTGCAGCTTTCATCACACCCTGCTGACATTGATGTTGTCACGGTCATGTTTTCTCAGAATAAACATGATGATGGCCGGGGGGGACACAGCAGCTTTGATCGATTCAGCAACTGGGTATTCAATATCTTACTCTCATCTTTTCCCTTTGGTTCAATCCACGGCCTTTGGACTGGTTGAGATGGGAATTGGAAAAGGCGATGTTGTCTTGATTTTAATACCTAACTCTGTGCTTTTCCCTCTGTTGTTTTTTGAGTGTCTTGTATGCTGGTGGTGTATCCACTACTATGAGTCCTTTGAGTAGTGATTTTGAAACAAGTTGTTCATGCCAATGTTAAGCTTGGATTTTGTGGGATTAGCCATGTGGACAAGTTAAAAAAACATGGGTGTGTCAGTCATTGAGGTACCTCAGAGCTTCGGTTCAAAATAGGGACTTGATGGAGTATTGTGATTTATTCAAGCCTAAAAGGTGACGTTAAATGACCAGTTATTTATCAGGATGCAGCAATTTTGTACTCTTCGGGCACGGGAATTACCGGTACTAGCAAAGGAGTAGTGTTGAGTCATAGAAATCTCATTGCCACTGTGGAATTATTTGTTCGGTTTGAGGCTTCAAAGTATGATGAGTTGAGTTCTAGTAACGTGTATTTGGCTGCTCTGCCGATGTTTCATATACTTGGCCTTTCATTGTTCGTCCTCGGGCTGTTGTCTCTGGGTTCTCGCGTTGTTGTGATGAGCAAGTTTAGCATTGAGGCTGTGAGAGTTATTGGCAGGTTTAAAGTCACGCACTTCCCTGTCGTGCCTCCGATTCTGGCAGCACTTGCTGCGAAAGCAAAGGATGGTTTACACATCTAGCTTAAGGAGTTTGAAACAAGTTTGTGTTGGTGCAAGTGTCACGCCCAAAAAGGTGATCGATGACTTTTTCAGGCTCTTCCATACGTTAATTTTTTTACAGGTATTGAGAACCTTACAAACAATCTGTTTTTTAAGTTTTTTTTTCGTTGTTATCACTTTTGATATATTTATAGAGGCGAGGCGACAACGAAGATCTCAAACTCATTTTTTGGGTTGACAGGCATATGCTATGACTGAATCTAGTTGTGTGGGGACATGCGGATTCAACACCAGAAATCTCTGTAAATATTCATCGGCAGGAGTCAGGACTCTTGGCTCCAAATATGAAAGCCAAGGTAGTGGACTTGGTTACTGGCTCTTTATTATCTCCTGGCATGACTGGCGAGCTCTGGTAGAAGGGACCGGGTATTATGAAAGGTATAATATTTACATCTTTTAAATGTAGCTGATCACTTGGTCTTGTTTGTTTCTCCATGTTCCATTTTATGGAAGCTTTTGTGATATCCAACGACCTGTTCGTATCATTGTTCATCGGGTCAGGGACATGCCATTTTTTTAGCAATTTTACTTAAATTTTGTTTTGCATAACTTGTACGATGGAAATTTCAACTTTTTATATTATTAGAGTTTGGAATTTACTGTGATGATTTTGTGTCTGACACGGTACTTAAACGATGAGAAATCAACAAGGGAAAGTATAGACAAAGATGGTTGGTTGCGAATTGGAGACATTGTTTTCTTTGACGTTGATGGATATTTATATAGTTTTGATCGTCTTAAAGAGATAATAAAGTACAAGGGCTTTCAGGTACTCATCATTATTCACATTCAATTTATCAAGCACTCTTTTTATATATCCTAACCGTCCAACCGATTGTAATTGCAGATTGCACCTGCGAATCTTGAGAATGATCTAATTTCCCATCCTGAGATCAACGATGCTGCAGTAACTGCGCAAGTCTGTTGATCTTGGGGCTTCTTAATTACTCCATTTAAGTTATGTGACTTTTGCTCACATTTTTGTGTCCATCCTTTTTAGGATATCTCATTCAACTTAAACAAAATTCATATTACATATTACAAATCAAATCAAATTAGTGAGTTTTTTTGGGAAATATGTAGGGGTCCAATTCCTAAAGGAAGGATTATTCAGTGTTTTCATTGATAATATCCCAAGAGAAAGGGACGTAGAGTGGTTAAGAACTATTTTAAACCAAGATAGCAAGACTATGGATGAGTTCATTCCGGCAAGAGAAAGGAAAGCTACGAGGAGCAGATTTGGGTTTGTGCGATACCGAACTTTGAAGGAAGCCGAATCAGCAGTCTCAAGGTGGAACGGGACTTCAGTAGGGAGAGGTAGAGTTGTGGTCAAGCTAGTAGACAATGGGGGAAAGCCTTTGGTAAGGCACCAACCGGACAGCAGTAGAAGATTTGACCAAGGAGGAGGGAGTGAACAGATTGATAGACTAAAGATATGGAGACCAAAGACGAGGGAGGCTCCAAAAACTCTTAAAGGGTCATTACTTCCCAGTGAAGAAAAGCGTTGTATCAAGAGGAGGGTGTCCTTGGAGGTGGTTCAAGAAAATGAAGATTGGTTTCATACTAGCGCAACGGCTGATCTAAAGGAAATTATTCCGGTGACCAAGTTGGAAAAGGAGCTGCGTCAAAACGGAATAAGGTTTCATAAGATTATTCCCATGGGAGTAAAACACTTGTCTGATTGAAGATTATCCCGCATTTCTCCAAAGATTCTCAAAAATCCAACGTTGGAGGGAGGAGCAGGAGGAGCAAGCATCGCTTACAAGAACTCTATGGCTTAGCATCTTGGGTCTGCCATTCAAGGCATGGAGTGATGAAATTTTTTCAAAAATTGCAGAACCTTATGGGACAATTCTAAAGAGAGAAGATAGGCATGTGCAAATCTGCGGGATAGGGAGAGTAAGGATTTTGGTGGAGACAAGTCGGATAGGGAGGATCTTAGAGGAGGTGGAGGCAGAAATAGGATCTAAGGTATATGAGCTAGGAGTGTGCGAAGAATGCTTCTACAATGGATGTGAGACAGAGATTCCTCAGGAAGTCTTAGAAGAGGGGACGGAGGAAAACTGGAGTTCATCAGGAATGGAAAAGCATAAGTCTAATGATGAAACTCCAGAAAGACAGACCAAGGCGGCGGACAGGGATGAACATGGCGGAGGATCGACATTGGGTGACAATTCGAGGCCATCAAGGCGGGGTTCAGAATGGGCTGCTAGCTATTCAAACATTGTTACAAAAGTCAACAAAGCTGTTTTGACAGACACTGTTGATCAGTCGAGTTTTCGACTGATTAATGGCCACATTTCACTATAGCTTTGGGTTGTTTCCGACATTATTGTGATGTCATTTGACCTCTTCCCCTACATTTCAGGTAGAAAACAAGATCATCTCAGTGTCAAAGCCTAAATACGAAAACTCCGAGAAAAACAAATGATTTGAGCAAAGTATGGGCAAAAAGGGCCCTAGTCGACCGACTGGATATCTCCCCTGCACCAATCGGTCGACTGGATGATTAAACAAGACAGGAGTTAAGCATGCCCATCGAGTCGACCGACTGGAACCGCCAGTCGACCGACTGAAAAGAAGCTTCAGCGCCCATCAATTCTCCACCCATCGAGTCGGTCGACTGGAACCGCCCATCAAAAGATTTGTGAAGTCTATGAGTATGAAACCAACTCTTGCCCTTTGGTTCAAAGGGATGGAAATAGAATTGGTTATGAAGAACCAAATTATGTTGGTGGAAACCAAGGTAGAGAGTATGATGGTAGTGCCACTCAAGGCCAAAATTCTCAATCTAATTATATTACGCCAAGGTTTTCCTCGGTTTGGAAGAATCACCCAAATTTCTCATACAAGACTACTAATCCCACTCGTCTCGATTTCGGTCCTACACCTCCCGGATTTGGTTCTAAGCCTACTTCCACTAATCAAGCTTTCCCACCAAAGAATCAATTCCAACCAAGGAACCAATATCAAGGGAAACAATTCCAAGCTCAAGCTCAAAAGCCCTACCATCAAGTTGACCATCCTCCTCAACCTTCGAATGAACCATCCGGTGTTAAGGCAATGCTGGCCAAAATCCTTGCACAAAATGAGAAAACAAGTAGGGAAGTCCAAGCTCAATTGATGGACATGCAAACCAATTTTGAAAGGTTTGAAACCCATAACAAGATGCTTGAGAACCAAATAGCTCAACAAGCCGAGTCCTCTCCAAGAGCACCATGGAAGTTATCGGCTCGACCCGAACAAGGGCAAAGGGAGAATTGTAATGCGGTTACATTAAGAAGTGGACAAGAGCTAGAGGATGAGCAACCAAAGAAGAAGAAAGCTTCTTTTGATCTTGGAGGCCAAGCTAGTGCTGGAATTAAAGAGCTAGATGAAGAGGTCCCTAATCCTCAAAACCAAAAGGAGAAAGAAGTGGAAAAAGGGAAAGATGAACTAAAGCCATACACCCCTCCTATACCCTTCCCTCAAAGGCTAAAGAAGAAGAACAATGACAAGCAATTCTCTAAGTTCGCTGAGATGATGAGGAAGCTATATGTCATGATGCCCTTCACTGAGGTAATCACTCAAGCCCCATCTTATGCGAGGTTTCTAAAAGATGTTATCACTTGCAAGAGGACGATTGAAGACGTTGACACGGTGTCCCTCAACGGAGAATGTAGTGCCATACTCTAACCATGCATGCCACCCAAACTTGAGGATCACTGTAGTTTCTCCATCTCATGCTATATAAATGATGTTAAAATTGAACGTGACATCTGTGATTTGGGTGCTAGCATATCTACAATGCCGTATTCTTTGTGTAAAAAATTGAACATGGGTGAGCCTAAGTCCACACAAATGATTTTAAGACTCACGGACAGCTCCTCAAGATTTTCTAAGGGAGTTCTTAAGGATGTCCCGGTTAGAGTAGGGAATTTCTATATTCCGGGCGATTTGTTGTGTTAGAAATGGAAGAGGATAATGAAATTCCCATTCTCTTGGGAAGACCTTTCCTCTACACCGCGGGAGCTATATTTGATACTACTAAAGGGTCAGTTACCATGAGAGTAGGTGATGAGGAAGTTGAATTTAATTTAGAAAAGGCACAAAAAGGTCCTAGTTCTACCATGAGTTGCAATTATCTAGACCTTGTTGATGCCTATGAAGTATATGATGTACCTAACTTGCCCATGTGTGAAATTGACCTTGATTATGAGCGCCCTAAGCGTGTTGATTGTTGGACTATTGACACACAGCCTTGTCGTGAGGCAATGTGCAAGATTAATTTATAAGTCCACTACTTGAGACTTCAATATTGGGTAGTAAAGCGGTAAGTAGGGGTCGAACCCAAGGGAATTAAAGGATAGTTGTTCTTTGAGGAATTTGTACAGAAATGTAAGTGCGATTGGGGTTGATTGTGGTTTTAGTACTGAAAAGTAAATTACTAAAAAGTAAATGACTGGAAATGAAGTGCGTAAAGTAAATACTGAAAAGTAAGTGCGAAAAATAAAGTGCTGAAAATAAGGGCGTAAAAGTAAAGTGCGTAAAGTAAATTGCTGGAACAGTCGAATTCAATATCAACTGATCAATATACTTTTGGTACTGGCCGCACGCTATAAGCGTAATGCGTACCAAAGATATATTGAGTTAATATTGAAACCGTCTGTAGTAAGCGTACTGAAAGTAAATGACTAAAAAGTAAATGACTGAAAAGTAAATGACTGAAAGTAAATGTACTGAAAGTAAACAGTTGATAATAGGACTGAAAGTAAAGTGACAGGTTGTGAATTGATTAATGGAAAGATTTGGTTTTAGGGGCCTTGTATCATAGTCCGTTCATGATCGACCTCTAATGATCGTTCTAAGTGTTCAAAGATGTATCAAGGCCATTTCTAGCACTCGACTTGCCACATCGTCTAGTCCTTTTCAAGACATAGAACACTTGTTCTATTTGGGCTAAGTCCTCCTTTCGAAGTATCTTAGCTTATGTGCATCCATTTGATCAATCATTTCCGATCAACCAAATGGTGTTTAAAAGAAGTTGAACTCCACAGAAAAGCTGTGCTCTTTCGAGCCTCCACTTAACCACGTATGTTCACGAACCCCATGGAAGAGCTTTGCTCTTTTGAGCCTCTACTCAACCAATAGTGTTCTAACCTATTATATGGCACATAGAACAAGTTTTGAACAAAATAGAAGCACTAAGAAAAGGGTCTAAAACGTTTTATGATACAAGCACACCCCTTCAACCGAATGAAGGGTTTAGCTACGATTATCCATGGAAGAGGATATCATAGCTAAGTTCTTAAAAGTAAATGGTTTTGAAATCAAAGACAATGAAAATAACAAAGAGGGTTTCGGTTTTGAAAGACAAGAAAGTAAAGAGGAGAATACTCAAGAACCAACAGGAGTAAACTCAAGAACAACAAGAGTACTCTAAAACAAACTTGGAGCTTTCAATATCAAAGTAAAGTGTTTACAAGGATTGTGCCTAAAATCTAGAGAGATTTTCTACAAGGACTAGAGAATATGGAACATGGGACTCTAACTAGGACTATGGGACATTAAACAAAGGAGAGGGGATGTTGTATTTATAGGCAAGGGGGAGGAGGAGGTCCAACCACATGGCAAAGGGAGAGGAGCTCCTCCCAAAGCCGCCGGCCATGTGGCATCATTCAAAGCAAAGCCACCGGCCATGAGGTGGAGGAGGAAGTGAGTGGGTTGTGATATTTGTTTCTCAAAAGCCATCGGTTCCCCCATAATCTCCGGTTCGACCTTGGTTGCATCATGGTTGCTTTTTGGTTGCAATCAAAAGACAAGGCACAAGCCTTGCACATGGGTGGCTAGACTTGGCATTCACTTGAGTTCTTGATCTTTGTTGAGGTTTGGAACAAGTCATTGGGACATGTTTGAGTGATTCCACGTTGGGTTCATGAAGGTTGTAAAGCCGCAATCTGGTCGTGGCCGGGAATGACTTGTAATCCATTTTTAGCTTTAAGAACTCCTTTTTAGCTCGTTTCATCTCTAATCCTCGAAATAGCCTGTAGAACAAAAGTGAAACTAACAAGTAAAAGTTATTAAGACAAAGCGTCTAATTTGGCGGGTTTAACTGTCTTGATGAATCATATAAATATAGTCCATCAAATCACCCCACACTTATACTTGTTCGTCCCGAACAATGCTATTTAAAAGAGGCACACACAATCCAAGTAAAAACTTTAAATAAGAAAGTAATGTGGGACTAGATTTATCCTATTCATGCAATACTTACTTGTTACCAAACTAAACCGTGTAAATACTTAGAAGAAACTTGATACTTGTACCTTCGAGCTGAGATGCAAATTAATTCAGATGATTCGGGAGATAGCCCTTTTCAGGCTCCTGGACTGCATTCTCGGGACCGACTCGCACTATATGGTTTTCTTGTAGCTTTCTCTAGCACATGATTTGGTTCGGGTTTCAATGATCTGAGCTCTTTGATTTCCTTTTGATGAGGGACAGCTTTTGAAGTGATTTGGCCTTCGGCCTTCGATTTTGAATTGGAGTTTCTTCACTTTTGTTCGGTTAAAACCTTCACAATTTTGGGCCTTCGGCCTTTGATTTGCTTCTTCGAGCTTTGCTTCTTTGTGACTTGCTTGTCCACTTTCTCAACCTTTTGGGAGGTCCAATCATTGCCCGAGAGCATATGAAAATACCTCCCCGCTCTTTCTCATCCTTGCCGTTTCGCGCGGGTCAAGATGAGGGTCGTTCATCTATTTTCCCGGCTACTAGGACTAGAGATAGGACGGTTTGATTCCCGTCCCGCCTCTTGCATAAACGATGCATCGCGGAGATGACTCTAATCTCCATTGAAACCCGAAGTGCAGCCTCCACTGACTTCGTAAACCATATAGTGAAATCTGATCCTTCGAGTGCTTGCCAAGCCTCTCTAGGGCATTTTATATCAACTCCACATCCCCTGTATATCTCAACACAAAAGGGACAAATGATAAGTTACATCCTAAGTTTTTATACAGTTGAGATTTCACAAGGTAAATGCATGAATTAAGATCTATCTTTTTCACATTCTCAAGTTCATATTTTCAAAAAGATAATATTAAGGGAAAAGGAAAAAAGAAAGCATGTTAATTAACTATGTACAAAGGCGGTTCTCACCCCACACTTTTGAACGAAGGCGTGCCTCACATCACGACTTAGTTCAAAAGTCAATTGCAAGCAAATATATACAGGAAAGGTGAGAATGACTTAAGGAAAAAACTAAATGACAGAAATTAAATGAATGAAAATAAGATAGATGTCGGGTTACCTCCCGACCAGCGCCTTTGTTTAACTTCGTTAGCTCGACGATACCTCACTCATGGATCATAAGTTCGGATCCCATGGGTGTGTGAGGTCGAACTTCTTCTCGGCTGTCCTTTTGATTTGCCCAAAGAACACATATGGCAGCGGGCTCAGTTCTGCTCTCCCTTGATCCGGAGGCTTCTTCTTCACATATCCCCAAGAAGGCGAGTATTCCTTGACCATAGATGCTGGTCCAATGAGCCGAGATCTCTTGTTCCTCCTTCCCGGCTTCCATTCCTTTGGCCCATGTCTTGGCCGCTTCTTCATGTTTGAGTGGTCGGCACCTTTGCAATTCTGGACGTTCAGTATTCTGCCTAGCGACCTCAAACGTGCACCCTTGCTAACCCTCTTCTTTGTGGCAGAGATGATTGGCCGTCCTTGGACGAGTGAGTTTTCCGGGCTCGTGGTGAGTGAGTGCTCCATCTTCGGCTCTTCTGGCTCATGTTTTGCCTCCAACTCCCCTTGCACCTCATCATTGATCACTTCATCTTCAGGGGCTGTGATCCGCATACAAACCGAGGGGACAAGTTGGGGGACTTCCACCACAAGGGCCAGGTCTTTCTCGAGCAGCTCTTCAGTGAGGACCGGGCCTGTCGTGATTTTCTCGGTCAGTTCGGCAGTGAGGTCCGGGCATGTCTCGGCTGGTTTGGTAGTGAAGTCCGGGACTTCTGTTGTCTCGTCAAGTAGGGCCGGGACTTCCTTGGGTAGATTGGTAATGAGGACCAGGCCTGATTTGGGCAGTTCTTCTTTGGCCATCCGAGAGTCCTCATCCTTGGCTGGCTCGGTGCATGCGGCTCCTCGTTTTGAGCTCTCGGCCAAATCATCAATGAGGTCCCAGATTTGAGTCATGGTTAGCTTCATTACCGAACCTTCCGCCGCAATACTAAGCCTATTCCATTAAAGTGGCATCATCCCACCAAGAAACCATTGCAGAAGAAACAAGTCCGTGAGTCCATGGTGCGGGCAGCTCGAAACAACGGTATCGAAGTACGTATAATATTCATCGAAGGTCTCATCCCGGGATTGCTCAAGGTTGATGATCTTCTCATAGACTTCAAGTTGGAAGGATGGCGGTGAAAATTCCTCTAGGAAACAGGCTCGCAGCACAAGATAATCATTTTCATAATCTGCACAAGATGAGTCATACCAATATAGTGCAAAGTCTGTTAGGGAAAACTTAAAACACTTCAGTTTAAATTCCTCTAATGACTCGGCTCTAGGCTTCATGCGGCCACAGATGGAGTGAAATTTTTGGCAATGTTTCACAGGGTCCTCTCCAACTGTACCTCCAAACTGAGGAAGATGTCGAGTCATACATGCATACATAGTGGACAGTGCAATGAAGAAATGAAAAGGGAAAGAAAAGAACAACTAATCTGATAGCTAATTCCTCGGCAACGGCGCCAATTTGCCACACAGCCTTGTCGTGAGGCAATGTGCAAGATTAATTTATAAGTCCACTACTTGAGACTTCACTAATGGGTAGTAAAGCGGTAAGTAGGGGTCGAACCCAAGGGAATTAGTGGATAGTTGTTCTTTGAGGAATTTGTACAGAAATGTAAATGCGATTGGGGTTGATTGTGGTTTTAGTACTGAAAAGTAAATTACTGAAAAGTAAATGACTGGAAATGAAGTGCGTAAAGTAAATACTAAAAACTAAGTGCGGAAAATAAAGTTCTGAAAATAAGGGCGTAAAAGTAAAGTGCGTAAAGTAAATTGCTGGAACAGTCGAATTCAATATCAACTGATCAATATACTTTTGGTACTGGCCGCACGCTATAAGCGTAATGCGTACCAAAGATATATTGAGTTAATATTGAAAGCGTCTGTAGTAAGCGTACTGAAAGTAAATGACTAAAAAGTAAATGTACTGAAAGTAAACAGGTTATAATAGGACTGAAAGTAAAGTAACAGGTTGTGAATTGATTAATGGAAAGATTCGGTTTTAGGGGCCTTGTATCATAGTCCGTTCATCATCGACCTCTAATGATCGTTCTAAGTGTTCAAAGATGTATCAAGGCCATTTCTAGCACTCGACTTGCCACATCGTCTAGTCCTTTTCAAGACATAGAACACTTGTTCTATTTGGGCTAATTCCTCCTTTCGAAGTATCTTAGCTTAAGTGCATCCATTTGATCAATCATTTCCGATCAACCAAATGGTGTTTAAAAGAAGTTGAACTCCACAGAAAAGCTGTGCTCTTTCGAGCCTCCACTTAACCACGTATGTTCACGAACCCCATGGAAGAGCTTTGCTCTTTTGAGCCTCCACTCAACCAATAGTGTTCTAACCTATTATATGGCACATAGAACAAGTTTTGAACACAATAGAAGCACTAAGAAAAGGGTCTAAAACGTTTTATGATACAAGCACACCCCTTCAACCGAATGAAGGGTTTAGATACGATTATCCATGGAAGAGGATATCATAGCTAAGTTCTTAAAAGTAAATGGTTTTGAAATCAAAGACAAGGAAAATAACAAAGAGGGTTTCGGTTTTGAAAGACAAGAAAGTAAAGAGGAGAATACTCAAGAACCAACAGGAGTAAACTCAAGAACAACAAGAGTACTCAAGAACCAACAAGAGTACTCTAGAACAAACTTGGAGCTTTCATGGTTGCTTCTTGGTTGCAATCTCTGGTTAGACCTTGGTTGCATCATGGTTGCTTCTTGGTTGCAATCAAAAGACAAGGCACAAGCCTTGCACATGGGTGTCTAGACTTGGCATTCACTTGAGTTCTTGATCTTTGTTGAGGTTTGGAACAAGTCATTGGGACATGTTTGAGTGATTCCACGTTGGGTTCATGAAGGTTGTAAAGCCGGAATCTGGTCGTGGCCTGGAATGACTTGTAATCCATTTTTAGCTTTAAGAACTCCTTTTTAGCTCGTTTCATCTCTAATCCTCGAAATAGCCTGTAGAACAAAAGTGAAACTAAGAAGTAAAAGTTGTTAAGACAAAGCGTCTAATTTGGCGGGTTTAACTGTCTTGATGAATCATATAAATATGGTCCATCAACTATCTAGGATGACGAAGGTGAAGGGGAAACTCAAAGCGACAAAGGTACGGAGTCTTGTTCGATAGAGTTAAAAACTCTACCAACAAGCCTAAGGTATGAGTTCCTAGGCCCCAATTCTACTTTTCCCATCATTGTGAATGCCTCCTTGAATGAAAATGAGACTTTGAGATTGCTTGATGTGATTAGAGAGCACAAAGATTTTATTGGCAATCTATTGATGATTTAAAAGGGATAAGTCCTAATTTGTGCATGCATGGAATTAATTTGGAGGATGATAGTTTACCATCGAGGGAACATGCTAGGAGACTTAATCGCATTATTGGGGAAGTGTTTAAAAAGGAAATTTTGAAAATGCTTGATGCGGGAATCATATTCCCTATTGCGGACTCTAATTGGGTGAGTCCCATTCACGTAGTGCCCAAAAAGGGAGGCATGACGGTTGTGAAAAATGATAAAAATGAGTTGAGATACCAACTAAAACCGTCACAGGTTGGCGTATGTGCATAGATTTCCGAAAACTTAACAAGGCAACTAAGAAAGATCATTTTCTACTTCCTTTTATTGATCAAATGTTAGAAATATTAGCCAAGCATGATTACTTTTGCTATCTTGATGGATATAGTGGGTTTTTCCAAATCCCTATTCATCCACAAGATCAAGAAAAGACTACTTTTACTTGTCCCTATGGAACATTTGCCTATCGGAGAATGCCCTTTGGGCTTTGTAATGCACCGGGCACATTTCAAAGATGCATGATGGCTATATTTTCAGAATTTATTGAGGAAATTATGGAAGTGTTTATGGATGATTTTTCTGTCTATGGGTCCTCATTTGATGATTGCTAGGCCAATTTGGCAAAAGTCTTGAAAAGATGTATTGAGACAAACCTTGTTCAAAATTGGGAAAAATGTCATTTTATGGTGCAGGAAGGCATAATGCTTGGACATTTGGTCTCAAAAAAGAGGAATCGAGGTGAATAAGGCTAAAGTGGAAGTTATTGAAAAATTGCCACCTCCAAGGAATGTTAGAGGCATAAGAAGCTTTCTGATCAGTCGAGTTTTCGATTGATTTATGGTCATTCTTCACTATAGTTTTGGGTCGTTTCTGGCGATATTTTAATGTCATTTGATCTCTATCTCTACATTTCAGGCAGAAAATACGTTTTCCCCAAATTCAAAGCCAAAATATGAAAACTCGGGGGAAAACTGAAGATTTAGAGCAAAACCGAGCAGATTTACCTTTGCGACTTGTTATGGACGCCCAAGGCTCATACGATGTCCGCTTTGTCTGACCTTTATCTTGTTGGAAAGATAGTTCAAAGGGCTACAACTTTGTAGTTGACGCCAAGACCAAATTCGGACGGGAAGAGCACCAAAAAGGCCTGGGAAGTTCCAGCCGGTCGGCTGAAATTAGCCAGCCAACCGGCTGAACTCTGCTGCTTCAAATGATGCCCACGGCCATTCCCAGCCGACCGATTGAGAATCCAGCCAACCGGCTGAACTCTGCTGCTTCAAACGATGCCCACGGCCATTCCCAGCCGACCGACTGAGAATCCAGCCGGCCGGCTGAACTCTGATGCTTCAAAAACCCTACCCGAGGCTATAAATAGAAAGAGGGCTTTTGACTTAAAATTGGAGGTTTTTGGGGAGAAGAAGATTGGAAAAGAGGTCCATCCAAGGTCATCAATCAACAATCTAACCAATGAGAAGAAGAAGGCACAAAAGGGAGTTCAAGGATTCCAAATCCTCCTTCCTTTACTCTTTTCCTATTCTCTTTGTGTTGCTATTAAACCCTACTCATACCATGTTGTCTTACATGATGTGTGAGTAGTGGATCTTGTGTTTTGAGGGTGCTATGATTCTCCTTGGTACTCTTTGATCACATATATACATTGATATTCATATGGATGATTGTTGATTTCATTTTCTCTTGTGTTAGGAATGTTATGCACTCTAGGTGTTCGATAAAATGCCTAAGTGACAATTTGGACTAAAACTTGAACCTAGGACTTGGAAACCCTTGGAAATAGTTCTAGGATGGAGAAAATGATCTGTATCTTGAATCATGCAAATGAACTTTAGGATATGGATGCTTGACTAAGGATTGAATGTTTGAATTATTGGAGTTAGCCATTAAGCGAATCATCAATTAATCCCATCTAATGGTGTCAAATTCATGTTCTCTATGCACTTCATATATGACATGCTACTAAGTGTTTGATAAAATGCCTAAGTAACATGTTGAATCTAGTTTGGATAATAGAGAATATGATCCTATCCAATGTATGCATTTGTTGTTAACTAGGACTCGAGTTCATAGTAGTTATTACCTTAGGAAGACATTCCAAGGATAATGTGCTATGGAATGAACCAATTATCTCGAGAGAGTGAGGTTCGAGCTATAAGAGAGCTTGGCTAAGACTAGATTCACATGAGAATTGGTCTATGATGGACCATAATTGTATGAATCATAAACACAGTTAAACCCACCAAATTAGACTCTTTGTCTATTTAACTTTTGCTTGTTAGTTCCGATATTTATCTACAGGGTATTTTGGAGTCTAGAGAGAATACAGGCTAAGGAGGAGTTTTTAAGCTGAAAATATATTACGAGTCATTCCAAGGTCACGACCAGATGCCGACTGAAGAAATCTCATGATCCTGACATGGAATCACTCAAAATAAATCCAACCGAAGAGCAACCAGAGTCAGTCCGGAGCTGAAATGGACCGATGGCTTTTGTGAAAGCTCACAAAAATCACAAAACCACCTCCACCTTACCTTATGACCGGCGGCTTTTGGGCATTTGGTGAGTCATGGGGGGCGGCTCCTCCCCCTCATGACTCATCACCGGCGGCTTTGAGAGGCTCCATGGCTTCTTGCCATGTGTTCTCATCCTCACCACATCCTCCTCCTCTCCTTGGCCTATAAATACAAGCTTCCCTCCTTTGTAATCTTCATCCAAAAATCATTCCACCACAACACAATCACTTATCTCTCTAGATTTTGGCACTTTTGTAAGCTTTTGTTTGAAATCTATAATACTCCTGTTGGTTCTTAAGTATTCTAGTAGTTTTTGAGTTTACTCCTGTTGGTTCTTGAGTATTCTCCTTTACTTACTGTCTTTCAAAAACCCTCGAGTACTTAGCTATGGTATCCACCTCTATGGATATTCGTAGCTAAACTCTTCATTCGGTTGAAGGGGTGTACTTGTATCATAAAATGTTTTAGGCCATACTCTTAGTGCCTCTTCTTTGTATTCAAAACTTGTTCTATGTGCCACATATTAGGTCAGAATTTCCAAGGTTGAGTGGATGCTTGAAATGGCAAAACTCTTCCGTGGGGTTCGTGAACATACTCGGGTAAGTGGATGCTTGAAATGGCAAAGCTTATCTGAGGAGTTCGACCTCTCTAAAACACCATTTGGATTGATCGGAAATGATTGTTAAAATGGATGCACATAGGCTAGTATACCTTGAAATGGGGTGCTAGTCTAAATAGAACAAGTGATCTACGACCTTGAAATGGGCTAGACAGTGTGGCAAATCGAGCGCTTGAAATGGCCTTGATAGACGTTTGAATACTTAGTAGGATCACTAAAGGTCAATGATAAACAGGATATGATACAAGGCCCCCGAAACCGAATGCTTTCCTTAGATTAAAACACCACCTGCATTTACTTTCAATTTTAGTATAAATCGCAATATCAACTGCTGACGTTCCACAAGACTTGCCGATCACGCAACAACCGCTGTAAGTCTTCTCTTTTATTTTCAGTATTTACTTTTCTGTCATTTACTTTTCCGCACTAAAAACCAAAACCAACAAAAAAACACTTACTTTTCCGCACTAAAACCTCAATCAACCTAAAACACGCTCCCTCCCTGTACGATCCCTCAAAGAACAACTTATCCCCCTAATTCCCTTGGGTTCGACCCCTACTTACCACTTGCTACCCAGTAGTAAAGTCATGAGTAGCGGAGATATAAATTCATTTTGCACAGAGAACACCGCACCTTAACGACAGTGCGGTGGGCTCCATCAGTCTAACTTAGTCTAAGCTAGGTTTTCCACAATGCATGGGTAGGAAGTGAACTAGTCCTCGAGTTCGTGGTATTTATTGCCATGGAATGAACCGAGAGTAAGAGAGTTTGGCTAGGAATAGATTCAAGTGACAGTTGGTCTATCCTTGTCTAAACTAGGTTCATTGCTATTTGACTACCATGAAATGTTTGAATATCGTGTATGTGATCATTGAGAATTTGCCAAGGAGGGGAGTAACCCCTCGAAACACCTCTTATCTATCTTTTATCTCTAATTACTTACCACATAGGATTTAAAATATACACACTTATACATTTTTGGTTTAGAATAGCCGAACGGAAACACAATCTTGAATAGTCACGTGCTTGGCTTGCTCCCCTTGGGTTCGACACCGGTCTTACCGGTCAAATTATAAATTCTTTTGACTATAACAAAATACTACATGTCAAAATGACGCCGTTGTCGGGGACCGTTGACATGGTATAACTTGGCAAATACTACATATCATTTATGGTTTACATGTCAAAATGGCGCCGTTGCCGGGGAGCAACTACTTAGCACATCCCTAGATTAGATTGTTTGAAAATTCCGTCTATTCTTGTGAATATTTTTCCTTTTTCTTATACTTGTATATTCTTCTTTTTCACTCATATCACTTACTAGCTTTTGTTAACCTTGTTTTGCGAGGATGAACCCCTACCACCAATAAGTCTACTCTAATGAGGGATGCTATGAAGAGGAGGAACGTCCATATTCTTATTTTCAAGAGCTTGGCTATCAGACAAATTATTCCACTCCAAATTGGAATGATGGCCAACGCTTTGAAGTTGAACACTCCTACCCTCAGCCTCCTCAACATTCAAGAGAGCCCTCCAATATGGAATCCATGATTGCCACATTCCTTGCAAACCAAGAGAAGCGAGAGAAAGACCATTTGGAATGGAAAGCTCAAATGCAAGCGATTGAAATTGGGAACTTGGATAAGGAAGAGGAGGTTTCCGAAGAAGAAGAAGTCCTTGAATCTTATGCCTCAGGGGAAGAATGGGAACAATAAATTTTGGATGAATTTTGGAGGACCGCCGCCACCGAAGTTTGGGTATGGAATGATGAATCTTGTCACGAGGACGAGATGACATGCAAAAGTGAAGCACCCTTCACTACCAGTACATCTCATGATCATTTGGAGGAGAACACACAAGAGTTCACCATTCCATCAATGCCCTGGCTCTCCAATGAGGAATTCTTCAATGATGATGCTTCTTTAATAGAGGAAATACGTATTGTTGATGAAGAAGAACTCCTCCCTCCCGGCACAAGCGAGCTTGAATGTGAGCCTGAACTTCTTGATGAGGATAAGATAGAGGAAGAGCCTATTGAGAGAAAAGGATCCCGGGGGTATGAAAACTTTGTTGAGGTCTATATGGATCAAGCTAAAGATCCTTCTCGCACACAAGAAGACAAAGGTCTAGAAAGGAATATTGAGGATTGGGAACCCATGGATGCAATTGAAAACCTCAAGGAAAGGATGCCCATCATTCTCGAGACAAGTTATGAAGACCCTTTCGTCACCACAACGTCTTGAGACAAGTTTTGGAGCTTCTTGCCATATTTTCCAAGATTATTCGAAAAAAGCTCCCATGACCCCTTATTTCTTAAGGGATCTTCATACTTGAAGGGGTCAAACTCCCAAAGGAAAGTCCATTGTAGACTTGATGGGAAGATATTCAAATGGGACTTGAAGGTGTATTGACACGACCAAATCCAAGGCCCCGTGAGAAGGGATCCTAGGAAAGGACTTCTCAACGAGTGATTCTATGGGGCGCTTTGCTACGTCTTTGCCAGGATGGGAAAAACCAGGCCCTCGCGGGAGGTAACCCGATTTGTAAGTGTTTCATTCATGTTCTTCTATATGTTTAAGTGTTTGGCATGATTTTGAGTAGCTAAGGCTCTTAAGTGTGGAGTGTGTAATCCTAGCTTGCTCTTCTGTCAAAAATTGTATGAATGCTAGTGATTTCTTGGTGAAGCGTGCGTGGATTTATATTAATTTGTGGAGTTGGGTTTGGTTTAAGTGTGGAGTTGGACTCAAGCTAGATTCGAAGGATCATTCAAATCAAAATTCAGGAAATTGTTGAACTCCAGATTCCAGCCGACCGGCTGAGAAATTCCCTCCATCCAGCCGACCGATTGAGAGTACTCATTGAAATCCATTCCACTCGGCCATTTTCAGCCGGTCGGCTGACATTTGACCCGACCGGCTGAGTATTACATATCCATTTCCATTTCAATCCATTCCACTCAGCCGTTTTCAGCCGGTCGGCTGACATTTGACCCGACCGGCTGGGATATGCTTATCCAAACCCTCTTCTCTTCGCTTTTTGAAATCATTTCACACCACCACACCCCTCCAACTTTCTCTTGATCTTGCTATGCTTAATGATGTTGCCCATAGTGCTCATATGCTTTATTGGTATTTACTAGAGTGGGACTAAATTGTTATGCCATGCTATGACTCTAGTTTCACATTTGGGGCATTTAGGAACCCTTGTGCATATTTTGAGGATGTAGATTACTTTCCTTATTTAAATTCTATGAAATTATGTCATGATGTTATCATGTGACTTGTGTTGCTCTCTTACTCATACTTGTGTTTTGCATAACCTTGTATGTCACTTGTTGCTTTTAACCTCTCATGTGTTCTTGTCATCAAGGAAAGTTATTTGCACCATGTTCGATAACGTTTAGCACAATGACATTTTGTCTCTATTGGTGGGGCACATCTACAAACGAGGGGAGTTCCTATGCGCCTTTGACGGAGCGCACTGCACTTCGTTAAGGTGCAATGTCTCTGTGCAAAAATAAATTTATAAGTCCGCTACTCGTACTCTACTATTGGGTAGTAAAGCGGTAAGTAGGGGTCGAACCCAAGGGAATTAGTTGATAGTTGTTCTTTTGAAAGTGAAAAATAAGACAGTTGGAGGTTGGTTGTGATTTTAGTACTGAAAGGTAATAACTGAAAATAAAGTGCTGGAACAGTCCAGTTCAATATCAACCACAAACACACTTTTGGATTGTCGCGCGCTGTGTCTCAAGCGTGTTGCGCACCAAAGTTGTGATGGATTGATGTTGAACAAGTCTGTAGTAAAACTAAAGTGCAAAAATTAAAGTGCTGAAAGTAAGCAGTTGATAATGGTATGATGAGACGTATTTATACGACTCATTAAGTCATTAAATCCCACCATTTACGACATTTGATCATGAGAACATTTACTTGTTAATGTCGTTTTGGATTTCAGGGCCTTTAGGAGTCTAAAGAGGAAATGAGCTTAACAATGGCATTTTAGGCCACAAAAGCATCACAAGGTGATTTGGAGGCAAAATGGGACCTAAGGACCTCATCCGGGGCCAAGGGACCCAAGTCGGGACCTAAGGACCTCAGCCAGGTCCCTCCCCGAGCGCCTGTCCGAATGCCCGGGTCCCTGCCGAGAACACCGGGGCATGCGCCTGCGCCCGAGCGCCCGACGCCCGATGCCTGCGCCGAGTGCCCGATGCCTGCGCCGAGTACCCGAGGCCTACGCTCGAGTGCCCGAGGCCTGCGTCCGAGTTTCAAGTAATCCAAGGATTTCGCCGGGCCAAAATCAAACAATGCCCAATTCTTCAAATGATATGGAGTCCTTGCATCATTGGGAACCATTTAGACCACTTTGGCCCTAGGAAATATGCCCGCATCCCGTTTTTGGCCGAGAGTGCCCTAGAAGGACCCGGCTGCGCCCGGGAAGGACCAGGCCGCGTCCGGCCAGCGCCCCACAAGTTCCAATCGATTTTTGACCTAGCTCCGGGCATTTTCTGGAAAAACTTCCTTCTTGGAACTTGCTTAGAATCATCTCAACTATCCAGAACCGGAGCCCCGAGACCCAGAACTCAAAATCTAGAAATGGTCCTTCCGAAGGGCCAAACTTCAAGGTCAAGGTCAAGGGGTCAATGGTCAACCTTCCCTTGACTTTCTTGGCTCGTTCCCCAAGGCAGCGACGTCATCAAGAGTGTGCCAATGCCAGAGCTGAAGTCGTTTTGGCCAAGGAACCCTAGGCCAAAGGGTAAAGTCGGTTGGACTTGTGCTTGTGCCAAAACACTATTGCCACTCAAACTTGAAGCCCAAGCCAATTCAAAAACCTAGAACCTTCCTCAAATCTCTATATAAGCAGCACCTTGGCCCTTGTAAATGACATTCGAAAATTACTCCAAAAACTAGTGAAATCTCTCTACATTTTGCATCAAAGTTCTAGTTCCAAGTTCAACTTCTCTCTACTCCTTCTTTCCCTATGCATTTTGGCTTCCAAATTACACACTTTGGGTGTGATTTGTGAATCCCTTTTATGCACCATAGTCCTCTTGTTCTTACCATGAACATGAGTGGCTAAAACCCCTCTTATTTGGGTTAGGATCATATTCTTATGCTTTTATTTTGAGGCACTTACACTCAATGATATCACACGTCCCACTAGTCCTTGGATACCATTCTATGGATCAGAAATGCTTGACTAAGTGGCTGTTTTGCGACTAAGCTTGGTCAAGCTTATGATCCTTAAAGTGACATTCATTTGATGCTTTGCGGCAAGAATGAATACCACACATAGATGAGCAATACCTTTGCCGGATTGTTCCATCTAATAAGGACTAGATTAGAAGGTTTTTGACCGTCCATAGTGAGGTAGTGGAGCTTAAATGCTTTGGGTTGCCTATGGCACCACACTATTACCTAGTTCGGTAAAAATCATGGTGTACTACCTTTGCCGGAGTACTTTAGGTTGTTACCCTTGCCGGAATAACCACACACTATGGGATGTGAGATAGATCATTGAATGCCTATGATAAATGTAGCATAAGAAATGCCCTAAACCAAATACTCATCCTTTGATCACAAACCATTTCCTTTACTTTTGCACTTGTACTTACATTTAAGAAAACCCTTTTCAAAACCCCAAACCTTGTATTACTTTATTTACATTTCGCACAAAAGAACAACAAGTATTTGATCTATTTCCCTTGGGTTCGACCCCTACTTGCCACTCTACTATTCTATAGTAAAGTACAAGTTAGTGGACTATAAATTTAAAGTTGATTTGCACACTACGACATTGTGCTTGTCAAATTTTGGCGCCGTTGCCGGGGAATTAGTGAAATCATTGAAAGTTGTTCTTATTTTTACTTTCTCTTTGATTCTCGTGCTTGGCCTTTGTGAACCATGTCTCATCATAGTGTGAATTTTGATGAGGATGTGGTGAACAATGATATGGACCAAGGCGACGGGGCCCCTCTATTCTATGAGAACCCCGAGAATCAATTTCGTGAGATGAGGCGTAGGCATGCGGCCGAGAGGAACCATGGGCAGCCCAAGGACCAAGCCCGAAACGGTCCTAGGCAGCCGGTTCAGCCACACCCTAGACCTCATGCTCAACAACATGCCCCGAGGGCGCAATATGAGAACTTTGAGAATGTGTTCAATCAAGAACCCACCATGGGGGAACTTTCGGCTCCTAACTTTAGAAACCAATCTTGGTGTATCTATGAGAGCCCGGAACTAGAGGATATATTGGTTAGCACCGGAGTTGTGCACAATTTGCCTAAGTTCTCGGGTACTCAAGGAGAGTCCGCGGTTTCCCATCTCAAACGTTTTCATGGAACATGCCAAAATCTCAAGCCCCATGGAGTAGAAGTAGATGACTTCAAGTTGAAGGCATTCTACTTCTCTCTAATGGATTCGGCCATTGATTGGTTCCTCTCTTTGCCTTCGGGTAGTATCCAAACTTGGGCTCAAATGCAAGCTAAATTCTTGGCCAAATGCTACCCTATTGGCCGAGCCTCACTAGTGAGGAGGCAATTGCAAGAGTTGAAACAAGGGCCGAATGAGTCGATGTACGACTATCTTGAGAAGTTCAACCAACTCGGGGGGAGGTGTTTAGCTTTGATATCTTTCGGGTGATGAAGCACCCATTGGAGTTTCATACCGTCCACGCATTGGATACTTTGGACGATCTAGTCCATGAGGCCCAACCGGAACGAGAATTGGATCCCATTGAGCTAGTCCTTGATCGAGCCCTATACTCGGCCGAGAGTTCATTAGACTTGGCCGAAGGCGTGGAGGGCGCCCTATACCATTTGGATGTTTCTAGGCCACTCACGCCGAGTTATGAAGTAAACCAAATCAGTCTTTTTAAGACTAACACTTGTTTACCTTCTATTGTGCAGGCGCCCGAGATTGAGCTCAAGCCATTGCCCGATCATTTGAAGTATGTGTTCTTGTGGGAAAATAGGACTTTACCGGTCATCATCAAGAATGGACTTGAGATAGACCAAGAGAGGAGATTGGTTGAGGTGTTGACCCGGCACAAGATGGCAATCGGTTGGACTTTGGGAGATTTGAGAGGTATTAGCCCGGCCGTGTGTATGCATCGTATATTATTGGAGGATGGAGCTAGACCATCGAGGGAGCCTCAGCGTCGTCTCAACCCGGTTATGATGGAGGTAGTCCAGAAGGAGATCCAGAAATTGCTAGATGCGGACGTGATCTACCCCATCTCAGATAGTCAGAGGGTGAGCTCGGTGCATGTTGTTCCGAAGAAGACGGGTATCACGGTTGAGGAAAATGCCAAGGGCAAGATGGTAGCTACGAGGGTGAAGAACGGGTGGAGGATGTGTATCGATTACCGGAAGTTGAATGCAGTCACGAGGAAGGATCACTTCCCTCTTCCCTTCATTGACCAGATGTTGGACCGATTGGCGGGCAAGCCTTATTTTTGCTTCTTGGATGAGTTCTCGGGGTACAATCAGATTCCTATAGCTCCCGAGGACCAAGAGAAGACCACATTCACTTGCCCATTTGGCACGTTTGCCTTTCGGAGGATGTCGTTTGGATTGTGCAATGCCCCGGGCACATTTCAGAGAGTGGTGACTAGTATCTTCTCAGATATGATTGGGAGCTTCATTGAGGTATTCATGGATGACTTCACGGTGCATGGAGATTCTTTTGATACTTGCTTGGGGAGTTTGAGCACAGTTCTAGAGCGTTGCGTCTCTATGAACTTGGTGCTCAATTATGAGAAGTGCCACTTTATGGTTACTCATGGAGTTGTTTTGGGGCATATCGTCTCAAGGGAGGGAGTGGAGGTCGACAAAGCCAAAATAGATGTGATTATGACTCTGCCCTACCCCTCCATTGTGCGAGACATCAAGTCTTTTCTTAGACATGCCGGTTTTTACCGAAGGTTCATTAAAGACTTTTCGAAGAAGGCGTTGCCCCTATCTACCCTCTTGCAAAAGGATGTCCCTTTTGAGTTCACTAAGGAGTGCAAGGAGGCGTTTGATGAGTTGAAGAGGGCTCTCACTAGCACACCTATCATTCGTGCTCCGGATTGGAGCAAGGGTTTCGAGATTATGTGTGATGCTAGTGACTATGCGGTTGGAGTGGTCCTTGGGCAAAGAGATGAGAAAAAGCCCGTGGCGATCTACTATGCATCTAGGACATTGGATGCGGCCCAACGGAACTACTCCACCACTGAAAAGGAGCTCTTAGCCATGGTCTTTGCTTTGGAGAAGTTTTGTTCTTACTTGCTCGGGACAAAAGTGACTGTCTTTTGGGACCATGCGGCTATTCGGTATTTGATGACCAAGAAAGAAGCCAAGCCGAGGTTGATTAGATGGATTCTATTGCTACAAGAGTTCAATGTTGAGATCAAGGACAAGAAGGGAATAGAAAATATGGTGGCGGATCACTTGAGCCGACTTGTCCGAGATGAGGAGCCCGAGGCCATAACCGAGACATTTCCTGACGAGCATCTCTTTGCTCTCTCGGCCAAGCTCCCTTGGTATGCTCCTATCGTCAACTACTTGGTTGGAGGTACATTTCCTCCCTCTTTCTCTAAAGCACAATGCATGAAACTTAGGCATGATGCTAGATTTTATGTGTGGGATGACCCTTACTTATGGAAAATAGGAGTTGATCAATTGCTTAGAAGGTGCATCCCCGATATTGAGATTGCCTTTGTTGTTAGTTTTTGTCATGAGCATGCTTGTGGTGGACACTTTGGGCCTAGGAGAACCGCTAGGAAGATCCTAGATAGCGGTTTCTTTTGGCCTAGTGTCTTTAGAGATTCATATGAGCATTGTAGGAGATGTGATAGATGCCAACGAGTTGGCAATATTTCGGCTAGGAATGAGATGCCCCAAGTGCCCATCTTGGTTAATGATGTCTTTGACATATGGGGCATCGATTTCATGGGGCCCTTTCCTATTTCATGTGGATTTGCTTATATCCTTGTTGCGGTGGATTATGTCTCAAAGTGGGTAGAGGCAATAGCTACTAGATGTGATGAAGCTAAAACTGTTGTGGATTTCTTGCGCGCTAACATCTTTTGTGGGTATGGGGTGCCTAAGGCCATCATAAGCGATCAAGGTACTCACTTTTGCAATAGGATGATGGCCGCCACTTTGAGACACTACCACGTCCTTCATAGGACCTCCACGGCTTACCACCCCCAAACAAATGGACAAGCGGAGATCTCCAACCGCAAAATTAAGGGGATTCTTAAGAAGATGGTAAAGCCTACAAAGAAGGATTGGAGCCAAAGGTTGAATGACGCGTTATGGGCTTATAGGACGGCTTACAAGATGCCGATTGGGACCTCTCCCTTTCGGTTGGTCTATGGTAAGGCATGTCACCTTCCGGTGGAGTTGGAACACAAGGCATATTGGGCCTTGAAACAATGCAACTTGGATTTGAATGAGGCGGGGTTAGAGAGGAAGATGCAATTGTGTGAGCTTGAAGAGTTGAGGCTTGAGGCCTATGAGGGGCAATCAGATTTTAAGGCATGGACGAAGCTATATCATGATAAGTACATTCTCCGTCGCAACTTTGAAGTGGGCCAAAGGGTCCTACTCTTCTCCTCTCGGCTTAGATTGATGCCCGGGAAGCTTCGGTCTAGATGGACCGGTCCTTACATTGTGGTTCAAGTTTTCAACCATGGAGCTATAGAGCTTGAGAACCCAAGTGATGGGAACCGGTTCAAGGTGAATGGACAAAGGATTAAGCCTTATTATGGAGACACACTGCCGGCTCAAGAGTGTGACTTAGCCGAGCCACCCGAACCTCCTTGAAGAAGGTACCGTCGAGCCAACGACGTTAAACAAAGGCGCTCGCCGGGAGGCAGCCCGGCATTTTACAGTATTTTCTTGCAGTTTTATTTTCTTGCATTTTATACTAACCCTCACCCTCTTTTATGTTTGGAAAGAAATAAGGATGTTTTTGTAGGTCGGGCCCAAGTGCTACGCACTTTGCTCTTTATCCTACGCATTTTATGCCAAAGACCGAGACCTTAAGCCCGAGGAACCCAGCGACGGTCCTAGACCGGGACGCACCCAAAGCCAAGGCTCGCGCAAGGAGGACGCTCTTGCTACGCACTTTACCTTCTCGGCTACGCATTTTATGCAAGGCCCGAGTAGCACCGCAAGCGTCCGGACGTGTCCGAGAGGAGCATCCAAGCCCGACCTAGCTCCCCATGAGCTTCCACGCCTTGCCACTTCATGGCATACGAGGGGAGTCCCGTTTCACTCTTTTACCTTGTCTCTTTCCATTGATTTTGTGCTTATTGTCTTGATTGAGTTGTGCCGTGAGGCCACGGCTCATTTCAAAAGTGTGGGGTGGGGTGTTTAGTAGTTTGTTGTGTCATCACGTTTACTTTTATTGCCATGCATGAGTCAGCACGTTTCCCTTTGAAAATTTTAAAATTTGTGAATAAAATGCATAGGATTGGGGAGTTTTGAGCTTAAATGATGCGAAATAGATGGATCCTAGTACATGCATGACTCTTATGAAATTATAATTGTGCGACTAACATGTGATCAAACTTCTTATGTGACCTTATGAGTTGGGATAAATGGGGGATGTGGAGTTGATAGAAATGTCCTAGTGAGGCTTGACAAAAGCACTCAAGGATCGGGGATTCGAGTTACATGGTTATATGGACTTGTGGAGGCTGCGCTTTGAGACTCGTGGTTGTAGTTGACTCCACCATTGCAGCGTTTATGCAAGTGGTGGGACGGGAATCAAACCGTCCTATCTCTAGTCCTAGTAGTCGGGAAAATAGGTGAGTGACCCTCATCTTGACTCGCACGAAACGACAAGGATGAGAAAGAGCGGGGAGGTATTTCCATATGCTTGAGGGCAATGATTGGACCTCCCAAGAAGGAATGGACAAGAAAATCACAAAAGGAGCAAAGCTCAAAAGAAAGAAAAATCATCTCATATGAGAGCCTACCCGAAACAAAAAGTGAAGGATTATCAAAGTTATACAAAGGCCGAAGGCCAAGTTCACTACAAGAATGTCCAAGAAATGTAGCAAAAGGACTCAACCCTTGAGCTTGAATTCATCACGTGCTAGAAGAAGCAACAAGTATAACCATGTAACAAGATCCGAATCCAAGAGTGTAGATCATGGGCCTAAAAAAGGACTACCTCCCACTCATCCGAATTGGTTTGCATATTGACTCAAAGGTACATGTATCAAGTTGAATCTCATGTTTTAGCAAAATGCTTGAGTAATGATCGAGAATGCATGGAAAGGGGAAGTCTATACTAGCATATTATCTAGTGGCCAAGAGGTTCTTGTGGTGTTTGCATATGTGTTTCCTCTTATGACTTAAGGCCTTGATCGGGACGAACAAGTTCAAGTGTGGGGTGGTTTGATGAGACGTATTTATACGACTCATTAAGTCATTAAATCCACCATTTACGACATTTGATCATGAGAACATTTACTTGTTAATGTCGTTTTGGATTTCAGGGCATTTAGGAGTCTAAAGAGGAAATGAGCTTAACAATGGCATTTTAGGCCACAAAAGCATCACAAGGTGATTTAGAGGCAAAATGGGACCTAAGGACCTCATCCGAGGCCAAGGGACCCAAGTCGGGACCTAAGGACCTCAGACAGGTCCCTGCCCGAGCGCCTGTCCGAGTGCCCAGGTCCCTGCCTGAGCGCCTGTCCGAGTGCCCGGGTCCCTGTCCGAATGCCCGGGTCCCTACCGAGAACACCAGGGCATGCGCCTGCGCCCGAGCACCCGATGCCTGATGCCTGCGCCGAGTGCCCGATGCCTGCGCCGAGTACCCGAGGCCTGCGCCAGAGTGCCTGAGGCCTGCGTCCGAGTTTCAAGTAATCCAAGGATTTCGCCGGGCCAAAATCAAACAACGCCCAATTCTTCAAATGATATGGAGTCCTTGCATCATTGGGAACCATTTAGACCACTTTGGCCCGAGGAAATATGACCGCGTCCCATTTTGGCCGAGAGTGCCCTAGAAGGACCCGGCTGCGCCCGGGAAAGACCAGGCCGCGTCCGGCCAGCGCCCCACAAGTTCCAATCGATTTTTGACCTAGCTCCGGGCATTTTCTGGCAAAACTTCCTTCTTGGAACTTGCTTAGAATCATCTCAACTATCCAGAACCGGAGCCCCGAGACCCAGAACTCAAAATCTAGAAATGGTCCTTCTGAAGGGCCAAACTTCAAGGTCAAGGTCAAGGGGTCAATGGTCAACCTCCCCTTGACTTTCTCGGCTCGTTCCCCAAGGCATCGACGTCAGCAAGAGTGTGCCAATGCCAGAGCTGAAGTCGTTTTGGCCAAGGAACCCTAGGCCAAAGGGCAAAGTCGGTTGGACTTGTGCTTGTGCCAAAACACTATTGCCACTCAAACTTGAAGCCCAAGCCAATTCAAAAACCTAGAACCTTCCTCAAATCTCTATATAAGCAGCACCTTGGCCCTTGTAAATGACATTCGAAAATTACTCCAAAAACTAGTGAAATCTCTCTACATTTTGCATCAAAGTTCTAGTTCCAAGTTCAACTTCTCTCTACTCCTTCTTTCCCTACGCATTTTGGCTTCCAAATTACACACTTTGGGTGTGATTTGTGAATCCCTTTTATGCACCATAGTCCTCTTGTTCTTACCATGAACATGAGTGGCTAAAACCCCTCTTATTTGGGTTAGGGATCATATTCTTATGCTTTTATTTTGAGGCACTTACACTCAATGATATCACACGTCCCACTAGTCCTTGGATACCATTCTATGGATCAGAAATGCTTGGCTAAGTGGCTGTTTTGCGACTAAGCTTGGTCAAGCTTATGATCCTTTAAGTGACATTCATTTGATGCTTTGCGGCAAGAATGAATACCACACATAGATGAGCAATACCTTTGCCGGATTGTTCCATCTAATAAGGACTAGATTAGAAGGTTTTTGACCGTCCATAGTGAGGTAGTGGAGCTTAAATGCTTTGGGTTGCCTATGGCACCACACTATTACCTAGTTCGGTAAAAATCGTGGTATACTACCTTTGCCGGAGTACTTTAGGTTGTTACCCTTGCCGGAATAACCACACACTATGGGATGTGAGATAGATCATTGAATGCCTATGATAAATGTAGCATAAGAAATGCCCTAAACCAAATACTCATCCTTTGATCACAAACCATTTCCTTTACTTTTGCACTTGTACTTACATTTAAGAAAACCCTTTTCAAAACCCCAAACCTTGTATTACTTTATTTACATTTCGCACAAAAGAACAACAAGTATTTGATCTATTTCCCTTGGGTTCGACCCCTACTTGCCACTCTACTATTCTATAGTAAAGTACAAGTTAGTGGACTATAAATTTAAAGTTGATTTGCACACTACGACATTGTGCTTGTCATGGTACTGACAGTAAAGTAACAGGTGATGTCTTGATTAAAAGAAAGATTCGGTTTTGGGGGCCTTGTATCATATTTTAGTTTATCATCGACCTCTAATGATCATACTAAGTGTTCAAAAGTGTATCAAGACCATTTCAAGCACTTGACTTGCCACACTGTCTAGCCCATTTCAAGGCATAGAGCACTTGTTCTATTTACACTAGCACCCCATTTCAAGGTATACTAGCCTATGTGCATCCACCTGATCAATCATTTCCGATCAACCAAGTGGTGTTTAAGAAAGGTTGAACTCCACGATTAAGCTTTGCCATTTCAAGCTTCCACTTAACCGAGTATGTTCACGAACCCCATGGAAGAGTTTTGCCATTTCAAGCATCCACTCAACCATGTGTGTTCTAACCGAATATATGGCACATAGAACAAGTTCTGAACACAAAGAGGCACTAAGAGAAGGGTCTAAAACATTTTATGATACAAGTACACCCCTTCAACCGAATGAAGGGATTAGCTACGAATATCCATAGAGGTGGATATCATAGCTAAGTACTTGGAAAAGTAAAGGTTTTTGAAAGACAGTAAAGTAAAGTTTTCGAAAGTAAAGACAAGGAAAGTAAGAGGGAGAATACTCAAGAACCAACAGGAGTAAACTCAAGAACAGTAAGGAAAAGCTAGAGTACTTCAAGAACCGACAAGAGTACTCAAGATCAAACTTCAATATCAAAGTAAAGTGTTTACATGATTGTGCCCAAAATCTAGAGAGAAGTGAGAGCTTGTGGTATGAGATGATTGTTGTGAATGGGATTAGTGAGTATGGAACATGGGACAAGGCCCCAAACTAAGGCTATGGGACAATTCTTCAAGGAGGAGGAGGAGTGGTATTTATAGGCAAGGAGGAGGAGGAGATGTGGAGGAGAAGAGAACACATGTCACATGGGGGGTGGAAGAGCTCAAAGCCGCCGGCCACATGTGGCTTCTTCTCCATGGCTAGCCGCCCATGTGGTGAGGAGATGAGTGTGAGTTGAGATATTTCTTTAAAAGCCACCTCCCATGTGTCATCTCCCCATGGTTTATCCGCCCATGTGGTGAGGAGGAGGAGAGTTTGAGTGGAATGAGATCTTTCTCCCCAAAAGCCATCGGTTGGCATGTAACTCCGGTTGCCCTTTGGTTGCCTCTTTGGTTGCTGACAGAACCGCTCGTCGTCAAAGCGATTGTGCAAATAAATTTATAATAGTCCGCTACTCGCAACTATACTACTGGGTAGTACTTGGTAAGTAGGGGTCGAACCCAAGGGAACTAGGGGAATAATTGTTCTTCGAGGGGAATTACGCAGCGTGGGAGCGTGTTTAAGGTCGGTTGGTTGGTTTTAAAGCTACCAACTATTTTGATTGATTGATTGGCTGGTTGGTTGATTTTTATACTGGAAAGTAAATGACAGTTTATAATTAAAGAGAAATGTTCGGTTTCAGGGGACTTGTATTATATCCTATTTATCATTGACCATTAGTGAATCATCTAAGTATTCAAACGGTGAATCGAGGCTAGTTACAGCTCAAGACTTGCAACACCGGTTTAAAGCAACTCCTGTTCTATTTCAGTCTAGCGCCAATACCCTAAGGTATGCTAGCCTGGGTGCATCCACCTGATCTCACAGTTACCCTCGACCAGATGGGGTTTAGGATGAGTCGAACTCCTCAGATAGCTTTGCTTGTTACAGCTTCCACTACCTGAGTATGATCACGAATTCCCACAGAAGAGCTTTGCTTGTTACAGCATCCACTCAACCTTGGAAACTCTGACTATATATGGCACATAGAACAAGTTTTGAATACTAAGACTAGACACTAAGTTAATAGTCTTAAAATATTTTATAATACAAGTGCGCCCCTTAGACCGAACTACAAGTTTAGCTACTATTCATCACGCTAAACATTATACTAAGGAATTAAAGACAACAGTTAAATAAATACTAAAAATAATACTTACAACCGTTGAAGCGCCAAGGGAGCTTTCCTTTATTTCCAAAGCAAAATTACAACGTTACAAATATTACAACTTCTAGAGAGAGAAGTGAAATTGAGATTTGGTGTGTGAAATGAGGAGGAGGAGCTCCTCCTTTTATAGCCCAAAGGGGAGGAGATGGGTGGTGGAGATGGTGGACATGTGCATTTGATCCAAGGGAGGAGAATGGAGGAGGAGGATGAGGAGGTGACATGTGGAGGAATAGTGAAGCCGCCGGTCCCTCCTCCCATAGCCGCCGGTTGCCGGTGGCCCAAGGGGGAGGAGCTCCTCCCTTGGCCACCACTTCATCAAGTGGCCGGTCATCCTTGCCCATATGTGAGTTTTGTACAGTTTTGTGCAGTCTTTTCACAAAACTGTCAATGTGTTTCTTCCCCGAGCTGTCTTGACTCCACTCCTGATTCTTCTGATTAATTTGTTCTGGTCAATTCAACGTCAGGATCCTTGATATTTCTTCAGTCGGCATATGATCTTGACCTTGGATTGACTCTTGTTATCTTTTCAGCATAAAATCCTCTCCTTAGCGTGTTTTCACTTCAGTCTCTAAAATGCCCTGTGGAAATATATCGGGACTAACACGTAGAAGTTAGATAGACAAACAGTCTAATTAAGGGGGTTTTACTGTGTTTCTGACTCGTATAACTTTGGTCCATCAGTTGCCCTTTGGTTGCTCCTTAGTTGACATCAAAAGATGAGGAACTTAGATTTGGCATTTCACTTGTGTTCTTGATCTTTGTTGGAATAAGTCATTGGGACTTAGTTGTGGCTTGATCGGAGTATTGTCGGAGTATGGCCAGTTCTGACTTGTAATTCACTTTCAGTGTTAAGAACTCCATTTTAGCTCGTTTCGTCATTACTCCTTGAAATAGCCTATAGAACAAAAGTGAAACTAACAAGTAAAAGTTGTCAAGATAAAGCGTCCAATTTAGTGGGTTTAACTGTCTTAATGAATCTTATAAATATGGTCCATCAGCTCACCCCACACTTTTAGTTGTTCGTCCCGAACAATGCCATTTAAGAGATGAACACAATCCAAGTAAAAACTTCAAATATGAAAGTGAGAATGTGGGACTAGAGTTATCCTATTCATGCATTACTTACTTATAACCAAACTAAACCGTGTAAATACTTAGAAGAAACTTGATACTTGTACCTTCGAGCTGAGATGCAATTTAATTTGGATGTTTCGGGAGATAGCCCTTTTCAGGCTCCTGGACTGCATTCTCCGGACCGACTTGCACTATATGGTTAACTTGTCGCTTTCTCTAGCACATGATTTGGTTCGGGTTTCACTGAATTGAGCATTTTGATTTCCTTGTGGTGAGGGACAGCTTTTGAAGTGAATTGGCCTTCGGCCTTTGATTTTGAATTGGAGCTTCTTCACTTTTGTTTCGGTTAAAACCTTCACATACTTTGGCTTTTGGCCTTTGATTAGCTTCTTCGAGCTTTTGCTTCGTTGTGACTTGCTAGTCCATTTTCTCAACCTGTCTTTGGGAGGTCCAATCATTGCCCGAGAGCATATGGAAATACCTCCCCGCTCTTTCTCATCCTTGCCGTTTCGCGCGGGTCAAGATGAGGGTCGCTCATCTATTTTCCCAGCTACTAGGACTAGAGATAGGACGGTTTGATTCCCGTCCCGCCTCTTGCATAAACGCTGCACGGTGGAGATGACTCTGATCATCTTGAAACCCGAAGTGCAGCCTCCACTGACTTCGTAAACCATATAGTGAAATTCAGTCCTTTGATTGCTTGCCAAGCCTCTCTAGGGCAATTTATATCAACTCCACATCCCCTGTATATCTCAGCACAAAGGGACAAATGAGAAGTTACATCCTAAGTTTTTATACAGTTGAATTTTCACAAGGTAAATGCATGAATTTAGATCTATCTTTTTCACATTCTCAAGTTCATATTTTCAAAAAGATAATATTAAGGGAAAAGGAAAAAAGAAAGCATGTTAATTAACTATGTACAAAGGCGGTTCTCACCCCACACTTTTGAACGAAGGCGTGCCTCACAGCACGACTTAGTTCAAAAGTTTATGCAAGCAAATATATACAGGAAAGGTGAGAATGATTTAAGGCAAAAAACTAAATGACTGAAATTAAATGACTGAAAGTAAGATAGGTGTCGGGTTGCCTCCCGACCAGTGCATTTGTTTAACGTCGTTAGCTCGACAGTATCTCACTCATGGATCATAAGTAGGGATCCCATGGGTGCTTGAGGTTGAACTTCCCCACGGCTATCCTTTTGATTTGCCCAAAGAACACATAAGGCAACGGGCTTAGTTCTGCTCTCCCTTGATCCGGAGGCTTCTTCTTCACATATCCTTGAAAAGGCGAGGATTCCTTGACCAGAGCTGCTGGTCCATGGAGCCGTGCCCTTGTGTTTCTCCTTCCGGGCTTCCATTCCTTCGTCCCATGTCTTGGTCTCTTTTTCATGTCTGAATGGTCGGCATCCTTGCGGGTTTGGAAGTTCAGCATTTTGCCGTCAAGTGTAGGCGACGTTAAGCATGCGCCCATGCCAACCCTCTTCTTTGTGGCAGCGGTGATGGGTATTCTTGGAACAAGTGAGTTTTCCGAGCCTCTCTGTTGAGTCATGGTGAGTGGGACCGGGGCTTTCTCGACTAGCCCGTCCGTGAGGACCGGGTTTGTTTTGGGCAGCTCGGGTGCTTCGGCCAGCTCGGCAATGAGGTTCGGGACTTCCTCGGGTGCTCCGAGCGCAAGGACCGGGCCTGGATTGATTTGTTCGGCCGCTTCAGTAGTGAGGTCCGGGACTTCTTTTGCCTCATCAAGTAGAGCCGGGGCTTCTTTGGGCAGATTGGTGATGAGGACTGGGCATGTCTTGGCTGGTTCTTCTTCGGTCATCCGCGGGTCCTCATCCTCTACCGGCTTCGATGTAGGTTCTTCTTTGATAACCCTTGGCTTGAGCATCTCATTGATCAGATAATCAGTTTCTTTTAGACCCGCCTCTATTTCTGCCCATGCTTTCTCGGATCTGGCTTGACTTTGGTCCATCATGTTGGCCAGCTGCTGGTTGCCAGATGCCAGCTCCGTTGTAATGTCCTCGAGTGGCTCGGCATGATCTTGTCTTGGTCTTGACCTCGCGGCCAAGTCATCTATTAAGTTCCAAAGATCATCTATGTCTAAGTTGTTCACCGAGCCTCCTGCTGCATCATTTAGCCAATTCCACTCTTGTGGCATCATCCCATTGAGAAACCTTTGAAGAAGATTGTGGTTGGTGAATCCATGGTGCGGGCAGCTCGTCACAATGGAGTCAAAGTACGCCAAGTACTCGTCCAAAGTTTCATCCCGGGATTGCTTTATGTTGTTGATCTTCTCGCGGACTTCAAGTTCGAAGGGTGGTGGGGAAAACTCCTCATTGTTCCAAGGCTCGCATCCGTAGTAGAAAGACTTTGTGAACTGCATGACAAAACAAAAACAAAAGAAAAACAAATAGAACAACTATTTCGATTGCTAATTCCCCGGCAACGGCGTCAATTTTGACGGAGCGCACTGCACTATCGTTAAGGTGCAATGTCTCTGTGCAAAAATAAATTTATAAGTCCGCTACTCGTACTCTACTATTGGGTAGTAAAGCGGTAAGTAGGGGTCGAACTCAAGGGAATTAGTTGATAGTTTTTCTTTTGAAAGTGAAAAATAAGACAGTTGGGGTTTGGTTGTGATTTTAGTACTGAAAGGTAATAACTGAAAAATAAAGTGCTGGAACAGTCCAGTTCAATATCAACCACAAACACACTTTTGGATTGTCGCGCGCTGTGTCTCAAGCGTGTTGCGCACCAAAGTTGTGATGGATTGATGTTGAACAAGTCTGTAGTAAAATTAAAGTGCTGAAAGTAAGCAGTTGATAATGGTACTGACAGTAAAGTAACAGGTGATGTCTTGATTAAAGGAAAGATTCGGTTTCGGGGGCCTTGTATCATATTTTCGTTTATCATCGACCTCTAATGATCATACTAAGTGTTCAAAAGTGTATCAAGGCCATTTCAAGCACTTGACTTGCCACACTGTCTAGCCCATTTCAAGGCATAGAGCACTTATCCTATTAAGACTAGCACCCCATTTCAAGGTATACTAGCCTATGTGCATCCACCTGATCAATCATTTCCGATCAACCAAGTGGTGTTTAAGAAAGGTTGAACTCCACGATTAAGCTTTGCCATTTCAAGCATCCACTTAACCGTGTATGTTCACAAACCCCATGGAAGAGTTTTTCCATTTCAAGCATCCACTCAACCATGTGTGTTCTAACCGAATATATGGCACAGAGAACAAGTTCTGAACACAAAGAGGCACTAAGAGAAGGGTCTAAAACATTTTATGATACAAGTATACCCCTTCAACCGAATGAAGGGATTAGCTACAAATATCCATAGAGGTGGATATCATAGCTAAGTACTTGGAAAAGTAAAGGTTTTTGAAAGACAGTAAAGTAAAATTTTCAAAAGTAAAGACAAGGAAAGTAAGAGGGAGAATACTCAAGAACCAACAGGAGTAAACTCAAGAACAGTAAGAAAAAGCTTGAGTACTTCAAGAACCGACAAGAGTACTCAAGATCAAACTTCAATATCAAAGTAAAGTGTTTACATGATTGTGCCCAAAATCTAGAGAGAAGTGAGAGCTTGTGGTATGAGATGATTGTTGTGAATGGGATTAGTGAGTATGGAACATGGGACAAGGCCCCAAACTAAGGCTATGGGACAATTCTTCAAGGAGGAGGAGGAGTTGTATTTATAGGCAAGGAGGAGGAGGAGGAGATGTGGAGGAGAAGAGAACACATGTCACATGGGGGGTGGAAGAGCTCAAAGCCGCCGGCCACATGTGGCTTCTTCTCCATGGCTAGCCGCCCATGTGGTGAGGAGATGAGTGTGAGTTGAGATATTTCTTTAAAAGCCACCTCCCATGTGTCATCTCCCCATGGTTTAGCCGCCCATGTGGTGAGGAGGAGGAGAGTTTGAGTGGAATGGGATCTTTCTCCCCAAAAGCCATCGGTTGGCATGTAACTCCGGTTGCCCTTTGGTTGCCTCTTTGGTTGCCCTTTGGTTGCTCCTTGGTTGACATCAAAAGATGAGGAACTTAGATTTGGCATTTCACTTGTGTTCTTGATCTTTGTTGGAATAAGTCATTGGGACTTAGTTGTGGCTTGATCGGAGTATTGTCGGAGTATGGCCAGTTATGACTTGTAATTCACTTTCAGTGTTAAGAACTCCATTTTAGCTCGTTTCATCATTACTCCTTGAAATAGCCTGTAGAACAAAAGTGAAACTAACAAGTAAAAGTTGTCAAGATAAAGCGTCCAATTTGGTGCGTGTAACTGTCTTAATGAATCATATAAATATGGTCCATCAGCGAAAAATAGGCCCCAACAAAAAAAAATGCTTCATTTCATGGTCAAAAGAGGGCAAAGCCCCAACCAAAAACTTTCTCTAAGGCCACGAGAAGTTTTGCTCTTAAACATACAAATGCCAGGGGTTAGAAAGAAAAGTTCCCCCTCAAAAGCATTTGTAGGCCAAAGGCCATTTGAAAAAGAACATAAGAAGCACTTAAAACTTGACTTTATGTTCTTCCATCATCCTATATTTGCACGGGTGCACCATTTGTATTGTGTGCTAGTTAGAATGACCCTTGGACGATCCATGTGCTTGCACGGGAGCTATCATTTGGTCTATGCTTGTTTATTAAGGACTCTAGTGTCAAACTCCTCTTCCCTTATGGATTATGGTTTAAGCGCCTAAAACTTGGGAATGAGTTTCATGTCGCGAACCCATGGACTAGCCCTAGCTAGCATAGGTGAGCGATTGACAATATTTCGTGCAAACTAAACTATCACTCTATTGTATTGCCTTGAAAATGAGTAGACCTTTGGTTGAGACATTTGATAGCTCTAGTATTGATGATCTTGAATGCACAACCTCATGGGATACTTAAATGGTTCAAAAGTTCTTTTGATGATATTGTGATGGTAGTCCTAGCTTGGGGTAAGGGATTGGTTTTGAGAAATCCTCGTCTTGGTTGAGCACTCTTGAATTCATTCTCATGGGATAGGTGCATATGGGATTTGTGAGTATTCCCTTTTCAGAACACTCTCACGAGACTATAACTCATCCACTAGGGCAGCCTAGGGGTTTAAAGGCTTAATGCATACGCTAAATGCATTCGTTACGCCTGCGAAAAGGAGCTAGTTAGATTGTACATACTTGTCATTTTTCTTTCAATAACATGTTTAGGAATAATGATCGAGACCTAGTGAAATCTAGTGTGGGAAATATACGAAAAACATAGCACCACTAGTATTTCGACATTTTTATGACCTTGAAATATTCTCATACTTTGTTCGGGACGAACAAAACTTAAGTGTGGAGTGTTGATCAGTCGAGTTTTCGACTGATTTATGACCATTCTTCCCTATAGTTTTGGGTCGTTTCCGACGATATTTTAATGTCATTTGACCTCTATCTCTACATTTCAGGTAGAAAACAAGTTTCCTTCAAAGTTGAAGCCAAAATATGAAAACTCGGGAGAAAATTGAAGATTTAGAGCAAAACCGAGCAGATTTACCTTTGCGGCTTGTTATGGACGCCCAAGGCTCATACGATGTCCGATTTGGCCGATCTTTAGCTTGTTGGAAAGATAGTTCAAAGGGCTACAACTTTGTAGTTGACGCCAAGACCAAATTCGGACGGGAAGAGCACCAAAAAGGCCTGAGAAGTTATAGCCGGTCGGCTGAAATCAGCCAGCCGACCGGCGGAACTCTGCTGTTTCAAACGATGCTCACGGCCATTCCCAGCCGACTGACTGAGAATCAAGCCGACCGGCTGAACTCTGCTGCTTCAAACGATACCCACGGCCATTCCCAGCCGACCGACTGAGAATCCAGCCGGCCGGCTGAACTCTGCTGCTTCAAAAACCCTACCCGAGGCTATAAATAGAAAGAGGGCTTTTGACTTAAAAGTGGAGGTTTTTGGGGAGAAGAAGATTGGAAAAGAGGTCCATCCAAGGTCATCAATCAACAATCTAACCAAGGAGAAGAAGAAAGCACAAAAGGGAGTTCAAGGATTCCAAATCCTCCTTCCTTTACTCTTTTCCTTTTCTCTTTGTGTTGCTATTAAACCCTACTCACACCATGTTGTCTTACATGATGTGTGAGTAGTGGATCTTGTGTTTTGAGAGTCCTATGACTCTCCTTGGTACTCTTTGATCACATATATACATTGATATTCATATGGATGATTGTTGATTTCATTTTCTCTTGTGTTAGGAATGTTATGCACTCTAAGTGTTCGATAAAATGCCTAAGTGACAATTTGGACTAAAACTTGAACCTAGGACTTGGAAACCCTTGGGAATAGTTCTAGGATGGAGAAAATGATCTATATCTTGAATCATGCAAATGAACTTTAGGATCTGGATGCTTGACTAAGGATTGAATGTTTGAATTATTGGAGTTAGCCCTTAAGCGAATCATCAATTAATCCCATCTAATGGTGTCAAATTCATGTTCTCTATGCACTTCATATATGACATGCTACTAAGTGTTTGATAAAAGGCCTAAGTAACATGTTGAATCTAGTTTGGATAATAGAGAATATGATCCTATCCAATGTATGCATTTGTTGTTAACTAGGACTCGAGTTCATGGTAGTTATTACCTTAGGAAGACATTCCAAGGATAATGGTGCTATGGAATGAACCAATTATCTCGAAAGAGTGAGGTTCGAGCTATAAGAGAGCTTGGCTAAGACTAGATTCACATGAGAATTGGTCTACCTTAGTCTAAGCTAGGTTTTCCACAATGCATGGGTAGGAAGTGAACTAGTCCTCGAGTTCATGGTATTTATTGCCATGGAATGAACCGAGAGGTTCGAGCTATAAGAGAGTTTGGCTAGGAATAGATTCAAGTGACAGTTGGTCTATCCTAGTCTGAACTAGGTTCATTGCCATTTGACTACCATGAAATGTTTGAATATCGTGTATGTGATCATTGAGAATTGGCCAAGGAGGGGAATAACCCCTCGAAACACCTCTTATCTATATTTTATCTCTAATTACTTACCACATAGGATTTAAAATATACACACTTATACATTTTTGGTTTAGAATAGCCGAACGGAAACACAATCTTGAATAGTGCATGTGCTTGGCTTGCTCCTCTTGGTTCGACGTGGTACTTTACCGGTTAATATAAATGTTTTGACACTACATTCGATCCTCTCTTCATTGATACTATTTAGAGGTGACAAAGAATAGTTCATCACTTTCTAGGCCATGCCGGTTTCTATAGAAGATTTATTAAGGACTTCTCAAAAATTGTAAGGCCTTTGACAAACTTATTATGCAATGACACCAAATTCCAATTCGAAGAAGAATGCTTGATGGCCTTTGAGAAGTTAAAGAAGGCATTGGTCTCGGCTCCCATTATTCAACCTCCAAATAGAGATTTGCCATTTGAGCTCATGTGTGATGCAAGTGATTATGCTATTGGAGCGGTCCTTGGACAAAGGGTGGATAGGAAACTTCACGCCATTCACTACACTAGCAAGGTCCTTAATGGAGCTCAAATGAACTATTTTACAACCGAAAAGGAGCTCCTTGCCATTGTTTATGCCTTTGACAAGTTTCGTCCATATCTTGTTAGGTCAAAGACCATAGTCTTCACCGCACGCGGCAATCAAGTATCTCTTGTCAAAGAAGGACTCCAAGCCGATGCTAATAAGGTGGATTCTTTTGCTCCAAGAATTTGATATTGAGATCAAAGATAAGAAGGGAGTGGAAAATCTTGTCGCCGATCATTGATGAGCCGTATTTATACGACTCATCGAGTCAACAAATCTCACCAATTTTGACACTTTCATATGCGAACAATTACTTTTTAGTGTTGTTTTGCATTTCAGGTGTTTTGGAAGCCCTAGGAGGAAACACGCATTAAAGGCATTTTATGCCGAAAACATCACAATGGCAGATCAGACCTTTGGACGTTTGACAGAGTGCTGGGAATGGACCGTTGATCAGAAAAATACGAGTCTCACGCCATCGCGTAGGTGACTCAATTCCCTACAACTCTATAGTTCACACCGAGAGCAACCGAGGTCATATAAAAGGTCAAATCCAGAGTCGAAGTCGGAACGGGTGCGCAAAAGAGGAACCAAGCTCCGTGTGGATCGCGTTCGCAAGCGACATTAGCAGCAACGCTAATGTCAAAGGAGAACGCACCCATAATGCTTCAGGAAAACGTGGATGAACAGTGTCCGATGAACAGTGTCTGGGGTGAACAGTAACTTCGGGTCGTGAACAGTAACTTCGGGAAAGTTCCTAATTCAATCCAGGCGTGAAGGTTCTAGAAGACTTGTTGGGCAAGTAAACTTACTAGCTAAGTTTGCTTGCAAAACAAGTAAAGTCGGTTTTAGGACATGTTTCCAAAAACCGTTTATGGGCCGACTTCAACTTGGAAACTTCGAAGCCCTAGTATTCTCTATAAATACAACCTCATATCAAGGGTTTCAAGCATCCATCAGAGCAGCGACCATCTCATCATCAAGAGAAGATCATAAAATCATCCCATCAATTCGGAGATCCATCATCCTTGGGCGAGACGAGTTCCTTCCTTCGGCGATAGAGAAGAATTTCCTTTCTTTCATTATTGTCTTGTATTCCCATGGACATGAGTAGCTAAATCCCTTGTTCGGGCTAGGGCAAATATATTGTGACGAATGTTTTGAGACTTGGTTTGTAATGCTATTTTATGTTCTACTAGTTCTTGTGCATATTTATCTTGGACTGAATTGTGAAGCTAAGTGGAGACTTGCAATGGTAAGGCTTAGCCGAGCAATTCAGCCCCTTATTTTGCTGCTTGTTTGATATTGAAACGTTAGGACAAGTAGTTGCACTTAATCTAGCATAACCTGAAACGGAGTGTTAGGTTTACTAGAACTAGAAGTCTATAACCTGAAACGGAGTAGATTGTGGTGTAAGTGCTTGAAACGGCCTTACTTTAGGTTATAACCTGAAACGGAGTAACCACACTTAAGAACATAAGATCAGATCATTAGAAGTCGATGATAAACTAAGTCACAGTAGAAAAGACCTAGACCGAATGTTTTCTCATATTGAATCACAACCTTTTATTTACTCGCACCTTTAACAATATGCTCACCCCCAATTGTCTTTCTTTTCAGCCACAGAACAACAAGTAACCTCACCAGCTCCCTTGGGTTCGACCCTTGCTTGCCACTACACTAGTTTCTCGCAAGGAAAATATAAATTTAAATTTGCAGGTCAAACGACGCCTGTCAATCATCTATCTAGGCTTGAAGGAAATGAGGAACTCAAAGAAGACACTACCCTTGTAGATGACGCTTTCATTGGAGAGCAACTAATGAGAGTAGAAGAGGAAGCCCTCCCTTGGTATGCAGACATGGTAAATTCGTAGTATATGGGATCATACCTCACGACATGAATCACCATCAAAAGAAGAAGTTCTTATCCGAGACGAAGAGGTATTATTGGGATGAACCATTCTTATATATGATTTGCGCGGACGGGATATATAGGACTTGTGTCACCTAAGAAGAGATGAGGAACATCATATACCATTGTCATTCATCGCAATATGGAGGACATGGTAGTGGAGCAAAAACGACATCAAAAGTCCTACAAAGTGGATTCTATTGGCCTACCCTCTTTAGTGATGCTTATGAATTCGTCAAGGCTTGTGACCAATGCCAAAGGTCGGGAAATATTTCTAAGAGGTATGAAATGCCCCAACAAAGCATCCTACCGGTGGAAATATTCGATGTTTGGGGTATAGACTACATGGGTCCTTTCCCGTCGTCATATGGAAATCAATATATATTGGTCGCGGTCTACTATGTTTCTAAATGGGTAGAGGCCATCGCCTCCCCTACTTGCGATGCCAAGGTTTTTACAAGGCTTTTCAAGAAGACAATTTTCCCAAGGTTTGGAGTTCCAAGAACCGTCATTAGTAATGGTCGTTCACACTTTAAGGAAAAACATTTGGAAGCTTTGCTTCGCAAGTATGGGGTAAGCCACATGGTAGCAATGCCGTATCACCCACCAATAAGTGGGCAAGTGGAGATCTCAAATCGGGAAATCAAGGCAATTTTGGAAAAGACGGTGGGTAGCTCAAGGAAATATTGGTCATCAAAGCTAGATGATGCATTATGGGCCTATCGAACCGCCTAAAACCCCCTTTGGGATGTCTCCATATCGCCTCATATATGGGAAACCATGCCATTTTCCGGTTGAATTGGAATATAAGGCAATGTGGGCAATTAAATTCTTGAAAATGGACTTACAAACGGCGGAAGAAAATAGAGTCCTTCAACTTCATGAGTTAGAAGAGATAAGGAATGAAGCATATGAAAGCGCTAGAATCTACAAGGAAAAGACAAAGAAATGGCATGACAAGAGAATCTTTCGTCGTGAGTTCAAGAAGGGAGACAAGGTCCTACTTTTCAATTCTAGGCTCAAGCTCTTTTTGGGAAAACTAAGGAGCCGATGGAGCGATCCTTTCATTGTTCACAAACCTCATAAATATGGCCATGTAGAGTTACTCAGTGATGAAGGAGCTATCTTTAAGGCAAACGGACAAAGGCTCAAGCACTATTGCGAACAAACTCGGGATGAGCATAGCACAAATTATTCTTTGACCGACCCGTGAAAAGGCTACAAATCCGCTTGAGGAGGGATCCTAGCAAAGGACTCCTCAAGTGTGTTTCTTGAGAAGAGATTCGGCTCGATCTTTGCCAAGACGTTAAACTAGGCCCTCACGGGAGGTAACCCGGTTTGTGAGTTGTCCATCTATGCACAATTAAGTTCATATATGTTTGGCATGCGTACATTGAACTTTGAATGTGAACTTGGTGCTAGGATGATCTAAAATGCATGATTAGATGTGCTTGGTGTGGAATTGGGCTTGCATGAAATTTGTAGATGATGGTGATGTCTTAAGTATGGAGTGTATGATCCTATCTTGTTCTCTCTTGATGAAAATCATATGTATGCTAGTGATTCCTGGGTGGAGCGTACCACTAGCTTGCTTTAAACTTGTGTGAATCATTAAGTGATACTTGTTCATTTTGTGGAATGAATGATCCTAAGTGTGGAGTTGGGCTTGAGGAAGGGTCAAAAGATTTGGAGCAAAAACTTGGAAGAACTTCTGCTGAAAACTGGCTTCAGTCGGTCGACTGGGAAGTGGCCTGAAGACCAGTCGATCGACTCGATGGACGTTCAGAGTGCACTGACAAAACAACCAGGCCAGTCGACCGACTGGAACTCTCAGTCGATCGACTCGATAAAGCTTCAGAAGGCACTGAATTCTCACCCAATCTAGTCGACCGACTAAACGTACCAGTCGACTGACTTGGAAAAGCTTATCCAAATCTCTAGTTACCCATTTCAAACTCATTTCACCCGAGTCACTCCCTCACACCATCTGCCCGCCACCACTTGCCATCCGCCCACCATCCATCGCCTCACCACCGCCTCGCCATCGACAGTCGTCCCATCCGAGCAGCTTCCAAACCCTAGCCACATCTTCATCCCACCGGTCGACAACCCCAGTTCTGATCTCCTCATCCCTCCGCCCAAAGCCATCGTTCTACCCTCCAATACACTCGAAATCAACCCTATAGCAAAACCCAAGCGCCGATTTGATCCGACGAAACCGATTCAAAAAACCCATGTTGTTAGCCAAAATTGCGAGTCCAGTCGACCGACTGGAAAGAAACAGCTCAGAAACTCAGCTCTTCACTCCCTATTCAACCATGCCTCAAGGCGGTTCTTCATCCAAATCCAAATCAAAAGGTAAGGAGATTTCCCAAGGGCCCTCAAGAGATGCTTGATGGACCATATTTATATGATTCATTAAGTCAGTTAAACCCACCAAATTGGACACTTTGTCTATTTAACTTTTGCTTGTTAGTTCCACTTTTGTTCTACAGGCTATTTTGAGGTTTAGAGAGAAAACAAGCTAAAAAGGGATTCTTAAAGCTAAAAATGGATTACAAGTCAAGTCGGGATCCTAAGAGCACAGCCGGGATCAAGAAATATCGGGTCGCGTCATGGACATGCCGGACGCGCCTGGGAGCCCATACCGAGGACCGCTGGTCCCTGCCGAGAGTACCGGGCCGAGTGCCGAGAGAGCCGGGCCCAAGTGCCGGGAGTGCCGGGAACCAAGTCTCGAGTCCCGAGCGCCGAGCACCCGTGCCGAGAGAGCCGAGCGCCCGTGCCGAGACCCACATCCGAGAGCGCTGAGAACCACATCCGAGAGCGCCGAGACTCACGTCCGAGAGAACCAGCACCGCGCCGAGAGCAGCGCCCGGGCCCGGTCGACCGAGGGCCCGAGGAAAACTTCAACCCCGGGCCATGACCATGCTCCGGCCAAAATCCGGCTTAACTTCTTTGACGAAACATGCTTGTATTGATCTTAAGATTAAGAATCAACGGTCGTCGACCCAACCTACTCTGGCCAAGATTCCGACAGCTCCGGCCAACTTCCGGCCACTTTCCAGCCATGCTCCGGCGAGCTTCCGGTGATGCTCCGATCAAGCCAAATCCAACCACCACCTTGCTCCGGTCATTCTAGCCCAACTCCGGTCAAAATCCGGCGAAGTCCAACCAAACTACTCAATTCCTGGTTAGGTTATACTATTCACATCGGTTGATCTTTTGGTTTGAAACCATACCTCAACCAAGCTCAACCAAGCTTGCCCAAGCCTCAACCAAGTTCATGTAGTTGCCCTTTGGCACATCCCAAGCTCAACCGCCCATGTGCAAGGCAAGTGCACCCTTTGGTGTCAAACAAGTCCAACCAAAGGCCAACTAAGCTCTAACCGGAGTTGAGGGAGAACCGAACGCTTTTGAGAGCAAATATCTCACTTTACTACCTCTCCTCCACCGCCACATTTGGCTATAAAAGGAGGGCTTCCCCTCCTTGAATCAATGTCCCTTGTTACTTAGATAGAGAAGTTCTCAAAAATCCATCCCACAAATCCTTGTAAACACTTACTTTGAATCAAAAGCTCTACCTTCTCTCTAGTTCTTGAGTGTGTTCTTGAGTGAAGTTTGAGTTTGTTCTTCATTTCCTTTGCCAAAAACCGTGAGCCTCTTTTACTTTCTTGTCTTTATTTTGATTTGATCTTGAGTACTCTTGTTGGTTCTTGAGTACTCTTGTTGTTCTTGAGTTTACTCTTGTTGGTTCTTGAGTATTCTTCTCTTAATTTCTTGTCAAAATCGAGAGCCCTCTTGTTCAAAACCGAGAGCCCTCTTTGCTTTTCTTGTTTTAGATTTCAAAACCATTTACTTTTCTAAGCACTTAGCTATAATATCCTCTTCCATGGATAATCGTAGCTAAACCCTTCATTCGGTTGAAGGGGTGTGCTTGTATCAAAACATGTTTTAGACCCTTTTCTTAGTGCTTCTATTGTGTTCAAATTTGTTCTATGTGCCATATACTAGGTTAGAACACGTGGAGGCTCAAAAGAGCAAAACTCTTCCATGGGGTTCGTGAACATACGTGGTTAAGTGGAGGCTCGAAAGAGCAAAGCTTTTCTGTGGAGTTCAGCCTCTTTTAAACACCATTTGGTTGATCGGAAATGATTGATCAAATGGATGCACATAAGCTAAGATACTTCGAAAGGAGGAATTAGCCTAGATAGAACAAGTGCTCTATGTCTTGAAAAGGACTAGACGGTGTTGCAAGTCGAGTGCTAGAAATGGCCTTGATACATCTTGAACACTTAGTATGATCATTAGAGGTCTATGATGAACAGATTTATGATACAAGGCCCCTAAAACCGAATACTTTCCTTTGACAACACAACCTGTCACTTTACTTTCAGTCCTATTATCAACTGCTTACTTTCAGTACCATTTACTTTTCAGTACCTTTACTTTCCGCACCTAACTTTACTTTCAGCACCTAACATTTACTTTTCCGCACATTTACTTTCAGTACTTTACTTTCCGCACATTTACTTTCAATACTTTACATTTTATTACGCTTACTATAGATGCTTTCAATAACAATCCAACATAACGTTGGCACGCATTGCGCTTGAAATATAGCGTGCGGCCAGTGCCAAAAGTATGTTGCTTGGTTGATATTGAATTTGACTGTTCAAGCAATTTACTTTCAGTATTTTACTTTCCGCACTTTACTTTTCAGTCATTTACTTTCCGCACATATACTTTCAGTCTTTACATTTCGCTTACTACAGACGCTTTCAACGTCAACCCAATATAACCATTAGTACGTATTGCGCTTATAGCGTGCGACAAACCAAAGGTGTGTTTGCGGTTGACATTGAACCCGACTGCTCCAGCAATTTATTTTCCGCACTTACTTTCAGTATTTACTTTACGCACTTTATTTTCAGTCATTTACTTTTTAGTAATTTACTTTCAGTACTAAAACCACAACCAACCCCAATCGCACTTACATTTCTGTACAAATCCCTTAAAGAACAACTATCCACTAATTCCCTTGGGTTCGACCCCTACTTACCGCTTGATAATCCAATAGTAAGTCACGAGTAGCGGACTTATAAATTTATCGTTTGCGTTGCACACGACGACTGTGCTCCGTCAATGCTCCCACTGATGATCACTACGAAAGTGACGAGGATGATAGGCCCCTTGTCACATGCAAGAGGAAGTTGCTGAGAACCTCATTGAGAAGCCCTAGCTCGGCCTCGGAAGAGGAGGTGGACACTCCTCCGGCTTCTCCCATACCTCCTCCCAAAAATAAAAGCCATCCTCCTAAGGGTACGCCCTCTCAGCCGAAGAAACCGAAGAAGAGAAGAGACCCCGTGCCTCCTATTCACAGAGTGCCCTCGCCCATAGCTGGAGCACCTCCCTCCAGTGCACTCGTCCCCGTAGTGCCAAATGAAGGACCATTGGAGGGCCTCTTGCCATTTCCGACCCATACCCCTTCTTCGAGCCTCTAGTGTTTAGGGGTGAGAAGCACCAAAAGCATCACGCCACTATAAAGAAGAAGGGGAAGACGGCCATTCCTACTCTCTACCCCGACATGGAGCTTCTTAGAGGCCTAGACCTTGAAGTCGCCGATGAGGTACATTCTTGGCTTAGTGATAGTTGACTTAATTTCTTATTTATGGATGATCGGGTTCCTACCAAAGGGTAGTGGAGGAGTTTATTTGCTCTTTCGAGTGGTTTAAGGATGAAGAGGAAGAAGGGGAATTCTTTAAGAAATTCGTTTTGGGAGGAAGGGACTTTAAGATAAAAGAGAGTGTGATCTGAGAATGGCTAGATTTCCCTCTTCATGATGCTGAAGCACGGAAATTCAATGAGCACGAGCAGTGTAGGTTTTGGAAGATGATTTTGGGGCGGCAAGAGTGGTTTATCTCATCCTACAACTCTTCTGCAATCACCGACCCGGTTTGGAAGGTTATCCACCACCTTATAGACATAAGGATAAACACTCGAACGGCGAGGGCTAGGTCGTTTACCCTTCCCGATATGGAGCTCATGCTGGCCATTGATTACGGGGAGGTCACTGATTGGCTTGTTATCCTTGCCTCCCGATTTAAGACCATTGTTAAGGAGACCACGAAGAATCTTGCTTTGGGAGGAGGCTCATTGATCACATTGATAGCCATAAGGGATGCCCCAAGCCATCCAAAAGCGTACTTGATGTGCCTACCATGAAACATATGCACCTCCTCAAGAAGGACGGTAAGACTTGGGAGGACGATAAGAAGCCTCAAAAGAAGGAACTTCGAGATGATGCAAGGCATATGAGGCAATATTCAAGCAAAATAATCACCTCTATTGCATAGCCAACCTCACCCCATCCCTTCCTTCCTCTCCTATTCGTTCTCCCTCGACGGCCACCGAGAATGAGGCTCCCATTGCTGAGGAGCCACTAGGGGTCGGCAATGGGCCGGGTCGGGTAGACCAAACCCTGATAAGGGCTGGGCAGGGTAGGGCTTTAGTAAAGTTTTGACGCCCAGTAAGATTGAACGGGTCGGGTCGGGCAGGGCATTCAAGTATTTTGCAGCCCAACGGGCGACTTAGGGCAGGGTAAAAATAGGGTCGGTCGGGTATGGGTCGGGCCTACCCAAATTTTAAGGGTCGGGTCGGGTAAGATATCAATTTCATCCTGTCTCCTGCCATATGTTTTTTTGTTGAATAAAGTGACATTTCATCAATAATACAAAAACTCAAAACAGGCCCTGTATAACAGAAAAATAGCCAGGCTGAGTTACTCAGCATTAGCAACACACAAAAATATGCTGAGTTACTCCGGCATTAGCAAGTAGCAACACCAAAACATTACATCAAAACAGCTTGAGTTACTCAGCATTAGCAACACCAAAAACTAGCCATAAGGCATCAGCAATTAAGGATGCTGTAACACTAAAGTGTTTTAAGTTTCATTCAGCAACTCAGCACCGGGAACATAAGGCGTCAGGAACTTAGCACTACAGCAACTCAGCACCAGGAACATAAGGCATCAGCAACTCTTTGTGCATCAATTGAGCACAACTCAGCATCAGCAACAGCAACACTAAACATCACAGCAACTCAGCAGTTTAATATGTACATAAACAACATAAGAGAATAAGAGTTGGCATGTTTTTAATCTGTACATAATCTGTACACTAAACATCACAGCAACTGCAATTTTTATGTCAAGACAGTTGGCTTGTTTTCAGCAGTTTAATATGTACATAATATGTACACTAAACATCACAACAACTCAGCAACTGCAATTTTTATGTCAAGACAATTGGCTAATGCTGTCTCTAACACCCTACTTTTCAATATAATGCCAAAATGTAATGTTATCAATATAATGATGTAATGCCAAGATGAACAATAGATTTCATACAACACTTTAATAGATACATCACCAATGAAGTCAACTCAGCAACTGATTATAAAAATGGCAGTTGCTAATGCTCATCTAATAGATACAACACTACTATTATCTGTTCATGCTAAATAATTGACAATCAAAAGAGAAAATGTTACATACCTGCCAAATTAGTGGGATCTTCAAATCCATCACCAATGAAGTCAACAGCTTGTGGTTCGCTTCCGTTTTCATGAGCAGCCATCCAGTCAGGTCTAGCCGTCTTTATGTTCATCAATTCTTCAGGAACAACAGTTATAGACTCTGGAACAGGAGTTTCAATGACATTTTGAAAAGACATGTTACTTTCAGAACTCTGACATTATATTCAGACTCCATCAACGAATGACAAAACAATCCAGCCACATGCAATCAATAAACAAAACAACAATATAAAATCACAAAACAAGAATAGAGTAAGAGATGATATGTCCCTTTGAAGTCAAATCTTCACTATCATTATTTTGTTATCCTTTTGTTTTTTAAACGTGTAACATCCAAATTATCAACGCACCAATGAACAAACATCTGAGATAGGCATGTTATGAGAAAAACTTCAAATCTGAAAATGACCAAAACTTCAAATCTGAATATTGATTTCAAAATCTGAAGATGCCCAAAACTGAATGTTGATTTTACCTGACGGCTATATGACATACAGGTTATACACTTCAGTTTTACCAAAACTGAAAATGTGACATACAGTTATTTTAACTGAAGTGTAAAATATGCTCGACTTTTACATCAGACATACATTCAAATTTGAATGTTGATTTTACCTGTAAACGAATGAAACGAATGGACCAAAACTTCAATTCTGATTTCCAAAACTTCAAATCTGAAACTTCAATTCTGAGTGACCAAAACTTCAAATTTGAATACTGATTTCCAAATGAACAAGCATTTACAAATGAACTTTGATTTCAGAGTATTGCAAATTAGGGTTAGACTAAAATTTCAAATCTGAATGGAACTTTATAAACGAATGAACGGAGAAGAAGATCGACCAACCTCACTCTTTGATGAACTGTAACGGACAAATGCATATGCGAGTCTCGATTTTGATGAATGATGATGCTGGAATGCGGGCGACATCCAATGACGACACAGTCTTCACTCTTCAAGAGCGGCATCGGAATTTGGAAGTCGGGATTCGGGTGGAGATTGAAGCGGGAATGTCGATTGATGCTACGAACGTCGATTGAGTTCTTGAGGCGTGACTCACGCGTGAAAGAGAAAGAGACGGGGCAGCTAAGGCTAAGAAAGAGAAACAAATTACTCAAATTAGGGTTTAGGTTTTTGTTTCAGGGTCTCTGGGTCGGGTACGAGTTTGGGTCGGGTAGGGTACTAACGGGCTGGGTAGAAGGGTCGGGTCGAGTCGAGTTTGATTTTAAGAGACCCATACCCTGCCCAAGGGTAAATGGGTAAGGGCATGTCGGGTAGCTTTTCGGGCCGGTCAAATTTTGGGCAGGGTTAAAAACGGGTCGGGCCGGGTCAGATTTTAGGGTCGGGTCAAATGGTGACTTCTAGGAGCCACCCATCGAGGAGCCTGTCATAGAGAGTGCTCCCCGAGCTAGTGGGGATTGGGTAGAGTGGGGAGAGCGAGTCTCCACCAATATTACTGACTTGAGGAGTAGCTTAGCTTGGCTTGAGGATTTTGCTAGAGAGAAAGACATGAGAGCCTGCCAGGAGTCAGAGTGGCTCCGTGCTACACTACCATCCATGATCAGAGGTTCTAGTGCTCCAGTTGATGCTCCTCTGGTTGATCCAGGGTTTTCTGTCCCTCATGCTGCCTCCCCCTTGCCTACCACGCCAGCTTCTAGACCCGGGGAGGTGGGCACACCACTCACTGGTGCCACGGTGGAGTGGAATTGTTCCACTAGAGAGGCGAGCACACCACCTTCTGGAGCCACGGTGGAGTGGATTGAAGATTCTACTAGAGAGGCCACTCCGGGAGCGGACGAGGCTACATCTTGAACTTGTATTGCTTCTTGATCATAACTGTCTCGATGTTTTGATGCCTTCTTGTTTAGACCATGTTTTTGGATGTTAAGTCGCCTTTTGGCACAATTTTGGATGATGTATGCCATTTTTGGTGATAAACTCTTTACTTGTCTTTGGTTGTATTCTACATTCCTATAATATTGAAGGTGTTCACCATTTATGATCGTGAACATTACAGGATACATACACTCATATTCTTCTCATGCCCAAAATCACCTTCTTTATCTACATATGCAACCAAAAGGCTATTTCTCACTCTCAAGAGTTATGTCACCGGTTCTACAAATGAGGGGAGTTCTTATGCGCCCTTTGCCTTTATTTTATCATTCTTTGCGCTTAGGGACTAAGCTTGAATTAAGTGTGGAGTGGTTTAATGCGCATAGTTCACATGCTTTCATGCCATACATATCATTTTTAGATGGACACTTGCATCTTTTGCACCTTATCCGTAACATAAGAGTGTTTTTAACCACATAGGCTTGTGACTATCGATTCTAAATCCCTATAAATCACATCTAGCCTATTTGTCACATCTATTGGATCTTGAACTTAGAACCGACCTAGTTCATTGAATGTGTATTCTTGAGAACCAATGTCATTGCTATCTCTCGTCTATCTAATTTCTAAGTATTTTCGTCGAAATACCTTGGATCAAGTTTTAGCAAGCACTTTTAAAATTCCCGTGAAAAACTTAGACCCTTTGAATGTTCCTTGGTGACTTGAGTTCCTCTAACACGGTGCCTTGTTCATGATTGTTCCCGCACATTCCATACACTTTTTGAACATATTGTCAAGTATTAAGAGTGGAGTCAAAAGAGGGCGAAAAATAGGCCCCAAAAAAATGTTTGTGGTCAAAGAGGGCAAAGCCCCGACTAAAAACTTTCTCAAAGCTAGAGAAGTTTTGCTTCAAAAATGATACAAATGTCGGGGATTAGGAAGAAAAGTTTCCCCTCGAAAGCATTTGTAAGCCAAAGGCCATTTCAAAAAGAAAATAAGAAACACTTAATACTTGACTCTATGTTTTTCTCCATTCTTCATTTGTGCGGGATTCATCATTTGCATTGTGTGCTAGTTGGAATAACTCTTGGACGATCCTTGTGCTTGCACGGGAGCTATCATTTGGTCTTTGCTTGTTCTATAAGAACTCAAGTGTCAAGCTCCTCTTCCCTTATGGATTATGGCTTAAGCGCCTTGAACTTGGGAATGAGTTTCGTGTCGCAAGCCCATGGACTAGCCCTAGCTAGCATAGGTGAGCGATTGACACTTCTTTCGTGCAAACTAAACTATCACTCTATTGTATTGCCTTGAAAATGAGTAGATCTTTTGGATGAGACGACTGATAGCTCTAGTATTGATGATATTGAATGCACAACCTCATGGGTACTCAAATGGTTCAAAAGTTCTTTTGATGATAATGTGATGGTAGTCCTAGTTTGGGGTGAGGGATTTGTTTTGAGAAATCTTCACCTTGGGTGAGCACTCTTGAATTCATTCTCATGGGGTATGTGCATATGGGATTTGTGAGTATTCCCTTTTCTGAAAACTCTCACGAGACTATAACACGTCCACTAGGGTAGCCTGGGGGTTTACAGGCATAATGCATACGCTAAATGCATTTGTGACGCCTATAAAAAGGAGCTAGTTAGATTGTACATACTTGTCATTTACCTTTCAATAACATGTTTAGGAATAATGATCGAGACCTTGTGAAATCTAGTGAGGCAAATAGACGAAAAACATATCACCACTAGCATTTCGACATTTGCATGACCTTGATATATTTTCATACTTTGTTCGGGACGAACAAAGCTTAAGTGTGGAGTGTTGCTCAGTCGAGTTTTCGACTGATTAATGGCCACATTTCACTATAGCTTTGGTTCGTTTCCGACATTATTGTGATGTCATTTGACCTCTTCCCCTACATTTCATGTAGAAAACAAGATCGTCTCAGTGTCAAAGCCTAAATATGAAAACTCGAGGAAAAGTAGAAGATTTGAGCAAAGTATGGGCAAAAAGGGCCCCAGTCGACCGACTGGATATCTCCCCTGCACCAATCGGTCGACTTGATGATTAAACAGGATAAGAGTTAAGCATGCCCATCGAGTCGACCGACTTGAACCGCCAGTCGATCGACTGAAAAGAAGCTTCAGCACCCATCAATTCTCCGCCCATCGAGTCGGTCGACTGGAACCGCCAGTTGACCAACTGAAAAGAAGCTTAGAGTGCTCAAAACTTGTCAACCTCGAGTCGGTCGACTGATACATCCAACCGATTGACTGGATAAACAACTCAAGAGGCTCCCAAGCTAGTCCATCGATTCGGTTGATTGGCTTGACCAATCGGTCGACTGGCTGATCACCACAGAAGAGAGTGGATTTTAGCCTCCATTCGACCGACTGGAATGCAACCCGACAACAGTCGACCAACTGGGACTGCTATAGTAGAATTCTACCCGAGGCTATACATAGAAAGTGGCATGTATGACCTAGGGAGCTGGCATCTTGGGGGAAAATTTCCAGAAGAAGAGATCAAATCAAGGTCATCAATCATCATCCAACCAAGGAGAAGTGAAGATCAAAGGGAGACATTAGGATTAACCATTCTACTTCTATCCTTCTTCTATTCTCTTTGTTGTTGCCACAAACCCTACTCACATCATATTGTCTTACATGATGTGTGACTAGTCCCCTTGTGTTTTGAGGGTTTTACACCCCTCCTTGGTACTCTATGATCATGTGTACACATTGAATATACAATCTATGGTGTTGATTTCATTTTCACTAAATGCTTATTCTATGACATGTTACCAAGTGTTTGATAAAATGCCTAAGTGACATGTTGGTCTTAGAATTTGATCTAAGTATTGAAAATGTATAGTGACGATTTGGATATGGTGGAAATGATCTCATCTAGTGTTTATGAGAGTAAATGCATGGATGTGAGGTTAACCAAAGCTTAATGCCTATAACATTTATTACCTTGAGAGATATTCCAAGGATAATAGTGCTATAGAGTGAATCAATATCTTGATTAAGTGAGGTTCTAATTAGGATGGCTTGACTAGGATTAGATTCACGTGATAATTGGTCTATCTTAGTCTAAGCTATGTTCTAAACCAATTAACACCTATGAATGACTTAACTCTTGTGTACATGATTGTTGGGAAACGCCAAGGAGGGGAGTAACCCCTCGAAACTCTCTTTGAATTGAACAAAACCCCCTTGAAACCATTTCATTGTTAGTTTTAAATTTGAAATCATCTCATAATCGATTTTGAAGGAATAGCTAAGTTGAAAACTTGATTCTCCTAGCGCATAATCGAATTGCTCCCTTGGGTTCGACACCGATCTTACCAGTCAAATATAAATTTCTTTTGACTATACGAAAATTACAGTAGTCAACTGTCGTTCAGGAAACGATGGAAAGCTTCATAGGGGGGACAGATAGGAAAGGGACGAAAATAGTAAGCGGTTGTGCCAGGGGGAGCCTGAAGGGTTCTGGGAGGGTACAAAGAATGTGGGGTAGCAGTGGGTCAGGCGAAAGCGCTCAAGATGGTAGGGTAGCAGTGGGTCAGGCGAAAGCGCTCAAGAAGATGGGTCTTCAGATGATTTCAAAAAAACCCTAAAAGCCTTTAAAATGATGAAAAGAAGAGCTTCAAAAGAGAAGGAAGCAGTCAAATATCAAAGGAGAATGAGAAAGGGAAGGTTGGAGGGTCTAAAAAAATCTTTTGTTGAAGATTTGGAAAATACAAAAGAGAGAAGCAATCCAGAAGAAGAAAGATAAGATGTCAGATGAAGAAGTCAAGAAATTAAAACAGAGGAAGGAAGCAGAGGATACCTTTGAGTTTGCCAGGTCGTTAGGAATAAAAGCTAGTGTACTGGATGAGGAAGCTATCTAGATTTTCATTAACCTTGACGAGGAAAGGAGAAAATGGACGCTCTAATTGTCTGAGGAACGCAGGAAACATCTAAAAGGAAGGTGTTGTTTCTCAGCTGTCAATACTGTCTAGTAGTGAAAATTAGCTGTCAGGGAGTGTACTTTTGCTGAAGGAGTAGAGAGTTCCTGGAAGGGTGAGAGAGGGGAGATATAGCAGATCTTGAGGTTGCAGGCCAAAGGATTATAGGGTCGTCGCAGGGAGCTATTCGGCTCTTCTAGTAGAGCCTAGTCGGTAGCGTTGTCCGGTCTATAGAGATAGCTTTGTTTCCTCTTCAGGTTCTTGGGTAGCGACCAGAGTAAAGGCAGCGTCGTTTGTTGCCAGCAGGTTATCGTGAGAGATGTTTAGGGAAAACCCTAGTTTCTCAGTGCCTCAAGAGTGTTAGCGAGAGAGCTCAATTTGGAATATAGAGACTGTATGTTGTTCTGGGCCTTTGGGCCTCAATGTTTCTTTTTGAAGCCATTATGGGCTTAAAGCTTAATGAATCAAAAAAAATTAGTGAGTTTTTGTAACTGTTACAGCAATGAACATTTGTCGCGTCAGTCATGTGCTAGTTAGAAGTCACATATTCATTAATTTGATATCATTTGTAATTTGTAGCCTAAAACAGATTTGTACATGATGCTACTTCGTATAATAATTCAACCTGTCACTTAGCGCAAAAGACGAGCTAGCTGGGGAGATACCAGTGGCATTTGTCGTCTGGACCAAAGGAAGCTCGCTTTCTCAGAAAGCAGTGATGGATTATGTTGCACAGAAGGTTTTTCCCAAACTCCCCATTTTCATTCCAGAAACTAAGATATTATACTTATACCTGTCAATCCAACACATTGTTGTTCCATTTCCATCATTCTTTGACAAATACCATATTGGCTCTCAGGTGGCACCTCACAAGAAAGTACCGCGGGTCATATTCGTGGATTCAATACAAGGTCTCCAGCCGGAAAGATCCTCCGCAAAACCCTCCGGAGTGCTTTGAGTTCCGAAATTTGAGAACCATTATAAAGAAACCATTTGAAGTTGCCCCTATGCAGATTGCTGCCAGAGTGTCTTTTGACATTTCTATTTTGTCCTGTTTTTAATAAAATCGAAAGGTGAGATACTGATGATATTCGTCATTTTTCCAAATTATTGATATCCCTTTTACCTGTATTTTGCTAAATTTAGTAGGTGGCACATTTGGTTGGTACGAGGATACTTGTACTCAGTGGAAATGAGGAATACTGATACCGTACCTTAACAAAATATGTCAAACTCGTTTGCCCTTTTGAGAAATCTAAAAATAGGGCAAACGAGATAACAACACAAAATTATTCGCCTAAAATGTTGACACATTGAAATTGTATTGTAATTTGTTCAGTACATGTAATGTATGTAATCTTTATAAGTTGTACTTAGTAAGTTAGTTTGTAAGTTATGCGATAGGCTAGGCAATGGGACACTGTGAGTCAAAATGAGGTTAGATGGTTCGTCTAAATGACATAAGGTCCCAAAAAAATAGTACTCTTATCTGAAACAATATTAGTCAATAATTGGCTTTGGTTTGAATTTCTTGCTAAATACATAAAAGAGGAATTTATTTCTATTTTAAGCACTTTATCGAGTCTATCACACTGTAGTGGTGTGGCCACATTAAGCTCAAGTAAGGAGTTATACAATGTGCATTCAAAGAATAACGACTGAAAATTTACCCTTTGAAAGAAAACATTAGACGACATTTCTTTAGATTTTCATTTAGCCCGATAGATTTCGGATGTGCCTACCAACTACCAAGTCCGGCCTTAAGAAAAGTCGACCCCCACGGGCATCGGTAAACTGATTAAATCTTATTAGCCCTAGTCATGTGGAAAAATATCATATGAGAAGTAATAAATTTGGTGAGAAATGAGAAGTAATCAAAATTCGTAGTTTAAAGAACAAAATTCGTAATGTAAATAAAACTTAAATAAATAAAATTCGTAGACTTAAAGAATAAAATTCGTAGTGTAAAAATAGTAAAACTTAAATATCAAAATTCGTAGACTTAAAGAACAAAATTCGTAATATCGCTAATTACATGGATACAAATTGACAATGATGCCTTTACGAACATATAATAGTAGATATTAAGATTCAAAAAATCCAAAAAAATAAGGGTCGGCCCTGCCCTTACTGAAAGGCTTAGGGCCGAACAAATGACATTTTCGGAGGGCTTTTCAAAAAGTTAAGGCCGAGTTTGGCTCAAAATTTTGACCCTAAGGTCGGCCTTAGGGCCGAACACTGAAAGGGCTTTTATGGCCGAATCGGACCTTAATTTTAGGGCCGGGCTTAAAATACTTATTTATCAAGTATATCAATAAAAATCACAATTTTTTTATTTAAGCACATCAATAAAAAAAAGTACAAAGTCACAAAATATCTGTAGCAACAACTTCATCTTATTCTTTTTTTGGCTGAAGTCTTCTTTACATTATGTACTTGTTATGGACGCTTAAGCGATAGATATTAGATAGTATACTTATATACAAATTTAAATTTCCGTAGGTACTTCGTGTTATGTACACGTGTTATAGAAACTACTGTCATAGCCAATAAGTATAAACGATATCATAAACAAGCCGTATAAACATACATGACTTCAAGCATATTATCAATCCACTTGTTTGCTAGTAATTAGACTTTGGAGAATGTCTCCTAGACTCTGAATGATTAAGCTTACAGTATGAACAGTTTGTCATTTGTTAATCCTTAAATTCAAGACTAAGTGTATATTTCAAAAAAAAAATTGACTAAATATATATTTCAAACAAAAATTGACTAAATATATATTTCAAAAAATATATAAACATTAATCTAATCGACTAAGTGTATATTTCAACAACAAAAATTGACTTAAGTGTATTATAAATTGATTTATAGAATATAAAATATGGAAAGGCTTAACGGTCGTGCTTTTTTAGGTCGAACCAAGTAAAACATTATTAGGTCATAATTAGATCGAGATTGTTTAGGGCGGACAAGGCCTGACTTAATTAGGTCATAGTTAGCTCGGGCTCGAGGGCCAAACAGGACTTTGAAATCATGGCGTTTGTTCGACATTGAGCCTTTAAGGCTTAGGGCTCAAGGACTTCAACTTAGGATCGGACCGGCCTTAAGGCTCGTAGGTCATAGAATTTTGTGCAGAACTTTCGAGCCCTAGGACTGAATGTTGACCCCTAGACTGATTCATACTGTTCAATACAATTCAGAGGAGGGACGGCACCATGGAGTTGGAGGCTACCTGATTTGGGATTAGGATACAAATCAAGTCTGCCAAACCAGATATGTTCAAAAACTGAGTCTAATCAAGCATGTGATCAACCCAGTTTACCATTATTCAGCAAGAGATATAAGGCATCATATGAACTGATACAAATACATTTGGCATTTCCAAGAATGGTTCAATGGATAGACGGCCAGCCGAGGAGTAGGCTGTAAGAGTTGATAAATTGCACGAATTCACATGGATGAGATTGATTTTTTTTATCTGGTTGCTGCTGGTAGTTGCCCAGCCTTTTTATGCCAGCTCAGGCTCATCCCCTCTTGGGCAATGAAATGAATTTACTATCATCTATCTAAACTCTAAATTTTGACACTGGCCCAACATTTGTATGGATAAAATAAAAGATTAGGTCACCTGAACATGAACATGCTCTGATCAGTAACCTTATAACCCTTCTAATTCATTCACTTGACGGCCCTGACGCCGTAGAATCTTCACACTAGGGAAATCCATGGTGATTTTCATGAGTCACACTTCTGCGCACACATGACTGCAAAAAGAAGAGGTCAATGTCTTGTCTTGTACACACAACTAATTTTCATATGCGTGATTTACAGTTTACGACTGAAAAAACAAGTATCCCATACCTACCTTACAAGGGTACTGCAATTTCTTCATCAAATTCTCCGAATATATCTGGACAACCATCCCATCTTCTCTCCTTTCGAGACTCCCAGTAGCCACCCACGTATTTATATGGACCATTTTCTTTTTCTTGATGGAACCACCTGGGTTTCCACCCGCATTCTTGTAATTTCCTAGACTGCAGAAAAGATTAAGAAAAAGATTAGTCACATTTATACATCAAATGATATGTTCAATACAGCATAGCTTAGAGGAGCGCTCAAGTGAAGACCCCTTTAAATTTCGAGAACTTGAAAATTATAAGAGAACATAATTGAAAATCATGGATGCATTGCAGATGTAACTTAAACCTTGATTAAATTGCTTAGTTTTATAAAAAGATCATAATAAGACAGTAGCGTGTCTATCATTAATATTGTCAGCAAGCGGTGCGCTAAAAGTAGGCCTTCCAACATTTTGTACCACTCCGTTGACATCTGTATAGATGTGGTATTATAGCAGAGCGGTGACAGTGGGAGGTGAACGTGTAGCGCCAATGATGAGCCAAGTTGATTCAAAAAATTGGTACTCAAACCCAACATCCCTCGGTGAATAAGATTGACTATTGAATCCCACCCCAAAAGCACCTAATGTTGTAAAAAATACTATGGGCAAAGCATATCTCTTGTGGTGGGAATCTAAGAGTAATGTGCTTCACATACCATCCTCTGTCTCTTCTCCAACCTTTGTTTTTCTGAATCAGCCTTCTCGTACTCACCATTTTCTAGATGCCGCTGGTCAGGTCTGAATCTGGAATCAGTAGGTGGAAGCTCCTCCTTAATTCAACATCAAAGAACCAGGATCAGTATTAAAAACATGAGACTTGGTACAGTGGCAAAAAAAGATTAGGATCATCAATTCATAATTGTCAGACTAGTTACCTGAAGGCCAGGTGTGATCTCATTAAGTGTAATGGCAAATGATGTCAGGTTGTATCGAGTGACATTCAATGGCGGTGGGTTCTTCCTCCACAACAAGGATGCATCATCGGACATACTACACTCCTTAGGCCTGCCAATTCCGTCAACATTAACATAGTGGAGGCTGTCATCCCATTTCCCGTAAATCAAGGCAACTTTCTTCCCGCTTGAATCTTCCACAAATCCATCAACCTGAGTTGTGCAGCTTTAATGAAATAAGTAGTGCAATGCAAAGTGCCGAATTGTTTCTACGAGAGACATTTGCATGCTTTTTGCTCTCGGTAACCAAGTGCTGGGTGCAAGAGTAAGAATGCAAAACTACCTGGTGAGGGTTTCGGTCCAGAATAGACTGCTCTTTAAATCGGAGTTTGGATGAGAACTCTCTATTTCCACAAATATGCATTGTGCCATGATGGTCGCAATATAGTTTACCAAGTATGAGGTTATATATAGATGTAGTTACCTGCAAGGGATAAAAACAGCATTGAAACTCTAAAACGATATTATGTTTCAGCTGAAGCACATGGACATTCACACACCTTACTCCACTGAAAAATCTCTCCATCATCGAACTCTAAAGTCAACACCCCAACAGGATCGAGCTGAATTGACCGCCCCCAAAATTTTGTTCTGAGGTTGCTGTCACCCCAGAATTTCCATCCTCTACCTTCACAGTGGCACGCTATAAGTGTCGGGTGGTGGCTGACCTGTTTCAAGACACCATTTAATGATCACAAGGAAACAAGACATCCATATTGAAGCCTACAAATATTTATGACATGGCATCCAATCCAAGTAATCAGTAATCACAACACAGAGACAAGGTGGAACAAGTAGCATCTTGTTCTTTATACCCGGAACAATTATTATGTTCTTTAACTGACCTTCTCCGAAACAAAGCGAATTCCTTTATCAGGGAAATCAGCTTCATATGTTTCTCCTAATAACGGATTGAATGGTTTGCAGTGTCGGCCTTCAGATGAAGCATACCCAGAAACTGCAAAAGCAGCCACATTCAATATTCTTTGCAGACTGTCACCCTACAAAACAATCACAGTTTAATACCAAAATGTTAGTACAATATAGTAGATAGTACTTCAGTGAGCCAGCTAGACCAGTGACCAATAGTTAATTTACTGAGGTACATGGCCTTAGGTTGTTTTTATATAAAAGCAAATCCCAAGTCTCTCTGAACTGAAGAAGAGTAATACCTGGCAAATTTTACTGGTCTATAAAGATTCCAACAACTATCGGCTAAAGTTGACCATCCAAATATTCTGGGACTTAAAATTAGGATTCATAGTGCAAAAAAGAAAAATGAAGCTGAAAAGTACTTATGGTGCGCGAAATCGATCGACAAAATAAGTACACCCTCACCGCTTTTCCATATTCATATGCCTTGTCTAGAAGATATGAATACTCCATGTCCTCACAACACTTCTGGAGAGATGAAATTGGTTCGTTAAAATATACGGGTAGGCATACACGTGTGAGATCTTTCCCCACATTGTCTTTGATCATTGACCAAAGACTGACACTTTTTTCTTTCTCAAAAGGGTCAGGAAGCTTTGTCCGTCGTTCAAAGTCCAAAGGAGGAGGTTCGTGGAGAGTAGTATCCTCTGTAAAGTTAAGCACTTCTGCAGATTCTGCAGACACGTTCTTGTGACTTCTAGCAGTCATTGGGCAATGCGGGCTCGTGGGTTCATGAAAAGACTCATGTGTGTCAAAATATGAGATCTCTTCATCTGAAACGACCTCGACTTCGTGTTTCTCTATTTCATCAGAAGACTCAGTTGTGCTGAACACTGGACACAGGAGTAACATGTTCATTCAGCCCCAAGAGCATGAAAATTTCATTGTATAAAATTCAATTAGACAGTCTAAAGGCAGTGCTGTATATGAAATAAAAATGACATAAGGCATAGATATAAGTACCCTTTTCAAGTGAAAAATTAAAATGAATGGAGTTCATTTGTACTAACCGGTGTAATTTTCACGCCCTGAGCTCGAAAATGGATACCTCACTAACTGATAGTCATTGTCTTGAGTTACTGATGGTTCAGTTTCAATATTAGCCGCCTGCACATAAAATAGAACTATAGAAGAATTGACTTCTCAAAAGGACAGATAAGAAAATAATGATTAACCCATTATACATCTGGCATGATTGAAATTAACTTCATGTGATTTCTTCTGTCCAATTTCTACAAAAACAGCACAAAGAAAAATGAAAGAACATGGCAACTTAAAAATGGACAGCGAATGATTCAGTTTTGATTGTTCCGTGTCACTCGAAAAGTAAGGAACGTGGAACCACAATGTGTCGATATCAGATAGTCATTAAAAATTATCACACTAATGAGCTCAATTATTATCCTAGATATTAAGGTGTTAAGCAAATCAAGATCATATACCCATGTCAGAGACTCAGAATGCCCATTACATAAGAGCAGCAAACAAAGGTGGACAGTATCATTATATGAGTTAACAGCCATGCTGACATATTGATTGCTCCAGAAACACACAAAACTAGGACTCAATAACAAGTTGATGACACAAATATGTGAAACAGTGTAAGTCGCAGCGAGTGACACATACGTAGCATAAGTAGGCATGCTACCTGGATACCTTGAAGTGAAATGGCTATTAGAGAGTTTTCCCAAGAAATTACCTCTAGTTGCCTTAATGTATCTAGTAAAGTAGATCGCTCTTCACATAGATCTCTAAGTTGTCCTTGGATCTCCAAAAATTCCGTGCGCATAATCTGCTCACACTCGTTGACAAGAGATTTGCTGACACCTTCTTCAAGCAGTTTATTTTTTAGCCTTTCAGTCGACAGAGACAAATCACGCAGGACAACCGAGAAATTCTCATTCAGTGGTCTTTGTGAAAAAAGATTGCAAGTAGATGCCAAAGCTTCAATCCACGCATTACGATCCTTGTTTGAGTTTGTCCTCAAATGCAGGGTCTTTGTAGCTGTAAATATGTAGAATCTTTTATCATCTGATCTGCTCTCCCGAAAAGACAAGATCTGGAGTACATTACACAATCAAGGTTCAAACAGAGAATTTCCCGAAGTGAAAAAGGAAAAAAAAAACATAAAGAAGGTCTAAACATGTATAACAGATCAAATGCAAGAGAACGAAGCAACAGTCCAAAGGATATATGATATCCATTGAAAGTTAACTGAAACTCTCTTCTCAACTAATGAAAACCGATCTGAACCTTTATCCCTTGGACAATCTCTGCTACTCAGATCCAAGGGAAACTCCAAATGCTGTAGTCAAACAACTCAATTTGCATTCACAACAAACAAGAAAACCAGCCCATGATGCCACCACCTAACAGTCAAGTGTCAACTGTCTATCTAAAACATTATGTATTCAGCCACTTAAAATAAAAAAAATATAGCAACAAGGATTCATAGCAACTGAACATAGTCTGTAATCTAACGGAAACCCAAATCTCAAAGAAACAAATACATATACTCTTCTGCCCCTTCACTCAGCTCACCTACCTAAATCCAGCATACATACAAACAAAACTTTCCAGTAAGAAAGAAGACATCAAGAACCTAACCAATCAAATTGAGTAACCCCAGACTTATATCGTAAATATGTAACGGTGGGGGCTTGAACCGTTAACTTTATAATAACAGTTAGGTGTTCACAACACAACCACTCTGTTGACCTGACTCACTCCAGTCAAGTGTCAATCTATCCAAAATCTCAATTATTCAAATAATTGCAAGAAGAAAAAAAGGTTACACAGTCATGCTAGTAGTGACTAGTGAGATATGAACAAGAGCCCATTCAGTTTGAATCAAATTAACCCTTGGGTACAAAGCTGGGATACGGATATCTGAGCTGGTGATAGCAAATCAGGTTTGTGTGGTTGTGGATATCATCAGTTTCAGTTTGTTTCCATTATTAGAAATAGCAATTGTTTTGTTTGTTTAAAATGTCATTTGCCGACGGATTTAGCCAAATTGGAGTACACGTGTTCGTCTCTACCGTAAGTTCCTGAGTTGCCATCGTAAACGATAAAATCTCCTAAGTTCCGAAGGAGAAAGCAAGGCTGAGCGAGCTTACCTTGAGATGAACGATGCCGGCAGAATGACGTGTTTTCGAACGATCGTTGACAGAGTTGTTCCGAGCGAGTGAGGCGTCGCCGATGGTTCTGACTTGGGCGGCGATGTGTGTGTCGGAGCGTCGGGATTTGGAGTAGGAGAGGACACCGTTGCGGAGGAGGAACCATCTGGATCTCCATCCCTTGCTGTAATTCGTCCACTTGTACAGCACTCCAGCGACTCCACCGGCTTTGTCGATCGGCGGCTCGGTTTGTATATCTGCCGGCGAGGATCGATTTGCGTTTCCGGTTAGGAGCTCGATCGGGATACAGCAAAGCGGATGCATCTCCTTCATTCTCATCCTCACCATCAGGTCAACCTTCTCTAAACCTACATAAACCAACATTAATCAGAAGAGGAAATCGGGCACCTGGCCGGAAATAATCAAAAGATGAAAAATACAAACGCAAGAGCAATCAATGCTTTGGATCTAGAGCATTGTGAAATGTGATACGGAAAAGACAATCAACAAAAACAAATGGATGAGAGAGAGAGAGAAGCGGAAAGCTCTGAAAGGGAGATGAAAATGGGAAGAGAGAAGAGGAAACGGCAGATTTGGAAGTAAAGATTACTAAAATTATAAGGAATAAAGTAATACTTAGTATTCAGGCAACCAGCAACAGCAGCAGCAGAAGATTCAACACTGCATTTATGATTTAATAAAAATCCTCAACAACAACAACAAGAATAATGATGGAAAGAGAATTGAAAAAAAATGATGTAAAAATGGAAGCACAGCACAGCAGGTATAATAATATTAATGGCGTAGCAGAAGGCTGTAGCTGATGGAGGAGTGTGTATTGGTATTTGGGTGCTTCAGTGAAGAAATTCAATTAGAGTTGCAGACTCCAGCAACAAAAGAAAAAGGTTAGTGAACAAGATAGAGAATATGAGTTGGGCACATTTATAATTCGTCATTCGTTCTTTTCAGGGTGAATGTGCGAAGGGAAAAAAAAACTTCATGACGTCACAAAAGACAACAGAGGATTATTTTTTAAGTCATCAATCATTCCTTTTGGAGCTGATGTGGAGAAGAAAAAAAAAGCCTCATGACCTCATGAAAAACACTAGGATCTTTCATTTTGAAAGCTCATCTTGGATCACATTGATAAATAATTTGGAATGTGTAATCTATTAACATTTACTAAATAGTATAATTATAAACAATAATTGTGAGAGAACAATGTTTAGATACGTCATAGTTGAGTGGGTGGGCCGTGGGCATACAACTGAAACGAACAAAGTTCTGGTTTGATTCCTGTTAAACACTTTCAAGAGAATAAATCATTGGTATAATTTAGTTGAGCCTGACACCTTATAATGTGGTGGTCGCACTGGTTGTTCTGGTTTGTAGGCTATCAGATCAACCCTTAGTGGTTTAAAAAATGTTTAGATACTAGTAGATATTGTAATTATAACAAAATTTGCATCTTCCCTAACAAGTATAGAGTTGGGATCCCATGAGAATGTCTGTTTAGGTGAGAAATGAGAAATTATCTCATTACTCCATCTTTTTACATCAAGGACCAAGATTAAAGCAGATTTTGTTTTAAATTCGTAATTATCTCTATATTAAGTAATCATAAGGGTAAATTAGACTAAAATGATATTTTCCCTGCTTTATTCTCTCTCATCCGTAACTCAAAACCCTAGTTCTACACCAAAGCCTCGAAAAATCAACCGCAGACAAAATCAATCAAAACCTAGCTAAAAACAAAAACAACTCCCAACTAGAAACCAAAAGAAATTCAATACACCAACAACCAAGCTGATCTTTTCATCATCGTCTCTCTCCTTCAATCTTCACGGTCAAATTCCAAACGGCGGCCATGACCACCAAGCTCTTTCCCATTCCCCAATCGCCCACCTCCTCCTCAAACCCTTCAATCAATTCAATCCACCCATCTCCGATCTAAGCCTCGCACCTTTTGTTTTGATGGATACCTGTCAAAATCATAAAATGGTTCGTCAATATTTGGAAGAAGCTCAAAATGTCTCTCAGCTTCAAAAGCTCCCGCCTTTACATTCATGTGGTGGTAGTTATCATAGTCGTCCGTCCAATTTTACTAACATTGGTAGTTATTAAATCAAAATGCGTAGCTTTTGTTAACTAATATTGGTTCTCGATTCATGATAAAATTCGTAGTTACTAAATCAAAATTTGTAGCTTTTTTATGGAGAAAATTTTGTAGCAAAATTTGTAGCTTTTGCTGAACAATATTGGTTCTCAATTCATAATAAAATTCGTAGACTCAAAGAACAAAATTCGTAATGTAAAATAGTCGTATAACTTAAAGACCCAAAATTCGTAGACTTAAAGAACAAAATTCGGAATTTGAAAATTAAAATTCGTAATTGTAATGACCAAAATACGTAATTTAAAAATCAAAATTCGTAGCGACTAGTGAAAAAATCCAATTAAAAACTTCAGTGGCAGATGTCTCGTAAAATATTATTACTCAAAAACTTCAACAATGTTGTATGTCATTACTTCAAAAATTATATAATTAGTAGTTCCCAGTACATGATTTGTAGTAACTAAGAATTTTATCATATTGATTCATTGTGTTACGAATTTTAGTCACAAAGACTGCTACGAATTTTGTTCGTAAGTGTTACGAATTTTAGTCATTGATGACTGCTACGAATTTTGTTTGTAACTGTTACAAATTTTGGTCACAGTTACTATTGCGAATTTCGTTCATAAATCATAACTGTTACGAATTTTACAAATTTTGTTCCTTGTTACGAATATTGTTCTTTAAGTTTGCGCATTTTATTCTTTGAGTATTCGATTTTTACATTACAAACTTTGTTCTTTGTTACGAATTTTGTTTGTAACGTTGCGGTCACAAGCTCTCATCCATTTATGCATTTGGGTCTCAAATCCTCTGACCGGAAATAATGTTTCAAGTACATAATTTCTAAGTACTAATTAATGCCAGGCCTTTCATTGTCGGAAATAGAAAAAACTGAAAAAAAATGCAGAAACCTTCACTGGCATTTTCCGGTCCAAGGCTTCTAGGGACTCTGTTAGGATTTTATTACGCCGACAAATGATGATTAGCTGTCCAATTGGTATTTCAAATTTTTATCAAAATGAGTCGGCGAGGGAGAACAATAGAAGAAGGGAGCGGAGAAGGAGAGCTATCGCTGCGAAAATTTTTGCTAGGCTTAAGCTCAGGTGAACTTCAATTTTCCTAGGCACTGTGTTACCAATGAGGTGTTGAAGTCGCTATGCAGGGATGCTGGCTGGGTCGTTGAGGATGATGGCACTACTTATCGCAAGGTCGGAAATTGAACCGTATATAATTTTCTGGTTGGGAGTTGTTTTTTGATTTTAGGATCCGATTGATTTTGTCTGCGATTGATTTTTCGAGGCTTTGGTGTAGAGCTAGGCTTTTGAGTTGATCTAGGTTTTGTGGCTGCTTTATTTTTTTTCTCGTAAGAATGACGCTGGAGGAGAGAGCGGCGAAACAAGAGAAGAGCGGCGAAACAATGATGAGTTAAGATAAGAATTAAATGATTCATATGCCCTTAATATTTTAAAAATGGATTTTTAGATTTAAATAAAAAGAAATTATTATGATCATTGATATTAAGATTGTACGGATAAGATTAGTTCTCATTTTTCATGAATTATACAACTTCTTATTTGATACTAACTCAGCAAATATAAGTATAACTCATATGTCTTCACATTAAATGGTATCGATGTCTCTTGAACTTGGAAGTTACAAAAGAGCATTGTCTAAATTGAAGCCAAGTATGTTAGCAATGACTAATGCTAAAAATGAGATACTTTAGCTTGCAGAATTTCCTGAATCAATTGTCGGATGAATAAGGGGATGGATAGCATTCTCTATAATGATAGTACGAGTGTCATCCACATGGCTAAAATTCTTGTATTTCATCGAAAATTAAACAATTGAAACTTAAATAAACTTTACTTAACTAACCTGAGACAATGTTACTTGATTTAAATAGGAAAATTAAATTAAGGAACTTAATTTGGTCACATAATTCAAGTTTTGACCATAGTATCTGTCTTTTAAGCCAAAAAATAACAACTTGACCCCAAATTAAGCGGTTAACTAGAGGTTCTAAATCAGCTTCGAAGTGGGAGATTATAGAAATATGTATAGTCTGATAATCAAATTCTAATTGTTCCTTTCATCTAGATAATCTGATAGGGATCAAGAGCTTAAGCGCACTTAATAATTATGACTTTTAGCGCCTTGTGTCTTGCTGGTTAAGACTTTCCAAGTTTTTTTTACCACTGAAAGCTTAGTTTAAAACATTTTCATATGAGTGGTAAAGTGAGGTTTAATTGTGGGGCGGGCATAGCTAGTAGGCTACACGAGTCGTAGCACGAGTAACAATATTCAAAGAACATTTCTTACTTGTGAGAATTAGACATCCCCTTTATGGGAGAAGTCCCTCCTCTTCTAAAAAATTAAACGGGACATCCTTTAGCTACCGTTAGTCTCTCTAATCTCTATGATTAATCATGTTTGTGTTATGAATATAATTATTATTGTATCACTCTTAACCTTTCATGTGTTAATGACCACTAGCTTTTCATGTATCCTAGCTTTAATCTCCTATGTTAATTGTTAGTCTGTTCATGTGTACATGTACCCCTATATAAATGAATCATTTATATAAATTAATTTATCATTGAGAATACAAGTCTCTTCCTCTACATTTCTCCTCTTTAATTTTTTTTTAAATTCCATTATGATAGGCAAGGAATGGACAACCTCCAAACTCATATCTTAAGGTGCGTCCAGTGGGGTTTGAACCGTCAACCTCCAGATCATTCGATCAAATCTATGACCGCTAGACCACAACTGTACATTTCTCCTCTCTTCATATGTTCATCTTCATTTGAGTTCCACAACTCATATTCAAATATTTCACAACATGTTATCAACGAGTTGCTCAAGGTAGGGATACAAACATCTTATTCTTCTTTGTTCTCCATGTCATGCGATGATGGCAATTTTGGGTGCAATTCACAAATCTCGATACCGCCTTGCATTCTTCATGTTTGAAGCATATCATACATACTTTAAAACAATTTCTTTTATGTTATAGCATGTATATTACATCCAAACATGTTTTTCTTTAAAACATTCCCATGCCTCATTTTAAATGTTGAAAAATGATTATATCTTATGTTTATAACATGTTTATTTTCATGTTCTATGTCATGTTTAATTTGACACGTTGCTAATGTTTTGGTTCATTGTTTCATATAAAAATCAATTCATATTATACTTATCATGTATTGTTAGGCAATGTCAATCTTATGAAGCTCAAACTCAATACTCAGAGTCTGGCAATGATTATCGGCGTTGATTCTTGCTATTGAAATCCATCTAAATGCCATGTATCGTTAATATACTACAAAAGAAGGAAATAAAGCACATGTTTAAAAAATATGGCTAAAGTCATGATATTCTTCGGCATTATCATCTCCTTGAGAGATTGTATATAAAAATTTGAGAATCTATGATCCATCTCTCCTTTTAACGAATTTGAAGAGATGTACGATCACCAAAAGACAATGACATAAAACTTGCTTTGGTTATATACACTTGCGTTTGTAAGATTATAAAAAAAATGTACACGAGTATAATTTCGTAATATTATGAATCACTTCACAACTGAAGTTATGAGATGAAAATATCATTAATAAAATGATGGAAAAAAAATATATCATTGGGGTGGTACTTGTTGTACTTCTAAACACATTAATTTCTATCAAGCCTCTTTAAAAGCAAAAGGTGTTAAAATAAATTTCACTGAACAAAGTGATGATTAAGAATCTCACCCAAATATAAGTAATCAAATCCTATGTTTTTAGCAACGACTCATAAGTAATATAAGTAATCAAATCCTATGTTTTTTTCATAATGGGTGGGTTACAACGACTCATAACAACTTAAAGCATATTAAGATAGCCTTATCATCTAGTACATAGTACATATATTGTGATCTTTATAGCTATATCAAGACATCTCAATCAGATCCGAAATCATTAGTACGTATATCCACAGCTGGAAGCACATGCCAAGTTCGACACCTTTAGAACATGTACACCAATCACCTTTTGGAGGAGCTGCTACTAGCTTTTCGACGACGTGGAGGAGCTGCTTTTACAATTTCAAATGCAGCAATGCGAGGAGGTGCAACTCGGACAACAAGCGCTATTAGACATGCTGCGACAACAGCTCTCAAAGGACGTGCTGCTTACTTAATTCGAAACCCTTGCTTTGTTTATTGCTACATTAAAACGATTTGGGCCAGCCCAAATATACACTAATGGCCCAATAAGGATTAAATTAATTAAAATATATGAGTGCGGTTCAGGTACAAACCAAATTATATATAAAACTACAAATCGAATTTTAAGCTGACACGTGTCCCATTTAGTCGAAATCCCGAACAAACACACGGAGGGGTATTATAGTCATTCCACACGGAGGGGTATAAAACTAATAATGTTATTTTCAATTTAGTCCTCGAATTGTTAATGATTAGACTTAAACTTGGAAATGATCAGACTTAAAAAACAGCAATGATTAAACTTAAAAAACAATTATCAGACTTAAAAAAATAAAGATCAGACTTAAACAGTTAATGATCAGACTTAAAAAAAACAATGATCAGACTTAAACAGTAAATGATCAGAGTTAAAAAAACAATGATCAGATTTAAAAAATTAATGATCAGGCTTAAAACAGTAATGATCAGACTTAAAAAAAACAATGATCAGACTTAAAAAAACAGTGATCAGACTTAAACAGTTAATGATCAAACTTTAAAAAAATAATGATCAGACTTAAACAGTTAATGATCAGACTGAAAACAGTAATGATCAGACTTAAAAAAACAATGGTCAGACTTAAACTTTAATGATCAGAATTAAAAAAAACAATGATCAGACTTAAACTGTTAATGATCACACTTAAAAAAGACTTAAACAGTTAATGATCAGACTTAAAAAATATGTTCAGACTTAAACAGTTAATGATCAGACTTAAACAGTTAATGATCAGACTTAAAAAACAATAATCAGACTTAAACAGTTAATGATTAGACTTAAACATTTAATGATCAGACTTAAAAAAACAATGATCAGACTTAAACAGTTAATGATCAAACTTAAAACAGTAATGATCATACTTAAAAAACAATGATCAGATTTCAACAGTTAATGATCAGACTTAAAACAGTAATGATCAGACTTAAAAAAAACAATGATCAGACTTAAACTGTTAATGATCAGACTTAAAAAACAATGATCAGACTTAAACAATTAATTATCAGACTTAAAAAAGCAATTATCAGACTTAAACAATTAATGATCATACTTAAACCTGTAATGATCAAACTTAAAAAAACAATGATAAGACTTAAACTGTTAATGATTAGACTTAAAAAAACAATGATCAGACTTAAACAGTTAATGATCAGACTTAAATAGTAATGATCAGACTTATAAAACAATGATCAGACTTCAACTGTTAATGATCAGACTTAAAAAATAATGATCAGACTTAAACAGTTAATGATCAGACTTAAAAAAAACAATGATCAGGCCTAAACAGTTAATGATCAGACTAAACAGTTAATGATCAGACTTAAAAAACAATGATCAGACTTAAACAGTTAATGATCAGACTTAAAACACTAATGATCAGACTTAAAAAAATAATGATCAGACTTAAACTGTTAATGATCAGACTTAAAAAACAATGATCAGACTTAAACAGTTAATGATCAGACTTAAAAAACAATGATCAGACTTAAACAGTTAATGATCAAACTTAAACAGTTAATGATCAGACTTAAAAAAAACAATGATCAGACTTAAACAATTAATGATCAGACTTAAACAGTTAATGATTACACTTAAAAAAACAATGATCAGACTTAAACAGTTAATGATCAGACTTAAAACAGTAATGATCAGACTTAAAAAAACAATGATCAGACTTAAACAGTTAATGATCAGACTTAACAGTTAATCATCAGACTTAAACCAGTAATGATCAGACTTAAACTAGTAATGATCAGACTTAAAACAACAATGATCAGACTTAAAAAAACAATGATCAGACTTAAACAGTTAATGATCAGACTTAAACAGTTAATGATTAGACTTAAACTAGTAAATGATCGGACTTAAATTTGATGTTTCTGCGTTAGTGTCAGAATTTGATGAACGCCTAGTGTTTTTTGGGTGAAAACGCATTCTGAGTAAAACTCATTGCTTTGCCATGAGCTCGGCATTTTTAAGGCAAATTCCTTCATCTAGAGGGTCAAATTTGTTTTACTCTCCTGATCATTAGTGGTTTAAGTCTGATCATTATTGTTTAAGTCTGATCATTATCTGTTTAAGTCTGATCATTGTCTGTTTAAGTCTGATCATTATTTTTAAGTCGTATCATTAACTGTTTAAGTCTGATCATTATCAATTTTAAAGCGGATCATTACCAATTTTAAGTCTGATCATTATCTATTTATGTCTGATCATTACTGGTTTAAGTATGATCATTATTATTTTTAAGTCTGATCATTGTTTTTTTAAGTCTGATCATTATTTTTTGAAGTCTGATCATTACTGTGTTTAAGTCTGATCATTGTTTTTTTAAGTCTGATCATTACTGATTTAAGTCTGATCACTGTCTGTTTAAGTCTGATCATTACTGGTTTAAGTCTGGTCATTACTGGTTTAAGTCAGATCATTATTTTTTAAGTCTGATCATTAACTGTTTAAGTCTGATCATTGTTTTTTAAGTCTGATCATTACTGGTTTAAGTCTGATCATTGTTTTTTAAGTCTGATCATTACAGATTTAAGTCTGATCATTGTCTGTTTAAGTCTGATCATTACTGGTTTAAGTCTTATCATGACTAGTTTAAGTCTGATCATTATTTTTTAAGTCTGATCATTATTTTTTAAGTCTGATCATTGTTTTTTTAAGTTTGATTATTTCCAAGTTTAAGTCTGATCATTGTTTTTTAAGTCTGATCATTACTGATTTAAGTCTGATCATTGTCTGTTTAAGTCTGATCATTGTTTTTTTAAGTCTGATCATTGCTGTTTTTTAAGTCTGATCATTTCCAAGTTTAAGTCTGATCATTACTGTAGCAAATTTTAGGACGATTATACCCCTCCTTTCTTTTATGTATTTTTAAATAAGTCCGCGTCTGTTTTTTTATTTACAAAAAGAACCCCGAACAGGATGAATTCTGATTGGTCGATTTTTACACGTGTCAATTTTTTGTGGGTTTGTAGTTTTTATATATAATTTTGGTTTGTATTTGATCCAAAACCAAAATATATTATTTGATTAGGTATACGTATATTGTTTTACATATTTATGACCCAATTTAAGATCTTCCATCGTATAATATTGGGATACATATGAAAATTTTATAATATATTTACATAATGATATTTCAAAATATAATCTCACCTTCAAATTATTGTCATTATGTGATTTATTTTTATGATATAATTTTAATTGCAATTACTACTTTTATTCAACTTAAAAATGAATAAAATGAACTCTATTCATTGAAAAGAAATTTTTTTATTTGATGAATAGTGCGAGGAGGTGCTACCGTTGCATAAATTGCCCGAATAGCAGTCGAGGAGGTGTAGTTGGAGAAGGTACTAAAAAAATAGCACCTCCTCAATGGGTGTACATGCTCTTACCATAGATCTGCACACATCCATCTGAAATCATAGGTGCAATTCCTTTGACATCTGAACCGCCAGCACATCGATCACATTACCATCGCATGATAACACACGTCCATGATTACGGTCGAATAGCACCTCCACAAGGGAGGAACAACACATTCACGCGTGAGGCGGGAAGAGGAAGACATCCACGAGGGACGTAGGAAGCATCCACGGGCGAGGCGGGACGAGGAAGATATCCACACGCTAGGCGGGACTAGGAAGAGGGAAACGAAGAGGAAGAATGAAAATTCTCACAAAATTCTGATAAAATTTGTGACCCCAGAATTCGAACCCGGCGTATAAGGATTTCAGGATGGACTCCTTAACTATCAGGGCACCATCCCTGATGGCTTGATCAATCTATTTTCAATTGATCCATGCTTGGACATTTTATGCAATCTTTTGTAATGAACATGTCCTAAACGTGCATGCCAAAGTGTAAAAATATCAACATGTGAATTTGTAGACTTAGTGGAAATTTCATGCTCACAATTCATATAAAGAGAAGAAATAACTTTATTAATACTAAGCTTGAACATTCCATTACACAAGTATCTTTTTCAAATAAATACACCACCTTTTGATAAAATATAGTTATCGGCTTCATACACTTGCCGATAACCTAATTTTTTCAAAACAGTACCCGATACTATATTTTTTTTAATATTTGGTACAAACAAAATATTAGTAAGAACAATAGTCTTTCCCGATGAAAACTCTAATTCTACTTGGCCTTGTCCTAGAATAGGGGCGGTTGACTCGTCTCCCATGTGAAGAACGCTTCCTTCACTTGTAGCGGCAAAGGACTTGAATATTTCTTTGTCTCTACGAACATGTGTCGTAGCACTGGAGTCAACCCACCATGAAATCTCATCATCCTGCATAGCAAACATTTCAGAAAAATTAGAAACATAATCTATATTAGATGATGTATCAAACTTAGTTTCTAAACTTGAAACTAAACTTTTCGGACCTTGATGAGATTTTTGCTCTTGGTTTTTAGCATCAAAAGTATTTCCTTGAGCCTTCTCGCTCTTCCCCTTTCCTAAGCGGCAATCTCGCTTGAAATGCCCCGCTTTTCCGCAAATCCTACACATGTTTCCTTTAGAAGGATGCTTCTTGTTTGGACCATTGCTAGCTTGACTATAAGGTCGTTTCCTGCTCTTGTTCTTGTTCACTTTTGCGAACTTGCTTTAATATGTGGATTATTTTCCAAAATGCTTGAAAAACTGAAGATTGAGTTTCAATTGTACTTAATGTGATAGATTGGTTTCCCAATTTACTCACGTTTTATAAGATGCAATCCTAAACGGCGTCTTAGCTGTAGAACGCACCAAGCAACATCGTCTTAAGCTGCGTGGCATTTTAATGTGAGTCAGCAGGCTGATGTGGATCATTTGAATTAATTTTTTTTATTAAGACGCCGTCTCGAGCAGCATCTTATTTGTATCTAAGTTTCGAGCACTAATTTTTTACTTCATTGTTTCGTTACGATCAAAATTCCCAAAATTGAATCCACCGCTTCACCACGTCAGTCTTCCGTCCGCCGCCGTCGTTCGTTCACTAATACAGACTGGGGAATATGCATCGGTTTCAGAGGGCTTTATGCATCGGTTTTGATCCGATGCATAATCGAGCAATGCGTAAGGTTCGGACCTTATGCGTTGTTTCGGACTAAAATTGATGCATAATGTCTTTAAAAAATTGGCAGATTTGGCTTCTATTAGCTCAAATCCACCTGAAATTTTTACAAACATCAATTACAAATACCCTGCTGTTCTATTACAAATGCAATGTTGCTCAACATCGACATACATTCATTTCAAATTTCAAATAGAATATACAAGTACATCTTCTTTTCATACAACAATGCAAAACAAAAGTTAATATTCGTAATACAAACAACAAACCTAAAATTGATGTCCTATACCGACTGGGTAACGATCTCTTATATAGTTATACAAGTAGACGGCGCTTATTTCCCTTACTTCATCAATCTTCAAGTCATCATATGATTCGATTCCTTTAGGAAAACACTATAAAACAATGAAAATCAAGAGAAAAGTAAATCAATACAATAAAGTTCCAATTAGTTCAAAACCAACCAAAGTCAACTACAACTTAATGAATAATACAAGTCTAAAAGATTACTTGGCCAAGATCATCAATCTCCGCTCCGTTATTAGCTCGTATAAACTGGATTATGTCCCGAATATAATTCAAAACGTAATAACCGCATAGGTGACCCGGCGGTTGTTTTGGACACTACACGATCAATAATTTCGTATCACACATTATATTAATGCTAAAGCTTTTAAAAAAGATAGTAGATATGAGACTTCGTACCTCAACTTCCTTCCAACGTACACTTTGTATATTTCTCGGTATACATCCTTGATAGTATCGGTACATTCCCCTAAAATGAATAACATAACATAATTAGTGATTGTTAATATACAAGTTACAAGATAAAAGTGAGTCTAAAACTTACGTGTCCACCAAATCCTTTGCATCGACGTTTATTCCTTCATCACTATTCGATGGATCAAGCCAATGCGCTACATGTTGTTTAGGGAAGATGACACATAACATCCAATGCCACCTAACAAAAACAAACTAAATTCAAAAAAAATGAATTTAAAAAAGCATATAAAACATTATCATTAAGTTATGAACTCACTTTACATGATCCACGTAAGGAAGGAAGTAACAAAAATTGCGATCTCGGTCCGACATACTCAACCTTGCCACAAACGTCATCAACCTCTCATCTCTGTTGATTGTTGACGTCATGATGGAAGGATTGAAGAAACCAAACTTAATATCCCACCCCATCATCTCATTGTTCAAAGAACTACAAAGTAAAAAAATTGTGTTAGTTAGACCATGCATTAGGAAAAATGATCATCAGAAAATAATCGTGAACATTACCATATAAATAATTCAGAACCAAAGTTCCCCGACGCTGCCGTCTTGTATAGTTCCTTTTGGTCGTCTGTGTTCACAGCGATACCATAGTCGTCACCGAACACATTCTGGTCAACGTCCACTACAAGCATATGTCTATTCAACTGTGTCCACACCTCATTTAAAAGTCGACAATACATGGGCAAGGACTCTATCAATTCATCGTCGATAAGTGGCAAATAAATACAGAACACGTTATCATATTCCTGCATGTTACGTTGAATTTGATTAATTAGTGATATGAAATTAATTTTACGTATAGTATAATAGAAAATACAAATGAACTTGTATTATTCAATTATCTCACCTTATTACCAACAACGACCAAGTCTTTAGGCCATGATACATGGTTAGACTCTGCCTCCATAACATTCTTATACTTCGCGTGGGGTACTGGCAATAATGCATATCGAACGAGAGCTTTCTCAACCTTCACCTATATATAAAGAACAAATGGTTAGGGTTAGAATGACATACGAATAACAATGTGACATCTATAGAGAAGCTATAAGGACTGAGAGAGGACATCACCTTCAATGTATGTTTTGGTATCTGTCGATAATTAATAAAATGACCTTTCATGACTCGACCAATGGCCACTTGTTGTCGGTCACCTTCGACTACCCCCTCGATGAATAATACGCGCTTCAAGCCACCCTGTTAGCACGAACAATTGATGTTACATACGTTCCGAAAAATTAAACCAAATTGTTGATGTGGGGCAAATGACGCTGACTTACATGCAGAAATTGAAAATCCGAAGAATTTACGTACAAATTGATGTTTCTGCGTCTGTGTCAGAATTGGATGAAAGCCTAGTGTTTTTTGGGTGAAAACGGCGTTCTGAGAAAGACTCATCGCTATGCTATTAGCTCGGCGTGTTTAGGGCAAATTCCTTCATCTGGAGGGTCAAATTCGCATTTTACTCTTCTTTCGGGGACCTTTTTTCATTATTTCCTTATTTGTTATTTCCTTATTTTGGTAATTAGGGTTTGCTACTTAAACACTTGTTACTCATTTTTTAGTAGACAGTTTTTGATATTGAATAAAAGTTGAGGTTTTCCTCTATCCCGGCCAGTTTTTGGTATCTATGTGAGATCAACGATTATTGACCTCAAATTCTTGGTCTGCGAGATCAACGAGGTTTTGGTTTACAGTTCTTTGCATTAACCACACACGCTGCATCAATTGTTACAAAAAAGAAAGCGAAACATTCTAAACGTACCTCGGGTATGCTCGTCATCGGGTCTACATTGACATGATAGTGACGGCCGAGGCAATCAGGCATCTCTACGTGAGAAGTACTGGAACTCGGTGTCATCCTATAAGATGTGGATTTCGGGAAACTAATCTTCCACGGAATGTGTGTGCCTATTCCTCTGGTACGTCCAAGATACTCAGGCGTACCAATCGCCTCAGTCAGTATATCATGTCGACCATGTGGTGAAAAATATCTTTGACTAGATTTTTCTACTAATTGATCCTATTATCAAGAAATTAGTACCAAAGATTAGTGTACTGAAAAAGTTAAACTACTTAAAAAAAGTTAACTACTCACAATATTTTCAGCCACATGCCGAGCTGCCGGGGTGACGAACTCTTTATTCTTCTTGAGGGGTGCCCTCTTCCACACCTCATATCTCTCTACAGTGATAGAAGGTGTCGGTCAACTTCTCGTTTATTAGCACCTCCTTCACTTTTCTATACCCTCCTCGGCCCATGATGTGCGCATATTCATTCTTAGCAGCTAGAGCCTTATTCTGAGCAGATAGCTTCCTCGCATCTTCACTGAGTCTATGCTCTACAAATTTCTTCCACTGCACATAATCAATGTATTGATACTCCTTCGTGGGATCTTCGTTCTTCTTTTTACCGAATATATAGTCTGTAGCGAGTATCGATTTGAAGTTCCTCCACGCACTGGATGCATATTTGACCTCTTGCTCTTTGTGTCTTTCTGGCCCAACAAACACTTCCTAAAAAAAATATAACAATTTATAATTAGTACAATCAACATTTAATATTGCTAACACTATGATAATGGAATTATATAATATATTATCGTTGCTTCGTTCCACATAACATCCTTAACCTTTGGAGGCACCTTCCTCCAATCAGTGTAGTCGATCAGAACTCGAGTACGAACCACATCGCCTAGGTAACTCCTCCAGTTGTCACCAGTCTTATCCAAGGGATATCCTGTGTCGCTAAATTCGACTGTAATCTTGGTACCATCCTCCCTATGTCTCCTAATCAAATCTAGCCGATGGGCCCCTCTTAGTTTTCTTGGTGGGCGCACTGTTCCACATAGAAGTCTTCCTCGCCGCTGCTACTACTTTGTGCCATTATCCCTGAAATGTCACAAAAATATTAGTTCAATAGAAATGTAAATACAAATGTGTACACAACAATAAAAAAAATAAAATAGCATGTGATGAACATCAGTGATAAAGTAACATACAACATACACATATGTTACGTTTGGTTATTGATGGACCATAATTGTATGAAACATAAATGCAGTTAAACCCACCAAATTAGACTGTTAGTCTATCTAACTTCTACGTGTTAGTCCCGATATATTTTCACAGGGCATTTTAGAGACTGAAGTGAAAACACGCTAAGGAGAGGATTTTATGCTGAAAAGATAACAAGAGTCAATCCAAGGTCAAGATCATATGCCGACTGAAGAAATATCAAGGATCCTGACGTTGAATTGACCATAACAAATTAATCAAAAGAATCAGGAGTGGAGTCAAGACAGTCCGGGGAAGAAACACATTTACAGTTTTGTGAAAAGACTGCACAAAACTGTACAAACTCACACATTGGGCAAGGATGACCGGCCACTTGATGAAGTGGTGGCCAAGGGAGGAGCTCCTCCCCCTTGGGTGACCGGCAACCGGCGGCGCCACCTCCTCCTCCCAAAGCCGCCGACCTCCTCTCCTTCCTCCACATGTGGCCATCTCCTCCCTTGATTTCTCCTCCAATCAAAATGCAACACTTGCCACCCATCTCCACCACCCATCTCCTCCCCTTTGGGCTATAAAAGGAGGAGCTCCTCCTCCTCCAAAAACACACCTCAATCTCAAATTCACTTCTCTCTCTAGAAGTTGTAATATTTGTAACGTTGTAATCTTGGCTTTGGAAATAAAGGATAGCTCCCTTGGCGCTTCAACGGTTGTAAGTAATTCTTAGTATTTATTCAACTGTTTTATTTCCTTAGTTATAATGTTTAGCGTGATGAATAGTAGCTAAACTTGTAGTTCGGTCTAAGGGGCGCTCTTGTATTATAAAATGTTTTAGACTATTAACTTAGTGTCTAGTCTAAGTATTCAAAACTTATTCTATGTGCCATATATTAAGTCAGAACGTCCAAGGTAGAGTGGATGCTTGGAATGGCAAAACTCTACAGCGGGGTTCGTAAACTTGTACGGATAAGTGGATGCTTGGAATGGCAAAGCTTATCTGAGAAGTTTGACTCATCTTAAACACCATTTGGTTGATCGGGAATGATTGATCAAATGGATGCACATAGACTAATATAACCGGGAATGGAGTATTAGTCTAAATAGAATAAGTGTTCTACGTCCTTGGAATAGGCTAGACAGTGTACGCAAATCGAGTGCTTGGAATGGCCTTGATACACCGTTTGAATACTTAGGAGAGTCACTAAAGGTCAATGATAAACAGGATATAATACAAGTCCCCTGAAACCGAACATTTCTCTTTAATTATCAACTGTAATTTACTTTCCAGTATTAAAATCAACCAACCAATCAATCAATCAAAATAGCTGGTAGCTTTAAAACCAACCAACCGACCTTAAACACGCTCCCACGCTGCGTAATCCCCCCGAAGAACAATTATTCCCCTGGTTCCCTTGGGTTCGACCCCTACTTACCAAGTACTACCCAGTAGTATAGTTGCGAGTAGCGGACTATTATAAATTTATTTGCACAATCGCTTTGACGACGAGCGGTTCTGTCAAATTGGCGCCGTTGTCGGGGAACTAGTCATCGGATAACTGTTCTTTGAATCATTACGCGCTTGAAAACAACCATGTCTCGCGAAGAAAGTCACCATGACTACCAGGATGATGAAGAAATAAACCTATACGATCAGAATGATGAGGTACCGTTTCCATTCGTCGACGACCCGGAACAACTCATCAGAAACAGAAGAGCTCGTGATAGGGAAGCAGTCAGAAGAAACCAAGAATTACCCGAGGACTGAAATGCAGCTGGTCCAGTACAACCTCCTATCCATCCCCCACGACCACAACCTCAACATCGATACATGCCAAGAAGAGAACCCGCTTTCGACGACTACTACGGGGACAACTACTACCGTGAACCAACTATGGGAGAGTTAAATGCCCCTAATTTCGAGACACAGCCGTGGTGCATCTATGAGAGCCCTGCATTAGAAAATATAACCATCAACGCATCAGTGGCACACAGCCTGCCAAAATTCTCAGGATCTCAAGGAGAATCTGCCGCAACTCACCTCCAACGCCTACATGGCATTTGCCAGAATCTAAAGCCCAATCGAGTGAATATGGACGACTTCAAGTTAAAGGCGTTCTATTTTTCCCTCATAGACTCGGCAAGCGACTGGTTCCTTTCATTGCCTTCCGGAAGCATTAGAACATGGGCTCAGATGCAGAAGAAATTCTTAGACAAATACTATCCGGCTGGAAGAGCAATACAAGTAAGGAAGCAACTACAGGAAATCAAACAAGGTCCCAATGAAACCATGTACGATTACCTGGAAAAGTTCAATCACCTAGAAAGGAGCTGCTGTACCTTTGGACTGCCCGAGAAACTCGTCATCGAGTACCTCATTGATGGATTAAGACCATTAGACAAAATGCTCTTGGATGCCTCAGCGGGAGGGTCCATGATGAATCTATCATTAAGTGGCATCAGAAATCTCATCGCCAACGTTGCTGAAAATGCTCGATTTAGAGAAGAGACCACTCGCCAAGATGAATTCTCTCGATCAAAAAGGGTAGCACAAACCGAGGCATCAGTAAACTCCATAACTGAAGACATGAAACAGTTAAAGGAGATGATGACTGAGATCATACGTAGACAGCCAGTTACGGTAAAACCTTGCGAGTTCTGTGGTTCTACAGACCACAAAATGGACGCATGCCCACCATTGATAGAAGAAGAACCGGCTGACGTAAATATAGTGGGAGGATATCAAGGATACAACAACGACAGAGCTGGACAAAATAGACAGTACGGTCAAACATCCAACCCAGGCTGGCGTAACAACAACAGCTATCTTCAGACGGAGACACAACCAGCTGTCCCTCAACTAGCGCAGTCATTCTACCAACCACCCCACCGACAGTACAACCAGACCGCTCCACCACCAGGTCAATACCAACAGGAGGAGCCAAACCTGTACCATGCAAGCTCAAACAATTCTCGAGGGCCAAACGAATCACTAGAGGACATGATGCTGCAATTAACTAGTCCTGTGCAGCAGTTGAATACTACTATGCATCAAAATCAAACCGAAACAAAAAAAGAATTATCAGACTTGAAGGAGCATATCTCCCAACTCGCTGCATCAGTATCCACACTCTCTAGTGAACCCGGCAAACTCCTGTCTCAAACTATTCAAGGCTTGCAGGAAAACATGAATACTGTGACTCTTAGGAGTGGAAAAACGCTTGTCGGCAAACCTGTGGAGCAAATGAAAGACAGAGACCCAAGGTTACCCGGAAAAGAGCAAATAAGGCCCGAGCCTCCCGAAATTCTAGATGAAGAAGAGACCGATAAAGATGACGACATATTTGAGGAAGAGCGGGAAGTTACCGAAGAAGAAGAAAATACGTCTGAAGAACACAGGCCTAACCCGGTACCCAGAATCGAAACCCCTAAAATAAGCACGACACTTCCATTTCCAGTGCCGGGTCGCGTGCAAAAACAACATGTCATGGATAAGGAAGTACTTGAGTTGTTCAGCAAGGTCGAAATCAACATTCCCCTTTTAGAAGCCATCAAACAAATTCCTCGGTATGCCAAGTTTTTAAAGGAACTATGCACCAACCGGAGAAGGAATGCTGGAAACGATCAAGAACTGATGAGTAAAAACGTGTCGGCCGTCATACAACGAAAAGTTCCTCCCAAATGTGGAGATCCAGGAACTTACACCATTCCATGCACAATTGGTAACATAAGGATCGAGAATTGCATGCTAGACCTTGGAGCATCAATCAATGTCCTCCCATTCTCTATCTACTCATGTCTTAAGATTGGACCACTCAAACCCACCGGTCTCACTATTCAACTAGCGGATCGGTCCTGCAAACAACCCGAGGGCAAAATAGAAGACGTCCTGGTTCAAGTAGGCAAGTTAGTGTTTCCAGCAGACTTCTATGTTTTAAAGATGGAAAATGGCGGACCTACTAATCATGCACCTATTCTTCTTGGCCGTCCATTCCTCAAAACATCAAAAATGAAGATAGATTGTGGAAGTGGAATGCTTTCAATGGAAGTAGAAGGAGAGGTCTACAGCTTTGACATATTCCGAGCAATGAAGCACCCTATGGATTCGAGGAAATACACGCGCTCGATACTTTGGACGACCTGGTCTAAGAAATTTGACCAGAACTTAGAACAGATCCCTTGGAAGCCGTACTCAATGGAGCCATAAGCCCATACAAATTAACCGAAGACTTGCACGAAACAGTGGCCCACTTAACGATCTCAGAACCTCTCACACCAGAATTTGAAGTCAACGAGGTAAAACTATTCAAATCGAATACTTTTCTGCCCTCGGTGGTGCAAGCCCCCAAAATAGAATTAAAGCCCCTTCCTGGACATCTGAAGTACGCCTTCCTGGGGGATAATGACACACTCCCAGTAATCATCAAGAGTGGCTTGGAAACAAGCCAGGAACAAAGTTTGATAAAAGTCCTGAAGCAACACAAGTTGGCCATTGGATGGACTCTGGCCGACTTAAGGGGAGTCAGCCCGGCTGTGTGCATGCACCGTATTCTACTTGAGGATGGAGCAAAGCCATCAAGAGAGCCCCAACGACGGCTCAACCCAATCATGATGGAGATCGTCCAAAAGGAAATACAAAAGCTTCTAGATGCAGACGTTATCTATCCCATATCAGATAGTCATTGGGTGAGTCCTGTTCACGTAGTACCAAAGAAAAGTGGAATCACAGTCAAGGAAGATGCTGAAGGAAACATGGTCACAACACGGGTAAAGAATGGGTGGCGCATGTGCATTGATTATCGAAAGCTGAACGCGGTGACTTGAAAGGATCACTTCCCGCTCCCATTCATTGATCAAATGCTAGACAGATTGGCAGGAAAACCATATTTTTGCTTCCTGGACGGGTTCTCAGGATACAACCAGATCCCCATAGCACCTGAGGACCAAGAGAAGACTACATTCACCTGCCCATTCGGTACATTTGCCTTCAGAAGAATGTCATTCGGCCTCTGCAATGCTCCTGGAACTTTCCAAAGGGTTGTAACTAGCATCTTTTCAGACATGATCGGAGAATTCATCGAAGTCTTCATGGACGACTTCACCATCCATGGAGACACATTCGATGCATGCTTGAGCAATTTGAATACAGTTTTGGAACGATGTGTATCCATGAACTTAGTGCTCAATTATGAAAAATGCCACTTCATGGTAACACACGGAATAGTCTTAGGACACGTTGTCTCACAAAAAGGCATGGAAGTGGACAAAGCAAAGATCGACCTGATCACGACTCTACCATACCCATCCACGGTCCGAGACATCCAATCATTCCTTGGCCATGCGGGATTCTACCGACGCTTCATCAAGGACTTCTCTAAAAAGGCATTACCCCTGTCCACTCTTCTACAAAAAGAAGTTCCGTTCAAATTCACCGACGCATGCAAAAAGGCCTTTGATGATCTAAAGAAAGCCCTCACTAGCACACCCATCATCCAAACACCGAATTGGGAGCTACCGCTCGAAATCATGTGCGACGCAAGCGATTTCGCTGTGGGGGCAGTTCTCGGCCAAAAGATTGAAAAGAAAGCTGGTGTGATCTATTATGCCTCACGAACCCTAGATCCTGCCCAACGGAATTACTCCACCACTGAAAAAGAACTCCTTGCAGTAGTATTTGCTCTGGAAAAATTCAGACCCTACTTACTTGGAGCAAAAGTAATAGTTTATTCAGACCATGCTGCCATCCGATACCTAATGAAGAAGAAGGAGGCTAAGCCAAGACTCATTCGGTGGATATTACTGCTGCAAGAATTCGATGTGGAAATAAGGGACAAAAAAGGGATCGAGAATACTGTGGCAGATCACCTAAGCAGGATTGTCCGAAAAGAAGAAGAAGGGCACATAACCGAGTCATTCCCAGACGAACACCTATACTCCGTCTCAACCAAAGTACCATGGTATGCCCCAATCGTCAACTACCTTGTAGGAGGTACATTTCCTCCTTCTTTCACTAAAGCACAATGCATGAAACTTAGACATAATGCTAGGCAATACTTATGGGATGATCCTTATTTATGGAAAATAGGAGCAGATCAAATACTTAGGAGATGCATCCCTGATAATGAAATAGCTTCTGTTATCAGCTTTTGTCATGAGTTTGCATGTGGAGGACACTTCGGGCCTAGGAGAACCGCTAGAAAAATCTTAGATAGCGGCTTTTTCTAGCCTAATGTATTTAAGGATGCCTATAAAAAGTGTAGAAAATGCGATAGGTGTCAAAGAGTAGGAAACGTGACACCTAGAAATGAGATGCCTCAAGTACCCATATTAGTCAACGATGTTTTCGACGTTTGGGGTCTTGATTTCATGGGACCATTCCCAGTTTCATGCGGTTATACTTATATTCTAGTTGCTGTAGATTATGTGTCAAAATGGGTAGAAGCTAAGGCCACAAGGTGCGACGATGCAAAAACTGTCATAGATTTTTTGCGCACTAACCTGTTTTGTAGGTACGGGGTACCCAAGGCCATAATCAGCGACCAAGGAACTCATTTCTGCAACCGCATGATGACAGCCACCTTAAAGCGCTACCATGTCCTCCACCAAACATCCACGGCATATCACCCCCAAACCAATGGTCAAGCGGAGATCTCCAACCGCGAAATCAAAGGAATTCTCGAAAAAATAGTGAAACCGGGCAGAAAAGATTGGAGTCAGAGGCTAGACGAAGCTCTTTGGGCGTATCGAACTGCATACAAGACGTCGATTGGTACCTCCCCCTTTCGACTAGTTTATGGGAAGGCATGCCATCTTCCGGTGGAATTAGAACATAAAGCCTATTGGGCGCTCAAACAGTGCAATCCAGATTTAAGAGCCGCAGGATTAGATAGGAAACTTAAGCTATGCGAACTTGAGGAGTTGCGGCTTGAGGCCTATGAAGGGCAAACAGACTACAAAGCACGAACCAAGTTGTATCATGACAAATTCATCCTCCGCCGCTCATTTGAGGAGGGACAACAGGTGCTAGTCTACTCCTCACGACTAAAGTTGATGCCCGGAAAGCTTAAATCTAGATGGACCGGCCCATTCACAATAACTAAGGTATATAACCATGGGATGCTTGAGTTAGAAAGCCCGGACGATGGAAGAAAATTCACAGTAAATGGGCAGCGAGTCAAACATTACCATAGCGAGATCAACTCGGTAACACAAAAGTTTGACCTCAGCCACCCATGGGACCCAAACCAATGAACCACAAACGAGGTATCGTCGAGCCAACGACGTTAAACAAGTGCACTGGTCGGGAGGTAACCCGACACTATCTTACTTTTCCGCACTTTAATTTCTATCTTTTAAATTCAGTATTTAGTTTTAAGCTTGCATGACTTTTGAACAAAGGCACGCCTTCGTTCAAAAGTGTGGGGTGAGATCCACCTCTGTACATAAATAACATGCGGCTGTTTTTCTTTTTTAATAAGTACCTTTTTGAAAATATGAACTTAAGAATGTGAAAAAGATAAATCATAATTCATGCATTAACCTTGTGAAAATTCAACTGTTTAAAAACTTAGAATGTAACTTTCCATTTGTCCTTTGTGCTGAGATAACTAGGGATGTGGAGTTGATATAAACTGCCCTAGAGAGGCTTGGCAAGCAATCAAAGGATCAGATCAAACTATATGGTTTTCGAAGTCAGTGGAGGCTGCACTTCGGGTTTTCAGTGAATAATTGAAGTCAACTCCGCCAAAAAGCATCTATGCAAAGGCGAGGACGGGAATCAGACCGTCCTCTCTCTAGTCAAAATAGCCGAGAAAATAGATGAGCGACCCTCATCTTGACCCGCGCAAAACGACAAAGACAAGAGGAGCGGGGAGGTATTTCCATAGGCTTGCGGGCGATGATTGGACCTCCCAAAAAGGCTTGAGAAAATGGACTAGCAGTCACAAAAAGGCGAAAAGCTCAATGAAGCAAATCAAGAGGCCAAAGGCCCAAAATTGTGAAGGTTTTAACCGAGCAAAAGTGAAGCACTCAAAAAGTCAAATCAAAGGCCAAAGGCCGATTCACTACAACAACAAAAGCAGTCCCTCGCCAAAGAAAAAAAAAATCAAAAAGGCTCAACTCACTAAAACCCGAACCGAATCACGTGCATGAGAAAGCTACAAGGAAACCATATAGTAAGAGACGATCCCAAGATTGCAGTCCAGGAGCCTAAAAAGGGCTATCTCCCGAGACATCCAATATAATTTGCATCTCAGCACGGAGGTACAAGTATTAAGTTTCTTCTATTTATTTACGCAGTTTAATTTGGTAATAAGTAAGCAATGCATGAATTAGGATAGATCGAGTACCACAGTCTAATTTTCATATTCCAAAGCCAAACTTAGAACTTACGCCCTTTAATAGCATTGTTCGGGACGAACAACTAAAAGTGTGGGGTAATCTGATGGACCATAATTGTATGAAACATAAATGCAGTTAAACCCACCAAATTAGACTGTTAGTCTATCTAACTTCTACGTGTTAGTCCCGATATATTTTCACAGGGCATTTTAGAGACTGAAGTGAAAACACGCTAAGGAGAGGATTTTATGCTGAAAAGATAACAAGAGTCAATCCAAGGTCAAGATCATATGCCGACTGAAGAAATATCAAGGATCCTGACGTTGAATTGACCATAACAAATTAATCAGAAGAATCAGGAGTGGAGTCAAGACAGTCCGGGGAAGAAACACATTTACAGTTTTGTGAAAAGACTGCACAAAACTGTACAAACTCACACATTGGGCAAGGATGACCGGCCACTTGATGAAGTGGTGGCCAAGGGAGGAGCTCCTCCCCCTTGGGTGACCGGCAACCGGCGGCGCCACCTCCTCCTCCCAAAGCCGCCGGCCTCCTCTCCTTCCTCCACATGTGGCCATCTCCTCCCTTGATTTCTCCTCCAATCAAAATGCAACACTTGCCACCCATCTCCACCACCACTACTACAGAAGACACCTTATGCAACGGTTATTTGGACCCTTATGCAACGGTTCATCATCCGTTGCATAAGCTACCGTTGCATAAGGTCATGACCTTATGCAACGGTTCAAGGAAAACCGTTGCATAAGGTCATGACCTTATGCAACGGTTTTGAGGAAAACCGTTGTATAAGGTCATGACCTTATGCAACGGTTTTGAGTAAAACCGTTGCATAATGTCATGACCTTATGCAACGGTTTTGAGCATAGAACCGTTGCATAAAGTACGAAAAAAATCTGGTAAATTTTGGCTATTTTATAGCTCAAATCCAGTTGTAAAATTAAATACAAATTGCAAACAAATGTAATTTCCTGTTACTCATTTTCCAAACATCAAAATACTTTCATTTCATTCAAAATACAACTATTCATTACACCATTCATACAACTTTACATAACAATCAAATGCATGAGGAATCACTAATATCACATAAAAAATAATCTCGAAGCCTTTAGTAGCTCACATACAACAGGTATACCCATAACAAGAACCAAAGAAGTCGATACTTGCAGAGTGCAACGGCTTCTGCGACTCCGATACTTGCAGCAAGAACCAAAGAAGTCGATACTGAGGAAAGCAGCTTTTTTCCTTTAGCATCACCTGCATCAAGTTTTAAATTGCGTCTAAGTCAAACAAAATAATCTTCACAGCTCAAGAAGTGTGTACCCAAGTAGAGCTTGCGAATCAAACACCATAAACTAATCTTCATAGCTTTAATTTAACCAAGAAAAATTCTAGTGTGTGAAGTGAATGATTACCTTGATAACAACTGAAGTTACTCCTTTGTCGACACAAAAGTATGTCCCTGATTTGCGAGCATACTGCTCCGAAAACTTCCTCATAAGTACACTGCATGACCCGTAACCAACATTAACTACCACACCGCTGATTAAATGCCAACAAATCGTTCACGTCAAAGTGTCAAACATTCCAATCTAATTCCAAAATCCAAATGCACACCACATACCACTTTCTTGACACACAAATTCAAACACCAGGTTCTGATTCCTACACAGAAATTTAGCATATCTTCCCCATAAACTCAATGGATGCCAAACACAAGCCGCACACATTTAAGCAACAATCAGCCATACGCACCAAAAGCTCCTCTCAAATCCTCCTTACAAATTCAAGCACAAATTCACACCTATTCAAAAATTAGGGCTAACAAACCAAACCATCTCAAAACCAATCATCCAGACACAAATGCAATACACATAACCAAACCCAAACCTACAAATTCTCAAGCAGCGAGATTACACAGTACCTTGACAGCGGACCGCGAGGCGGCGATAAGGGCGAGCGGATACGGCTGTGAACGCAGGGATTGCCAAGCTGTATGAAGACGACGAAGAAGCTTGCAAAGTCATTTCGTAGCCTCTCCAATTCGAATTCAAACCGTTTCTGCTGCTGTTGCTGAGGAGTCTGTTCTCCACGGCTCGAACAATCGGACGACTCCTCGGAAATCACTGTCAACGATGGCTTCCAGTTAGTCGACGAGACGGATCTGAACCGCCCTTGTGTGAAACTCCGGTCAAGCGGTTGCTGGCGGACAAGCGGCGCAGAGGCTTCGTCTCCGCCGGATCTGGAGGAAGATGTTCATCATTTCGCCCTTTCGAATCGAAATCCAACATCCCTAGAATCTCTTGCTTCTGTATCTAACAACTCCAAACCGATGAGAGTGAAGAGCGGATGAAGCGAAGAGCGGACGACTGACGAAGAAACAATGTGTTTTAATTTTAGGGTTTAGTATATGCAACGGTTAACACAAAACCGTTGCTTAATGTTATTCCTTATGCAACGGTTTATGTAAAAAACCGTTGCATAAGGTAGACTTTATGCAACGGTTCTTAAAACCGTTGCATAAGGTCATGACCTTATGCAACGGTTCAAGGAAAACCGTTGCATAAGGTAGACTTTATGCAACGGTTCAAGGAAAACCGTTGCATAAGGTAGACTTTATGCAACGGTTCTTAAAACCGTTGCATAAAGTTTACCTTATGCAACGGTTCTTAATAACCGTTGCATAAAGTATATCTTATGCAACGGTTCTTAAAAACCGTTGCATAAAGTCTACCTTATGCAACGGTTTTTTACATAAACCGTTGCATAAGGAATAACCGTTGCATAATAAGAAATTTGAACCGTTGCATAAGCTCTTCTCTGTAGTAGTGCACCCATCTCCTCCCCTTTGGGCTATAAAAGGAGGAGCTCCTCCTCCTCCAAAAACACACCTCAATCTCAAATTCACTTCTCTCTCTAGAAGTTGTAATATTTGTAACGTTGTAATCTTGGCTTTGGAAATAAAGGATAGCTCCCTTGGCGCTTCAACGGTTGTAAGTAATTCTTAGTATTTATTCAACTGTTTTATTTCCTTAGTTATAATGTTTAGCGCGATGAATAGTAGCTAAACTTGTAGTTCGGTCTAAGGGGCGCTCTTGTATTATAAAATGTTTTAGACTATTAACTTAGTGTCTAGTCTAAGTATTCAAAACTTATTCTATGTGCCATATATTAAGTCAGAACGTCCAAGGTAGAGTGGATGCTTGGAATGGCAAAACTCTACAGCGGGGTTCGTAAACTTGTACGGATAAGTGGATGCTTGGAATGGCATAGCTTATCTGAGAAGTTTGACTCATCTTAAACACCATTTGTTTGATCGGGAATGATTGATCAAATGGATGCACATAGACTAATATAACCGGGAATGGAGTATTAGTCTAAATAGAATAAGTGTTCTACGTCCTTGGAATAGGCTAGACAGTGTACGCAAATCGAGTGCTTGGAATGGCCTTGATACACCGTTTGAATACTTAGGAGAGTCACTAAAGGTCAATGATAAACAGGATATAATACAAGTCCCCTGAAACCGAACATTTCTCTTTAATTATCAACTGTAATTTACTTTCCAGTATTAAAATCAACCAACCAACCAATCAATCAATCAAAATAGCTGGTAGCTTTAAAACCAACCAACCGACCTTAAACACGCTCCCACGCTGCGTAATCCCCCCGAAGAACAATTATTCCCCTGGTTCCCTTGGGTTCGACCCCTACTTACCAAGTACTACCCAGTAGTATAGTTGCGAGTAGCGGACTATTATAAATTTATTTGCACAATCGCTTTGACGACGAGCGGTTCTGTCAGTTATCAATCCATATTCCTTCGTCGTGATCTTCTCTTAATTGCATTTCGTCATCAATTTCAATTTCGACGCTTTCCACAGGAACGATCGTACACACAGGTATGCAATCTTCAACGAGGTCTTTAGATGTGCCACTTGTAGCATCATTGGTTACTTGTTTGCCATGGAGGACAACAAACAGATTTCTGTCCGAAGGATCCTTGACGTAAAATACTTGTCTTGCTTGTTCTGCCATAATGAAGGGCTCATCTTTATAACCCTCCCTGCGAAAATCCAAAAACGTCACTCCGAACTCATCAGTGCGAACCGCGGAATGGTTAACCCATTTACATTTAAAAATGGGTACTTGTAGTTTAACATAATCCAACTCCCATATTTCTTTGATAATCCCAAAATAATTGAGAGGTTGCAGATATTGGATTTCGATCTCTAGTGCTAGAAACGTGAGTGGTTTCAGAAACAAGTGTGACACCACTATTTAGCGCAACGCTGAGTTCGTCTTGATCTTTTGTGTGAAAACAAAATCCGTTAATGTCAAAACTTCTCCACATGTATACACTTGGTCTCGGACCTGCCATAAGCCACGTCACTAAGTCATCATCAGACTCTTCTTCCGAGTTCCCTTGATTACTTAAAGCTTCATTAGTTCTCAACCATTTACAAAATGACTGACGGTGTTCTCTTTGCACCCACATCTCATTTTCCCCCGGTGTGCACTCCTAACTATGTTTAAGTGCTGCTCGATGAAATGCGTCATCTCAGGTATATGTTGCAATACATAGAAATGGGCTTTTGACAACTCATCCACGGATTTAACTATTTGTTTCGATCCATTTGTTTCTTTTCCTTGAAATCGATCCAAATGACGTGGCCTTGGAATCCCAATTGCAGTGCTATTTCCTAAAAAGTTAGTGCAAAATTCAACCGCTTCTTCAGTTATGTATCCTTCCACTATACATCCTTCAAGATGATGCCTATTTCTCACATAGCTCTTTAGAATCTTCATGTACCTCTCAAAAGGGTACATCCATCTCATATACACTGGTTCAAGAATTCGAAGCTCGCGCACCAAATGAATAGTTACATGCACCATTATATCAAAAAAGGACGGTGGGAAGAACATCTCAAGTTGGCATAATGTAACCACTTCCTGCTCTTGTAATCTATCAAGCTCTGTTGGATCAACAGCCTTAGCACATAAAGAGCTGAAAATCACGCAAAGTTTTTGTATAGCGGCTCTCACATTTGGAGGCAATATACCTCTAATTGCAATAGGCAAGAGTTGTTGAATCAAAGTGTGATAGTCATGAGATTTTAATCCATTCAAACGCAGATCCTTCATCGAAACCAAACTAGCAATATTTGAAGAGAAGCCATACAGAACTTTAACTCTTTTAAGACATCCGCAAAATCTTGATTTCTCACTCTTAGAAAGAGTGGTGCATGATGGAGGCATATATGTACGTTGCCCTCAGGTTTCTGGTGCTAATTTGGTACGAATGTTCATCTCTAGCATATCCAGTCTCGCTTTAACTCCATCCTTCGTTTTCCCAGGAACGTTTAATAATGTGCCGATCAGACTATCACATATATTCTTTTCTACATGCATAACATCAACACAGTGTCTAATGTCAAGTGTATGCCAATAAGGGAGATCAAAAAATATTGATCGCTTCTTCCATGGAGCACTTTCGGTGCGTGCACTGGGTTTTCCAAATCGATTTGTAATATTTTGAATTTTCTCAAGTATTTCATAACCTAAACATGGTTAAGGTTATATTATGTGTTCGGTCTCATTGTTGAATGCAGCTTTCTTTCGCCTATAAGGATGATACCTCAGTAAGAAACGTCGATGTCCCATGTAAATCATTTTTTGACAATTCTTTAGATAACCTGAATGTGTCGCTTCCTCGCATATTGGACAAGCTTTGTACCCTTTAATACTGTACCCGGACAAGTTACCATAAGCAGGGAAGTCATTGATGGTGCACATTAGCATGACACGCATATTGAAATATTCTTGCCTATATGCATCAAATGTCTGTACTCCTTCATTCCATAAAAGCTTCAGATCATCTATCAAGGGAGCCAAGTATACATCTATATCATTTACAGGCTGTCTAGGACCCGATATCAACAAAGAAAGCATCATATATCTGCGCTTCATGGTTAGTCTAGGAGGTAGATTGTATATCACTAATATCACGGGCCATGTACTATGTTGACTACTGAGATTTCCATGCGGATTCACTCCATCAGTAGACAAGCCAAGGCGTAAATTCCTCGACTCTGATCCAAACTCTAGGAATGTGTTGTCTGCTTTGGCCCATTACAGTGAATCGGCCGGATGACGCATTTTGGTATCAATTGCACGTTTCTCGGTATGCCATCGCATATTATCTGAATCTTTCGCGTCAGCAAATAATCGTTGAAACTTGGGAATCGGTGGAAGATACCACAATACTTAGGCCGAAGTGCCTTTTGAGGTATCTATCCTTCCTTTGTTTAACTTGTAGCGAGAAGATTTACAGACTGGACATTCAGTCAAATCCTTATGAGCGTTACGATACAATATACAATCATTGGGACAAGCATGTATCTTCTTGTACTCGATTCCCATGGGACACTAACCTTTTTAGCTTCGTAAGTACGGATAGGTAAAGTGTTTCCCTCGGGAAGCATATCTTTGACCAACGATAACACTTCAGTGAAACTCTTATCAATCCATCCATTTTTAGCTTTCAAATTGAATAACTTCAAAGTTGCAGATAACCTTGTATATTTGGAGCAACCTTCATACTGTGGTATTCAGAGTCATTCCTCAATGATTCCACAACTTGTGGCCTAGAAACAAACGCATCGGCAACGTTGTTAACCATCTCAATTAAATTGTCCTCCTCCCAATCATCATTATCTTCAGGCAAACTTTCTACGGGTTGAGGTTCAACGTCTTGCGGTTCAGCCTCACCATGCATGTACCAAACCTTATATAGTGGATCAATTCCCTTTAAAACAAGGTGTTTATGCAAATCCTCCACTTTAACCTTTATCTTATTAAAACACGTCTTACATGGACAGAAGACACGTTCAAGTGCATTTTTAATGCATACGCCGATGCAAATTCACAGAAATCCATTATCCCCTTTTCATACTCATCACTTAATCTATTACCGGACATCCACTCTCTATTCATCATAAATCCACTACATGAATCATGTAAATATTATTATTAGTCTGAGAACAAGTTAGCTAACAATTTAATATATACACCATCTTGTTAAGCAAAGAACAAATGGACATGAAAGAGCATCCTAACCAAAAAGTTTCATGTTCAAAAAATAAACATAGTAAAAATAAAAGAATACCATTAGAATACCTTGTGTGAAATCGAGAGAGGAGAAATGTAGTAGTAGGTTGAAGAATGCAATGAGCAAAGGCAGAAGAACACTGGATTTAAAAACACAAGTGTTAAGAAAGAATTGACAAGCATAAATCATGAAACATGAACAAAAGAACTAAACATATAAATACCTTATGTGATGTTGCTCGGAGAATCAAAGAAGCTATTTGACTGGTATGCGAGGGTCGAGAGTACGATTCAAGACCTAAAACCAACAAAATAATTCAATCAACAAAGAAAATTACAACAAGTAATTGCATTTTGATTACGCGATGAGTAAACCCTAATAAATCCATCATCAATACATACCTTTGAGTGTTGCTGAAGGATTGTCGAGTGAGTGAGGAGTGGACTGTTGTTGGACTGTCGAGTGAGTGCGGACTGGCGAGACAACGAGTGAGAAGACAGGCGAGACGTGAGCGACATCGACGACGACGACTGACGAGCGAAGTGACGGCAACAACGATGGCAGGACGGAGCAGCGACGGTCGGAGGTGGGCAACGGTTTTGAATCTCTAGTAAGAAATTTTTATGAATCAAAGGATGAATTCGCAGAAGTGTAAAAATGACCTTAGGGTAATTTGACATTATGCATTGCTTAGACGAATACCGATGCATACGCTACAACATTATGCATCGGTTTTTGTCTAACCGATGCATATTCCTTACATTATGCATCGGTTCAACTAAAACCGATGCATAAGCCTTACATTATGCATTGGTTTTCATCTAACCGATGCATAATGTCCAAACCGATGCATAATTCCAAACACGGAACCGATGCATATTCCCCATCCTGTAGTAATGGTTGCCCCACCTCAGCAGTCGTTCGTCGCTTGTGATGCCATCATTCGTTGCCCGTGCTGTCGCGATTCCATTCTCTCATCTGCTGATGAGTTATTGAATGATATTAAGTCGCTCTTGAGAAGAGCGGCTTAGGTTTGACCGTTGTTTGCTATGGCGGCTAAAGCTTGTTTGGCAATATTATACCACATAAATGGTATTTGTTGCGCAAAAAGGCCACACAGCATAAGACGTTGTAGCTTGGAGCGTCCTACAGCTAAGACGTCGTTCAGGATGGCGTCTTACAAAACGTGAGTAAATCGGGAAACTAATCTAGAAATTGAGTACAATTGGAACCCAATCTTCAATTTTAAGCATTTTGGAAAATTTCCCTTAATATGTTATGATAAGAATGTACACATTATATGGTAAGCGTTCGTTGAGAACTCCTAAAAGTTCAAGAACTTGAGAATCCAAATCTCACCATTAGATAATATTGCATCTTTAAATTTGCATGTGACACATGTCCAAAAAGTAAAGTCAAACTTGGTGGCTTTAGTTTTGCATCAAATGCAACTTTGAATATGCGCATGGGACATGGGACACGGGTCACACTACTACAGACATGACATTGTGCATCGGTTTTTTACCATTATGCACCGGTTTTTGGTCCGATGCATAACCAACCATTGCATAATGGTCTGACATTATGCATCAGTTCTTTAAAAACTGTTGCATATTGGCCCGACATTATGCAACTAAATCCTTTAAATTGTTGGATTCTCAAGGGAGAGATTGGATTCTCAAATTCTGAAGAAAAAAAAAGAGTGCTCATTTGAGAGCTCGTCCATTATATACATTTTATCTTTGGTTATCATATTTAGATTGTTACTTTTACACTCATATTTAAAGTATTTCTCTTTACTCTCATTTATTTATATTAAAGTTAGTCCTTTCACTAACTTCCATGTAAATCTTTAAATAGAGTCATTGTAAAGAATAAAAGGAGAAGAATACGGTATCAAAAAAAGGAGAATTATTCTCCCGATTTTTTCTCTCATTTCCTTTTCATATGATAACACGTTATACGCACGAATTGCTCAATGTAGTAATCATCTCCCTTTCACTTTTTGCTCAAGGTAGTAATCATCTCCCTTACACGTTATACGCACGAAATGACTTAGCTTATTTTGTTACTTCTTGTTTGTATATCTACTATATGTTTCTACAATTATTTAACTACATATAGATGTATGTGATCCCTGGTTGCTAATGGGAGATGCACATTCGAAGATGTATCTTGATTAAAAGGTGAGTTATGAGTTCTTAGAATTTTGAATTTTAAGGGGTTCTGAACCGAGCACTCCCTATATATAGAGGAGCGCTCAAATGAGAACCCCTCTCAATTTCAAGAGCTTGATAACACAATATTCACCTTTCAAAATGCATCAGCAAGTCATTGTGGTAGTGACATGTGTTTCCATGTGCATGTTCAAATGTGCATGTAATCAAAAATCAAACCCACCAAGTTTGACTTTGCTAGTAGGACACGTGTCAGATGCACATTCAAAGATGCATCTTGATCTAAATGTGAGATTTATGTTTCTAGGTTCTTGAATCTTAGGAGGTTATTAACCGAGCGCCCCCTATATATATATATATATATAGGAACGCTCAAATAAGAACCCCTCCAAATTGTGAGAACTTAAGTACCAATCTTCAGCTTTCAGAATGCATCATCAAGTCACTAAGTTGATGACACGTGCTCCGTGTGTATATTCAAAGCAGGGACGGAACTACATGGAGAGTGGGGTGGCTGATGTCACCCCCAAAATTTCTCAATTTTTTTATATAATATAAATTATAAATTAAATATAATATATATTATTATTAAATGAGATTATTATATTTATAAAACTTACAAACCAGAACTGTCAAGATATCCTGCTCCGGACTGGATGTTATTTCTTTCATATATATTGTTGTCCAGTTTTTTAATCATTCATGTAAGCCTTTTCATGGCTTGTGTCGCAACTATCAAAAAAAACTTACAAAGCCTAAAACACAAAACCAGATCTGAAAATCACCGATTCAAACACAGGCATCTGGCGGAGGCGGGGGATGCCGACGACCGGGATGGGGCCAGAGACGGGGATGCCGGCGTTATCGAACAAGTAATGCGCAGGAAGGACTCCATGGTGCTTATGGCAAGGTTGTTGCTAGTGAAGTTGTTATTAAGGTACGATTCTTTTGAGATTCAGGTGGAGAAGTCGGCGCTGAGTCGCGTGTTTATGGATCTGTGTGTATTTCGAGTTTTTTTTGTATTGTTTTGGTTGGTGAAATTGAGACTGGATTGTCTTGGCACTGATAAGGAGGAGGATGGTAGGATTGGGATTTTCATACCCGACCATTTTGATTAGATGAAACAGGAACTAGTTGTTCATATCTGCTTCCCTCTCAGCACCTATTCTTTCATTTCTTTGTGTAAATCCAAACCCATTAGGATTGGTTTTTGAGCAAGTCTTGTTTGGTTTTTAATGTAATAATTCTTTTTTAATCGTGATACATTTTTTTCAGAGTGCAATTTTTTTTCTTTGTCACCCCTACCAAAATTTCTGGGTCCGTCCCTGATTCAAAGTTGCATTTAATAAAATGTCAAAGCCTTCAAGTTTAACTTTGCTAGTGGGACACGTGTCAGATACATATTAAAATATGCATCTTCATCCAAATGTGAGATTTGAGTTCCTATAGGTTCTCGAATTAAGGGGTTCTCAACCGAGCGCCCCTTCTATAGAGAGGAGCGCTCAAATGAAAACCCCTCTAAATTTTGATAACTTGAGAACCCACTTTTCATCCGTAAAAATGCATCATCAAATCATTATGGTGATGACACATGTTCTATGTGCATATTCAAAGTTTCACTTACTCATAATCACCACCAGGGGCGGACCCAACATTTGAGGTCGGGGGTGACAGCAAAAAAATCGTATGCAGGGGCGAGCTCATTGCTCGGACGAGCAAATTTTTGACTGACTTTGTTGAGAGGCGTGTGCTCGGACGAGCGGGATCAATGGCGGATCCAGAGCTTTGTCCGAGGGGGTCCCAAGTTTTATTTTTCGAACAACAATGATATAGGTCGGATCCGGCAAACAAAATGGTCCGCTAATGATCCGGTGATTTTTTTCGAATACCAATGTCCGCTAATGATCAACCAACCTTTTGAAGCTCATAAATATGTCATCCGATGTCCATTGAAGATGATCTACATATGGATCGAAAGCTAGTTGAATGTTCTATAACTTTCATGTTTAACTCAAGATGAAATTCGGAGGTTAAGCCGATAAAAATAGCGACCAAAGATAGATGATTAATTGAAATTTGCCGAAATTGAGGGGTCCGGGCCAATCTTCTAAAGCTCATAGATGCGTCATCCGGTATCCGTTGAAGATGATCCATATATGTATAGAAATCTAATTGAATACTCTACAACTTTCATGTTTACTTAAAGATGAAATTTGACTGTGAAGCTGATAAAAACAATCACCAAAGATTGATGATTAATCGAAATTAGTCAAAATCGAGGGGATCCGAGCCAACCTTCAAAAGCTCATAGAGGCGTCATCTGGTGTCCGTTTAAGATGTTCTTTATATGGATAGAAAGCTAATTGAATGTACTATAACTTTTATGTTTACTTCAAGATGAAATTCGAATGTTAAGCTCACAAAAATAGTGACCGAAGATACATGTTTAATCAAAATTTTCAAAACATATATATAATATTATATATTTAAAAAAAATTCCACCAATCTGGGGGTGACATTTGTCACCCCTAGCCTTAGCTGGTTCCGGCCCTGATCACCACCATCATCATCATCACCATCACCGACATCACTATTATCATCATCATCATCGCCATCACTATCATCACCATCACCATCACCATCACCATCACCATCACCATCATTCATCATCATCATCATCGTCATTATCATCATCATCGTCATTATCATCATCATCACCATCACCATAATCATCATCAAAACTAAAAAGTTTTCTTCATAGATTCAACAACAAGATCAAATATTAACTAAATAAATATAACGGTTGTTGTCGTTAACTCATATTAAGTTCTGTTCAGTTAAATTAAGTTAAATTCAATTTCAATCCAAACAAACAGACCCTAAGTTGGAGATATTGATATGAGCATAATGATCTTTGTTTTATGCAACTTTATTACTAATAAATCATATTTTGTTCCTAGATTTATTCCGTAGATATTGTTGTCTAGAACTGTCAGATTCAGTTATCATATCTTATGCATTTTAGCCTTAACATTTATTCAACAGTAAAACCTGAAATTTAGAAGAAAAAAATAGTATGGATAATACTAAGATGACTAAAAGTCATGTACAAAGTATATTTTTGGAGAAAAATATAAAGTTCGTAAAAAATGGGTTACAATTCGTCGCCGAGAAACCAAAAATACGACATAATTCGTCACGAATAATTTATAATTTGTCAACGAAAAATTAACCAAAACGAAATTTAATACGAGATTTAATCTTATTCATCCAAATGACCAAATCAAGGGCTGTGATTATTTTATATTTTTTTACAAAAATATGTCATTTGCATCGAATCATTTTTCTTACTAAGATATCTTGATTTGATTTTGTTTAATTTGCTAGAAAATTATAATTCATACTTAAAAGAATCATTAATTATTCCTCATCAAAAAAAAGAATCATTAATTATTCAAAGACCGTCCCCAAAATGGTTTGATCTGATCGTACATAATTTCAAATTAACGAAAATTGAAGATAAACTTTCCTATTCTTAAAAGATATGGTTACGCTATCAAAAAAAAAGAAGATATGGTTACTGTTGACTGTTGTACTTAGTTAATATAGGGGGTGAGGAGAATGAAGGGCCAAGCTCCTTTCGGGTTCCACTAACATAACACCCCCAAAAAAAAGCTCCTTTCGGGTTCCGGCTCACGTATCGATGGAGATATTGTACGATGCCTTAATTTTTTACGATGCCTTAATTTAGATTTCTTGATTTGTAAGACCATCTCAAATGTATGTGTTGAACAGTTGAAGCCATTTTTCAACTAAAAAAGATGGTGCAATGTGAGAGTAAAATGGGTGTTGATGTCAAGTGGATTCACACAAATTGAATGAGCTCAACGGTTGAAATCTGAAAAAGCATCTGCACTCGCCAGGCCATGCGTCAAGTACTCATTGGACCGCGCAGGCGCGTGTCGCGCACAAGCCGACAGCAGCGCGTGATGGACGCCCACTCGCGGAGAGAGAAGATCTGATCTCCATGCGCTGCCACGCGGCGTCTCCTTATTTGTTGCTGTAATTTCCGAGATTTTTATCTCATCTCAATTATTTCATTGTAAATGATTTTTTTAATTTTTTTACACCATAATTCATGATTTTTTTTTGTCTACAAAATGAAAGTTGTTTCACTTGATTTGGACACAGAAAAAAACCGCATTTTTACACACTCTTTCTACTATTATCCTCTCCTTTATTGATTTTAATCATATATTTAGTGAAATGGATCCCAATAATAACCCTTTCAACACCCAAAACCCTTCTAATTATCCATTTAACTACCCAAATCCCAACAATTATCAATTCCAAAATCAATCTTCCAACCAACAACCACCTCAAAATATACTTAATTTTGGTTTTCCACCAAATTTTAACATGCCTTCATCCGTTCCGAATATTCATACATATTATGCATCTATGATGGCATATTCATCTCAAGAACCCCCTTTTAATGGTTATATGCCAACGGGGAATGAAAACGTTCAGAGTGTTGGATCAACTGAATTTCTAGAATTTGCAACACAAATGGCTCTTGGTGGCATGACAAGTGCTACTGAAGTCACTCCAACTGCAGAGGATTCAACTCCTATTCGCAAGAAAAGCCCCAAGTGGACCACTGATCAAAATTTGGTGCTACTTAGCGGATGGATTAAATATGGAACAAATAGTGTAGTCGGAAGAAATCAAAAAAGTGAAGCATATTGGGGAAGAATTGCTGAGTACTGTAATGAGCATTGTTCATTTGATCCTCCGAGAGATGGAGTTTCATGCAAAAACCATTATAATTATATTAACAAAATTCTAGGAAAATGGATTGGCGCTTATGATGGTGCTAAGCGTATGCAAGGAAGCGGGTGGTCGGAGAATGATGTATTGGCCAAAGCGCAGGAGTTATACTCAAGTGGTAAGAATGGTCCTTTCAATTTAATGGCTGAATGGCAAGCTGTTCGTGATCAACCTCGTTATGGTAGTCAGGTTGGAGGAAATACTGGGTCAGGAAGTAGTGGATCAAAGAGATCCCACGAGAGTGACTCAAACTCTGTAGGATCTAGTGCTCGTCCAATGGGAAGGGAGGCGGCCAAAAAGAAAGGCAAAAAGAAAAGTAAAGGAGCTGCCTTGGAGGCGGTGGACGAACAAGAGTGGGCTGAATTCAAACATATAAAGGAGAAAGAGTTGGAACGATTAAACCATTTAGCACTAAGGCAAGCAGAGGCTAACCAGAAGCAGGAGGAGGCTAACCAACTGATGAAAGAAAGGAATATGGCTAAAAAGATGAAATTGTACATGAAACTAAGTTCCAAGGAGAATCCCGATGACCGTCACAAAGAGTTGTTGGAAAGGTTGGGCCAAGAGCTATTTGGAAATTGATGTACTCAAGTGTAGTGTCTCTATCAGCTTGTGTGCTTTAGTCATTGTCATGCATCTTTAATTCTTGGAGTGTTGTGTGTGCTTTAGTCATTGTCATGCATCTTTAATTCTTGGAGTGTTGTGTATGCTTTAATTTGAATCCGATATTTATTTGTTAACGTACTATATTCAATTGTTTGTTTGGAATCCGTCAATCTCGACCATTCAATTTAATTAACTAGATACAATAATAGATTTGAAGTCCGTCAGTCTCAACCATTGAAATTGAGGAGATGTAATTATAAATAGGGGCTTATTGATCCATTCATTTACCAATATCTCATTCCAAACTCATACAAACTTCAAACAAAGAAAAGCCTCCAATGGATCCCTCAGAATTGCCTTTCGATATCGAAGCCTACCAACAAAAAACTGAAATTGAAGAACGGTATATCATGAACCGGTTCACCGAGCGCCGAAAGAAATCATGGCAAGAAAATAATGCAACTCGTAGCAAGAGAAAATATCTCAACCGAGACCACCCAGCGGCGAACCAAAGACTTATTGACGACTACTTTTCCAATGAGCCTACATATGACGATGCAATGTTTCGTTGCCGGTACCGGATGCAGAAACATGTTTTCCTTCGGATCGTTGGGGACCTATCAAGTAGTGATAACTACTTCACCCAACGAGTCGATGGATTCGGAAAAGAAGGTATATCTCCCTTAGCAAAGTGTACCACAGCCATGCGAATGCTAGCATATGGTGTGTCGGCCGATGCTGTTGATGAATACATCAAAATAGGAGGTACTACAGCGTTGGCGTGCTTACGTAGATTTTGCAAAGGAATCATACAATTGTACGAGCCAGGGTACTTGAGAGCACCAACCCAAGATGACCTGCAAAAAATACTTCATGTTAGTGAAATGCGAGGGTTTCCAGGGATGATCGGGAGTATTGACTGCATGCATTGGGAATGGAAAAATTGTCCTAAGGCGTGGGAAGGTCAATTTACTAGGGGCGATAAGGGAACCACCACGGTTATTCTTGAAGCAGTTGCATCTCATGATCTATGGATATGGCATGCATTTTTTGGATGTCCGGGCACGTTGAACGATATAAATGTTCTAGACCGGTCACCAGTGTTTGATGATGTTGAGCAGGGAAATGCTCCAAGTGTGAACTTCTTTGTGAATGGACGTCCCTATAACATGACATACTATCTAGCTGATGGTATCTACCCTTCTTATCCGACTTTCATCAAATCAATTAGACTTCCTCGAAGTGAACCCGATAAGTTATTTGCAAAATATCAGGAAGGATGTCGGAAGGACATCGAACGTGCATTTGGAGAGCTTCAAGCTCGATTTAAAACCATTCGTGAACCAGCTCGTCTGTGGGACATAGCCGATTTGGCTATCATCATGAGGTCGTGTATCATATTACATAATATGATTGTTGAGGATTAATGCGATACATATGCGCAACATTGGACCGATTTTGATCAATCGGAGGCGAGTGGGTCTAGTACACCACAACCATACTCGACCGAGGTGCTACCTGCATTTGCAAATCATGTGCGGGCTAGATCCGAATTCCGTGACCCAAATGCACACCTCGAATTGCAAGCAGATCTAGTGAAACACATATGGGCAAAGTTTGGAATGTTTCGCCATTGAAGATGATTAGTCAAGTCTATTATACTAATTAAGTTATTTGTGTGTCGTGTGTTTATTTTATTATGTGTGTGCCGCATGTTTATTTTATTGTATCGCATTTTAAGTTATTGTAACTTTTATTGGTTTAATAATGAATATCGTATTTTTAGTGTTCATTTAATTGGAAGAAGAAAATAAAAAATTTATTTAAATAAATTATATTTTAAGAAAACTAAAATATAATTTTTAGTTATTTTAATTTAAGTATAATCGATAACTATAATTCAATTTAATTACAAAAATAAAAATAGAAAAGTAAATAAGAATATGAAATTATTAGGTGGAGGAGAGAAAAGATGATGTGGGGTAGAGTGTTGAATTTGATTAAACTTTAACATTGGAGTGTGTAAAATTTGAATGTGTGTTGAATTATTAGGTGGAGGAGAGAGAAAATGATGTGGAGTAAAAAGAAGGGTGTTGAATTTTAAGTACATTGTAGATGGTCTAATGTGGGTCAATTAAGGAATAGGAGCTACAGATCCTTATTGAAGCAACTCTTCAGCAATAATTTAATGCAATATGCTTTTTATCAGTCTTTTAAAATAGAATAGATCAATACCGAAAACAGAAAGCTCCGATAACATATCAAGGATAGATATTGAATACTCACATATACATATCAACTATTAAGCACGAGCAAGGAATACCGTCTTTTACTATGAAAACCCATAAGAACGAACGACTATATATAATCATCCACAAAAAACATTATTACTAGCCCAAGCATAAGGTGACAATTTTTTCTAAAATTAAATTCTACTATAATAGGCAAGGAATAGACAACTCACAGCTCATGATATAAGATGCATCTAGGGGTTCGAATCGTCGACCTCCTGATCTTTTGATCAAGATTATGACCATCGGATTGTTGGACCCTTTGTGTTTTGATGATAACAAACACTTAACTAATAATCCACTTGAGTATGCAGAAATCACTGTCTGACAGGTAGGTTTACCGGACATCTCTGAGAGAGAGCAGAGCTGCGAGAGAGATGCGTTCCGTGTGAGAGACACACCGACATTATGATCGGATCGGATCTGGGAAGATATACTCGATATATATTGAAGATATACGAGTATTTGAATGTAATATTTGACTAGGAATATTGATGTCAAGATATACATGAATATACGTCTCGTATATTTGAAGAGAAGATACACGCCAGATTGGAAAGGAAATATGTGACAGGGTTAAGATATGGAAATATCTTAACCATATCATATCTGCTGGATAGCAATCGGATATCTGATAGAGATCAGTTTCAGCCGACTTGAAGACTACTATAAAAGGAGGAGGAGTCTTCAGTTTGAAGTTTGGCTTTTTCGAGAGAGCAATCGGAGATTGAAGAGCAATCAATTCTGGAGCTGACGAAGTGCTGCTGTGTACGGGCAAGACGAAGATCGTGTTAGTTGATACTTTGAATTGAGTAGTATTGTTAACTGTCACTGAGTGAGACAAGGTGTAACAAACTACAAGCATATTCTTTCATCAATAACATAGATCTTGAAGCCCTTCTGGAACTGTCCAGAAGGCAAGTGGTTTTCAGCCTGTTGCAAGGATTGCAATAAGGTTTCCACTATAAATCTGTGAGTCTTTACTTTCCGTACAATTACCCGTGCTTAAAATAATTTCCGCTACCATCTGTCTGAGGGATACCACTCTGGGATCTCCCTCACATAGACGGCTAACCTAACGATCCAACACGGATCACTATCCCTTCTGAAGAAGTTGACAATCATCGGGTATGATAGTGAAATGGTCAGGTTCTTTTTATATCAATAAAGATAGCATTCCGGGTTCGAGTCACTGATGGAGAGGCGCTCACTATCGGTCCTGTTGACCTCGGGTTCGAGTCACCCAAGAGGTAGGAGTGAAACCCAATAATCCTTTTAAAAAAATAAAAATAAAGATAGCATTCTGTATAAGGGCTAGTCTGTAAATTCGAATATACTTTAAGTTGTCAATTTTTAACAAACCCTAGTTAACATCTCCATAATTGCCAAACAGTCCTTGGCTAATTTGAAGTAGTATTTCTTAAGACCGGGCATGCCCTATCTCATCAAAGATCCTCAGTTGGAAGTATGTTTTCTTGCCGCGTAAACATTAAGCTCCGAATCAACACTTTGCCATCATCGAAACTCTCCATGCTGATTCCAAAGCTTGAATGAAACAAAGAGCAATACGAAAATAGTGGAGGTTGATAGTGCAACACCTCAAATTATATCCTTCGTTTCATTTTGTTTGATATTTCATAAGTTCAATAAAATGATTTGTCTATTTAAGACGTGGTCAGGTGAAAAGAGTAGATGTTAACAATATTAGCCACTTGAAAGTCATCTATATTCAAATCCTAATGGAATCAAAGTTTGAGACTTTGGTCAGTGGTGAAGGGTAGAAAAGAATAAGACATGAGTTTGAGGTCTATTTGATCATTTATATTATAAGGGAGTAAGATCCGGTGCAAATTATATTTTTGATATAAATTATAAAATTCGTTAAAAGTGGGTTATAATTCGTTGCAAAAAAATTATAGGTACGACATAGTTCGTCAAAACTGATTTATAATTCGTCGTCGAAAAATTATCCATATGACTGGATTTAAGCGAATCCGTTCAATAACCAAATTAAGGAATGCCATTGGTGCTGTTTGTACCGGCTCATTTTTCTATTATAAAGTAGACTAAACTATTTTTAATGACTGTTCGAGCTCGATTATAGATTGAAATCGTCATAGATAAATTATAAAAATATCTAACCAATACAAACATGTAAAGAAAAACATCACGACCTCAAACTTAAAGTCGTTCATATTGATTTACAATGAGTGCGTATATGATGATGAGCATATAACTATCCATCAAATCCATGTTTCCCACTAGACAAAACAACTTGAGTTAATGATACTCACTGGAAATTGACTAACCCCCTCCAGTTGTGAGACAACTCAAAGTTGCCCCAAAGCAATAATAATAATAATGCACTGTGATTCAATTAGCCACGGACCCAACATTTCTTATCTTAAACATCTTCTTCTCTTCCTATCATTTCATACACGTTTTGTGTACCCCTTGCTTTCCTAAAAACACCAACAAAGACATGTGATTGCCCATCCTCAACATTGACATTTAAAAAGCAGCTACACGATGTGGTTGCCATCGGCTTGTAAGCACGCCTTATTGAAGCAAAATAGGCGTTTTTAGTGTTCTTTAGTTTGTATAATCAATCTTATCAACAGATTCTCATTAGTCATCATCCAATGAATTTGAAAATTACTACACGCGTAAGTCTAGGAGGTCTGATGCCAAAAATAAAAATAAAATATTTTTTATTTATTTTCTAAATTTAAAGTATATATTATAAATATTAATAAAAGATAATTTTATTTCAATAATATATTTTGTATATGAGAGTTAGGATCATATGAGAAACAGTAATTCTCATGAGAAATGAGAAATAATAATAACCGTTAGATCCGTTAGATCTACGATCTAACAGTCATTAATTTTCATAATTATTCACATATTTTTATATATTAAATTCATATTTAAGGGTAAATTCGTCATTTTACTATATGAAATATTCTTTGTAATCCAGATCCTTTTTTATCGCCCACGTTCAATAGATAAACCTGCTGCAATCAAATCAATTGTTTATTGAGAAATTTTACAAAGCTGCTATGATCAAATCAGATTGATTGTCCTATCAAAAAAAATCAGATTGATTGTTTCCTTTATAAAAAAATCAGATTGATCGTTTCTAGCGAGAAAATTTACAAACAATCAAATCAGCTCCACAATATTGATAACCCCACTTGAACTGCATAAATCGACAATTTGAGACTCGGTCGGCTTATCCAGCAATCCATCGAAATCCAAGTTTGAAATCTTAATCACTGGTTGCGAGAGAGTCTCGGGCGACTATCAAACTACCTACGCATTTTTAAACGAATGCGGCTACGGATTTTTATTGAGGATGCTACGCATTTAGGTACGAATGTGAATGATGCTACGCATTTCGATTGAGGATGCTACGCATTTCGATTGAGGATGCTACGCATTTTGCTGCGAATGTCACAATCTCTATTTCTCTCATTCACTCTACAATTGTCATTTCATCACATCTCTCTGACTCGATCGACTTCATGGACGCGCTGACCTCGATTTTTCTTGATTTTTTTTTACTTAGTTTTGATTTCTGTTGTCGCTAATTTTGAGTCTTTCTGATCTCATGTGTCGTATACAATTGAATGGTTTTGATTGGTATGTATCCAGAAATCAACCGTCTCATCTTGAATGAGTCTTTCTGAGGTTCTCATTGGAATTCAAATGTGATATTAGATTCGTCAATTCACTGACCTTAAGCTCTGCGGTAGACCTCATTTCTTATTTGGCATTCCGAGCTAGGTCTTGCAATGCGTAGCTCTATAGTTAAAATGCGTAGCAATTATAAATAAAATTTGGATCAGTCATGTTTTGTGCTAAACGAATAAAATGCATAGCAATTACAAACAAAATTTGTAACAGTCATGTGTTGATGCTTAACGACTAAAATGCATAGCACTCATTGTGATACGATTTTGAATATTTAATTATTGAATAAACAATTAATTTTTAAATACACAACAACACACCCCGTTCCAGAGGAGAGAAACAACGACCAAGGAAAATGGTGAACGGCGTTGTTCAACGAATCCAATCAATCAATTGACGACAATCTTCTTCCGGTAAGTCCCTCTTCAATCGCTGATTTAAATTCGGATATGGAAAGATCGCAGTCGCAGAGGAACCCATAATTTAATCAATTTTCCAAAATTGGGTATAAAAAATAAACAAAATCCCAGATACCATTCAGTGAAAACCAACTCAAGATTGGATTTTGACACCCACCCAATTCGTCATTTTTAAAAATAAGTTCAGATTGGCGAACATCAGTCCGATTGATGTACTCAAAATATGCAATCAAAATTTTCCAGAAAAAAATTTTAAATGGTGATTAAATCGGACCTGGATGAAAGGTAGGCGAAGTGAAAGCGACTTGATGGGGTTGTGGAGGCGAGATGCAGCTCTGAACATGGTGGAATGGCGGCAGAGAGTGAACTGACAATGCTCTGTTTTCTGAGAGAGAGAAAGAAGGAGAAGGAGAAGGAGAACGAGAACGAGAACGAGAACGAGAACGAGAATGATGGGGGGCAGGGGAGATCGATTTTGTTTTTCCTAATTTGCCCTTTAACCGTAATTATTAATTAACTAAATATGAATTTAATTATAATTCGGATTAATCTCAACCTTTTAATATTGGAATCCAATGGATGTTAAAATTTCTTATTTCTCATACAAGAAGAGTTTCTCACCTGATCTCAACTCTTGTATATGACGCCTTTTCAATGTTTGTAATTTGAGTTTGAACATTCAAAAGACACTAGTTTTCGTAAAAGATATACATATAAAAACTGAAGTTATAACTTCATTCATTTTCTAATTTAGGGATCATATTAATAAAACGAATGATTCTGATATTGTTTTATATAAATTGAATGATTCTGATATTGTTTTATATAAATTGTGTTGTTTTCAAGTGACTTGTTTTGACTTGCATGTGGGGTCTAGTTGAGTTGGCTCAACCCTTGGCTTTGTAACCAAGTTGTCATAAGTTCAACCCCCACAAATGTACCATTCCTACCAATATTTAGTGAGGAATTTCCTCCCTTCACAGGAGGTGCTTTCCTTCCTTCGCAGGAGGTGCCTGAGATGGCTTCGCCTTCGTCACGGTGCTTGAGAAGGCTTCGACGTGAGCAAGTCAACTGTTCGAAGATATGCTTCAAAAAGTGGATGAGTCAAAGACGCCGCATGACTTGTGCTTCAATGGATATAAATGTACTAGATGATATGCTTAGCTTGAGAAATTCATTAATTTTGTACAAAATGTAAAAATCCCATAAAAAAATTGACTTGTTTTGACTTGGGTGCACGGGGGGATATGAATCCTTATATCTCAATTAATTAAAGGTTTTTTATTAGTTAAATCAAGTTTTTATAATTTTTTTAAAAAAATGCATCATCAAGTCATCGTGGTATTGATACGTGTCCCACTTACTTTTCTAAATACGCTAAAAAGTAAAAAGCCAAAGTCAACAAATTTAACTCTGCTAGTGTAGAACATGTGTCAAATACAGGTCGAGGATACATCTTAATTCAGTGATCAAATTTGAATTCATAAATTCTCAAATTATAAACAAATTCTCAGCCGTGCACTCTCTAGAGTTATTTTTGCCATGTTTTCCAAACTCAATCTCGTTTTTGCCCAGTTTTAAATTCAAATATCAATTTTGCCCTGTTTTTAATAAAACCGATTTGGGGGAACCCGGTTTGTCTCATTTTTGATAAAGAGCGGTTTCTCCCAAACTGGTTTGCTGACTGTGCACATATTTGGTCCTACGTGGACCGAAAGAAATGTAATTGCGACCACGTGTAAAACCGGTTTCCGCCAAACCGGTTTGACTGGTCAACAACAATTATTTTTGACAAATTTAACTAATTACCACCCGATTCAACTAATTATCACTCAATTCAAATAATTAACACCAAATTCAACACAAACATTTTAACTAATTAACACTCAATTCAACAATTCAACACACACATTTCAATAAAAAATTATATTTGTGTTGAATTTGGTGTTAATTATTTGAATTGGGTGATAATTAATTGAATTGTTTGTGTTGAATTGGGTGTAATTGAGTGTTAATTAGTTAAAATGTTTGTGTTGAATTGTTGAATTGAGTGTTAATTAGTTAAAATGTTTGTGTTGAATTTGGTGTTAATTATTTGAATTGGGTGATAATTAATTGAATTGTTTGTGTTGAATTGGGTGGTAATTAGTTAAATTTGTAAAAATAATTGGTATTGACCAGTCAAACCGGTTTTACACGTGATTGTAATTACATTTCTTTCGGTCCACGTAGGACCAAATATGTGCACAGTCAGTAAACCAGTTTGAGAGAAACCGGTTTGTATCAAAAAATGAAACAAATCGGGTTCTCCCAAATCAATTTTTAAAAAAAATCAATTTTGTTAAAAACAAAACAAAATTGATATTTAAATTTAAAATAGGTCAAAAACGAATGAGTTCGGAAAACAGGCCAAAAAAAAATCCACTCTCTATAACATGTTTCTCTTCAAAAACCATGATGGTGAAAGAAAATGGATCCAAAGGTAAAACACCATAACTAGCCTAGATAGGTGTTTTTTTTGGATAAGGACTAGATAGGTGCTTTGACCATAATGAAGTTGTGTATCATATCATATCATGTCAAGCAACGAATTCAATATCCACCTACAGTTGTACCAAACTATTTTGGCAATGACTAATAATGAAGAAAGCCTGTAAAGCTGGTCATGATGGGATATGACACCAAACCAATGTCCTACACCCTCTAAAAACACCATATTTTCAAAACATCAAACACCAAAAACACCATATTTTCAAACCATCAAACACTATAATTGTAGGGGGTCTCCATATGATCTTATGGTTTGAAATCTTAATGAGAGCCTTGTGGTTCACATGCCTTAAGTCTAGTCCAGTCTATGTTTAAGTTTATTGGTAGCCTATCTGATAAGTCGGGATTTTTAATAGCCATTTTCACTATAGCTTTTGTTCATTTTTGACGATATTTTGATGTCATTTGATCCCTTTTCGTACGTTTCAGGTACAAAACAAGTCTCCCCCATAATCAAGGCCTAAATATCAAGATTGGTTGAAAAATAGAAGTTTCGGCGCAAAATAGGGAGTTTCGGGGCAAAACTGAACAGATTGACCTTTGCTACTTGTTTTGGACGCCCAAGGCGTATACAATGTCAAAATTGGTTGATTCAAAGCTTGTTGGAAAGCTAACTCAAAGGGCTACAACTCTCTAGTTGACGCCAAGACAAAATTCGGACGGGAAGACCACCAAAAAGGCCCCAGTCGGTCGACTGAGAAGTCTAGTCGACCGACTCCAATAACACTCAGAAGCTCATCAAATTTTACACATCCCAGTCAACCAACTGGGTATCAAGCCAAGTCCAGTCGACCGACTGGATCAAAAAAACCCAAAAACTTCAGTTTCGGAGCTATAAATAGAAGGAGAGGTTTTTGACTAAGTGTGGAGGTTTTTGGGTGAAAATACTCATCAAAGAAGATCAAATCAATGTCATCAATCAACATCCAACGAAGGAGAAGTGAGGATCAAAGGGAGACATTAGGATTAACCATCCTATTATTATTACTCTTCTATTCTCATTTGTTGTGCTTAAACCCTACTCACACCATGTTGTCTTACATGATGTGTGAATAGTCCCCTTGTGTTTTGAGGGTGTTGTTACCCTCCTTGGTACTCTTGATCATGTATACGCATGTTGGATGATTAATCTATGGTGGTAAATTCACATTTGCTATGATCTTCATTATTGTATGCCATTAGGTGTTTGATGAAATGCCAAAGTGACTTGTTTATCCCAAAACTTGACCTAAGAATCTAGCGACCTTAGGGATGGTTTAAATGTAGTAAATGTGGTCATATCTACAGATTTGAAGTGAACTAGGACTCGAGTTCATGGTATTTATTGCTTGGGAGATATTCCAAAGCTAATGAATGTCATGGAATGAACCAATATCCTCGAGAGAGTGAGGTTCGAGCTATAAGAGAGCTTGAATAAGAATAGATTAGATTAGAATGTGATCTACCTTAGTCTAAGCTAGGTTCAACACTATCTAACACCTTGAATGTGTTTAATTCTTGTATGCATGATCATGGGAAATGCCAAAGAGGGGCACAACCCTTCGAAACTCTCTTTTGATTGATATTCAACCCTTTAGTGCTATCTAGTTGCTTGTTCTTGATTGATAACCACCTCATCATTGAATTTTAGGAATAGCCAAGTTGAAAACTTGATTCACCTAGCGCATAATCAAATTTTCTCCCTTGGGTTCGACACCGGTCTTATCGGTCAAATATAAATTGTTTTTTACTATACAAAAATTACAATTGGGGCGTTACACTCAACCATGAGTGTAGTGCCCTCTTTTCAAAGCAAACTCCCCAAAAGGCAAAAGATCCCAAAAAATTCACTATCCCTTGCTCGATAGGTGACATGAACTTCACAAGTCCACTAGCCGATCTTGGGGCTAGTGTGAGCGTTATGCCCATAGCCACCTACTACAAGCTTGGATTGAAAGGGGTGAAATCCTCTAAAATGACACTACAACTCGCCGATGGGACTACAAGGCGCCCTTGGGGGCTAGTGGAGAACGTCCCAATCAAAGTCGACAAATTCTACATTCCATGCGACTTTGTGGTGATAGATATGGGGGACAACTTCACTTCATCATTGATCCTTGGACGTCCCTTCTTGGCCACCGCCGGTTTTAAGGTTGATGTTGGAAAAGGAAAATTGACACTAAAAATTGGTGGAGAAAAGGTAAAGATAGAAAAGCCAAATGAAGAACAAGCGGCTAATGTTGAGAAAAAGCTAGACAATGTGGGAGCCAAAATTATTGAGGGCAAGAAAGTTGATAAGAAGGAGTTGCACAACACACTTGAACCCGATGAAGACCCTTCCTTTGATCACCTCGACTCATCATCATGCACCAATGAGAGGAGTAAGAATGGAAAAGCAAAAACATCGAAGGGTGAGAAGCTACCATCACTTTGGAAAAGAGCTATTAAACAAGTTGCTTGCAACTCTTCAAAGAATCCGGATTGAGTCTCCCAATATTATACAAGTCTGCTTGAGGAGGGATCCTAGCAAAGGACTCCTCAAGTGTGTTTCTAAAAAGGAGATTCGACTCGGTCTTTGCCAAGACGTTAAAGTAGGCCCTCACGGAAGGTAGCTCGGTTTGTAAGTTGCCCATCTACTTAAAATTGATTTCATGTATATGTTTGGCATGCGTACTTTGAATGTTGAATGTGAACATGAGTGCTAGAATGGTGAAAATGCATGATTGGATGTGCTTTGTGTGGAATGGTGCTTGTATGAAATTTTTAGAGGGTGGTGATATCTTAAGCGTGGAGTGTGTAATTCTAGCTTGTTTTCTTTTGTTGAAAATCATGTGTATGCTAGTGATTTCATATTGAGGCATGCCTTGAGTTTGAAATGATCTTGTGTTTAAATATTTAATGATGCTAGTTCATTTTGTGGAGTAAAAATTCATGATTGTGGAGTTGGATTTGTGCAAGAATGGATTTTAGATCTTGAGCTTGTATTGCATTTTTATCATACTTGTATCGATGTTTTGATGCTTTCTTGCTTTGATCATGTACTTGGATGTTAAGTCGCCTTGTGGCACAATTTTGGATGATGTATGCCATCTTTATGATGTACTCTTGACTTATCTTTGGTTGTATGCAATATTCTTATGTTATTGAAGGTGTTTTACCATTCTTGATTGTGAAAATTTCAGGATATTTATACTCATGCTCTTTTCATGCCAAAATCACCTTCTTTACCAACATATGCAACCAAATGAATATATCTCATTCCCAAGAGTTATGTCATCGGCTCTACAAACGAGGGGAGTTCTTATGCGCCTTTGCCTTTATTTTATCATTCTTTGCGCTTAGGGACTAAGCTTGAATTAAGTGTGGAGTGGGTTAATACGCATAGTTCACATGCTGTCATGCCATGCATATCATTTTTGATGGACACTTGTGACTATCAAATCTTAATCCCTATAAATCACATCTAGCCTACTTTTCATTTTTATTGGATCTTGAACTTAGAACCGACCTAGTCCTATGAATGTGCATTCTTGTGAGTCAATATCATTGCTATCCCTTGTCTATCTAATTTTCTAAGTATTTTCGTTGAAATACCTTGGATTAAGTTTTAGCAAGCACTTTTAAAATTTTCACGAAAACTTAGACCTTTTGTTTGCTCCTTGGTGACTTGAGTTTTCTAATTTAGTGCCATGCTCATGATCGTTTCCCGCGCATTCCATACATTCCTTGAACATATTGTCAAGTTTTAAGTGTGGAGTCAAAAAAACAAAAAAAACAAAAGAGGGCAAAAAATAGGCCCCAACAAAAAAATGCTTCATTTCATGGTCAAAAGAGGGCAAAGCCCTGACCAAAAACTTTCTCGAGCGCTAGAGAAGTTTTGTGCAAAAACATACAAATGCCGTGGGTTAGGAAGAAAAGTTCCCCCTCGAAAGCATTTGTAGGCCAAAGGCCATTTGAAAAAGGAAATAAGAAACACTTAAAACTTGACTTTATGTTCTTCCATCATTGTACATTTGCACGGGTGCATCGTTTGTATTGTGTGCTAGTTGGATTAACTCTTGAACGATCCATGTGCTTGCACGGGAGCTATCATTTGGTCTATGCTTGGTTATTAAGAACTCTAGTGTCGAACTCCTCTTCCCTTATGGATTATGGCTTAAGCGCCTAAAACTTGGGAATGAGTTCTATGTCGCGAGCCCATGGACTAGCCTTAGCTAGCATAGGTGAGCGGTTGACACTCTTTTGTGCAAAACTATTAACTTTGCTTCTCTTGTATTGCCTTGAAAATGAGTGGAACTTTGGGTGAGACATTTGATAGCTTTAGTATTGATGATCTTGAACGCACAACCTCATGGGTACTCAAATGGTTCAAAAGTTGTTTTGATGATATTGTGATGGTAGTCCTAGCTTGGGGTGAGGGATTGGTTTTGAGAAATCCTCGCCTTGGTTAAGCACTCTTGAATTCATTCTCATAGGATAGGTGCATAAGGGATTTGTGAGTATTCCCGTTTCTGAAACTCTCACGAGACTATAACTCGTCCACTAGGGTAGCCTAAGGGTTTAAAGGCTTAATGCATACGCTAAATGCATTCGTAACGCCTACGAAAAGGAGCTAGTTAGATTGTATATACTTGTCATTTACCTTTCAATAACATGTTTAGGAATAACAATCGAGACCTTGTGAGAGCTAGTTGGGCAAATAGATGAAAAAAAACATAGCACCACTAGCATTTCGGCATTTGCGTGACCTTGACATATTTTCATACTTTGTTCGGGACAAGCAAAGCTTAAGTGTGGAGTGTTGATAAGTCGAGATTTCGACTTATTAATAGCCATTTTCACTATAGCTTTTGTTCGTTTCTGACGATATTTTGATGTCATTTGATCCCTTTCCGTACGTTTCAGGTACAAAACAAGTCTCCCCCATGGTCAAGGCCTAAATATCAAGATTGGTTGAAAAATAGAAGTTTCGGCGCAAAATAGGGAGTTTCGGGGCAAAACCGAGCAGATTGACCTTTGCAATTTGTTTTGGACGCCCAGGGCGCATACAATGTTCGAATTGGTTGATTCAAAGCTTGTTGAAAAGCTAACTCAAAGGGTTACAACTCTCCAGTTGACTCCAAGACCAAATTCGGACGGGAAGACCACCAAAAAAGCCCCAGTGGGTTGACTGAGAAGTCCAGTCCACCGACTCGAATAAAACTCAGAAGCTCATCAAATATTACACATCCCAGTCGACCGACTGGGTATCAAGCCAAGTCTAGTCGACCGACTGGATAAAAAAACCCAAAAACTTCAGTTTCAGAGCTATAAATAGAAGGAGAGGTTTTTGACTAAGTGTGGAAGTTTTGGGAGAAAATACTCATCAAAGGAGATCAAATCAAGGTCATCAATCAACATCCAACGAAGGAGAAGTGAGGATCAAAGGGAGACATTAGGAATAACCATCCTATTTCTATTCCTCTTCTATTCTCATTTGTTGTGCGTAAACCCTACTAAAACCATGTTGTCTTACATGATGTGTGAATAGTCCCCTTGTGTTTTGAGGGTGTTGTTACCCTCCTTGGTACTTTTGATCATGTATACGCATGTTGGATGATTAATCTATGGTGTTAAATTCACATTTGCTATGATCTTCATTATTGCATGCCACTAGGTGTTTGATGAAATGCCAAAGTGACTTGTTTATCCCAAAACTTGACCTACGAATTTAGCGACCTTAGGGATGGTTTAGATGTAGTAAATGTGATCATATCTACGGATTTGAAGTGAACTAGGACTCGAGTTCATGGTATTTATTGCTTGGGAGATATTCCAAAGCTAATAAATGTCATGGAATGAACCAATATCCTCGAGAGAGTGAGGTTCGAGCTATAAGAGAGCTTGACTAAGAATAGATTAGATTAGAATGTGATCTACCTTAGTCTAAGCTAGGTTCAACACTATCTAACACCTTGAATGTGTTTAATTCTTGTATGCATGATCATGGGAAATGCCAAGGAGGTGCACAACCCTTCGAAACTCTCTTTTGATTGATATTCAACCCTTTAGTGCTATCTAGTTGCTTGTTCTTGATTGATAATCACCTCATCATTGAATTTTAGGAATAGACAAGTTGAAAACTTGATTCACCTAGCGCATAATCAAATTTGCTCACTTGGGTTCGACATCGGTCTTACCGGTCAAATATAAATTGTTTTTGAGTATACGAAAATTACAATTGCCATTATTCTTAAGCTTAACGGATCGGGCTAGGGTTCAAAGTGTTTGGCCCGGTTCGGCCTATCATGGCACACTTCGGAAAGTCCAATTAAGCCTAGTGAAAGCCTACCAAAAACAAAAGAAATATTACATTTTATTGCTATGAACTGATTTTTCTTGATGTTTGGCCTTTTAGAGTGATTCCAATGATATTAATGTCCAAAACAAAGAAGATTTGTGGACACCAAGGTTATTTTGAGTGCTAAGCTTTTTGATAAACTTGGTTTCTTATCAAGTTTACTTTTGAATTTTTTGCTATAAGCCAGTGTGTAGCCGCCGTATAGGTTATTCATAAACATAAAACATTATATTTATTATTGTCATACAAGATTAACTATCTGGACCTAGTGATATATAAGGCCCAGTCCACATGGGCTGCTTAAGGCTCAAAAAATATGTTTAGGCTTGGCCCAACCTAGCCCACTTAAATTTGAAGTGTAGGCTAAAGCTTGACTAAGCCTGACCCAAACCTTTTTTTTGCTAAGCCAGCCCGACCCAGCCTATTGGAGAGGCCTACATAATTGTATCCCACATATAGAGTGCTCAGTAGTAGTACTATCCCTTTTATTTTATTATGGGAGCAGTCAGCAGTGTGACAGTGTAAAGATCCTAACTGATGACCAGCCTCCTTAGTTTTGAGGACTTTCGAGCCTTGCCTATATTTTCTTGCTGGGTATGATGTACAAAGTAGTATTGCCCATTTCACTTTTTAGATATTATCAACAATTGATATTAAGATTGAGAAAAAGATTAAGTGCAAAAGGTATATTTTTATTTAAAAAATACAAACCAATGATAATGACAGTCATTGATTTGATCATTTTGACGGATGCGATTACATACCGTATTAAAGTCCATTTTTTGTTCAATGCATGTGGAAGAGTATCGGAGCACTGCACCATTCCGTTAATTTCACGAAAAAAATTTGCTTGTTGTCGTTTAAATTTGTATCGCATAAACGATATATAACCCGATAAAAATTGACTGTTGTGTTGCTTACGAATACTTAACCGATAAATGATTACACGACAAGCTACCAACACCGCGTAAACTGAATAACACGACAAATGTTAACGCGGTGGAACAAAACACGCCGCGTAAAGTGGTTTACGCAATTAAAGTTTATACGACGTCCAAAATGCGTTGTGTAATCATTATTAAGCGACAAGGATTTAGACGACTCAATGTGTGTGTCGCGTTTAATTATATATGCAACATGACTATATGCGACGTTTCGAATTTTCTCGCAGTATCGTCTACACTTGACAACCACATATTTTTTTGATTTTGTGTTCAATTTTGAATTTTAAAAGTTATAATTTGCGCGACGTATAAGGCCAATAAATGACGCATAAGCTAACAAAAAAATTAACTAAAAATTTAGTTAGGCCCAATGAACAAGCTTGTCGTCGTACCTGTGCAAAAACAATTTATAATTTCCTCACTTCAAACTGTGGGTTAGTACAGTGGTGAGTAAGGGTCGAACCCAAGGGAGCTAGATAGCTACTACTTTGTTCTGTAATGGAGAAAGACAAGAAACTGGAATGAGAGTAATTGTTAGTGCAAAAACTGTAAATCACGAAATAAACTGGGTTGTAAATATCAGGGGGAAATATTCAGATTAGGGTTTGATTGTGACTTGTTTTATCATAGACTTCTAAATATCTAATTCAATGTTTTAAGTGTGGTTGTCCCGACAAAGGTGACTTCCCAAATAACCCGACAAAGGTGTTATGCCACTACCTAATTCCCCTAGGTTTAATTAACCCGACAAAGGTGTTAATTGCCCTAGTCGTACTACCTATCTAAACGACAAAGTATTAGATAGATGACTAATGTAGAAATATGCGCAACTAGATTTCACGACAAAGTATACGTCTAGTCTAACAATATTTCATGGAATTAATGTACGAGAATTAGTAAAACATAGAATATAGCATTAATAACCAAGTCTCAAAAACATAGTCACAATATAATAAACCCTAATCCGAATAGAAGGTTTAGTTACACATGATCATGGTGAAACAATGCAAGTAATAAAGGAAGAAACTTCACTAAAAACAACCGAGAATGGAGCAACTAGGGCACGGAGGAGCTGCTGCCGTGAGGGCTGAGCTACGGCGGACGGCGGAGGAGCTGGGCGGAGCAAGGTGGTGCACGGCCAAGGAGGAGAGCACACGGTTTGTTATGTGTTGAAGGGATGAATTCTAGTGTAGTATGCACCTCCTTATATAGAGTTTGTAGAAACCCTAAAACTTCCAAAATAGGCACCAAAGATTATTATGTAAATATTTCCAAAGTAATCTTGCTTGATCTTCAAGCCACCTTGAATCTTCTAGATGATTCCAAAACCCTAGGTGTAAGTTTGCCCTAATTTCACATTGCTTTTGGGCCGGACGAATGGACTTGGACGCTAGGGCTTGGACTCAGCATGAAATTTGGATTTTTCCCCGAAGTTACTGTTCACAGCCCGGAATTACTATTCACGCCGGAATTACTATTCACGCCGGAATTACTATTCATGTCGGAGTTACTGTTCATGCCGGAGTTACTGTTCACGCCGGAGTTACTGTTCACGGCCCTCTTTTGGCTCTGTTCTTCCACTGCGATGTTTTTGGCTTCAAAAGCCGTCTTTTAAGCACGATTCCTCCTAGAGCTTCCAAATCACCTGAAATACGAAACAACACTAAAAAGTAACTGTTCGCATTATAAAGTGAATGAAATGGTGGGAATTAATGACTCAATGAGTCGTATAAATACGGCTCATCAAACCACCCCACACTTAAACTTGTTCGTCCCGAACAAGAACTAAGTCATAAGAGGAACGACTAATGTAAACATCACAATGCTTCGGTCATCCTAGACGAGCTACATGGACATGAATTAAGCTACTATAGATCTCGCCAGTTATGCATGCTTGCTACTAATATCATCGTGCGAAAAACATGGGGTTAATGATACGTGTTACCTTTGAGTCGAGATGCAAACCAATTCGGATGTATCGGGAGATAGCCCTTTTTAGACCCATGAACCCTCATTCTCGGACTCGAACTCACTGCTATATGGTTATGCTTTGCTGCTTTTTCTTGCACGTGATTCATTCGAGCTTCAAAGTGTTGAGTGCTTTTCGGCCAGCTATAGTGTCATCTGATTTGGGATTTCAATGATGCTTTCACATGAGAAACGTGTGGACTATCACAATGGGTTGTGGATTTGTTGCTTTGTAGTGCGGATTGTGATTTGCTCGAACCGTGGTTCCTTCTCCTTTTGACGCGAGTCAAGCCGAGGGTCGCTCGTCTATTTTCCCGGTTACTCGGATTGGAAACCTTCCTACTCTTACTCATCCTCGTCCTTTCGACACGGGTCAAGTCAACTTTTGACACGGGTCAAGTCAAGGGTCGCTTGCCTATTTTCTCGGCTACTTGGACTAGAGCTTGGACGGTGTGAAGTATTCCCGTCCCGACCAACCGCAAAGGTACCGCAGTGGCGGAGCAGACTCATACTATGTTGCCTCGAAGTGCTAGCCTCCACAAGCTCCACATAACCATACATCCTGAGTTCGGTCTTTGAATGATCTGTCAAGTCTCTCTAGGGCATTGCTATCAACTCCACATCCCTGTTTATCTCAACTAACAAAGGCACGCAAAGATTTTAAGATCACATGTTAGCCGCACAAATCAATTTTCACCAAAGACATGCATATAATCGGCTATATCTATTTCACCTAATCATTATCCAATACTGCAAGTCTAGGAAATAGTGAAGAATCATGTACAAAAAATTTTAAAAATCATGGGAAACGTGCTGACTCTGTGCAGGGTGCAGTAAATAAACGTGCTGACTCAATGACTGACTCTCCCACCCCACACTTTTGAAATGAGCCGTGTCCTCACGGCACGACTTAAATCAAGACTCACAAATGCATGCAATAAAAAGATAAGGAAAGGAAAAGGGTTAGAACAATACTCCCCTGGGATGAAGACTGTATTCGGCTGAACTCGGACCTAGGGGCGCTCCTGGCGGACTAAAATGCGTAGCTCCGCAAGCAAAGTGCGTAGTACGCGAAGACTGGGTCCGGATCAATGGTACTCGGCCAAGCTAAAATGCGTAGCCGAGTGGGTAACATGCGTAGCTCGCAAGGGGAATTTCCGGCCGACTAAGTCAGGTCCCTACAAAATGAAACCAAATCCTTTCCAAGGTACAATGTGATAATAAAGACTCATAAATAAAACAAGTAAGAAAAAGAAATGAAAATGCAGTGCAAACCGTGCAGGGCTGCCTCCCTGCGAGCGCCTTTGTTTAACGTCGTTGGCTCGACAGTACCTCCTCTAAGTGTCAGGAGGCTCATCAATGGGAACCTCATCAGCGGGAACCTCAGCTGGCTCGGCTAGGTCAAACTCCTGGGCTGGTACCTCGATCTCTCCGTGGTAGTGCTTAACTCTCTGACCATTGACCTTGAACCGATGCCCATCCTTTGGATTCTCCAACTCCAGTGCCCCATGATTGTAAATCTGAGCGATCGTGTAAGGTCCGGTCCATCTGGACCTCAACTTCCCGGGCATGAGTCGTAACCGTGATGAGAACAAGAGCACCTGCTGTCCGACTTCAAACGTGCGCCTGAGAATGAATTTGTCGTGATAGAGCTTGGTGCGCGCCTTGTAGTCTGTTTGGCTCTCATAAGCCTCGAGGCGCAACTCCTCCAGCTCGCACAACTGTAATTTCCTATCTAACTCGGCTGCCTGTAAGTCTGGATTGCACCTCTTCAGTGCCCAATACGCCTTGTGCTCTAGCTCCACTGGCAAGTGGCACGCCTTCCCATAGACCAACCGAAAAGGCGATGTGCCTATCGGGGTCTTGTAAGCTGTCCTGTACGCCCACAATGCCTCATCTAACTGCTGGCTCCAATCCCTCCGAGTCGGTCCTACCATCTTCTCCAGAATTCCCTTAATTTCGCGGTTGGAGATCTCCGCTTGCCCATTCGTCTGGGGGTGATATGCTGTGGAAGTCCGGTGATGAACATGGTAGTGCTTCAGTGTGGATGTCATGATACGGTTGCAGAAGTGCGTCCCCTGATCACTGATAATAGCCTTAGGTACTCCGTACCTGCAAAAGATGTTAGTGCGCAAAAAGTCTACGACAGTCCTAGCATCAGCACATCTAGTGGCCTTGGCCTCTACCCATTTGGACACATAATCAACTGCAACTAAGATAAACTCAAAACCACATGAAGCGGGAAAAGGACCCATGAAATCTATCCCCCAAATGTCAAACACATCATTCACTAATATGGGGACCTGTGGCATCTCCTGTCTGGCCGAAATGTTACCTACTCTCTGGCATCTATCACATCTCTTACAATGATCGTAGGCATCTCTAAAAACATGTGGCCAAAAGAATCCACTATCTAATATCTTCCTTGCAGTCCTCCTAGGGTCGAAATGGCCTCCACACTCTAATTCATGGCAAAAACTGATAACTGAAGCAATCTCATCATCAGGGATACACCGTCTAAGAATCTGGTCTACGCCTATTTTCCACAAGTACGGGTCATCCCACACATAGTATTTAGCATCATGCTTCAGTTTCAAACACTGTGCCCTAGAATACGAGGGCGGGAACTTACCTCCTACCAGGTAGTTCACCAGAGGAGCGAACCATGGCATCTTACCCGAAATAGCATACAAGTGCTCATCTGGGAACGTCTCGGTAATCTGTCCGGCATCCTCCTCTCTGACAAGACGGCTCAAGTGATCTGCAACTGTGTTCTCTATGCCCTTCTTGTCCCTGATCTCCACGTCAAACTCCTGTAGGAGCAGGATCCACCTAATGAGCCTCGGTTTTGCCTCCTTCTTCGTCATCAAGTACCTGATAGCTGCATGGTCAGAATAGACAACAACTTTAGTACATAACAGATATGATCTAAATTTCTCCAAGGCGAAAACCACGGCTAGCAGCTCCTTTTCTGTGGTCGAATAGTTCTTCTGGGCCACGTCCAGTGTCCTCGAAGCGTAGTAGATCACCACGGGCTTCTTTTCCACCTTCTGACCAAGAACTGCTCATACAGCATAATCACTCGCATCACACATAATCTCAAATGGCTGAGTCCAGTCCGGAGCTCTAATGATGGGCGTGCTGGTGAGGGCCTCCTTCAGCTCGTCAAATGCTGCCCTGCACTGATCTGTAAACTCAAAAGGAACATCTTTCTGCAAAAGGTTAGATAAAGGCAGTGCCTTTTTCGAGAAATCCTTAATGAATCTACGATAGAAACCAGCATGCCCTAGAAATGACTTAATATCACGGACTGTAGAGGGATATGGCAGAGTAACAATCAAATCTATCTTAGCCTTGTCTACCTCTATCCCCTCATGTGAGACTATGTGACCGAGTACAACTCCATGAGTAACCATAAAATGACACTTTTCATAATTGAGCACCAAATTCATAGAAACACAACGTGCAAGTACCATGCTCAAATTATCTAGACATGCATCAAAAGTGTCACCATGCACAGTGAAGTCATCCATAAACACCTCAATAAACGAACCTATCATGTCAGAGAATATGCTAGTAACGACTCGCTGAAAAGTACCGGGTGCGTTACACAAGCCAAAAGACATCCGGCGAAAAGCAAATGTACCGAATGGACATGTAAAGGTCGTCTTCTCCTGATCCTCGGGTGCTATGGGAATCTGGTTATAGCCTGAAAAACCATCTAGAAAACAAAAATAAGGCTTACCTGCCAAGCGGTCGAGCATCTGGTCAATAAATGGAAGAGGAAAGTGATCCTTGCGCGTAACTGCATTCAGCTTCCTATAGTCTATGCACATGCGCCATCCATTCTTGACTCGTGTAGTCACCATCTCGCCCACGGCATTCTTCTCCACTGTGATTCCTATCTTCTTTGGTACGACATGTACCGGACTTACCCACTGACTGTCTGAGATCGGGTAAATCACATCAGCATCCAGAAGCTTCTGAATCTCCTTCTGGACCACCTCCATCATGATAGGGTTCAATCTGCGCTGAGGTTCCCTGGAGGGCTTAGCTCCATCATCCAGCAAAATCCGATGCATACAGACAGTAGGGCTGACTCCCTTGATGTCGGCTAGTGTCCATCCAATCGCCTGTCTGTGCTCAGTTAGTACTCCAATCAACCTACGCTCCTGATCTGCCTCTAGGCCGCTCTTGATGATGACTGGCAGCGTGCTATTCTCCCCTAAGAATGCATACTTCAAGTGACTAGGCAGAGGCTTCAATTCTACTGTAGGTGCCTGCACAACAGAAGGCAAACACACTTGTGATTTGAATAAACGAACTGCATTAACCTCGTACCTCGGGGTGAGTGGCTGGGCAATCTCGAGCTGGTCTAGGGTGTCCATGATCGCCTCTGTATGCTCATAAGAATCCTCAGGCGAGTAAACTGCCTCCTCAATGACTTCCTCTAGCGGGTCGGTTCGTCTCTCTGGATGTACCTCCTGGACAAGGTCGTCCAAGGTGTCTAAAGCATGGACCGCCTCATACTCTGCGGGGTGCTTCATGGCCCCGAAGATGTCAAAGCTGATCATTTCGTCCTCAACCTCCATAGTCAACGTCCCAGTGTCGCAATCTATCTTCATTTTGGACGTCTTCAGGAATGGCCGACCGAGTAGGATCGGCGCATGGTCTGTCGGGCTAGAATGCTCCATCTTGAGCACATAGAAGTCTGCTGGGAATACTAGCTCGCCCACCTGTACTAGTACATCCTCAATCTTGCCCTCGGGCTGCTTATATGACCTGTCCGCCAGCTGTATGGTAAGACCTGCAGGCTCAAGAGGTCCAATGCGCAAACATGAGTATATGGAATAAGGTAAAACATTGATAGATGCACCGAGATCAAGCATGCAATTCTCTATCCTAATGTTACCGATCGTGCAGGGGATGGTGTAGGTGCCTGGATCACCGCATTTTGGTGGCACCTTGCGCTGAATCACCGCTGAAACATTCCTGCTCATGAGCTCCTGGTTGGGCTGGGTTCCTCTTCGTCTGTTTGTGCACAACTCCTTTAGAAACTTGGAGTACCTCGGGATCTGCTTGATGGCCTCAAGGAGTGGGATGTTGATTTCCACCTTACTGAATAACTCCCACACTTCTCTGTCCATCACATACTTCTTCGGAGCTCGAACCTGCACAGGAAAAGGTAAAGGTATCTGGACATTAGAGTTTTCGGTAATGGGTACCTGAACTGGTCGAACGGCCTCAACCGATGGGACTAGGTCTGGTCCGGGCTCATCCTGGATGGGGGCACTAGGTTCGGTTGTCTCATCCTCGGTCTCTGCTGGCCCTGTTGCTCTTCCACTCCTTAATGTCACCGCATTGACGTTCCCCTTTGGATTCTGAACTGTCTGTGAGGGGAGCCGTCCAGCGTTGTTATCGAGCCTGGAGATTGCTGCGGTCACATGGGACATCTGCTTCTGAAGGTCGGTTATTGCCCCGTCGGTCTTGGCCATGTACTGGGTCACGGTCATACTCAGCTCCTTCATCATTTCTTCCATGGACTTGTTGGAACCGTGATTGCTTGGACCAGCCTGATTATTATTCGGCCCCTTCTGCTGATACTGTCCTGGTGCATTCTGCTGATATTGACTGTTAGGATGTCTGTAGGGCTGCTGAGTCTGATAATTCTGCTGAGGCATATTCGGACGTGCTGGCTGAGTCTGATTCTGCTGATAGTTGTTCTTCCAGGTTCCTTGATTTGGTGCTGCTGCGCCATATTGCTTGAATGGGCCTACCTGGTTGCCGTAATTCTGATAATTGCCCACTGCATTCACATCGCCCTGGACGTCTGTCTGTAAGGTAGGGCACTCGTCTGTCTTGTGATCTGTAGACGTACAAAACTCACATGGGTTGACCTGGACTGGCTGCCTTCGGACTACATGCTTCATCAGTTCCCTCATTTCTTTGAGTTCGGTGAACACAGCACTGATAGAGGGCTCAACTGTTGATACGTTCTTTGTTCGGGCATACTCGTCCTCTGTTGTAGTCTCATCTTGGAATCGCTCGCCCTCTGCCACCGATATGATCTTCTGCTTTACTCTGGCTGGGGTCATGTTCATGAGTTGGCCTCCAGCTGAGGCCTCAAGTAACTTCCTGTCGATCCTGCGAAGTCCATCCAGCATGTATTCTACGATCAATTTCTCTGGCAGCTCTAGATTGCAGCAACTCTTCTCCAAGGCAAGGAATTTCTCTACGTACTCGTACATGGTCTCGTTTGGGCCTTGCTTGAGCTCTTGCAACTGTCTCCGGACTTGTGCTGCACGCCCTGCTGGATAGTACTTGCTGACGAACTGCCTCTGCATCTGCTCCCATGTATAAATACTGCCTGAGGGTAAAGATAGGAACCAATCGGTAGCGGCATCTTGTAGTGAGAAATAGAAGGCCTTCAGTTTGAAATCATCCACTTCGACTCCATGTGGCCTGAGGTTCAAGCATATCCCGTGAAAGCGCGTCAAGTGAGACGTGGCAGATTCTCCCTTCATTCCTGAGAACTTAGGCAAGTGGTGGACGACTGAGGTGCTGATTGTGATGGCTGCGATGTCTGGTCCTTCATAAATTGGCCATGACTGGTCTCTAAAACTAGGAACCGAGAGCTCGCCCATAGTAGGTCCTTCATTTTCGTCCTCCTCATCGTTTCTAACTACCTGCTGGCGTGGAGGTCTCTGGGGTGGTGGGTATGGATGTTGTGGATGATATGGTAGTGGTGGATATGGTGGTGGGTATTGAGGGTAGGGCGGTTGCGGATACTGTGGGTACTGTGGTGGTGGATACTGCTGATATGGCGGCGGGTACTGAGGGTACTGGGGGTATTGGTGGGGGTTGAGTGGTGGTTGTTGTTGCTGCTGAAGCTGTTCAGGGATAGCCCCCCTGATTTCTCCATTCTGGACCATAGGCCCCTGATTTTGTACTCCTTGAACATTCTGGTTGACTTCATCATTATTGTGACTGTTGCCACCTACGCTACTTCCTGCGTGAGACATGTTACAAGAAATAGCAAGCACCGGTCTAGCAAACACCATAATAGCAAGAACAGACTAGCAACAAAGGGTCCCCAGGAGAGTGGAGGGGTCACAGCGGTCCCACTTAAAACCCAAAATCCTTAGGCTCGTAAGTCTTGGTGACAGAACCCTCTGAGAGCTAGAAAACGGAAATCGAATAGAATGGAAAACAAAATCTCGAACAATTGAATATGAATTCACCGAGTAACAAATTTCGAAATAGCAAGAAGAAAAATAAACAAAAAATAAAAGAAGAACAAAAGTTTCACCGTGCTTAGCTCCCCGGCAACGGCGCCATTTTGAACAAGCTTGTCGTCGTACCTGTGCAAAAACAATTTATAATTTCCTCACTTCAAACTGTGGGTTAGTACAGTGGTGAGTAAGGGTCGAACCCAAGGGAGCTAGATAGCTACTACTTTGTTCTGTAATGGAGAAAGACAAGAAACTGGAATGAGAGTAATTGTTAGTGCAAAAACTGTAAATCACGAAATAAACTGGGTTGTAAATATCAGGGGGAAATATTCAGATTAGGGTTTGATTGTGACTTGTTTTATCATAGACTTCTAAATATCTAATTCAATGTTTTAAGTGTGGTTGTCCCGACAAAGGTGACTTCCCAAATAACCCGACAAAGGTGTTATGCCACTACCTAATTCCCCTAGGTTTAATTAACCCGACAAAGGTGTTAATTGCCCTAGTCGTACTACCTATCTAAACGACAAAGTATTAGATAGATGACTAATGTAGAAATATGCGCAACTAGATTTCACGACAAAGTATACGTCTAGTCTAACAATATTTCATGGAATTAATGTACGAGAATTAGTAAAACATAGAATATAGCATTAATAACCAAGTCTCAAAAACATAGTCACAATATAATAAACCCTAATCCGAATAGAAGGTTTAGTTACACATGATCATGGTGAAACAATGCAAGTAATAAAGGAAGAAACTTCACTAAAAACAACCGAGAATGGAGCAACTAGGGCACGGAGGAGCTGCTGCCGTGAGGGCTGAGCTACGGCGGACGGCGGAGGAGCTGGGCGGAGCAAGGTGGTGCACGGCCAAGGAGGAGAGCACACGGTTTGTTATGTGTTGAAGGGATGAATTCTAGTGTAGTATGCACCTCCTTATATAGAGTTTGTAGAAACCCTAAAACTTCCAAAATAGGCACCAAAGATTATTATGTAAATATTTCCAAAGTAATCTTGCTTGATCTTCAAGCCACCTTGAATCTTCTAGATGATTCCAAAACCCTAGGTGTAAGTTTGCCCTAATTTCACATTGCTTTTGGGCCGGACGAATGGACTTGGACGCTAGGGCTTGGACTCAGCATGAAATTTGGATTTTTCCCCGAAGTTACTGTTCACGGCCCGGAAATCACTGTTCACACCGGACTTACTATTCACGCAGGAATTACTATTCACGCCGGAATTACTGTTCGCCGGAATTACTGTTCACGCCGGAGTTACTGTTCACCAGCCGAAAAACACTGTTCACGGCCCTCTTTTGGCTCCGTTCTTCCACTGCGATGTTTTTGCTTCAAAAGCCGTCTTTTAAGCACGATTCCTCCTAGAGCTTCCAAATCACCTGAAATACGAAACAACACTAAAAAGTAACTGTTCGCATAATAAAGTGAATGAAATGGTGGGAATTAATGACTCAATGAGTCGTATAAATACGGCTCATCACCCAACACTTTCCGAATCAATGATATTACAAATTTGGTCTTCGACACGACGCTACAACTCCTCACGCCGTTATAGCTCCACATGCAAATATCTGACACAACCCAACCCTCTTTGGACCCCCCCCACCCCAACCCTCTTTAGACCGCACCACCCGCATCCATCTCTTCTTTTTGAGCGATTTTTAGTTTAGCGGTTCGTCCATCTCCGGTCGCAAATTGGCAACGCAGCGGTAAGTTTGATGGAACAGCTGAGTTAAGGATTCCCCCACCTTCCCTTTCTTACCATGAGATTATGACTGAGATATTTAGTCATTAGTTCCCAGTGCTTAGTTTGCATCCAAAGTTCAAGGCTAGTAGAAGTGGTTATGGAAAAGTTGTGTTGGACTCATCAGAGCATTTTTTGAGCTGCTCTATTAGAAAATTGAGACAATCGTATTCTCTAGATGTCATGCACATTTATAAGAATGTGTTCGATAACATGATCAACACCATTTTTGGAATTCATGGAGAGATGAAGGATACACCCTATGCACGAGAAGGCTTGAAAGAACAAGGAGTGCACGAAAACTTACGAGAGAAAGAATCTGGTCCCTCGTCGAAGAGAGCCAAGGTGTCTCAAGCTCTGTACATGGTGTTACCAGATAGTAGGAAGGAGATTTTTGAGCTGATTCGAGAAGCAAAGTATCCATATGGTAATGCGGAGAGCTTAAAGAACAACATAAGTGTCACCGACAAAAAAGTTAACGGTTTGAAAACACATGATTGTCATGTAATGGTGCAATATTTATTTTTTGTTTCTATCCATCCTTACTTTCTGTATAATATAGTTGAAAAGATAAGTGTCCAAGTGGTTAAGGAGACAGATTCAAAATCTATTGGAAACACATGCCTGCGCAGGTTCGAATCCTGCTGTCGATGTTTTTCATTAATTTTATTTTTTTCAAATGGATTTATCGAATCAAGTACCACTCCAACGGATCTATTGAGCGGCATAAAGCTCGGTTAGTTGTTCTTAAAAATCGCCATAAAGGGGTATTAACTATACAGAGACTTTCACTATGGTTGCGAAGATTACTCCAGTTCGCATATTTTTATCCGTCGCTGCTATTCGTGGATAAGACTTACATCAGATGGGTGTTCACAATGCAGTTCTCCACGGTGACCTTGATGAGGAGGATTATATGAAGCCGCCTCATGGGCTTCTTAATGTTCCCTTAGGTCATGTCTGTCGTTTGCAGAAGTCACTTTATGAATTCAAGCAAGCTCCTCGTAATTGATTTGCTAAGCTCTCTGCTTCTCTTCAGGCGTTTGGATTCCATCATAGTTATATTGATTACTCATTATTTTCTATCAGGCAGGTGATACGACTTTACACGTTATGGTCTATGTTGATGACCTAATCGTCGTCGTCGATCATTTAAGTTCAAATCTTATTTGAGTTCATATTTTTCACATGAAAGAGTTGGGCACTATGAAGTATTTTCTTGGGATAGAAATTGCTCGCAGCTCTTCCGATTTATTTTTATCTCAACGAAAATATAATCTTGATATTTTGTCTGAGGTGGACTTTTAGCGCTTAGCCTATGGAGTCACATCAGCGTCTCGCCGTATCACATAGTCCAATTTTTTGACAATTCCGAACCCTATCTTCGTTTGATTGGTCGCCTTGTCTATCTTACAAATACTCGGCCGGAGTCATCTTAAGTTGGCTCAATTCATGCAGGTTCCTAAAGTTGATCATTGACATGCTGTTATACGTGTTTTACACTATCTGAAGGGACACCTCAAGGATTGCACCTCTCCTCAAGAAGTTCACTTCAAATGCATGCTTATTGTGGTCCTGATTGGGAGTCATGTCCTTTAACACGTCGCTCCCTCACTAGATTCTTTATAACACTTGGCCAGTCTCATATCTCTTGGAAGACCAAAAGCAAGTTATGGTCTGTAGATCGTCAGCTGAAGCGGAGTACATGGCTATGGCCTCGACATGTTGTGAGTTAATTTGGCTAAAATCTTTGTTCAAGTCCCTTGGTGTCGCACAATCGGCACCCATGAGCTTATACTGTGATAGTCAGGCAGCTATGCACATTGCCGCTAATCCTGTTTTCCATTAGAGGACTAAACACATTGAAATCGATTGTCATTTAGTTCGTGATCAAGTTCAGTCCGGGCAAGTTGTTACTCGTTATGTCTCCACCGCAAATCAGCTTGCCGATTTATTCACTAAGGCGTTGGGTAAAGCGCAATTCAAATTTCTTCTTGACAAGCTGGGCATTGATCCACATGCTCCAACTTGAGGGGGTGTATTAATGATATAATTTTTATACTGTTGTATTTAATTATATTTATTTCTTTATAATCATTGTGTATCTTGAAGAATAAGGTTACTCCTTGTATACATAGTTACCATCCGTTTCAATGAATATACAGAGCTTTTCTCACTGTTCGTTTCCTTTCCCCAATTCTATCAGTAAGTTATCCTCAGCCAACTAGTCTAGTCGTTTTCGTTGATGAGGTGTGAGCGATTCTTGCTCTGTCTTTTGAATTAGAAGAATACACTGTTTTCATGATTTAATACCTGAATTGCAGAAATAATTTAGCATATGCCACATTTTGAAAAGTTTGTTGGGAAAATGCTACTCTCCTAAACTTTATTTGGGTTTGTCACAAACCACTAATGAGGATAGCCATTTGTGGTGGAGTCAAACCTAATGCCTATGTGAAATTGACCTGACGCCTACATGGAGTGACACGCTGACCATAGTAGCGATATGTTAAAAAGAAACTGAAAAAACATATGTGCGATTATTATTTCACAAGAGACCGCTAATAGGGATTTTGTTCTAATGTAAAAAAATTCCTACATGAATACCACTTTGGGTTTGATTTTGAAACAAACCGCTAATGAGATTAGCGGTTTCTGGTAAACCCTAAATAAACATAACTAGGTGGCATTTTTCCAACAAACTTTTCAAAATATGGCATATGCCAATTTTTTTTCTGAATTTCAAACTTTGTTCGTTCGGCAACTCTCAGTTACCAACAACCTGATTGTTGTCCGTTGCGAACTTGCGCTGGTCAGTAAAAGCACTCAAATCCTCCTCACCTCCAACATACACACCACATAAAGTTCAGTTCATCCTCTTCCTCATGTCCCAAATTAGATGAATTTCACAACCGTTGATTAACTAAGTCCATTCACACACTAGACTAATTCCGTAAAACACTAGGATTTCAAGAGAAACCTTAGACGGTGGACGAAAATATAACCAAGTCGATTCGGAGACGAAGAAAAAGTTGCTGAGCAATGTTACCGACCATAGGTGTAAAGCATAGGGTGTAGATGTGGATTTAACAAGGAAACCAGTTGTAATAACTACTACCAGAATTGTTGTAGTTCTGACTAGGATTTAGTCACTTGTGAACTGAAGAAAGCATAAGATTCAGGAACAACAGCCTTGATCACACCCTCCTCCTTTGAGTTTCTTCTTAAATAAACAGCCTATATTCCTTTTCAATCTTCGGAATAGGGCTCATAGCTAGAATATGAGTTCTGAATGTTATATATACATCATTCAACCAAATGAGATCAAGCTAGCAAAATCTTCATTTGAAGGTCTGCCCAAGCTTGGATAGAATCACTGCAGTGAATCAAAGATGGCTTAATCTCCTTAGATACTGAGTCGGGCTGCACCAAAATTGGAGGATTTTTAACCGTCTTAGGGCCACTAAACGAGCTTGGATTAGGGTTGGGCTCGAGCCCAGCGAGGCTCATGCTTCAATATGTGCATTTCATAGTTATTTGTAGGATAAAGAAACAATACAACCAAATATCATTTCCTTATATCATATCAATATACTAAATCTTAGAAGTTCAAAATCCGAGGACTTAAGATTTGGAAAGTATCTATTGATCGATCGACGCATTTGAATCATGAGTTAGGATCATATGAGAAATGACAGTTTTGATGAGAAATAAGAAATTTTAGTAACCGTCCGATTTATCATCTAACATACTTGATTTTACTAATATATTTCCATTTATTTGCTGAATAAATACGTTGATGAGGGTATATTTGTCTTTTGATTTATTCTAATTATAATTAATCCATATTTCTCGCACACGTTCCTTCGTTTCTCTATCCTCGTTTCATTTTTTTTGGAAAGTCGAAGTCCAACACTCGCATTCGTCTTCACTCTTCAATCTCGTCTCTAATCTTTCCGCAATTTCTTCGGTTTTCAATCACACCCCAAACCAGAGCAGCTACGCTTCGCACACTGTAACATCCTCCTGCCTCTCTCTCTCTCAGTCGTCGTCGTCTTTCGATTGTCATTGGATCTGGAGTGTGAATTGCGTGATTGTTGAGGTCAGATCTGAGTGCGTTTAAGGGTAGATGGAGGGCGAGAAGAAATCGACGGTTTCGGATGTTGGTGCTTGGGCGATGAATGTGATTAGTTCGATGGGGATTATTATGGCCAATATGCAGCTCATGTCTTCTGCTGGTTATGGATTTGGTTTGTGTTTCATTTCAGTCGATTTTGTTGTGCCCAATTTGTTTTGACTTTTTTTGTATTTGGGTTTGAATGTTTTCAGTTTTGAATTGTATCTAGTTGCTGTTTGACCTGGTTAGAAGGATTGGCTATATGTTGTCAAATTTGTGTGATGGGAGTTTGTGGGTTTTTGAATTTGAACTACGGTTGACTGGAATTGATTAATTGGTTGACTGTAGTCTTCAAATGCAGAAATGTTTTAGAGATTTTAATTATCTTGATGCGAGAAATGCATTTTAGTGCAAAATATATTTTCTGAGTTCATGAAAAGGAATTACAACTATTGCATTTTACTAGAAAGAAGTGAATTGTGCTTGAAATGGGATGTTTTATGAAGGACTGACATTGACGCTTCATTTTTTCGCAGCAACAACATTGACAAGGTTTCACTTTGCTGTCACGGCACTTGTGGGAATGGTGTCGAATGCTACCGGATACTCAGCATCAAAACATGTGCCTCTGTGGGAGCTTTTGTGGTTCTCTATAGTTGCCAACATGTCTATTACAGGGATGAACTTAGGTCTTATGCTGAACTCCGTCGGATTTTATCAGGTATGCATGAAAACGAACTCATTCAACTCTTTAATTGTGGTGTAATGCTGATCTCTATATCCTCCCCTTTTTTTGAGTTGTTTCTTCATATTCTCATTTTGATTGATCATCTTTTAGTTTAGTTCATTGCATACACCCATAATATATATTTTCTGTTAGACATGTGCTGTCATCGCTTATGTTGGATTCCCATCAATTTTTGACTCCTTTTGCTGCTTCTTTTAACTGTATAATGATAAAAGCTTCTTTATGCTGCAGATTTCGAAGTTAAGCATGATTTCAGTTGTTTGCATAATGGAATGGATAATGAACAGCAAGCATTACTCTAGGGAAGTTAAAATATCTGTGGTATTTGTGGTGATAGGTGTTGGTGTTTGCACGGTAACCGATGTGAAGGTTAATGCAAAGGGTTTCATATGTGCCTGTGTCGCTGTTTTGTCACCTCTTTCCAGCAAATTTCTATAGGTTCTTACAGAAGAAGTATTCCGTTGGATCTTTTGAACTGCTGAGCAAGACGGCCCCAATTCAAGCCCTGTCTCTTTTGTTGCTTGGCCCATTCAATGATTATTACCTCAATGGCGTATTCATCATCGACTACAAGATGTCCCTTGGCGCTGTATTGTTCATACTCCTCTCATGCACCCTAGCGGTGTTCTGCAACATCAGCCAGTTCCTCTGCATTGGGCGATTCTCTGCAGTATCTTTCCAAGTCCTGCTTTTCTTTACATTTATAGTGAGCATTAATTATAGGGTACGAATTGCTCAATGTGTAGTAGTTGTCTACGTAGCTTTTGTAATAGACCAGGAATCTTACGCATTTTACTTTAAATCTTACGCATTTTACCAGGAATCTTACGCATTTTACTTTAAATCTTACGCATTTACATTAAATCTTACACATTTTAAACCTGAACAAATGTCCGTTTGGCTCTGCACTGCTTAATACACCAACCTGCATATGAAAGGCTCTGACAGGCCACAACAGAATGCACATGTAGTTGAGACTTCATTTTAAATTAGGACAATCATTTGTTTACATGAAAGTTGATTACATAAATTACAATAAGTCAACAACAACAGACACCACATTACAATATTTTGAAAGACTTGAATCTTTCAAAGGATAATTCATCACTGGGATGGGAGACCATGTATAGAGATAGTGAAAGTTATAAAATGCGTAACATTTAGCCAAATGTTACGCAGTTACCTATGTGGTACTACGCAGTTTACAGTTTTATTTATAAATGCGTAACATTTATTAACCCGAAACTGAGCTTTTCAGAGCAGATACCAAGTCAAGCTCAACAATGGCATCAACAGCAACACACTGCAAGGACCAAGTCATTGTTAGGAAGTTTTGCTCAACAATATCAAACCAGCTATGATTTACCCGAGGAGAAGGGAGCCCACAATTCCATATGACATGCACAACCTTTTCTATTTCATTGCGAACATTTTCATTTTCCTTGGCTCTGTAAGAGGACATTATATCAAATCAAAGAAGAGATATTCTCAAGGCTGTTCTACTAAGACAAATATCTTCAAATACTTGCATTAGATTTTGTATGGGTTGCGTTAAATAATCTTGAGAAGATGGCAGTCATTCTATCAGATGATGTATATATGCTGATGAATATGTGATCCAACGAAACCTTGTCAAATATCATCAAACTTTGGCGCAATTTCAAGTTCTATGATTTAGAATTTGAAACTGAATGCAACGCTAGAAATAAGCCGAAGTTACCTTCTATAGCGGTTATGTACAAAGACAATCAAAGGACTGATGTCTTTCAACACAGCTTCCTCCCATTCAGCACTGGTAATGTCCTTGATAGGGCGAATATAATCATCATCTTGCCATACCAATTCCTTGCCCTTTTTATCATCTTGGTCATCATGAAAAGCTATGCAACTTCGCAGTTATATATGAAATGCTAAGCAGTCCACAGTTAATGAAAAACTACGCAGTTACGGAGTTACGCAGTTATGTATGAAATGAAAAACTACGCAACTACGTAGCTACGCAGTAATTATGAAATGCTACGCAATTTACAGTTAATAAATGAAATCGTGAATGGGGGTTTTGAAATGGGCATGTGCTTGTTCAATAACCAACATTCTCATAAAGTCACAACCTTTCATCAAATCCTAACTCGGAATCTGAAAAACAATCAATCAAAAGATCAAACCTTTGTAATCCAATCCACAGCATTCCTCCTCTCACCCAAATCCAAATCCCCAGACCTCAATCTCGTGACACATTCCACCTCAAATGAATTGCAGTGTCGCCGTAGAAACTTCGGCGAGTGTCGCCGTCGCCCGTCGATTGTCTGACTTCAAATCCAACTTCACTAACTCCTCCGCAACCGCCTCCAACTGCAGCACCAGTAACAGAGACGGTGACGGAAGTGATGGATTGCGGTCGATGATGTTGGATGGGTGAGAATCGAAGCGGCGACGATGATGATGTTGTTGGATGAGAATCGAATCGAAACTTTTACGCATTTTTGAAGAGAATCGAAGCGGCGACGATGATGTTGGATGGGCGCGAATCGAGCGGCAATGACGGAGAAATTCTTACGCATTTGAGAGAGAATCGACAGGCGACCATGATGTCGGATGGGAGAGAAGCATATGATTTTGTAGATTTTGTTTTCAATTTTCGTGGGTTGTGATTTCGGCTAGATCTGCGGAATTAGGTTTTGATATTCTTCTTTATCTGCCTAATTTACCCTTTAACTGCAATTAGTAATAAAAATAATATGAATTCTAAATTTAATTTGCACTAATCTTGACCGTTTGTTATTGTAATCGGATGGTTGTGTTTTTTTCTTATTTCTCACATGTATGACTCTTCTCACCTGATCTCAACCCTTTGAGTGATACCTTATATATCGCTATATCATACCAATTATATATCATGGTTTGATCACCTTCATATACTCGCAAACATACCAGAATAAAATAACTTTAGTGTCCGGGAATTGACCAAGATGAGTTCATATCATATGAAAGCTCTTACCTGAATATTTTCAAGTTTGATATAATTCTTTTAACACCATTACAAATTACATACTCCATACAAGTTATGACATGAGCAATATCAACAGTTAAATCTTATGACATGAGCTCTGAAAGTAGATATCCTTAGATGGATGCACCGGTGTAAGATTTTGAGATGATATCATCTCTTTCTTCAAATGAATAAGTATAAATTCCAGTATATGTACCAGTTTGGGGTTTTTTTATTTTTTGCCCTGTTTTTGAAACTCAATATCACTTTTGCCCTGCCTGAAACTCAAATCTCGTTTTTGCCCTGTTTTTAACAAAACCGATTTTGCCCAATTCGGTTTCACTCATTTTTGAATGAAACCGACTTTGCCCATATCGGTTTCGTTGATTTTCAACGAAACCGATTTTTCAAAAATCGGTTTTATTACTGTGGTGCCTTGCGTGGCACAACCTGGGCCAACGAATTCAATATGCACAGTGAAACCGAATTGGGCAAAATCGGTTTCATTCAAAAATGAGTGAAACCGAATTGGGCAAAATCGGTTTTGTTAAAAATAGGGCAAAAACGAGATTTGAGTTTCAGGCAGGGCAAAAGTGATATTGAGTTTCAAAAACAGGGCAAAAAATAAAAAAACTCACCAGTTTGCTATTGTTTAAGTTCAAATACTTCAGCCTATAATAGTAACAATTAATCCTAATAGTCAAATATCAGCATTCTAAAGGATAGGGTTTATATTTGGACAGGTCCAAGCTTTCTGTAGAAAGTAACAGATCGGAAACAATGAAGATCGAAAACAGCTGATCAGAGTCGAAGAACTCAGATCGGCGAAGCAAAAACGTAACAAACCTAAATCTTAAATTAACGAACCAAAATGGCGCAAAAGTTTGTTATAAACAGACTTTTACAAGTTTACAAGATATACACTAGAGATCCCTGACTTAAGCCTATATACAGACTCAACTATTGATAATTACATAGACGCCCCAGATGCAGCTGAGCCGACCGGCTGACGACTAACTAATACCTCAGTCGGTCTGCTGAATATCCTAAACTCATCCTGCCTCAATACCCCTCAAGCTCATACCCTTCTCAAGCTCAACATGTGAAGCTTGTTGGACACGTTGATCTTGCCACATAGATGACTCAGCTGATCAGCAGATAGAGCCTTGGTCAAAAGATCTGCAGGTTGATCAAAGGTGGGCACAAAATGAGGTTGGATGAAGCCTGCGGACACATGTTGCCTGACCACATGACAATCCAGCTCCACATGCTTAGTTCGCTCATGAAAGATTGGATTTCTGGCTATGTGCATGGCTGCATTGTTGTCACAAAAGAGAGGCACAGGAGTGGGAACTTGGACATGAAGATCAGCCAAGAGCCTGACCAGCCACGAGACCTCGTAGCAGGCATGTGCCATGGTTCTATATTCAGCTTCAGCTGATGATTTGGAGACAACAGCTTGCTTTTTAGTTTTTCAGGATATAAGAGAACCACCTAGCATGACACACTAGCCAGATACAGACTTCCTTGTCAATGGACAGGCTCCCCAATCAGCATCACAAAAAGTTGTAAGTTGGAGAGGCTGATCAGATGGGTAGAAAACTCCCTGAGCCGGAGCCCCTTTGAGATATCTGAGGACCTTGTGTGTAGCACTAAGATGATCTTGAGTAGGTTGATGCATAAACTGACTCAGTATATGGACAGAATAAGCAAGGTTTGGCCTTGTATTGGTCAGATAAATGAGCTGCCCAATTAGCCTTATGTAAGGAGCTGGATCCGTGAGAAGTGGAGCTGGATCAGTGAGAGGTGGAGCTGTGAAAAGACTCAACTTATGTTTAGTATCCATGGGAACTTTTGATGGTTTGCAAGCAAGTAGACCAGCTTCTGAAATAAGATCCAAGGCATATTTTCTTTGATTGAGAAACAATTCTTCATGTGACCTAGCTGCCTCAAACCCAAGAAAGTACCTTAACTGTCCAAGATCCTTTATTTTGAAGAGATCATGAATAAAGTCCTTGACAACTTGAATTAGAGAAGAGGAAGTACCAGTGATGATCACATCATCCACATAGACAAGAAGAGCCAAAAATACTCCATCTTTGTTGTAGGTAAAGAGTGAGTAATCATTTAGACTTTGTGTATAGCCAAAGCTGAGTAAAGAGTCACTGAATCTAGAAACCATTGCCTTAGGGCTTGCTTGAGGCCATATAGACTTTTCAGCAATCTACAGGACTTCCCTTGTGCCTTTTCTTCTTTATAAAAACCAGGAGGAAATGACATGTAAACCTCCTCATCCAACTGGCCATGAAGAAATGCATTATCAACATCCAAGTGATATAATGTCCATCCCTTGGAAATAGCTACTACAAGAAAAGCTCTAACTGTATTCATTTTCACCACATGAGCAAATGTTTCATGATCATCAAGTCCCTCCATTTGACTGAAACCCCTTGCTACCAATCTTGTCTTGTACCTTTGAATGGTGCCATCAGACTTTCTTTTGATTCTATAGATCCATTTGGAGTTGAGAGGATTCTTCCCAGGTGGAAGATCAGTTACTTCCCAAGTGTGGTTTGTTTCAAGAGCTTTTAATTCAGTTGTCATAGCATCAGTCCATCTTTTATCTTTAGAGGCCTTTGTGTAGCATGTTGGTTTGGTATCATCAAGGACTTGAAGAGCATAATACTGATGACTTGAAGAGCATCATGAATTATTCACATATTTTTGAATTGGGTAATCAGTTTTAGAAGCCACAACATTGTTGCAAACATAGTCTCTCAATGTAACATTAGGCCTGGGAATCCTGGCAGTTCTCCTGAGTGGCTGAGGCACTACTGAGGATGAAGCAGCCTGACTAGGCATTAATGATGAAGAGGGAGGAACACTACCAGGCATTTACAAGGCATCAGAAGGAAAATGAGTACCACCAGGAATACAATGAGGTAAAGGAATAGTGCCATCATAAGATTAAAGAACAATAACTGGCCTTTTTTCATTGTCTGTCTCATTAGGCTTTTGGTTTCAGTATAAGGAAAGATATCCTCAAAGAACTTGACATCTCTAGATACATAAGTGACATTTTCCTTAGGATCAAATAGCTTGTACTCTTTTTGATTAAAGGCATAACCCAAGAAAATGCAAGACATGGCCCTGATGTCAAATTTAGTTTTTCCAGGAGGGATGTAAGTCATGTAACATAAACATCCAAAAGCCCTCATATGGTTGTAATCAGGTTTTCTGTGAAACGGTACCTCAAAAGGAGTTTTGTCTTCCAATACTGAAGAAGGTAATCTATTGATGATGTATGTAGCAGTAAGCACACAATCTCCCCATAAGAAATCAGGCACATGAGACTGGAATTTCATAGCCCTGGCAACTACAAGGAGATGCCTATGCTTCCTCTCAATAATATCATTTTGCTGAGGACTGTAGGAACAAGAAGTCTGTTGAACACAGCCATGAGATTGGAGAAAGGTGGTTAGTATAGAGCTCAAAAACTCTGCACCATTATCTGATCTAACTGTCTTAATACAGCAACCAAACTGGGTTTGAATCATCATATAAAAGCTGATAAGATGATCAACAACCTCACTTTCGTATTTCATCAAATATGTCCAAGTGACTCTAGATATATCATCAACAATTGTCAAAAAATATCTTGCTCCAGTAATAGTAGGCTCCTTGTAAGGTCCCCATATATCAACATGAATCAATTCAAACAAAGAGTGACTTCTTGTGATACTAATAGGAAAAGGCAATCTGGTCTGTTTTGCTTGAGGACAAATATGACAATGCATAGTAGATTCTTTACAACTAAACTCAGAAATACAATGTTTCATCTTGTGAAAAGGGACATGGCCAAGCCTATAATGCCACATGGTAGTTGTGTGAGAAGCCTGAGCAATTGATGATAAGCAACTTGAAGAGGTGACTAGATTGAAGTGATATAGGCCCTCTACCAGCTCACCAATCCCTTGTAAAGTCTGCTTTGCTAGGTCCTGTATAGCACACCCTTTTTCAATGAAATCAACTTTCAACTTTGAGTCTTCCACACAAGTTTTGCAATAGAAATTAGATTAAATCTGATAGTAGGCACCAAAAGAACACCAGATAACTTGATGGACTCAGATAAACCACAAGTGCTAGTATGAGTGACGTGCAGTATTTTGTATGTCAAAAACAATTTATAATTCGGTAAGTACCGAGTCGTCCAAGGGAGAAATTGTAAACTTGTGCACTATGTATGGTTGTGTTTCTATTTATCCTAGTCTGAAAAGAGTTTTTGTTTTGATTTTAAAAGCTAATCAATCTAACAATGCAAGAAAGTAAGATAAGGTTTTGACGAATTTCGAGAAGTATTTTGGGGAACTACTTCACTTACCCAACATTAGAATCGAGTTCATTAACTAGCATGCACGGATTTGCTATATTGATTGGAAAATAGCTGCACAATCCAAGTAAGAACCTCACCCTTTCGGCGCTATTGGTTCAAATCAAGAAACTTGCTGATGTTTACCAACTCTCGTCTCGTAAACATGGGGAGTCCTTGTCATAAAACTAGCCTTTCCCGTTACAAACTTGGGCTACTCTCGTAGTCACCGAATTTGTAACGTGTATTTTACTTAATAGTCGGACATTTAGCCTCACCCTTTCGGCGCTGTTGGCTTAACGTCTCAAAGCAATACACTTAAGAATTTTCTCAAACACCTAGTATGCATCGCGGGGTTTTAAGCACTAAGTAAAATGCAAATCATGTAAATAATCCAAATCATGCAACAGTTAATATATTAAACAACTCATAGTCAAGTAAGCTTCGTAGGACCCCAAAATATGGGTCACTACTCACTATCCATTGTCATGGAAATACAAATCATGTTTTGTTCGAAATGAAAACTTTAAAGAGAAAAATGAATGACTACACCCTCTAAATTGATGTCGATAACCCTTTTTAGTTCAATCTTTGATCCGATCAAATCCTCGTATTTTCGTGCCCCCTTCTCTCTTCTTCGTCCTCTCCAAGTTCCAAGGTCTGAATATGTGCGTTTGTAATGGTGAGTAGTCTTGGGTGGCGGCTGCCTCTTTCTTTTTATTCAATTCTCCTTTTTAAAGTTTTTTCCAAAACCCTAGCAGAAATTGGGCTTTTTGGCCATTTGGCCTGTCTGGCATGTGTCGCTTGTGTCACCTAATAAGTGACACGGGTGAATCCAGAGAGGATGCAGTGTCACCTATTGTTCGCAGATCGTGACACAGGTGACACAGGCGCATAGTGAGATGACCTCTTGAGCTCAGGTTCTAACACCTTTAAAGGCTGAATCTGGTCTAGGTGCAAACTAAAAAGTTGTAGCACTTGTTCTCAGCTTTCCACCAAGCCAAATATAAATGAATTCGGACACCGTATGAGCTCTAGCCGTGCGCGACAATTAGAGAGGTCAATCCGCCTATTTTTGCACTGTTTTTGCCCAAATTTCCACAAAACGCTTTGTTTCACCTTGGATTCATTTTCCACCTATAACACACCAAAATAAAAAGTGAGAGATAATATAAACAAGGAAGATGATCGAAAATCGACTAAATGTGGAGCATAAATATAGTTCAAATTTATGCTCATCAAAACACTCCACACTTAGAGTTTGTTCGTCCCGAACAAACATGAACTAAATCCTAATCCACTATCGTAGGGAACACGAGTGCATTTAGCGTATGCACCAAGCCTTTAAACCTTTAGCCTACCCTACAGGACGAGTTGTAGTCTCGTGAGAGTTTTCAGAAGAGGGAATACTCACAAATCCCATATGCAACTAGCTAATATGCATGAACATGATAGTTCCTCATTTATCTAGGCAATACGCAATGAATACCACATTCCCAACAACTAAACTTGTAATCAAAGACTAACTCATTTTCAAAAGAATTTCGAACCACCAATGACCTTACAAAAATGCACATTCAAAGACAGTCAATATTAGAGTTATCAAATGGCTAACCTAACAATTCATTCAACCTTTTTGCAAAATACTCAAGGCATGATCCTTAGAAACATAAAAAGCGTGCCAATCGCGTGCCTATGCTATCAAGAAGGATAGTCCATGGGCTAACAATACAAAACTCATTTCCAAGTTTTAGGAGCTAAGTCCATAATCCGTAAGGAAAGAGGAGTTGACACTTGATTTTCAAAACTATCTCAAACAAAGTCATGCTCACGTACACTAGTACAAGGGTCATCCCTCTACTCATAACACAATGCATGCACACCAAAAGGAATGATGGAAAGGACATTGCCAAACTTAAGGGTGTGCCTCATTTTTATCTTTCATTTTTTTTCAAGGCATTTTGCCCACGATATGCTTCACAAATTTTTCTTTTCATAGCTTGCCTTATTTTGGATTGTTCTTGCAAAAACTTTTTGCTTTTTTTTCTTTGCATAGCTTGCCTTATTTTGGCTTGTGCTTGCATATACAAACTTTTTTTGTTGGGGTCAATTTTTCACCCGAATTGACTTCACACTTAAGATTTAGCAATGTACTAAGGATATAAATGGTGTGTGCATACAGTGTGAAAGAATAAAGATCACCTAAGAGCAATGACTAAGTTTTTGAAGAGACATAAAAGTATTTCATGCTTGCTAATTTTATGCTCAAGTGATACAAAAAGGTTGCCTAAATCATTAGATAGACACGAGATAACAAAAATATTGATGCCTAGGAATTATGCACTCATAAAAGTCATGGTGATTCTAGATTCAAAATCAAGTCATTAGCAATGAAACTAAATAGTCGAGTAATGGGGTAATGCGAATGACTTCGAAATTCGAGTACTCAAATGTAAGCTAGTGCATAAAAAGTGCAAGTGCCTAAACATGGATATTTTCAATAGAATGCACTACATACCCACTCCTCACTTAAGAGAAAGCTTAGTCCCTAAGCGACAAATATATAGAAATAAAAAGTGTAGTGCAAAGGGCTTCCCTGATGTTGTAGCTCAAAGAGTGTGGCTCATCGTTCGCTCATTCCTTTCCCGCATATGACAACGAAATCTGTAAAACATACAAGTGACCACTTGATAGAATATTAGTAGAATATGTCACAAGTACAAAATGTATCATAGTAGGGACTCCACACTTAAATCAGAAGTGTCTAGTGAGCGATGAAAAGAGTGCAAAATAAATTAGTAAGGCATCTTACAAATGGTTTTACTTCCCTCGAAGACCTAGTTTAACGTCTTGGCGAGACTAGCAAAGCGCCCCATGGATTCGCTTCGGAGAAGTCCTTTGCTCAAATAACTTCTCGCGGGGCTATTGGTGCTTAAGGCGTCAATCCACCTTCAAATCCCATTTGAACTTTCGTCCATCAAGTCTACAATGGACTTTTAGTTGTGAGTTCAGCCCCTTCGAAAGTGTTATGCTAGTTAGGATGGAGGGATCGTGGGAGCTCCTTTTGCATAATGTAGAAAAATGAGGCAAGAAGCTCCAGAATTTTTCTCGAGACGGTGTGATGAAGAACGGGTCTTCAAAGCTCGTCTCGAGCTTGATGGGCACACCATCCTTGAGTTTCTCAATAACTTCCATGGGTGCCCAATACTTTAACTCCTTCTCAAAACTTACATTCTCTTGTATGCGCGACTGCTCTCTTGTGGCATCCATATAAACCTCAACAAAGTCTTCATACACATGAAATCCTCGTGGTTGCTCGTCCTTTATCTCCTCTTCAAAAATAGATTGAAGCTCACTTGTAGCAGGAATGGGGAGGTCTTCTTTTTGCGAAAAACATACTTCTTCTATGCATGAGTCATCATTGTTGAAGAATTCCTCGTTGGAGATCCAAGGCGTTGATGGAATGGTGAATTCGTGTGTGTCCTCATTCAAATGATTTTGAAATGTACAAGTAGTCAAGGGTGGTGCACTTTCGTGTTCCAACTCATCATCGGTGCAAGATTCACCATTCCACACCTCCTTGTAAGCTTGGGTAGCAACTCTCAAGAACTCATCCTCCATTGCTTGATCCCATTTTTGCTTCGAGATATTAGGTTCAGGGACTTTTTCTCCGGAGACCTCTTCTTTTTCGTCCAAGTTCCCATTTTCAATTGCTCGTTCTGCCAATGTGCTTTCCAACATTCGGTTTTGGGCAGCGAGCTCATCTAAAGTTGGTTAAGAGCTTGGAAATTTTGTATCATGTTCAGATTGTCTTGGGCAACCTTGGCTTGGTAATCTTGAAGCATGGCTAGCATTTTCATATCGGAGAATCCATCATTAGGTTGAGAAATTGGAGGATATTGGTGGTAGGAGTCTTCTTCGAATGAACATTGGCTATCATCCCAATTTGGAGAGTAGGGATGTGTTGGATAGCCATGATCTTCCCAATAAATATTTTGTTGCTCCTCCTCTTGGTTGTATCCTTCATTGTACTCGACTTGTTGATTGTATGAATACATCCTCGCAAAACAAAAAGAACAAAAGTTAGTAAGGATTATGAGTAGAGAATATACAAAAGCAAAAAGAAAATATGTGCAAGACTAGTCGAGATATCCACACAACCTAAGGCTAATGACAAGTTAATGCGTTGCTCCCCGGCAACGGTGCCATTTTGACGTGCAGTATTTTGTATGTCAAAAACAATTTATAATTCGGTAAGTACCGAGTCGTCCAAGGGAGCAATTGTAAACTTGTGCACTATGTATGGTTGTGTTTCTATTTATCCTAGTCTGAAAAGAGTTTTTGTTTTGATTTTAAAAGCTAATCAATCTAACAATGCAAGAAAGTAAGATAAGGTTTTGACGAATTTCGAGAAGTATTTCGGGGAACTACTTCACTTACCCAACATTTGAATCGAGTTCATTAACTAGCATGCAAGGATTTGCCTATATTGATTGGAAAATAGCCGCACAATCCAAGTAAGAACCTCACCCTTTCGGCGCTATTGGTTCAAATTGGAGTTGTACCTTAAACTACGAACCTCACCCTTTCGGCGCTATTGGTTCGAATCAAGAAACTCGCTGATGTTTACCAACTCTTGTCTCGTAAACATGGGGAGTCCTTGTCATAAAACTAGCCTTTCTCGTTACAAACTTGGGCTACTCTCATAGTCACCGAATTCGTAATGTGTATTTTACTTAATAGTCGAACATTTAGTCTCACCCTTTCGGCGCTATTGGCTTCACGTCTCATAGCAATACACTTAAGCATTTTCTCAAACACCTAGTATGCATCGCTGGGTTTTAAGCACTAAGTAAAATACAAATCATGTAAACAATCCAAATCATGCAACAGTTAATATATTAAACAACTCATAGTCAAGTAAGCTTCGTAGGACCTTCAAAATATGGGTCACTACTCACTATCCATCGTCATGGAAATATAAATCATGTTTTGTTCGAAACAAAAACTTTAAAGAGAAAAAAGAATGACTACACCCTTTGAATTGATGTCGATAACCCTTTTTAGTTCAATCTTTGATTCGATCAAATCCTCGCATTTTCGTGCCCCCTTCTCTCTTCTTCGTCCTCTCCAAGTTCCAAGGTCTGAATATGTGCGTTTGTAATGGTGAGTAGTCTTGGGTGGCGGCTGCCTCTTTCGTTTTATTCAATTCCCTTTTTTCAGTTTTTTTCCAAAACCCTAGCAGAAATTGGGCTTTTTTGCCCATTTGGCCTGTCAGGCATGTGTCGCTTGTGTCACCTAATAAGTGACACGGGTGAATCCCGAGAGGATGCAGTGTCACCTATTGTTCACAGATCGTGACACATGTGACATAGGCGCATAGTGAGATGACCTCTTGAGCTCAGGTTCTAACACCTTTAAAGGTTGAATCTGGTCTAGGTGCAAACTAAAAAGTTGTAGCACTTGTTCTTAGCTTTCCACCAAGCCAAGTATCAATGAATTCGGACACCGTATGAGCTCTAGTCGTGCGCGACAATTAGAGAGGTCAATCCGCCTATTTTTGCACTGTTTGGAATTTCCACAAAACGCTTTGTTTCACCTTGGATTCATTTTGCACCTATAAAACACCAAAATATTAAGTGAGAGATAATATAAACAAGGAAGATGATCGAAAATCGACTAAATGTGGAGCATAAATATAGTACAAATTTATGCTCATCAATGAGTAACTAATACTCTATTCCCATTTGGCATGAGAACATTATAAGGGACTTTGAGACTGACAATATCAGATAGTAAATGAGCATGTGAGGTAATGTGGTCAGTAGCACCACTATCAATTACCCAAGTATCTTCACTCACTTTAACAGATGGAAGACATGTGATACGTGCAACATGATCAGTGGTATGAGCACCACCATCACCCAAGAGCATCATAAGCTTGTTGAGTTGTTCTTGAGTCATCTACAATGAGCTAATAGGGACTGAAGAGACCTCAGGACTGGCAGCTAGCTCCTTATCATTTGTTCCTACACTAGACATATCAGTAGTGACATTGTTAGCCATAACTCTACTGTTGCCTCTGTTAGTGTTGGCTTCTTTGTTGGTAAACTTGTAACCAGTAGGATAGCCATGGAGTTTATAGCAAGTCTCCTTCACATGACCTTGAAGTTGACAGTGAGTGCAAAACAAAGACTTCCTGCCTCTACCTTGAGTAGATTGAGTAGAGTATCTCCTATCGGAGTTGGACTGGCCTGACTGAATAGATTGAGATGACTGAGAAGAAATGGTGGCCAACATAAATAGCAGACATTTCAGGGATGGAAGAATTCTTGGACTTCCTCTGATTCTCTTCTTGAATGAGTTGCTTGTAACACTCTTTCAAGGAAGGTGAAGGCCTCATCTGTAAAATATTGGACATTGTTGTAGTGTAAACATCATCTAGTCCTAGCAAAAACTTCGTTCTTCTGTCTCTTAGTTTTCTATCATTGGAACATCTAGTGGCTTTGCATCTTGAGCCAAGTTCACAAGCAATATCTTCAGTGAGAGCATCCTCATCACCCCAAAGTTGAACCAACTTGTTATAGTATTGAGCTATACTCTTATCCTCTTGCATAAGGAAAGCTATCTCATGTTGTATAGAGAAGATAGTAAAATCATTGGAACCAGAAAAACATTCCTCTAAATCCTCCCAAACATGCATACAATTATCAGCATGAATTAAAGAAGAATCTATCTCAGGAGACACTGAGTTGATTATCCAAGACCACTGCATTGTTGCACTTATCCCAATGAGCACCTTGATAAGCATCAGTATGTCTAGGAAACTCACCTCGGACAAAGCCTAACTTCATCTTAATGCAGAGCGCCATCTCCATCGATTTGCGCCAATTGAGATAGTTCTTGTCACCAACCAAGGGCTGTGTGACCAAGGAATCCGTGATATTTTCGACGCTATTCACATACAGCGGATCATCGGTGAAGCACGGAACATGCAGAACAAAAGTAGTAGAAGGCATAGAGGTGGTGAACGCCGCCAGAGTCATCGAAGAACTCGTCATCGAAGCAGCGAAGCACACCAACTCAAACAGCGGAAAACAGCACAGAAGGCGATCAAACGCATAAGAAACGGACCCGATCGTCACCATACATCTGATACCATGTAGACAGTAACAGATCGGAAACAATGAAGATCGGAAACAACTGATCGGAGTCGAAGAACTCAGATCGGCGGAGCAAAAACGTATCTAACCTAAAACTTGAATAACGAACCAAAATGGCGCAAAAGTATGTTATAAACAGACTTTTGCAAGTTTACAAGATATACACTAGAGACCCCTGACTTAAGCCTATATACAGACTCAACTATTGATAATGACATAAACGCCCTAGATGTAGCTGAACTGACCGGCTGGCGACTGACTAATACCTCAGTTGGTCGGCTGAATATTTCTTAACTCATCCAGCCTCAATACTTTCGACCCTTTGGACCTTGGGGCCATTTGGACACGGTATCACACACCCACCTCCTCATATTCAAACTACCAATTCTAATGAGCAGTGATATAACAATTTCCCATTGCAGAGCTCTACAAAAACCATGGATGTTTCTAGGTGAAAGAATCGACAGCTCTACTCTTTGCTCGTCTGACAACTCTCAGTTACCAACAAACTATCGATAACAGTCAACTTGCATCTTATCACAAAAAAACACTCCAATCCTCCCCAACCTCCAACATCCACACCACACAAAGCCAGATTCATCTAACTCCTCGGGTCCCAAACTGAATGAGTTTCACAACAGTTGACTGATTCTCTACACTAGACTGAACTGTGATGAAAGGTTACTAAAAAGCTTCCCAATTTTGATACGCTTTCCATCTAGAATGAGGAATATATTTATAATTTTCTTGAGCTAGAAAAGCGTCAAAATGACACATTATGTTCAAAATTGATGCACAATGATTAAGTTTTGAACCAAATATTTGAATAACAAATTTCCCCATCAGGTAACCATAGAAATATTGCTTGGGATTACACTGTCACACAAAAACAGAGTTGGTATATGAGTGCCTCTTGCACCTTTAAAAAAAAAACTAACTGACACGACTTTATAATTGTAATGACTAGATCGAAAAGGCTGATCAAAGTCGTTAGAAACACATCCTGACCCAACATCTCTTGTCATCACCATCCGGTGGGTCATCAGAATCTGATTTTCTTTTTCTAAAAAAATTGTGGTATATTGGTGACATGATTGTTTGTAGGCTTATAAGTTTTTATATTCACAATAGAAATATCAGTAACGAGAATAAATCATTTGTATGTCCATGCCCGACGTCGTCACCTAGTCAATAAGTTAGTTTTTTTATCGACGTGATAACTGAAGAAATTTAGCAATTGATCGATCTAAGCATCAACTAGTTGTAACGACTATGACGTCTAGTAGCACACCGTGATAACCCTTATCCAACCTGATCGGTCTAATCATCAACTAGTTGTAACGACTTGAAGTCGAGGTAACACGATGAATCCGAGGTATGACATGACTTTACTGTGACTCGTTGAGCATCATTTCATGCATACACGTTAGTTAGTTGTACATGGGATTTGTAGGTAGTCTCATTCCTGAAAACCTTCACGAGACTATACTCGTCCTACTAGGGCAGCCTAGAGGTTTAAAGGCTTGATGCATATGCTTAATGCATTCGTGTCCTTTACGACAGTGAGTTATCTTTTTGTTTTCATTATTAGCTAGAATTGATCACATGACACTTGAGTGGGTAGCTTTGAAATATATGGTTGTTGAGTCTCACATGGATCTGCATTTATTCAGCCATTTGTTCTACATTTGTTCGGGACGAACAAATCCTAAGTGTGGAGTGTTTTAATCGGTCGAATTATTGACCTATTATTCACTTCATTCGATGATGGATTAGGTTTGTTTTCCGGACATTTTGTTATCATTAAACCTATTTTCTAGTGTTTCAGGTCATATATCACATTCCTAATACTTTTGCACTTCGATACAGTTTTATTAAGTCTAGTCCAGTTAAATTAAATTCGATACAGTTAAATTAAACTCGATACAGTTAAATTAAGTTCAGTACAGTTAAATTAAGTTCAGTACAGTTAAATATACTTTAAAATTAATTTAAGTTAAAAAATTTTAATATAATTTTTTTCAAGTCAATTCAGTTTTTCTAGTTTCCAACCCTATTATTCCAAACTATTAATTTATTTTTAATTTTTTATAAAAATTTTAGAAAACCGTAAGACATATATGATCTAACGGTTTTTTAACTTTGTCTCCACATCTCTTCGGAAACTATTGCATTCGTTTTAAAATGAAAGTAAACTTTTTTGCACTTGATATGAATTTAAAGAACATGTGGAAATAAACATATGAATACAATATATATTTTACATAGAAACGTACAATGACATTCATGTGCAGTTCAAATGGAAACATTTACTTATCAGACTTATTTTGTGACTTATTTGGGCAAAAACAGGGCAGATTGACTTTTTCAACTTTTTGCACGCACAGATCGCATATGATGCCCAAATTGACAGATTCAAAGCTTGTTGGAAAGCTAATTCAAAGGGCTACAACTTTGTAGTTTACGCCAATATCAAATTCGGAGGTTAAGACCATGAAAAATCCACCCTAAGTCTCTGCCATTTTTCCCGTAAAATCACGGCTGTTACGGCCCCTTATGTCCCAGTGCACTTTTGCTTAGTCCGTGACAACCGTGACACACATGAATGTCACGGGTGTCACGGCCCCATCGAAGACAGTTTCTAAAAACAATTTTTGGACTTTTTGGATAGATTTTTGGACTTATTTCCTAATTCTGTTGTTTGGCATTTTTGGCCTTTTGGAAAGCTATAGAGAGGGCAAGCGGCTGATTTACTCAGTGTGGATGATTGGCAAGAGTTAGTGCGAAATTGAGAGAGAGTTTAGAGCTTGAATTAGAAAAGAACCCTAACTTGTGAGAGAAGACAGAGAACATCGCAAGAGATTGAAGATTCAACGAGCTTCATCTTCACTACAGTTATCTCGTCCTTAATTTCATATCTACACTATTTGTGGTTAACTTACCATGAATAGTGAGTAGTCTTTTTATTCTGGGATCCTACGGATCCCTTGCTATGTACCCAACTCTTCATGTAATCAATTGAACGTTTTTCATTAATGCAATTCGAATATTCAATTTCATCGTGCTTAATTTTATCGTTCTTGCAAGTTTTACATTGAATGGGATATTTGCATGCTAGAACGTATTTAGGTTAATTACCAAAAGACGAATGGGTCCTAGGTATTAACCAGATTGTATGAAATTGATATTAGGTCATGGTAGCTACAATGGTAGTACATGAATTAATAGGAAAGTTGACTTTTGTCTGAAAAGCCTTGAGTTTAATAATCGAGATCGTTGATAATTCGTGAATGTGTTGCGTTCAACGATTGAGATTAATCTAAACAATGATCCGTGGATGGGCAGCTTGTTTAGTGTTATTTCGATTTATTTCCATATTCGATAGCATGATGAATTTACGTGATATGATTACATGATTAGTGGGGTTGGCACGGGTGAAGTATGGTCCTCGAATTCTTTCTCTAATCAGTTCAAACCTTTATTTTTCTGCATTTAATTTCTGTTACTTTTGACACAAACAAAAACTCTTGTTAATCGGAATAGCTAAATAGGTCACCTGTTAACTAGTATTCACACATGTTGTTCCTTGGATCGACCCTTGGCTTACCAAGGATTTTAAATTTTGTTTGACTGCAACTTGACCCCTAAAACATATAAATTGACAACTATAAAGGGTTAAAAATACGCTTGTCACAACCGCTCACCAAGAGAGATATATATATAGGGAAGCGCTCGATTGAGAACCCTTAAAAATTAGAGAATCTGAGACCCCAAATATCACTATTGGATCATGATGCCTTTGAATATGCATGCGACACATGTCCAAAACGCAAAGTAAAAAAAGGTGGCTTTGGCTTTGTGTTAAATGCATCTTGGAAAATGCACATGAGACACGTGTCACCACCAAAATGCATCTTGCAATTTGGATGGTGAAGATTAGGGTCTCAAGTTCTCGAAAAAATAAGGATTTCTCATTTGAGCGCTCCTCTCTCTCTATATATATATATATGGGAGCATTCGGTTGAGGCAGGGTTGGTAGAATGAGGCACGTGAGGTACAACGTGAGCCAATCATTCTGATGACGTGGCAGAGATAGTGGCAGGAATAGTGCAGGCATAGTTTTTGTTGTGTTCACACTACTGTTGGTAGTGAGATTACTATTTAGACACGTGGCGTGCCCACAATGCACGAGGGGTTGATGTGTGGTTGAGATCGTGCCTCACGTGCATCATTCTTATTTGGCTTGCCTCATTTGAACGCTCATATATATATATATATATATATATATATATAGGGGCGCGCTCAAATGTTACCACTTCTTAGAGTGTTATCATGTTACTCGAATTTGATTGGTTGATAGTGGAAGGAATAGTACCAGAATAGTAGATTTTGGATAGTGGATTTTACTGTTTGCTTTTTTCTTTTGTTGGATTTTTGGTAGTGGGACACGTGGCGCGCCCACAAAGCACGGGGGGTTTGGATGTGTGGCTGAGATTGGAGTAAGAGGTAACATGTTAAGATGGGGGTAACATTTGAGGGCTCCTATATATATATATATATAGAGAGAGAGGAGCGCTCAAATGAGGCAAGCCAAATAAGAATGAGGCACGTGAGGCACGATCTCAACCACACATCAACCCCCCCCCTCCGTGCATTGTGGGCGCGCCACGTGTCTAAATAGTAAAACCCACTACCAACAGTACAAAGCAAAAAGTAAAACACTATTCTGGTACTATTCCGTGCCACATCAACAAAATGAGTGGCACACAATGTGCTTCACTTGCCTCATTCTTATACCCCTGCCTCAACCGAGCGCTCCCCTATATATATAGGGGGATCACTCTGTTGAGGCTAGGTTGGTAGAATGAGGCAAGTGATGCACATTGTGAGCCACTCATTTTGTATATGTGGCAGGGAATAGTATCAGAATAGTGTTTTGCTTTTTGCTTTTTATTTTTTTACTGTTGGTAGTGAGTTTAACTATTTGGACACGTGGCACGCCCACAATGCACGGGGGGTTGATAGATGGTTTAGATCGTGCCTCACGTTTGGGAGGCTTGCCTCATTTGAACGCTCCTATATATATGTAAGGGGCGCTCAAATGAGGTTGGGTACTATTGGTGAGGTCGTGAGACCCAATCTCACACATTTATATCATTTTGATCTAATGGTTGAGATTTAAAAGTGCAGAGAATAGTGTTTTGCTTTTTACTGTTTGGATTTTGGTAGTGGGACAAGTGGCGCATACACAAAGTACGAGAGGTTTAGATGTATGGTTAAGATTGGGGCCTCACGATTACACAAAGTACGAGGGGTTCAATAACCAATCAGAAGCTCCGTAACACATAACACTCTAAGGAGGCCATAACATTTGAGCGCTCCTATATATATAGGGGGCGTTCAAATATTATGTGTTGTTAGAGTGTTATGTGTTACACGATTCTGATTGGTTGATGAGTTTCAAGGAACCAATCAGAAGCGAGGAACACAAGCTTACGGTGCACCCTCAAAGCACGGGGGGGGGGGGGGGGGGGTTGGGTGTGTGGAGGTGTATGGTAGTGGTCGTGTTCTTCGCTTTTGATTGGTTCCTTGAAAATCATCAACCAATCAGAATCAAGATAACACGTCACACAAAAAGAAGCTGGTAACATTTGAACGTCCGTCTATATATATATATATATAAGAGCGCTCAAATGCTATGGCCTTCTTAGAGTGTTATTGGCAAGCCATCGTTGTGGCACTGCAAATTAACAATTTGTAAGTCCACTACTTTTTGGCTCACTATGGATTAGTAGAGCGGTAAGTAGGGGTCGAACCCAAGGGAGTCAGTTGAATGTAGTAGTTCTTATAAAAATGGTAAATAAAGTAAGACAATTGGGGTTGATTGTGGTTTTAAACGGAAAGTAAATACTATAAAGTAAATTGATGAAAGTAATGACTGAAAATAAAGATACTGAAAGTAAAGGTACTGAAATTAAAGGAAAGTAAGGACTGAAAGTAATACTTGAAAAGTAATGCGAAAGTAAATGACAGAATTGAAGGTTGTTGAAAGTAAAACTGTAAGTAAAGACAAGTTGGGTTTTTTTATCAAGAGAAAGTATTCGGTCTAGGGGCCTTATATCATAGCTCCGTTCATCATCGACCTCTAATGATCTTACTAAGTGTTCTTAGGTGTGAGTTATTCCATTTCAAGATATAACTCTAAGTAAGGCTATTTCAAGCACTTACACCACCATCTAGTCCTTTTCAAGACATAGATTACTAGTTCTAGCTAGACTAATACTCCATTGCAAGATGTATTAGCCTAAGTGCAGCCACTTAATCTCACATTTCCGATCAACCAAGTGGCTTTAAGAGGGGATGAACTACTCTTAAGAGCTTTGCCATTTCAAGCATCCACTCAACCTTATTGTTCAACCCGAATTGATGGCACAAGAACTAAGTTAAACACTAAAGTAGCATTAAGTAAAGGGTCTAAAACGGTTTCATAATACAAGAACCCCTTCAACCGAATGAAGAGTTTAGCTATGAATATTCATTGAAGTGAATATCATAGCTAGTACAAAGGAAAGTAAAGAGTTTTGGAAATTGCTTGAAAAAAAGTAAAGGATTTTGGAAAGGTAAACTCAAGAACAAGTAGAGAGAAGTTGAAGCTTTTTATATCAATGTTTTGTAAGTGTTTTACAAGCCTTTGTGTACAAGAGATACAAGTGATCAAGGATTTGTGTTACACTAGAGAGATAAGTGATGTGTGTAGAACAAGAGATCCAAGATTTTGTGTCAAAAAGGATGTGTATCCAAGGTCCATGCCCTTCTATTTATAGGCAAGGGGGTTGCCCATGCCTTGGCTCAAAGCCGCCGGACAGGTGTGGCTCTCCTAAAGAAGCAGCCGGTCAGGTGGCCTCTCCTCCAAGCAGCCGCCGGCGAGGTGGCTTCCCAAAGCCGCCGGCTAGATCTTCTCCTCAAAGATCTCATAGGAGAAGTGAAAGGTCAACACCCATTAATGGTTGGCCGGAGCTTGGTCGGTTTTGGGCGAGATTTGGTCGGGGCACAGCTGGTTTCGGTTGCACTGATCAGAGCTTGATCGGAGTATCGTCGGAGGCTGATCGGAGCTTGGCCGGAGCTTGCCGGAATTTGACCGGAATCTTGATCGCAGGTCTTTGGCTTTTGGATTGCAGATTTGGAATGCTGAGGCAATTCTAAGACTGGCCCATGAAGGATGTTTGGCCAGAATATGGCCGGAGCTTGGTCAGAATCCCAAAATGGCCGGAATTGCCTTAGATTAGCCTTGATTAGCCTTGATCAGGCTTGAGCTGGTTCCACTCGGGCGTTTTGTCTGGGAAGTGAGATTGCCTAAGTCATTTGGCATTTAGAACAACTTGGTTGAGCTAGATCTGCCAGATTAACTGGATTGGTCGAGCGACTTGGTTTCGGTGCCTATCAACGCGCGTGAGACCTTGAGAATTGGGCCAACTGCCAATCTGCTCGGGCGTTCTCCTTGGTTTTCCGACATTGTCCACCTTATTTGCCATTTTGATTACTTTTCTCGAGGTGGATTCGTCAGATCAGATGGTTTGCCCGAGCAACCTGAATTCAGTGCTAGACAACCCGGCTGGAGCGCAGGGCGCGGCCTGGGCGATGCCGCGGCATGCGCTCGCATGGTGCACCCCGTGCGATCGCACAAATCTCCTTATGCGTCCGCATAAATGGCCTTGTGATGATCTTTGGCTTGAAATGCCATCTTTAGCACAAAACTCCCCTTTTAAGCTTACTTCCTCTTTAGACCTTCAAAATGTCTGTAAAGCAAATCGGCACTAATAAGTTAAAGTTCAAAGGATAAAGCATCATTTAAGGTGGGTTTAGTCGACTCGATGAGTCGTATAAATACGGCCCATCAGTTATGTGTTACGGAGCTTCTGATTAGTTATTGAAAATCAAGGAACCAATCAGAAGCGAGGAACACCGTAACTACGGTGCACCCTCACCCACACAACCCCCCGTTCTTGTGAGGATGCGTCGTAAGCCCGTGTTCCTCACCTCTGATTGGTTCCTTGATTTTCATCAACCAATCAGAAGCTCATAACACATAACACATTAAGAAGCCATAACATTATAGAGGAGGGCTCAAATGTTACCATCTCTTACATTGTTACCTCTTACCTTATTGTGGACCATTGATCAAGTTTCATCCAATTGTTCATGTGAAGACACGTGGTTTCCTGTGGCAGGTGAGTCATTGATATTTTTGGCATCGAGGGGTAATTGCGTAATGTGTTCAGTTTCCCCCTCAAAAACATCCAATCAGTGTTGAGCATATCTCTACCCACCTGCACGCATGAGATCGACTGACCTAAGCCGTCAGTTGTGTCTGCCATGATATTCTCTCTCCCTGTTTTGAAGTTCTCTCTCCGTAGTTCTATCTCCAACGACATGAATCGAAGGAAAAATAGTCCTGCCGTCGGAGTCATGTTGCCGGTGAGAAGAGGTTAGGGTTTCATTTAAAAATCCGATTTGTCACTGTGCAGTGTTGGTCGATTTTCGTAGATGCATTTCGATTTCGCTGGGGTTGTGTTCATTGTTAGTCGATTCTGGTTTTGTTGGGTGCATTTGTTGGTCGATTTCGGTGTTGTTGGGTGCATTTGTTGGTCGATTTCGGTGTTATTGGGTGCATTTGTTGGTTGATTTTGGTGTTGCTGGGTGCATTTGTTGGTTGATTTTGGGTGTTGTTGGGTGCATTTGTTGGTCGATTTTGGTGTTGCTGGGTGAATTTGTTGGTCGATTTCGGTGTTGTTGGATGCATTTTTTGATCGATTTCTGTGTTGCTGGGTGCATTTGTTGGTCGATTTCGGTGTTGCTGAGTGCATTATGTTTTCCATTTTGTCTGTCAAATAGGTTATGTTTTCGATTGTTGGTATGACACTAGTGCAGATTTAGAGGGGCCATTTAAGTGTTCGAGTTATTCTTTTGAGAGGGTATATGTAGCTGAAGTTGCCACTGATTGTGATTCTTTTACTGACAGCGAAGAGAATGAGAAGATGTAAAATGGTGCAGCAAGGACCACCGGTTTTAATAACAGTGACGGATAATTCTGATGATGATTTTGTTGCAGAACCAAATAAAGTCAGATCGATGACAGGGGATGAGCCACTTGCAAGAGGCAAGGTTCAGGAAGTTATGAAAGAAGTCGGAGAGGGTCCAAGTCGTGTTGGGAAAGTGCAGACTCGAGGAGGTAAAGGTCGAAGTTATGAACTTAAAGTGCATAGTAGGGTACAAGAAAATGTGAAGGGTGACATCGTAGGGGAAATAGCGAATGTGAAGGCAATGTTAGTAATAGGGTGCAGAATGAGGCGGTAGAAGATGAAGGAGGTATAGTAGGTGTAGAAGACCAAGCTGGAGAGGGTGACGAGGTGGAGGAGGACATAAACTTGAAAGGCAACCACGTACGATAATTAGTGGGTCATTTGCAGGGCAAGAATTGACAACAAGGAATTCTCCGAAAATGCTTCGTAATACTATTATACATTTGAATGATACACAAAAAGTAGAGCTAGAAGAAATCAGGTTCGGAGAGTGCTGCTACCTAGATATTACTGAGATTCCAGCAAAATTTGGACGCTGGTTAGTTGAATCGTTTGATGCGGATAGATGCGCACTACGTGTAAATGAAGGATGGGTGAAAATAACCCCAAAACGTGTGGCAAAAATTCTAGGGATCCCAAGGGGGAATGAGAAGATTGTCCTTCCACCTCAAGTCGACTGTTCGAATTTGATGGTGAAAAGATGCTGGTGGGAGCTGGGTTTAGAAAAGGGGAGTGTTAAGCCGTGTGAAGTTTCACAAGAAGTACTAAAAATGACAAAGGAGGCGAATGGTTCAAGGTGCAGTTCCTGGTGCTTTTCTCGAGTATAATGATACAAAGTATTAAGAATGGCAAGTGCAACTTAAGGATCCTGGAGATTTTAGATGACCTATCAAAGGTGAAAAGCTATGGCTGGTGCGGATATTTGGTTGATACATTGATAAGCACCAAGAGGGACTGGGAGAAAATACCCAATTCAGCATATCCCGGGCAGTTGACATTCTTAGTGGTGCGTATTATAAGTGCTTTATTTGTTTAAATTTAATGATGCACTGCTCTAATGATTAACATTTACTTAATACAGCTTTTTTACTGCGAAATGTGCGAGGCAAAGGGGTACACCGATGAGCGCAAGAAACCTGTCATGAAAGGTTGGAGCACCAAAAGCTTGAGAAAGAGAGTATATTATGAAATGAAAAGTGGGGGTTTCGGATTAGGTAGGGTAAGGAGACGATATAGAAAAGGGATGGAGCATAAAATTCATCCATGTGATAAAGAAGGCACTGAGACGTCAAATGTTGAGGTATGGTTGTATACCTGCTAGTAACTGTCTACTATTTACAACAATTGGGAAATTTCTTATGCTAAAAATTTGTTTCTCCATAAATGCAGGCAACGAAAAAGAAGTTGGCGTGGCAGTCGCTGAAAGTTCAAAGAGCAAGGTATGAATGGTGTGTGTGTTCATATCCTCATTTTCACCTCATTTTTCTGATGTCTTGTCTATATGTGTAGATGAATAAACCAAAACAGAAAAAAAACAAGCAAAAAAAATATGCAGTGCGGGGAAACCTAAAAAGAGTCTGAAAATGCAGGTAAGCTATCTAATGAGAAGTCTATAATTATGCATGTTTTTCCGCAAAGTGATTGTTGTTGTTGTAATGATAGGCTGGGGGTGAAGTGCATATAAGTAAAAAACAAAAAGTTGCCCACGATGATGAAGTTTTGGAAGCAATAGATCTGTCTGTTGATGGTGATAATTCGAGTTGGGAGAAGCTCATCAGGGATAATGATGTATTACATAGTCCATGTGTAGGGGTGGAAAGTAGAAGGCAGACAATAGAAGAAGCAAATTGGGATATGCTTTCCACGGGGGCGGAAGATGAGCAATATGGAGTTGGTGTTGGAATAGAAGATGGTGATGATTTGCAAAGTGTGGGAGTGCAAGATGATGGAAATTTACAAGCTGGTGGAGTGCAAGATGGTGGAGACTCGGAAGGTTATGGAGTTCAAGATGGTGGACACTCAGAAGGTTATGGAGTGCAAGATGGTGGAGACTCAGAAGGTTATGGAGTGCAAGATGGTGGAGACTCGGAAGGTTATGGAGTGGAAGATGGTGGAGACTTGCAAGGTGTGGGAGTGCAAGATAGTGGATATTTGAAAAGTGTTGGAGTGCAAGATGGTGGACCTGTACAAGCTGTTGGAGTGCAAGATGGTGGAGACTTGGAAGGTGTGGGAGTGCAATCTGGAATTGTAAATACTTTTGAGGCAGGGCAAGTGCCATCTGGAATGAAAATGATGCAAATTGAGTGGGCAGAAAAGCAAGATGAGGAAGGTTCACATGAAGGAGAACCCAGTACAGCAACAGATCCCTACCAGGTAATGTGAAGAGTGCATTTATTATTAATGAAGAACACTTTTATCAGTATTTGTGATTTTTATTGACGGGGTATTGTTGGTCAGGCATGCGTGAAAGAGGTGCGTTGCGCAGCGCAGCATCTTTTAGAGGCCATGATGAACTTCGACATCATATATGGTGAAGCGCTGATGAAATATCCGCAAAATGAGGAACTGAATGAAATAGACACAGATCTTATGATACAAACGAGGATGAGGCCCCCATGCCCCAGTGAAGAAGAGTACAGAACACCGCAAGCACCCAAAAAAGATGAATTTAGAAAATGTGAGTTGACAGCTCCAAGGATGAACGTGGTAGCAGAAGAACCCGAGGAAGTGGAAAAGGGACCGCATGTCGCTACCAAAAGGAAGATGGGTGTGTCAGATAAGGAAAAGTCCCCTTATGTGGAGCGAATATGCAATCTCCATAACGTAGACAGCGTGCCGGTGAAAAGAATATATGACTGGTTATGCAGGTTATGCAGGTTATATGGTGAACGCGGGTATGTAGCTTTTTTATAACAGTTTGCACTTATGTATATATAATTGTAATTTTGTGTGTTAAAATGATATGTGTAATGCAGGGATATTGTATATGAATATATGGACACAAAAATTGAAAGAATAGAATTCGAGAGCCTGGACATAAACCGGCCGGTGATGGATGGGGTCATCGAAGCCATGACTCAAGTACTTAATCACGAAGAGAAGTTGAGAAGCAGAGAATCCCCTCACAGATTTTTCTAGCACTGTATATCTTCCAGTAAGTGAATGATTGGACAAACATATTACATGATTACTTTTTGCATGGTTATTATTCACAAATTACATGGATGATTTGTAGTGCGGGTTAGACATGGAAAATGAAGAAGATGATTACCAAGGGTTCAAGGAGATCGTAGAAACTCAATTGGGAATGATACAGGGGAACAATATGCTGGCATATGATATGGTATTAGTCATTGCATTATGTTTTGTTTATTTAAAATATTATTGATCAACCTATGTAACTGAATGTTGGGTAACTGCAGCTATTCTTTCCAATTAATGTGGCCAGTCACTACTACTTGCTAGTTGTGAACCTAAAAAACCCAGCAGTGGAGATTCTGGACAATAACAAGGGAGAAGCAGATATGGAAACATATGGATTTCACCCTTGGATTATGGTAATGTGACAAGAGCCGGCTAATTTGAAAAAAATACTATATTTATTTGATATATATACTTGGCTAATTTCTTGTTTAACAATTCTGTATTCAGAAATCGTGTTTATGTCGATACCTACAAGAACTCGGATACTATAAATCACTGATTTTGAAACGTTGTTCGATTACGAAACCAAAAATTCGGTGGGCAACAACTGAAAATGTGGTAGACAGCGGCATCTTCCTCATGCGTCATATGGAAAGTTACATGGGATTGAAAGGTAAATCAACATGGAGGACCCAACTGTCAATCGAAGGACCCCTAGTAAGCAGTTTATTTGAAACCTATATTAAAATTACATTAATCTGCAGTGAACAAATTCATTAATATTACTCATAAAATTCATTTGATTACTACAGCAAGTGAGACAAATCAGGAAGTTAAGAAGTTTGTTTGCATGGAAAATTCTGACATCGCCTATTAACAGAGCTGCAAATTTAGTGTACGCAATGGCGACAGAATTTGATGCACTACCGGAACCCGAAAAGTTGAGGGTGTATAACAAAAACAGCAAGCTTCAGGACCCAAAAAGAAGAGTAATGCACTTTTGAAGTCGGGTGCATATGCACAAAAGTGAAGTACTCAAAGAGTCAAATCAAAGGCCAAAGGCCGATTCACTACAAAAGCTGTCCCTCGCCAAAAGAAAATCAAAGTACTCAAACCATTGAAACCCGAACCAAATCACGTGCTAGAGAAAGCTACAAGGAAACCATATAGTGCGAGACGATCCCGAGAATGCAGTCTAGGAGCCTAAAAAGGGCTATCTCCCGAAACATCCAGAATAATTTGCATCTCAGCACGGAGGTACATGTATCAAGTTTCTTCTATTTATTTACACAGTTCAATTTGGTAATAAGTAAGCAATGCATGAATTAGGATAAATCGAGTCCCACAGTCTAACTTTCATATTTTAAAACCAAACTTAATGTGCCGCCCTTTAATAGCATTGTTCGGGACGAACAACTAAAAGTGTGGGGTGATCTGATGGACCATAATTATACGAATCATAAACACAGTTAAACCCACTAAATTAGACTGTTGGTCTAGTTAACTTTTGCTTGTTAGTTCCGATTTATTTCTACAGGGTATTTTGGACTCTAGAGAGAATACACGCTAAGGAGAGGATTTTACGCTGAAAAGATGTTACGAGTCAATCCAAGGTCACGATCAGACGCTGAATGCAGAAATCTCAAGATCCTGACATCGAATTGCTCAAAACAAATCCAACCGAGGAACAACCAAAGTCAGACCGGAGCGAAATTGGACTGATAGTTTTGTGAAAACATCACAAAACTCACACAAACCACTCCCCTTGTGCCACATGGGGGGGGGGGGGGCGGCTCCTCCTCCTCCTCCCAAAGCCGCCGGCGGCTTTCCAAGCTTCCATGGGAGCTTGCCATGTGGAGCTCCTCTCCTCCACATCCATCTCCTCCTCTCCCATCTTGCCAAGTGTTGGCTCCTCATGGCTCATCCAAGGCTATAAATATGAGCCCCCCCCTCCTCATTTGTATCATCCCAAAATCATCATACACTTCTCTCTCTAGAAAGTTTGGTACTTTGTAAGTTTGGTTTTGAAATAATACTCATGTTGGTTCTTGAGTATTATAACGGTTTGAAATAATACTCCTGTTGGTTCTTGAGTATTATAACAGTTTTAGAGAATACTCCTGTTGGTTCTTGAGTATTCAGTAGGATTGGGAATACTCCTGTTGGTTCTTGGGTATTCCACCCCCTCTCTTCTTACTGTCTTTCAAAAACCCCCGAGTATTTAGCTATGGTATCCACCTCTATGGATATTCGTAGCTAAACTCTTTATTCGGTTGAAGGGGCGTACTTGTATTATAAAATGTTTTAGACTATTTTAGTGTTTTTTCTCTGTATTCAAAACTTGTTCTATGTTCCATATATTAGATCAGAATTTCCAAGGTTGAGTGGATGCTTGAAATGGCAAAGCTTATCTGAGGAGTTCGATCTCTCTCAAACACCATTTGGATAAATCGGAAAAGACAATCCAAATGGATGCACATAGGCTAGTATACCTTGAAATGGGGTGCTAGTCTGAGTAGAACAAGGGCTCTACGTTTTTTGCAAAAGATTAGACAATGTTGCCGCCTTGATTCACTTTCGAACACTTTTGCAAAAGACTAGACAGTGTGGCAAATCGAGCGCTTGAAATGGCCTTGATGCACGTTTGAATACTTAGAAGGATTACTAAAATGATAAAACAGGCTATGATGCAATGCCCCTGAAACCGAATGCTTCCCTTGAATTACAAAACCCCCTTGTATTTACTTTCCTAGTATAACTGCCTTAATCAACTGCACTCACCCTCCGGAGGACTCGCAATCACGCATCACCCACTGTAAGTCTTTCTTTTTACTTTTCAGTATTTATTTTTCTGTAATTTACTTTTCCGCACTCAAAACCAAAAACAATCAAAAAAGTCACTTAGTCATAACCGCTAAAATCTCAATCAACCTTAAAACACGCTCCCTCGCTGTACAAACCCCTTAAAGAACAACATATCCCCCTAATTTCCTTGGGTTCGACCCCTACTTACCACTTGCTACCCAGTAGTAAAGTCGCGAGTAGCGGACTTATAAATTTATTCTTGACGTTTGCACACGACGACTGTGCGTCCGTCAATGGCGTCTCGAGTCCATCTATTGAGAACATACCTCGTTGGGATTTTTTGAAAGCAAGCAGATTTGAGCACAGCAAAAACATGGCTGCATTGATAGCCAACCCTTTCAAACAACTTGCAAGTACACAGAAACTCATCTTTGCTACTATCCTCACTCACCTGAAACACAATTATATTAGAGATACCTACGATGAGTGTGTTTCCAAAAGACTTAGTATAAGTAGATTGAAACACAACTAACCTGAAAAGTTTTTTTTATACCTCCCATCCACTACTTCATGAACTTTCCCATTTTCACTTTCAGCAACTGTTATAATGGAAACATCAAAACATGAAGCACATATTTCAGTTTGAACAGCCTGAAATATGGTGGTTGTGTAAGTGTCCAGTGCATGGAGCTCGATTAATAAAGGGGTGCGGGTACGAGATCTTTTGGTCCTGGCTTCATGGTCACACATCGATCGAATTTGACGTTGGCTTTCAAGGGCAGTATCAAAACCCATAAAAAACCAACCAGAGTCAATCGTTGATTCAAATAGCATCCAAAAAATGAATTTTTGCTTTCGGAACGCGAAGTCGTCCTTAGAAGTCCACCTAGAGGAATATCGCGGAAATATGCTGGTATCCAAAGCTTTCTTATGCTAAACATAGATGATAACCATTTGTTTTTGCCCATGCCATATTCTGAAATGATGGCATTCCAATTCTTTTTAAATTTGGCAGTTTCCACATGATAATCATACACAATGGTTTTCAATTTTTTTTGAAACTGTTGTAACTCAGGTGTGTTAAATCCAACCTGCACAATTGTTGAATAAAAAAAACTTATGCAGCAGCAGTGCATTATTTAATAATTAAATAGTAGCTGCTTGAAGAAAGCTTGTGATTTGGTACCTTAACAGAGAGCTTCTTCATTATGTGCCAAATACAATACCTATGATGTGCGTCCGGCATCACTTTAGGAACAACTACCCGCAACGCAGGGCCTTGGTCAGTGAGTACAATTTGTGGGTCTTGGCCCATGCACTTTTTGAAACACTCCAACATCCAAGTGTAAGACTCTACATCTTCACGGGAGAGTAACGCAGCAGCAAAAGTAACACTTTTCTTATGATTATCGATGCCGGTAAAAGGCACAAATATCATATTATATCTGTACAAACGAACAAACACACATTTTTTATTGATAGCATAACAATAAAATAAACTAGTTCGAACTCCGATTATATAAAATCATAGCAAGTGCACACTGAAACACAGACATAGCAAGTGCACACTGAATGTATAACATAACAATAACATCGTCAAAATTTAATATACCTGTTAAGGGAATAAGTGGCATCAAAAGTTAAAACATCTCCAAATGCGTGGAAATTTAATTGACAAATAGAATCAGCCCAAAATATTCCTGATAATGCTCCCTTGTCAACAGAATATTCATAAAAGAAAGAACTACACATTTCCTTCTTCTTGACCAGGTTATTAAGTACCAACTGAGCATCGTCAAGTCCAATAAATGCAACTACATCTCGATGAAAGTTGTGAAAATCATTTTTTTGAGCCCCAACATAACCGCCAACGGGATGCTTGGAAAGTTTATACGAGCGAACTGAACCAAGGTTGGCCTTACCGCAGCCAAATACGAATCTCTTATGTTCTGTTTTCATCTTTCGGCGGCATTTAAGAAACTGGGCAGCATCAACAGAAGCCATGCCATGATTATGCCTTTCAACAAATTCAGTCACAATATAATCAGAAGCTCCGTTCAATTTAATAAACAGTTTAGCTTTGCAACCGCATCTTGAGGATGTGCAATTCCGACTCCCTTTTTTCCGTTTCCCATTTTCAGTATCAAGTGAATTATTTACAACAAAGCCTTCCTTGTTGCAGTATAAATATCTCTTCAGAATAGTCCCATCTCTATGTTTCTTAGCAGGACCACACCGGATGTCAAACCGACAATGGACTCCATAACGATAAAACAAATCATAGGCAGCTTCATCAGAAGCAAATGTCATACCAGTGCAGGGCTTCAACTCTTCGGGGCAAGTCGGAGTCCAGTATTGGGTTCCATTTTCAGACAGCTGAGACGCGGAATGAAAAGACACATTGATGAGTTGTATTTATACGATTCATCGAGTCAACAAAACCCACCAAATACGATATTTGATCATAAGAACATATGCTTGTTAATGTCGTTTTGCATTTCAGGGCCTTTTGGAGTCTAAAGAAGAATCGGGCTTAAAAAATGGCATTTAAGGCCAAAATCACCACAAGGCATTATTGGGCCACACGTGAGCCCAAGCCAAAGCTAGCCCACTTGCAAAATCTTGATGATTCTAGAAGCATCTCATTATTTGCTCATGCCAATCCATTTCGACTACTTCCAGAGAAAGAGTGCCTTGATGATTCTAGAAGCATCTCATCATTGGCTCATGCCAAGCCATTTTGGCTACTTCCACTCCAAACTTGGAGCCCAAGACAAGAGAAACCCTAGCTCATTTCCTATAAATAGAACCCCTTGGCCTTGTGTAATCTATTCAAAAAATGTAGACAAAAATCACTCCTTTGTTCCCTTGTTGGTTTGGCGTTTGAAAGTAACAAGCTCTCAACTTCTCTCTACTCCTTCTCTTCTTACATTACGCAATTTACATTCCACACTACACATTTTAGGTTGAGCCTAAATTCCGATTGTGATTCCCTTAGTTCTCATATTCATTTCATGAATATGAGTGGCTAAAACCTTCACAATTCGGTTGGGGGATCCCTAGTGTTGTAGCAAGGCTTTGAGACCTTGATCTTAATGCTTCCTTGTATTCATTTGCTAGTCATGTGCCAATGGTTTGGGAATGAATACCTAGGCTAAACTAAGGCTTGAAAGGGCAAGGTTTAGCCGTGTGGGTTCACTACCTCCATTGTGCTTGTTGTCATTGAAAAGTGAAACAAGCTTTTGCACCTAGTGTAGTACACCTTGAAAGAGGTTATTAAACTTGTTCGCACTAGAAATCCAAGTCTTGAAAAGGAATGGATTGTGGTGTATGCGCTCGAAAAGGCCTTACTTTAGGGTTTTTGTCTTGAAATGGAACTAACCCACACTTATGGATACAAGGATAGATCATTAGAGGTCAATGATGAGCTGCGCCACAACAAAAGGCCCCTAGACCGAATTCCATTCTATTGATCACAATCCTCTTGCATTTACTTTCCTTACTTACACGTTCAAAACCAATTTCAAAACCCCCAACTTGTATTTACTTTACTTTACTTTTCTTGCATAAAGGAACAACAAGTAACCATTACAACTCCTCTGGGTTCGACCCCTACTTGCCGCTCTACTAGTTTACTAGTGAGTTAATAGTAGTGGACTTATAAATATTAGATTTGATTTTGCACACGACGACTGTGCTCTATCACACATCATCTTCAGAACATGGTTCTTCAGGGGGAAGGGAGCTTAATGGTTCTGCCTCTTCACTGGACAAATGCTCTCCCAAAGTTGATGGTTCCAACGGATTTCCAGAATAGCCAGAAGATGATGAAACAGCTGCAAATTCCATTTGGATTTACGCTTAGGGTTTCGGGTATTTCGAAATACGTTAATCGGTTTGCTGGTCGACGGGTTCCGGGTAAATGAGAGCAGGGTTAGGGCAAACTCATTAGCTTCCGAAGATAGCTGGGTTCATGGTCGCTGAATTAAACCTGCAATTTCAGAAATTGAAATGGAGTTCGAACAAGTTGAAATGGAGGCTATTGTTATGATGGATTCAGTGGACGTGGAATCGAATTAGGGTGATAGCGAGAGTCGAGGAAATAGTTGATAGAAATACAAATCATTTCCAATTTCAACAGTGATATAATTGGGGGGAACGATATTTTGGGTTCCTAATTTACCCTTACGCTTTTCTTTGGGGGGAACGATATATATATAGAGGAGCGCTGAAATGAGAACACCCTCTTAGGTTAAGAACATGAGAATCATTCTCAACCACTCATTTTGTTGAAATGAGTGGTCCAAAATGCATCACGTCATCTACTATGCACTTTATGCTTTTTACTATGCACTTTCTGCTTTTACTATTTGCACTTTGTCTTTTACCTATAAGACAAAAGTGCAAAATCAATCTACACCCTTAGATCATTTGATCCAGAGGTGCAAAATGGTTCTCATGTTCTTAGCCTAAGAAGAGTTCTCATTTGAGCGCGCCCCTATATATATATATAGGAGCGCTCAAATGAGGTAGCAAAATTAGAATGAAACTGTGAGGCAGCATCCCACCCACTCATCTCAGTCGTCAAAATCATCTCAGCGTGACACGTGTCTTCCACTAACTTCCCTTTATTAATTTTAGATATTCATAAAACAAATTCTTTTTTGTAAATTGAAGGGCATAATTGACATTCTCTCATTTCATTCTTTAATGATTTTCTGTGTCTACTTACAGTTTCAACTCTCTCATCTCAACCCAGAATCATCGATCCATCTCCCAAACGACATCGATCAAGTTTGCGGCGTCGGTTTTGGGATTCGTTTGTGGCGTCTGTGATGGGATTCGTTCGGAGCTGCGATTTTGGGATTCGTTTGCGGCGTCGACGACTTCACTGAGGATGGCGAAGATCCGAATCTGGCTAAACGGATCTGGATTTGGCTAAACTTGCAAGAGCTCGCCATCATCTGATCTCTCTTTCATCCGCTCCACCCACCATCACCATGAGAACGAAACAGAGGTCGAAATTAGGGTTGCCAGAGTGAGGCGACTGAGATTTCGGTTTCGAAGTCGGTGCTGCGATTCTGGGACTCGTTTGCGACGTCGGGGGCTGGGATTCGATTTGCGTTGCTGTGGTCCCATTCTCAATTTGTTGTGGTTCCATTCTCAGTTAGTCTGTTGATGAGGTTGAATTGTGACAGTGGATTTAAATTCAGGCGATTCTCGTATCAAGCTATGAGGATTTGGCTACGTTATTGGGAATTTTGCTCTCACTCGGCCGGCCTTTGTCGATCCACAATTTGCGTTTTATTTTTTGCTTAAATTTTGAGCTTTCATTTTTTCTGGATTCAATTTACGAGTATTTTTGCAGAACTCGAGCTGGGTATTCAAGAGATGATCAATTCTATGCTGCTTACCCTGTTGGAACTGAGCTGCTATGTGACACTGGAAAGGTTCAGACTCTCACTTACTTCAAGACTTGTTTATGTTAACTTTGATGATGTATTGATGATTTGCTATTTTGTGTTAGCTATATAAAGTTGCACTTGGGACTTGCTTTGAAGTCGAAGATTGGGGACCTGTTGAATACTGTATCATGGCAAAACATTTTGAGCGCCAAGGAAAATCCCCATATGCTTACCATTCCGTGAGTTCCTTTCCAATATCTGTCAATTTCTCTAATGGACTGGTACTTTGACTAGCTGTGTGAATATTGTACCCTTAGTTATCTTTAGCAAGTTGCTGTAGTTATCTTACCATTCGATCTTAAGCCTCTTAGTAGAAAATTAATCTTAAATTGTTGTTACATTTGACAAACATTAACTAGGTGATGCTAATTGTTAGTTAGATCATAAGTGATGAAGCAGCAACTGGCTAACTGCCTTCATCTTGTTGGGAGGCTAATGCATGTGGCTGAATTAAGCTTCCTTTGATTATATGCTTGTTTTTAACTATAGCTAATGAGACTTAAATTATTGACCGTTTTTGTTCTCTGTTGATGATGATTATTGAGGATTCTGTTTTTGTGCTTAAGTTTTTGTTCTTTAATCGTAGTCATATGTTAAGCTGTAATTGTTGTTCGTTTTCTTTTACAAAGAACTGGAGCACTCATACAGTTACACCTATTTACCTTTTTTCTGATTTTTTGTTTACCTCAAGATGATTGTGCATTTTGATCATGATGCTCATTAAAATAACTTCTTTGGCTGCAATTAGTTACCGTCCTCGTAAGTTGTTCTTCACACTGCCTTTTTCATTTTATTTCATTTCTGGTTTTGATGGTTTTATTAATTTGAAATTTCCTTTGTGTTTATTAGGCCCTATCGGTTAATTACTGCAATGCTCTGTTTTTGGAGGACTAACATCTTGAAGCATTTGAGGGTAGCTGCGGACATTATTCTGTTGAGATGAGACTACTTTAGTGGTGCTGTGTTGGTTCATCAGCATTTAAGAGTGCTATGTTGATGGAATTGGCCGAGCTTGAAGACCGAGTCTGTTGAGATGAAACTACTTTAGTGGTGCTCTGTTTTTTATAAATTGTATGTATTTAGAGATTTTGAGATCTGTGTAAGATTAAAGTATTTGCTATTGTGGATTCTTGGCTCAGTGAGGTTGTATCAAAAAAATGATATATCATTGAATATTGTATTTGTATGAAAATGTATGTAAGGTAAAACTATAGCGATGTATATACTTTCATGTTCGAGTTTTGTATAAAAGATAACAATTGGGTTGTAACAGCTATGAAGTTTGTATTGATTGTTTTATATGCAATGTGGCCAAGTTCATTACCCCTTATTTCATAACACATATGGATATTCGTTTCAAAATAAATCACACATTCATTACCCCTTATTTCATATGTCATTATACACTTATTTTACATGCCATTACCCCCTTGTTTCATAAGTCATTACCCCCTTGTTTCTTCATTACACCGTTATTTCATATGTCATTACCCCCTTATTTCATAAGTCATTACCCCCTTATTTCATATGTCATTACCCCCTTATTTCATAAGTCATTACCCCCCTATTTCATAAGTCGTTACCCCCTTATTTCATATGTCATTACCCCCTTATTTCATATGTCATTACCCCCTTATTTCGTAAGTCATTACCCCCTATTTCATAAGTCTTTACCCCCTTATTTCATATGTCATTACCCCCTTATTTCATAAGTCATTACCCCCTTGTTTCATAAGTCTTTACCCCCTTGTTTCTCCAATACATCGTTATTTCATATGTCATTACCCCTTATTTCATAAGTCATTACCCCCTTGTTTCATAAGTTATTACCCCCTTGTTTCTCCAATACACCGTGATTTCATAAGTCATTACTCCCTTATTTCATAAGTCATTACCCCCTTATTTCATAAGTCATTACCCCCTTGTTTCATATGTCATTACCCCCTTGTTTCATAAGTCATTACCCCCTTGTTTCTTCATTACACCGTTATTTCATATGTCATTACCCCCTTATTTCATAAGTCATTACCCCCTTATTTCATATGTCATTACCCCCTTATTTCATAAGTCATTACTTCATAAGTCGTTACCCCCTATTTCATAAGTCGTTACCCCCTTATTTCATATGTCATTACCCCCTTATTTCATATGTCATTACCCCCTTATTTCATAAGTCATTACCCCCTATTTCATAAGTCTTTACCCCCTTATTCATATGTCATTACCCCCTTATTTCATAAGTCATTACCCCCTTGTTTCATAAGTCTTTACCCCCTTGTTTCTCCATTACACCGTTATTTCATATGTCATTACCCCCTTATTTCATAAGTCATTACCCCCTTGTTTCATAAGTCATTACCCCCTTGTTAAAATAATACATAAGTCATTACCCCCTTGTTTCTCCAATACACCGTTATTTCATATGTCATTACCCCTTATTTCATAAGTCATTACCCCCTTGTTTCATAAGTTATTACCCCCTTGTTTCATAAGTCATTACCCCTTTTTATTTTCCAAAAGTAAATTTATTACAAATTCATTTTTGAAGGCCATTATTTTGGTCTGTCAACGGCAACAACTTTGTTACATCATCAACCTATAATTTTTTTTGCAATTCATCACATTATTAAACATCACAGAGCCGGCTATGTTACAACAACAACTACCCATAATTCAAAATTTAGGTGCTCTGTCAAATGGAAGCTTTCTATTACAAGCAGGATAATATACAAAAAGTCACAATGCACTACACAAAAAATCTAAAAACTATGAAAGCATATTGTCTCCTATTTTCATATCAATCTCGAAACTTGTCCTTATTGTATATGCAAGCTCTGATTTCCAGAGGTCAAAGCTCTGAAAGCATAGCAGGAGGCTTCATATTAGGAACATCAACACCTTCCCCAGTTGCCACTACCTTCAAAATCAAAATTGATTCATATGTGTAAATTGAAAACATTGTAACACACATAAAAATCCACATTCAAGCAAAATTTCAAATGTTTTTTATTTGTAAGCATCAATAATGCCCAAGCAGAACATTAACTCACTCAACAAAAAATTTATACACTACTTATAATCCTGATAAGTAGCTAGCTGCTGGAACTAAAAAATGAGTTCAACATGAGATTCGGTTAAACGCTTGGGCGTTAAAACAAACTATGCATCAAGGTCATAAGTATGATCAGTTTATAAGTATGATCAGTTTATATACAATCAAACTTCTATAACACCAGCACCAGCAAAATAAAATAAGCCCAGCATAAATCCTGTACAAAGAATAAACCTTTGAAAGACCAAAGCATATGTATAGCAAACTAATGAGCATACATATTTTAAAATTGCATAGGAAACACATATATTTACATGAAAGAAACTATCCATCAGTTGTAAGCCGAATAAACCAGCCACACATATTTTAAGATTACGTCTACCATAACAAACTTGTAAGCCGAATAAACCAGTCTGAAATTGATAGACAAACTCGTCGCTCTGAAAAACTCAAAGGCTTACAGAAGGAAATAGACAGCAAAAAAACAGAATCAATAAAATCACCTGCATAGAAGTGAGTTTCCAACGACTGATCGGGATGAGACAAACTTGTGAGAACCCTTGAAATAGCTAATACTAGACGCCACAATACTGATCTCACCAAAAAAATGAATAAGTATTAAGCATTACCTGTGATTCAGAAACTTACTTTATCAAGCTTCTCAAAGGATTCTGCACGTCTTGGTACCCATCCCTTAATAGCTTTACCGGCTCCCTGACCAAGATTCTTGGACTAAATATTATGTGTTTAACTACGCAGAGGAAAGCAATGACAATAACGTGCACTGATAATAACAATTACCATGTATCTGCTCCAAGTTCTTTGGCAAAGCAATTTACATCTATTCTGAAAAGCCCAACTCTCAGTCCCTTCACTGCTACTATCCAATCTTTGCATATAAATACATCATTTTTACAGGAAAAATGATCTTCTCTCTGTGATGGAATGTACCGAGGTGCAGTTCTTGAAACATGCTGAGAGATAAGATGAGCCCATTCCAAATGAAAATTAAAGCTTTATAAAACAAACAAAAATCGCAGATTTTATACATCAACATTCAACATCATTTAACATATCAAGATTGAAAACCAAATCAGATTAGGGTTTCGACATCAAAATCGAAGCAAATCAGATCGAAAACAAAAATCACCCATTCAATATCAAGATCGAAAACCAAATCAGAACCCTAACGGCAATTCATAATCGACTTTTGCTTCGAACGACAACATAATTTTACCTGATTTGTCGGAGGTCGGTCGGTATTTCTCAAAACAAAAAACGGAGAGAAATTTCATTCAGACAGTCGGTCGGACGGTCGGTATTTCGGACGATCGGTATTTCGGACGGTCGGACGGTCGGTATTTTGGACGGTTGGACGGTTGGTCGTCTCTGGATTTCGTTCACTGAGAGAAAATTCTGGGTTTCGTTCGTTTGTTGAACGGAGAAGGAGAGAGAAGCCGAAAAGGAGAGAGAAAAGTTCTCATCAGTCTTATAAACAAAAAACCCCAAATTACCCCTAAATAAATTCCCTCCAACAATTACTTTTCCAATTCCACCTCACCAAAATGATTGGCTCACGTTGTGCCTCACGGCCTCATTCTACCAACCTGCCTCAAGGGAGTGCTTATATATATATATATATAGGGGAGCACTCCGTTGAGGCAGGGTAATAAGAGTGAGGCAGTGAGGCACAACGTGGACCAATCATTTTGGTGAGGTGGCAGTGGAAAAGTAATTGTTGGAGGGAATTTATTAAGGGGTAATTTGGGGTTTTTGTTTATGAGACTGATGAGAACTTTTCTCTCTCCTGACACATTTCTTCTCTCCTCATTTTTTCTGCGTTTCAGAAAACCCATTTCCGCCCGAACGACTGTGATTTTGTTGGATTGCGATTTTGTTGGACGACAGCTTCTGCAGACGATCTCCACCGTGTAAGACTTCTGCTTCAGAAACCGACCACCAGCAGCTTTCTCCGATGCGTTCTGTTTCGGAATCAAAGCGTCAGCAACCTTGGGCGTCTCCACCGCCGGATGCTTCTCCTCCACAACCGGAACACCTTCAAACTCATCCTCATCCCAGAAGCCAAATCCACTCGAAGCCGCCTGCTTCGAAACCGTCTTATTCGATTTCGTTGTCAAAGAACAACCCATCTTTGACTCGGTGACGCAGATCTGGTTGGACATCAAAAACGACTGCCCAGATCCACAGGTTTTGTTGATTTTTGACTTTGTTTGATTTCATTGTCGAAGAACAATCCAAAGATCTGACTTTGTCTCGCTCGCTCGCATCCGATCCAGTCAAATTAATCGCCGGTGACGGTAGATCGGCTTTCTCCTCCGGCAGAAGAGATGGACGTTTTCAGAGTAAGCTCAAAATTGTCATATTTTTGTCTTATTTAATTTGATGCATTTTTTGTTTCAATTCATGCTCCTTTGTAGTCATTAATTGGTGATTTTGATTTACAGAGTGTATGCCGAATTGTGTGTTTACAGTTCCACCAGTTGGGGAAGCGGTTCTGGGAATTTCAGTTAAATTCATTCTCTTTACAATTTCAGTTTTCTCAATCTGTTTGTTTGTTTATGCGGAGTGTGATCAAAATTTTAGTATTCTAGTTTATTTGGGTTGCCGAATGTTGGTATATATTGATGCTGGTGGTCATGTCGTTTAATGGTTGGGTTTTGGATGACTATCGTGTGGCTTCCAGTTGGATTTTGGGTGTTCAGAAGTGGAGGTGTAGGTGAGGGAGTCATATTTGAGGTTTTTAAAATTTTAGTAACTGTCCTGAGAATGTTGAGTCTTGAGTGCTTGTACAGGATAGTAATGCAAGTTGGAAGACGCGCCGCAATCACCTGATTAGCTAGCAACCAAAGATTTTCTTTCTGTAAGTGCTCTTCTTGTAGATCTAGATGTTTTCCTGAGTGCGCTTAGTTGCTAAAGATTTCTCTGATGCTGGTCTATGGTTTTTCTGATGCTTAGTCAACCAAAGATTTCTCTGATGCTTAGTGAACCACAAATGGAGCAGATGCATGACTTGATAAGGTTCATGGTTTTGAATCAATTTGGTTTGAATTATTGGTATATTTCAATCTAAACAATTTATGTATAGCTTAACAACAATCATCTGTTTTGTTTTTGCTCTTGCATTGCTAATCAATCAAAAGCAGGACACATATTTTTACTTCTTATCCATATTCTCAACCAGCCTATCTTTAGTGATGAGTTGTTCACTTTCAGGACTTGAACAATTTTGAAAGTGATCCTGAAGAATTTGCCAAAACTTTATGTAAGGATATGAACATCAAAGATCCTGAAGTTGGAGTAAGCAATTTTTTAAGGCTCTGCTAAACTTCTATAATCAATCATTAATTTTGTGTAGTAAAGTTTGATTAGTCTCATTTGTATCTTTTACAGGGATTTTCACGCCGCTAATGTGTTCGCCACATTAAAGAATGTCATCAAGGAACCAAAACAATCTTTTAGGATTTTTTTGTAATTTTTTTGTAATTTTTTTTTGATAAAAAAATAAAAGTGTAATAAAATAAAGAAATAAATTACAATTTATTATGAAATTAATGTGCAAATGTTTTATCAAAAATGGTGTAATGTCATATAAAATAAAGAGTGTAATGCAATTTATTAAATAAAGAGTGTAATGCAATTTATTAAATAAAGAAATAAGGGTGTAATGAAATAAATTGAAATTTATCAAATTGCATTACAAAGGGTGTAATGCAATTTATTAAATAAAGAAATTGATTGCAATGTATTTTGAAACAAATTTGCATATGTTATCAACAAGGGGTAATGACATATCAAAATAAATTGAAATACAAAAATAAGGGTGTAATGATATATCAAAATTAGAAATAAGGGTGTAATGAAATATGAAATAAGGGTGTAATGGAATATGAAATAAGGGTGTAATGGAATTTGAAATAAGGGTGTAATGAAATATGAAATAAATGGGTAATGACTTATGAAACAAGGGGGTAATGACTTATAAAACAATGGGGTAATGACTTATGAAACAAGGGGGTAATGACTTATGAAATAAGGGGGTAATGACTTATGAAACAAGGGGGTAATAACTTATGAAACAAGGGGTAATGACTTGTGAAACAAAGGGGTAATGACTTATGAAATAAGGAGGTAATGACTTATGAAATAAGGGGGTAATGACTTATGAAACAAGGGGGTAATGACTTATGAAACAAGGGGGTAATGACTTATGAAATAAAGGGGTAATGACTTATGAAACAAGGGGGTAATGACTTATGAAATAATGGGGTAATGACTTATGAAATAAGGGGGTAATGACTTATGAAACAAGGGGGTAATGACTTATGAATTAAGGGTGTAATGACATATGAAACAAGGGGGTAATGACTTATGAAACAAGGGGGTAATGACTTATGAATTAAGGGTGTAATGACATATGAAACAAGGGGGTAATGACTTATGAAATAAGGGGGTAATGATTTATGAAATAAGGGGGTAATGACTTATGAAACAAGGGGGTAATGACTTATGAATTAAGGGGGTAATGACTTACGAAATAAAGGGGTAATGACTTACGAAACAAGGGGGTAATGACTTATGAAACAAGGGGTAATGACTTATGAAATAAGGGGGTAATGACTTATGAAACAAGGGGGTAATAACTTATGAAATAAGGGGGTAATGACTTATGAAACAAGGGGGTAATGACTTATGAAATAAGGGGGTAATGACTTATGAAACAAGGGGGTAATGACTTATGAAATAAGGGGGTAATGACTTCTGAAATAAGGGGGTAATGACATATGAAATAAGGGTGTAATGCCATATGAAATAAGGGTGTAATGACTTATGAATTAAGGGTGTAATGACTTATGAAACAAGGGGGTAATGACTTATGAAATAAGGGGGTAATGACTTATGAAATAAGGGGGTAATGACTTATGAAACAAGGGGGTAATGACTTATGAATTAAGGGGGTAATGACTTATGAAATAAGGGGGTAATGACTTATGAAACAAGGGGGTAATGACTTATGAATTAAGGGGGTAATATGAAACAAGGGGGTAATGACTTATGAAACAAGGGGGTAATGACTTATGAAATAAGGGGGTAATGACATATGAAATAAGGGTGTAATGACTTATGAAATAAGGGGGTAATGACTTACGAAGGGTGTATTTAATAGAAACGAAGGGTGTATTTAATAGAAACGAAGGGTGTATTAAATCAAAACGAAGGGTGTAAGTAACTGGAACAAAGGGTGTATTTAATGTAAACGAAGGGTATATTGAATATAAACGAAGGGTGTATTTAATAAATATGAGCTTTGAGTAAAACAAATGTAAAATATATTTCAAAAGATACAAACGAATGTGCAGTTTACAGTTAAACAATAAAATGAAAATGCATTTACACCATTAGTAATTTATACAAATCTTGAGAAAAATAACACAACATAAGTGGTTTATACAAGACCTGAATAATGTATATATATCATCCATATACATCATTCTCTGTCTAAATAATATTAATACATTTGGTTAGTGATATCAGACATTCTCCATGCTTCTTCATTAGTTTTCCAAGTGCTCCATGCATCTCTTCTGTTACTTCTCTATTGATGAACTGCCATGAAGCTCAATCTCTGCACAAAGTTTTTGATGATTTAATAACACTGCACAAATACTGAAATCTTTTTAACTAAAATGTACAATATTTTTTAAGTATAATGCACAAATACTTGACAGATGCTCAAATTCCAAACTTGACACATCAATAATCCCAAATCCACAGGAAATCCACACACAAAACAAGGCAACCATCAAAACCATTAACAATGCACAACAATTTTGAAATAAAATGAAAAAGGCGGTGTGAAGAACAAATCCGCACATTGAAATTAAATCCAACTTTTCTATGTCACATTTAATAAAATTCTACTTAACACTGAATTACTGATATGGCAGTAGGATCACCTTGTGTTTTTATTCTTTCTAGTAGGTATTATATGCTTCAGCGTCACCCACAAAAAAAAATAGCAGCTTCACAAAAGCCACCTCCAGCAATCACCCAACGCAATCCTACCAGCTAACATTTTAAGAAGTCCCATGTTTTTTCTAAAACATGGAACTTCTTAAAATTTTGCAGTTGAAACAGACCAAGCAATATTTACAGCACAAGCTGAACCACCATCCATCATGTCTCAGGCAATAGGTACCACAATCTGATTTACACATAAGAATTAAACTGCCAAATTGAGGCACAATCCGACACAACCAGCAACTATAATCATATACATGACGAAGATGATGGTCAAAGCAACGTGCATACTCAGATTACAACAATCAACAAAAAAACAGTAAATGCCCAACAGAGACAGTCACTCATTCCAACCCAGTAGAGACAACAACATTTCAGTATTTGACTAATGGAATTTGCATACTTACTAAAACGAAATGCTAGGTAAATAATGTTACCATGAATATACGCTATCAGTGCAGCTGCTGCTCAAATAGAATAAGAAAGCCCACACCATTCAACTCGAATGAACATGACGAACTTGAGGAGTTGCATAAGCACTGAAATCGACTTCGAAAAACGTTGATGGATTAATCGCTGTGACAACCAGATTTAAAACTACCCAAATCTCAAATTTAAAACTACCCTAAATTTAAAACCTTAAACCCAGATCTCAAATCACGGCACCTACCAATTTTACAGTCGCTGTGACAACCAAACCGCAACAAAAACTACCCAAACCTCCACTTCACCCGCTGTGACAACCAAACCGCATCAATTCAATAGCACCGTCGCAGCTACAAAAACTAAAAGGCGCACTGATTTCACAACAGAGCTTATCAACCTGCTTGAGCCGATTTTCAATCGAACCTCGACGAGCTTGACAGACAACAGAGCTTCAAAAACGGTTGCCTAACCATAATAGAAAAACCAATTTCAAACATTTTACAGTCAAAAGCTCGGTATTCTAACATCTTCAATCGAGCATACAACCAAATTCAATTACATTACTTTTCCATTCAAGGTACTCAAGCTTCTCATTCGCTACTCATTTGAGATCAGTTGAGTAAACCGTACCTTCGCGAAGACCACAACCTATCAGATCCTCGGCTTCCCCATCCCTGCCCCAAAATCCCTCTCCGCCATCTCAACAAAGTTCTCGCGCGAAACTGAGAAAGCTTACTAAGAAAAAACCCACATTTCCAAAATTGGATCACCACAAATCTGAACACAAAAAATCTACTTTTTTTACATCGGCAACATCAAAATCCCAAAACTGGACGAAATCCATACCCAATCTTAACCCTAAAGGCTAAAATTCAATCTTGGATCATCAGCAAACACCAAAATTCAATAATTGGATCAAAATCACATTATCTCCAATTCTCCATATCCTCTTTAAAGCCTCAACCAAGAATATTCATGGGAATCAGATCCATTAATGAAGAAAATGGAGAAACGACTAAATGACTTACTCCGACAAGTCCTTGGTTATCTCATTCTGCCAGGATGCAGCTTTGACAACGTCGACTCTATGAATGAGATGGAAGAGTGTTAGCGGCCCAAGATTTAGCGGTGTTGTAATCGTCGTTGTCGGGAGGCGAACGAAATGTCCCTTTAATAGAGCGGTCGTCGCCGCGAGTAGCTAAGGTTTGAGGAGAGAACCGCACAAAATGGGTTTCTCTGAAGAGAGAGAAAGAGCAGCATGTGAATGGCTGACAAAGGACAAACTGCAATGTCTTATTTGCCCTTTCTATTTGTTGAGTGAAAATAAGAGGTTAAGAAAATAGAAAAGATAGTGGGGCAAGTGTCATGTTTCTATTGGATGGATGAAGATGATGTGTCTGAGTGAGTGGTTGTGGTGTTGCCTCACTGCCTCACTTTACTGTAGCTTGCCTCATTTGAACGCTCCTCTATATATATATATAGGGGAGCACTCCGTTGAGGCAGGGTTGTAAGAATGAGGCAGTGAGGCACGATCTCGGCCGTCTGTGGAGTTGATCGGACGCACGTGGCGAAGCCACGTGGCACAGCCGCAATTGTTGACTTTTCAAAAGTTAGTGGGTTTACTATTTGGTGACACGTGGCACAACCACAAAACACGGGGGGGTTAGATGTGTGGTTGAGATCGTGCCTCACGTGCCTCATTTTACTGTAGCGTGCCTCATTTGAACGCTCCTCTATATATATATATATGGGAGCACTCCATTGAGGTAGGATTGGTAGAATGAGGCAGTGAGGTATGTTGTGAGCCACTCATTTTAATGTTGTGGCAGAGAATAGTACAATAATAGTTTTTGCTTTTTTCTTTTGATGGATTTTGGTAGTGAAACATGTGGCGCGCTTACAAAATACGGGGTAGATGTGTGCCTTAGATCGTGTCTCACTGCCTCATTCTAATTTTAGTGTCTTATTTGAACGCTCCTATATATATATATATATATATATATATATATATGCGCTCAAATGAGAACACCCTCTTAGGCTAAGAACATGAGAATCATTCTCAGCCACTCATTTTGTTGAAATGAGTGGTCCAAAATGCACCACGTCATCTACTATGCACTTTCTGCTTTTTACTATGCACTTTCTGCTTTTACTATTCTGCACTTTTGTCTTTTACCTAAAAGACAAAAGTGCAGAATCAATGTACACTCTTAGATCATTTGATCCAAAGGTGCAAAATAATTCTCATGTTCTTAGCCTAAGAAGAGTTCTCATTTGAGCGCGCCCCTATATATATATATAGGGGCGTTCAAATGTTATGTGTTGTTATTGTGTTATGTGTTACATGATTGTGGGCGCGACACGTGGCAAAATGATTGGCTCATATTGCGCCACCTCAAAAGCATGGGGGTAGTGGACATGTGCCTTGCATGTGCCATGAATAGTGGCTTACGTGGCGCGTTTTGATTGGCTGGAGGTGTAACATTTGAACGCCCATATATATATATATATATATATATATATATATATAGGGAGCACTCCGTTGAGATAGAGTTGGTAGAATGAAACAATGAGGCACGATATGAGCCACATATTCTGATGATATGAGAATTGAGAAATATATGTTGGAAGGAATTATTGAAGGAGTAATTTGAATTTTTGAGATAGACCAAATTTCTCTCCACAACTCACGTGCACAAATTTTGATCAGATTTTTCTCTCCACCAATTTCGAAACCCATTTGTTTATCTCCACCGTTTCCGCTTTTGATTTCTCTCTCAGATTGAGAAATTGAGGCGAGTTAGGGTTCTGAATTGGTTCTTCTCACTTGATGTTGAATTTTGATATGCCTCCGCGATTCCGGTTTGTGCCTCCGTCATCACTTCAATTTCTCACTGGATTCCAGTTCTCGTGTCGCCTGATGAACCCTAATCTGATGATTTGTAGTTGATTTAGGTTACAAAGTTGAGGACTGGCGAACATGATCGATTCCGAAGCTATATGTGATGTCCATAGATTCCTGTATGCATCTGTTACAGGTTACTTTTCTTTTCCGCAATAACTTCGCCTTTAGCATTCAATGAAGGCCAAGTATGCGTTAATCCTGGCTTCGTTTTCAACACTAAATTTTTGTTGATTTAGTCGTTGATTCTTCTGCTTTTCGTTTGAAAGTGCAGGGCTTCCCTTTTTGGGTTTTTAAAAAAAATCCAAGATATGAAATGGTGTTGTGTTTTTAGGATTAATGGGGTGAGCTGTTGTCCTGTGCTAGGTTTTTTGTAGATTTTTTTATTAAGAGGGTGTTATTGGTGGTAAGAAGACTAGGGTTTGTCCTCTGGATTTAGAATTGGTGTCTGCCACCAATCAAGAGCTTTATATTGGACTCTATACCCTCATATGTTATGTTTGTTTTGGGCTTCTTTTTATCCAATTTCACTGCTTGGTATAGACAGTGCATTGTTCTGAAGCTGTTTTGGGCTCTCTTTTTCCAATTTTATTGCTTGGTATAGACAATTTTACCTGTGATTATGTATTTATGTGTATGTTTCTGGCTGGGCTCCACTGTTAACTTCAAACAAGCAATATTGGTGGTTAGAAAGCTATCAGACTTTACTTGTTATGAAAATCTGCCATTTATCTTCGGGTTAATGTTCAAGCTTCATAGAAGCTAAAAGCATACAGTGGATTGTCTGATCTTAAATATGAATTTATTTCATTTTTGAAAAAAATGGAAGGATATGGGCGTGGAAGGATCTCAAATTATTTAGGGCCTTTTGTTTAGATTTGGTCGTAGGCCACATTGCTGTGTTTCAATGAGATATTGTGCAAATATTTGTTACTGTTGACTCTCAAGATTTAAATGATTGAGTAAAACAATTGTTTGGGTAGGGGTTTGTTACTTCACAATGCTGACGTCTCTTTTCGTATCTTCAGGATCATGGGCTTGAAAATCAAGTCTCCAATGGTTTGAGGAGTACGTGGATGTGTTGGACAAGAAAGCGAATTGGAGGATTAGCCACATTCATAGAGAAAATTATAGACGTGCACATTTTCTTGCAAAATAGGATGAGCATTCCTTATTGTATTCTAGTCATTTTCATCTCTCGTGAACCGTTTGAACAAAGGTGCATTGAGGCAATTTAAACATAGAATTGAAGATGAATTAAGGCAATTTAATCGGTCCATTGCAGCAAAAGATATAAATGTTACATTACACATGGGAACATCAGTTAAAACATGTAACAAGGAATGATACATATTTTAACTGGATCAAAAGGACCCAAATGCCAAAAAATAAACAATTATAAAGGTTAACTAAACGAAGGTGCATATGAGTTATCAACGAAGGTGCATTTCGAAACGAAGGTGCAGATGTGTTATCAATGAAGGTGCATTACGAAACGAAGGTGCAGATGTGTTACCAACAAGAGTGTAATGACATATCAAATAAAGAAATTGAATGTAATTTATTCTGAAACGAATGTGCAGATGTATTATCAACAAGGGTGTAATGACATATTAAATAAAGAAATTAATTGCAATTTATTCTGAAACGAAGGTGCAGATGTGTTATCAACAAGGGTGTAATGACATATCAAATAAAGGAATTGATTGCAGTTTATTTTGAAACAAATGTGCAGATGTGTTACCAACAAGGGTGTAATGACATATGAAATAAAGAAATTGATTGCAATTTATTATGAAACAAATGTGCAAATGTGTTATCAATAAAGGTGTAAGGACGTATGAAATAAAGAAATTGATTGCAATTTATTCTGAAACGAAAGTGGAGATGTGTTATTGATGTTCCTATGAATGCCATGTTTTTGACAAAATGCGTTTAGAGAGTTCACGCAGGAGTTCAACCAAATCTTGGAATAGAAGTACAGCGTGGAACAGACGCAAGGATCTTTCCAAAACCGGAAGTTTCTAAAGATCAAAGATCTGTTCGGTTGAAGTCAGCCAGCGAAGAAAACGAAGATCAGATATTTGAATCAATATCTTCGCATCCGTTAGAAGGCGGTTTAGAAGGTTCGGCTGACTTGGGAAGGAAGATATCATGGAAGATTGGAGGAAATATATCTAGCAAATATTTAGGAAGATTTCCTAAATATTTTACAGATTTCTTAGGGCTGATTCGGATCCGCCAATGCATATAAATAGAAGGCTAGGGCGTCGATATCAGTATCTCTTTTCTGAGAGAAATACACTTGATTGCATTCGTGAGATCGGAGGAGAAGAGCGATGGCCGGCTGAGTTTTTCCACACTGGAATATCATCGGCGCTGTAACAGTCTGTTCAGTGTGCTGATCAGACTGTTCGTGTTGAACTGATCGCTGCACACACAGAAGACCATTGCTGGCATTCAGGAGAATGCAATCGAGCTTCGGGAGAAGATCGAGCACGTTCGGAAGGGAGGTTCGGACGAAGGGGGTCGAGGAGGAGCCGAGATCATAAATCTGAGCGAAGTAGTGATAGAGGCTCGGCGTCTTCGTTCGGGAGATTGTAAGAGTAAGTCCACGTGTAGCTCTATACAATTCAATAAAGAGTTATATCAATTTAGGGCGTGGGAAGCCCCCCAAAGTAGGCTATTGTCGAACTGAGAAGTACATCGTGTGTCCTCCTCATATACTGTCCCAGTTACTGTCTGATAAGGTGTTCAAGGTTCGTCTGAACACTACCTCGAAGAGTTGCTTGAACAGTATTTCAGTTATCTACAAGGGTGTAATGACATGTCAAATAAAGAAGTTAATTGCAATTTATTCTGAAACAAAGGTGCATATATGTTACCAACAAGGGTGTAATGACATCTCAAATAAAGAAATTGATTACAATTTATTCAAAAATGAATGTGCTAATGTGTTATCAATAAGGGTGTAATGACATATCAAATAAAGAATTTGCTTGCAATTTATTCTGAAACGAATGTGCAAATGTGTTATCAACAAGGGTGTATTGACATATCAAATAAAGAAATTGATTGCAATTTATTCTGAAATGAAGGTGCAGATGTGTTACCGACAAGGGTATAATGACGTATTAAATAAAGAAATTGATTGTAATTTATTCTAAAATGAATGTACAGATGTATTATCAACAAGGGTGTAATGACATATCAAATAAAGAAATTGAATGCAATTTATTCTAAATCGAAGGTGCAGATGTGTTACCAACAAGAGTGTAATAACATATCAAATAAAGAAATTGATTGCAATTTATTCTGAAACGAATGTGGAAATGTGTTATCAACAATGGTGTAATGATTTATCAAATAAAGAAATTGATTGCAATTTATTTAGAAATGAATGTGCAAATGTGCTATCAACAAGGGTGTAATGACTTATCAAATAAAAAAATTGATTGCAATTTATTCTGAAATGTTTCATTTATAAAAAATGAACATAAGTAGAATACAAAAAAAAGTAACAAAACACTTATACAAATAGTAATAAAAATTTGAACTTGGCCACATTGCAAATAAAACAATCCATTACACTAACACACTTCAAACACGCCAATTTGGCGCTCGGAACTTGAGTCTTGCTTTCACTTCCTCCGGATGATCTCCTAAATAACAACAAAACAAACAAAATTAGCAACTATGATCATGTGGTGACTCCAAGCATGAAATCCTAGAATTAGCTAGTAATGCTCACGACAACAGAAAATTTCACAATACATAACAAAAACTACAAACTGAACCTCAACAAAAATTTGATTTCATCAAAAGAAAAACCCCAAGTTTCCACATTTGTGAAGTCAGTTTTGTCGAATCCAGCACAATATGTAGCTAGCTTGGACAAGCCAGCAACATTCAAATCTATAGCGCTCACAAAACATGACACCAATTGAAGACCACAAAACTCTCAATCACTTCAAAGAAAAATACACACAAAACTCTCTCAAACCATACTAACCAAGGATTTATCAGAACAATTATTCAAATCTAAGTAATTCAGGAATTCCTGAATTCCACATACACTATAAATACAACATATTTTAATTAATAAAAACACAAATCAGCAACATTAAAACTCAATAGCTGACAGAACATTACACCCATTCAATATCAACACTTCCAATTACTTGAAAACATACATGTTGATAAATATAAGCAAATAATTTTCATAATTCCAAATAGCTCAGAAACCCTCAATTCCAAATTCTTAAATTACACAATCTTGTAACCATATATACACTTGAATCTCAGCCAATTTACCTTAGCCGTATCAAATGGATTTCCAATGGCCACTGTAACTCCAGCATGCTACATAGTCTTTGCAGCTCGAGATCTCCGCCATTAAAGGGATATAACATTACACACTTGTTTTGTAGTTTGCGTCTGAATCGGAATCTTCGATACATCTTCCTCAGCCTCCAGCCGTCATCGTCTTCTTCACCCTCTGCCATCACTTCTTGCTCAACCCGCCTCTATCATCATTGTCCGCCACATCACGGGTGCAGCAGCAACTGCCAGTAACGAAGGAGATTTAGGAGTCGCAAGGATTTTGAGAAAACAACCTAATCTGGGTTTCTTAGATGTGAGAGAAAGAAACAACAAAACTGAATGGGGAATGGGACAAATGAAATGTCTTATTTACCCTGCAAGTAGAAATTTAATGAATATGTAAACGAAAATAAAATAAAGATTTAGGTTTGAGTAATGGGGCAGGTGGCGCTTTCTAAAGGTGAGATAAAAATGGATGAAGGATTGAGATGATGCCTCATTATCACATTCTAATTTGACTATCTCATTTGAACGCTTCTATATATATATGTATATAAAAGGGTGTGCTCGGTTAAGGACACGTGAATAGTGTAAGGACGTGAGGACACTCATTTTGAGCCACTCATTTTGATGTAGTGGCAGGAATAGTGCAGAAATGTGTTCACACTACTGTTAATGGATTTTTGGTAGTGAAACACGTGGCGCGCCCCAAAGCACGGGAGGTTAGATGTGGTGTGAGATGTGTCCCTACGTCCTCACACTATTCACGTGTCTTCATTTGAGCGCACTTCTATATATATATATATGGGGCGTTCAAATGTTACATGTTGTTAGAGTGTTACGTGTTACATGATTCTGATTGGTTGATGAAAAGAAGGAACCAATCAGAAGCGAGGAACACGGGTCTTACGGTGCACCTCACAAGCACGGGGGTTGTGTGGGTGGGTTGCACCGTAGTTACGGTGTTCCTCGCTTCTGATTGGTTCCTTGATTTTCAATAACCAATCAGAAGCTCCGTAACACGTAACACAATAAGAAGCTTGTAACATTGTAACGCTCCTATATATATATACGGACGTTCAAATGTTATAAGCTTCTTATTGTGTTATGTGTTATGTCGATTCTGATTGGTTAATGAAAAACAAGGAATCAATCAGAAGCGAGGAACACCGTAACTACGGTGCACCCTCACCCACACAACCGTCCCGTGCTTTGGAGGTGCACCGTAAGCCTCGTGTTCCTCGCTTCTGATTGGTTCCTTCTTTTCATCAACCAATCAGAATCGATATAATATTCTAACACATATAACACTCTAAGGACATATAACATTTGAACGCCCCTATATATATATATATGCGCGCTCCGTTGAGGACACCCAAAATGTTGAGGATACTCACAAAGTTTGTGTGGGGCCCACTTGCCACCACACAAAGCACGGGGCCCATTTGGGGTGAGTGGGACACGTGGCTGCTTGTGGAGCCGTTGGATGAAATCATCCAACGACTCAGATTAGTCCTCACGTCCTCACTATTTTTGGGCGTCCTCAATTGAGCGCTTCTCTATATATATATAGGAGCACTCAAATGAGGCAGCCAAATTAGAATGAGGCAGTGAGACACCATCTCAGCCACACATCTACCCCCGTGCTTTGTGGGCGCGCCACGTGTCCCACTTTAAAAAAGCAAACATCAACACACTATTCCCTACCACATCAGCACAATGAGTGGCTCACAACGTGTCTCATTCTACCACCCCTGTCTCAAAGGAGTGCTCCCTATGTATATATATATATATGTTATGGTTGCTTAGAGTGTTATGTGTTACAGTGTTCTGATTGGTTGATAAAAATCAAGGAACCAATCAGAAGCGAGGAACACGGGCTTACGGTGCACCCTTAAAGCACGGGGGTTGTGTGGGTGAGGGTGCACCGTAGTTACGGTGTTCCTCGCTTCTGATTGGTTCCTTGATTTTCAATAACCAATCAGAAGCTCCGTAACACATAACACTCTAAGGAGGCCATAACATTTGAGCGTTGTGAGTGGTGCCACTGACACGCGTCGTCTGACGTCTCAAATTTATATTTATATTTTTCCTTGCGAGAGACTAGTGTAGTGGCAAGCAAGGGTCGAACCCAAGAGAGCTGGTGTGGTTCAGTTTTCCTGTAACAAATGGATTGGGGATTTGGTGTGTGAGCAAATATTAAAAAGCACAAGAGAGTAATATCGAGGGATTCAATCAGCGAGAAAATTCAGTCTAGGGTTTCTATTGTGACACGTTTATCATAGATATCTAATGATTAATTTTATATTTCAAAGTGTGGTTATTCCGAGAAAGGCTCTAACCCAAAGTATTCCGTTTCAGGCAATACACCACAATCTAATCCGGGTAAGGCATTAGACTTCTAGTTCTCCTAAATCTAATAATCCGGGTAAGGCAATATTAAACTTAGGTGTTCTTACTCGTCTTTACGGGTAAGTCTCAAACGAGTATTAACGATAAGAACTGAACTATTCGGCTAAGCTTCACGGGTAAGTCTCAGCTTAGCTTCACAATTCAATCCTTAATATTAGGCACAAGAACTAGTGAAATATGAAATAGCATTAAGAACGAAAATCTCAAAACGTGTTCACAACGTACGAAACCCTAAACTGAAACAGAAATTTAGCTACTCAAATCCATGGAAAAATAAACAAATATTTTGGATGAAAGTAGAAATTCTCTTCTCTCTTGTCGAAAGCTTGATCTTCTCTCGAGCCGTGTCTCCTTAATTCTGGAAATTATCGATATGATCCTGAGATTAGAAACCCTAATTTATAAGAAGTTTTGTTTCTAATTTCGTTTTGGGCCAGGCTTCTAAATCTCGATTTGCTGACGTCAGCCGCGGACGCTGTACATTTTAGCGCCGCGGACAATGAACATATTACCATCCGCGGACGATCCTCTTAAACTTGCCTGCGTCCGCGACCTGGTCTGTGGTGCAATTCCTCTTCTGCTCGTCAATCTTGACTTTGGCTCTCGATTCGACTCCATAAACTCCATGTGATGATTTTAGCATCGAAATGCCATCTTTAAGCGCATATTCCTTCCAGAGCTTCCGAAACACCTGAGATGCAAAACAACACTGAAAAGTAACTGTTCGCATAAAAAAGTCATATAAATACGACTCGTCGAATCAACTAATCCCATCTATTTCAGTATAAATACGACTCATCAAACCACCCCACACTTAAACTTGTTCGTCCCGAACAAGAACTAAGTCATAGAAGGAACAAAAAAAACATCACACTCGTTCTTCGATGTCTTGAATAAATGCACATGAATATGAGTTGCTAGTCTAGACTTGCTTTTCTACGCATAGCTCAATCATTACTCAAATTATCATGCTCAATCATGGAATTAACTTGATACATGTTACCTCAGAGCTGAAATCCAAATCAATTCGGATATCTGGGAGATAGTCCTCTATAGACCCATGATCTGCACTCTCTGTTCCGGACTCTAGTCATATGGTTATACTTCTTTGCTTTTTCTTGCACGTGATTTGTTCGAGCTTCAAGGTGCTTGAGTTCTTTTGGGACAGCTTTTGTAGTGACTTGGCTTTTGATATAGCAGTGGTGTACTTCACTTTTGTTGCGTGTAAAACTTCACAATTGACTGATTTCTTTTTTTTTCTTTTTGCTACTGATCTGAACTGCTCGTCCGCGATTCCTTTTCTTTGACGAAGGTCCAATCATCACCCGCAAGCATATGGAAATACCTTCATGCTCTCACTCATCCTCGTCCTTTCGACGCGAGTCAGGCTGAGGGTCGCTCGTCTATTTTCCCGGCTACTCGGACTAGAGATTGGACGGTGTGTTGTTTTCCCGTCCCACCTAACCGCATAAGGACTGCAGTGGCGGAGCAGACTCTTAACCATGTCGTCTCGAAGTGCTAGCCTCCACAAAATCCATATAACCATATAAATAGAAATCCGATCCTTCGAGTGCTTTGTCAAGTCCTTCTAGGACCTTTCTATCAACTCCACATCCCTGCTTATCTCAGCTTAGAAGACACGTAATGGGTTAAATTCACAAGTAAGAGCATAATTCGAATTTCATGAGAGAAGTGCATTTAATCATCTCATCTATTTCACATCAACATTCAATACTGTCTATTCAAGAACAGAAGAGAGATTTCATGCTTTCAATTTTTTTAATGAAACGTGCTGACATAGTGCATATGCAAGGAAAATAAACGTGCTGACACAACTGACTGACTCTCCCACCCCACACTTTTGAACCAAGCCCTGTCCTCACGGTACGACTTTAGTTCAAAGACAAACAAACAAATGCAGACACAACAAAAAGGGAAAGAAAATATAAATAAAGAACAGCAGGACTCCCCTAGTCTGCGTCTGAAGATGGCGACTATGGTGGAATAATGTACTCTGGGGGAATAGGCTGATTCGGTGTCAATCCTGGTGGGGCTGGGATTGGCTGAGCTCCGGGCATCACGTGGAACATCACTCTATAAGTGTTGAACGCTATGTCCAACTGTTCTTGTGGAAGCTGTGCTGGCTGGGGAGCGAGCTGTGGCTGAGGCTGATCTTAAGTACGGCGATGACGAGGTGCAGAAGGACCTGCCTCCTGTGCATGGCTGCGACGCCTCTCAAAAGGTAATGGCTGACAATACTCAGCCACTACATGGTATGTACAGGCGAACTGTTCCGGGACGGTGGGTCTCTTCTTGATCGCCTTCATGGAAGTGAAGGCCTTCATGTCTAGAAACGCTGCTGGAATGATCTGGTGGTCCAAAGCGGGCTGCCCGTGCAGATGGCGCATCAAATATGTGATCAAACCACCACAGACGACCGGGCCAGCAGTCGGGCGGTGCTCCTAGAAATAGCACAGCAAATGGCAGTAGTCGACATGCCTCCCCTGATCCATAGCATTGAGGCAGATCATGTCACTGTAGTTGAACTTGTCCATCCCATTCACCCGAGCAAATATAGTGTTCCCCAACAGCTTCTGAATGTAGAACATCACTGGGTCCTGAAGGAAGTTCACCCTCGTCTTGCTTGGTGTGAATGTGCCTCCACCGGGAATTTTGAGCCTGGCCCAGGCATCTACCAGAGCGAACTCATCACAAATCCACTCTCCTCCTTCTTGCCATCCAAACACTTCTCGAATCTGAGGAGGAGTGATGGTGTGCCACTGATGGACCAAAATTATACGAATCAAAAACACAGTAAAACCCACCAAATTAGACTGTTGGTCTATTTAACTTCTACTTGTTAGTCCCGATATATTTCTACAGGGTATTTTGGCACTTAGAGAGAAAACACGCTAAGGAGGAGTTTTTAAGCGGAAAATGAAGAACGAGTCATTCTAGGTCACGACCATGCTACACTCAAAATCAGCCTTAACATCCTTCATGGAACCGACTTGGAATCACTCAAATATTCTAGAACCGTCGGCAAATGGACAAGAACGCAAGGCAAAAGCACCGAGCCCGGTAAAGGCCAAACAAGGGCAATTTCATCGGATTTGAGATTTCGACCATGTTCCAAGCGGAATTTGGCTTAGGTTCCTTCTTGAGATCATCTTAGAATGACATTTTCATTCAAAATACACTCTCCAAAATCCAAGAAGCTCCGGCCAAAGCTCCGGTCAGATCCGGTCAAACCGATGACTTTTGTGAAGATCACAAGCTTCTAGAAGGGATGCTCCTCCTCACATGGGCGGCTCCTCCCTCACATGGTGGCTCCTCCACTCTCCTCCCTCGACTTGGCGGCTCCTCCTCCTCTCCTCCCAAAGCCGCCGGCGGCTTTTGCTCCTCCATGGAGAAGTTGCCATGTGGTGGCTCCTCCACCACATCTTCATCTCTTCCTCCTCCACCCTTGGATGCTCCTCCACATGCCCACCATCTCCACCCTCCATTCTCCTCCTCCATGGCTATAAAAGGAGGCCTCCTCCTCCTCATTTCAACACACACCAAAATGTGGAGAGCTTCTCTCTCTACAAAATCTCTCTAGGTTTTGGGCACTAATCATGTAATATTACTTTGGAATCAAAGCTTGATCCTTGGCGCTTCAACGGTTGTAAGTCTTTTTATTTATTTAAATTGTATTTATAAACTCGTGTTTATTTCCAAGTTCATAGTTATGATAACCACTGCCATGATTAGTAGCTAAATTAATTATTCGGTTTAAGGGTGTGTACTTGTATTATAAATGTTTTAGACTTTACTCTTAGTATACCTTTATGTTCGATACTTGTTCTATGTGCCATATATAAAAGTTAGAATGTCTAAGGTCAAGTAAACCATTTGGAAATGTGACCATAGGGGTCCAAATTCGTAAGCTCTTCCTTAGATATTCGTGATCACACTCGGGTAAGTGGACCATTTGGAAACTGGACCAAAGGGACCAAATGGATAAACTTATCTGAAGAGGTCGACTATTCTAAAAATCATTTGGAAACTGGACCAAAGGGACCAAATGGATGCACTTACGGCTAAGATACTTCGAAAGGAGGAATTAGTTTTGCTTAGAACAAGTGTTTTAAATGATGTTGCAAGTCTTGTGCTAGGAATACCCTCGATTCATCTTTGAACATTTAGCATGATCATGTCTTGCGCTAGAAATAGTCTCAATTCATCTTTGAACACTTGGTATGATCATTAGCGGTCGATGATAAACAAATATAATACAAGGCCCCTAAAAACCGAATACTTTCCTTACAGTCCATTATCAATTGTTGTAATTTACTTTCAGTTCCCAAAACACTCAAACCCAACCCCCAACTGTATTTACTTTCGTGACAATCCCGTAAAAACAACTAATCCACACTGACTCCTTTGGGTTCGACCCCTACTTCCCACTTGCTACCCAGTAGTTAAGTCGCGAGTAGCGGACTTATAAATTTATTTGCACATTTGCTGTGACGACAAGCATCTGTCAGCCACTCTCCTCGGTGTCTGTAGGTGATTTCCTTGTGATTGACGTAGCGAAAGGAGGCCAGAAATTCGCATGTGTCCTCTACATCGGTCTCACTATGGAGGGTTGATGAACCATAATTATACGAATCAAATACACAGTAAAACCCACCAAATTAGACTGTTTGTCTATCTAACTTCTACTTGTTAGTCCCGATATATTTCTACAGGGTATTTTGGCGCTTAGAGAGAAAACACGCTAAGGAGAGGATTTTACGCTGAAAAGATATTACGAGTCATTCCAAGGTCAAGATCAGACGCTGAACGAAGAAATCTCAAGATCCTGGCATTGAATTACTCAAATTAAATTCAACCGAGGAACAACCAAAGTCAGACCGGAGCAAAATTGGATTGATAGTTTTGTGAAAAGACTGCACAAAACTGTCAAAAATCATCCATGGACCAAGGTGACCGGCAACCTTGCTTGGAGGTGGCCAAGGGAGGAAACCACCCTCCATGGTGACCGGCCACCGGTGGCTTTTCCTCCTCCCAACCGGCGGCTTTTGCTCCCCCCCCCCATGTGGCACCTCCTCCTTGCTCCTCCTCCTGCTCCCTTGGATCAAAAACACATGCCACCCATCTCCACCCTCCATTCCTCCTCCCTTAGCCTATAAAAGGAGAGCTCCTCCTCCCCATTTGTATAATCCCAAAATCATAAAACACTTCTCTCTCTAAGTTTGTTACTTTGTAAGTTTGGTTTATGAAATAATACTCTTGTTGGTTCTTGAGTATTATAACGGTTTGAAATTATAATACTCCTTTCGGTTCTTGAGTATTATAATACTGTAGAGAATACTCCTGTTGGTTCTTGAGTATTCAGTAGGAATTAGGAATACTCCTGTTGGTTCTTGAGTATTCCACCCCTTCTCCTCTTACTATTTTCAAAAACCCCCGAGTATTTAGCTATGGTATCCACCTCTATGGATATTCGTAGCTAAACTCTTTATTCGGTTAAAGGGGTGTTCTTGTATTATAAAATGTTTTAATTCTTTTAGTTTCTTTTCTCTGTATTCAAAACTTGTTCTATGTGCCATATATTAGATCAGAACTTCCAAGGTTGAGTGGATGCTTGAAATGGCAAAGCTCTTCCGTGGAAGTTCGCAAACATACTCGGGTAAGTGGATGCTTGAAATGGCAAAGCTTATCTGAGGAGTTTGATCTCTCTCAAACACCATTTTGGGTAAATCGGAAAAGACAACCCAAAATGGATGCACATAGGCTAGTATACCTTGAAATGGGGTGCTAGTCTAAGTAGAACAAGGGCTTTACGTTTTTTGCAAAAGATTAGACAGTGTTGCAAGTCGAGTTCTTGAAATGGCCTTGATTCACTTTCGAACACTCTTGCAAAAGACTAGACAGTGTGGCAAATCGAGCGCCGGAAAAGGCCTTGATACACGTTTGAATACTTAGAAGGGTTACTAAAACAATAAACAGGCTATGATACAAGGCCTCTGAAACCGAATGTTTTCCTTGAATTACAAAACCCCTATTTTTACTTTTACGAATCGCTCGATCAACTGCAACCATCAACCGCTCATCTGCCGGAGGACTTGACAATCACGCATCACCCACTGTAAGTCTTCTTTGTATTTTCAGTATTTACTTTTCCTGTCATTTACTTTTCCGCACTCAAAACCAAAAACAACCAAAAAAGTCACTTAGTCATAACCGCTAAAATCTCAATCAAACCTAAAAAATGCTCCCATCCTGTACAAATCCCTTAGAAAACAACGTATCCCCCTAATTCCCTTGGGTTCGACCCCTACTTACCACTTACTACCCAGTAGTGTAGTTGCGAGTAGCGGAAATTAGAAATTTATTTTGTACAGAGAACATTGCACCTTAACGATAGTGCAGTGGGCTCCGTCAAGGGTCAGGAGTCCTGGCCAACCACTGACCGTTAGCAGCTCTCGAACTCGATCCTCGAATCCGGTAAGTCGTAGAAAGTCTGCATCCACGAATCTACTCGCTGCATGTTTGCGAGCCATCAGTCCCGTGTACAGTTCTTCAAATATAAGTGCTGGAGGCGCCATGACACTGCAAATAATAACCACGGAAACAATTAGATTATCAATAGGAAATCAAGCCAAAAATTGAACCGGTCAACGCTGGTCAACGGGAGCCGCGGACAAAGGCCATTTTAACTCTGCCATCCACGGAGGTAAAGTCTTCATCATTCGCGGCTCTAAAATCCAAATGGTCCGCGGCGATTCTGGAAATCCACTTCGGGATTTTGGTCGAATCCTTCGATCCAAACTTCAAATCCAAGACGAAATTGAGCACGAGCACACTTATAAACCTCCAAGGGAATGAAGATAATGCAGTTCGAACACCAATTGAGAACAAAACAAGCAATTCCACTTGGATTGAAAACCCCTAAATATCCAACGAGAATAAACCCCAAAAATACCTCAATTCCGATCGAGATTGGTGTTGATTGGGCAAGGAAGGGTCCGAGCGACGCCCCGATAGTGGTGAATTGCAGCTGGATGATGGCTGAGAATGGCGGCGCTTGGTTGTGAGAGCGGCGGCTGAAGTGGTGAGTTGGGGAGGAAGAGGAGAGAAGCGTGTGAGATTGGGGTTTAGGGTTCGAGTCAATAACAGGCCGCGGATCAGGACCATTTTAAGTCCCGCGGTCAACTCATAAAGTGTTCTTCGTCCGCGGATTTGATATTCGAATGGTCCGCGATCCTCTTTGAGAAAGGCCAGTCTGTTTGGTCAATGCATATGCCGCGGACAATCGATATTTTATTAGCGCGGTCAACATTTAATATCTTCATCGTCCGCGGGTCCTAATGTCTGCTTCACCCGTGATCCAGTCTGAGCAATACGCCTCTCCCTGTGCAAAATAGATTTCTTTCCCAAGACACATGAGAACAAATGAGACAGACTTGAACAAAACGACTCAACACCCAAATAAACAAAAAATTGAAATAAAATATGGAAAAACAAAAATTTTGCCGGGCTGCCTCCCTGCGAGTGCCTTTGTTTAACGTCGTTGGCCCGACGATACCTCGTTTATGTCTCAACAGGAGGCTCGAGTTCACACTGCTGAACGGGTAGGTCGATTTCGCCTTGATAATGCTTCACCCGTTGTCCATTAGCTTTGAAGCGGTTTCCGGTTGTTGGGTCCTCGAGCTCAAGTGCTCCGTAGCTAAAAACCATCGTCACCGTGTAGGGACCTGTCCATCTAGAATGCAATTTTCCAGGCATTAATCGTAAATGTGATGAAAATAAACTTACCTGCTGGCCAATCTCGAATGTGCGTCGTAGGATGAACTTGTCATGGTACAGCTTGGTCCGCGCCTTGTAGTCTGATTGGCTCTCATAAGCCTCTAGGCGTAGCTCCTCAAGCTCACATAGCTGTAATTTTCTCTCCAATCCGGCAGCCTTCAAGTCCACGTTGCACGTCTTAAGCGCCCAAAACGCCTTGTGCTCTAGCTCGACCGGGAGGTGACATGCCTTCCCATACACCAACCGAAAAGGCGATGTGCCTATCGGTGTCTTGTAGGCTGTCCTGTAGGCCCATAGTGCCTCATTTAACCTCTGGCTCTAGTCCTTCCTGGACGGTTTCACCATCTTCTCGAGAATCCCCTTAATCGCTCGGTTAGAGATCTCTGCTTGTCCATTCGTCTGGGGGTGATAAGCTGTGGAAGTGCGTTGATGAACGTGGTAGTGCTTCAAAGTTGCGGCCATCATCCTGTTGCAGAAGTGTGTCCCCTGATCACTGATTATGGCTTTAGGCACTCCGTATCTGCAAAATATGTTAGTGCGAAGAAAATCCACAACAGTCTTAGCATCATCACATCTAGTAGCCTTAGCCTCTACCCATTTAGACACGTAATCTACTGCAACAAGAATATATAAGTAGCCAAACGATGCAGGAAAAGGACCCATAAAATCAATCCCCCATATGTCAAAAACATCATTAACCAAAATAGGCACTTGGGGCATCTCGTTTCTAGCAGAAATATTACCTACCCTCTGACATTTATCGCATTTCTTACAATGATCGTAGGCATCTCTAAACACATGTGGCCAGAAAAAACCACAATCCAAAATTTTTCTACTAGTCCTCTTGGGGCCAAAATGACCACCACATGCATGCTCCTGACAGAAACTAAGCACTGAAACAATCTCATCATCAGGAATACACCGCCTAAGTATTTGGTCTGCGCCAATTTTCCATAAATACGGGTCATCCCACACATAGTATTTCGAATCATGCTTAAGTTTCAGACACTGAGCTCTCGAGTAAGAGGGTGGAAATTTACCTCCGACCAGGTAGTTCACGATGGGAGCATACCATGGTACTTTACCTGTAAGAGCATACAAGTGCTCGTCTGGGAAGGTCTCCGTGATTTGTTCTGCATCCTCTTCTCGTACTAGTCGACTCAGGTGGTCAGCTACAGTGTTTTCTATCCCCTTTTTGTCTTTGATCTCCAGATCAAACTCCTGCAGCAGCAGGACCCACCTAATCAGCCGCGGCTTGGCCTCCTTCTTCGTCATCAGGTACCTGATAGCTGCATGATCAGAGAAAACAACTACTTTAGTACCCAGCAAGTATGGACGAAATTTCTCCAAAGCGAAAACCACTGCTAGTAATTCTTTCTCGGTGGTCGAGTAGTTTCGCTGAGCTGCGTCCAGGGTCCTCGAAGCGTAGTAAATCACTACTGGCTTTTTGTCCATCCTCTGGCCTAGTACAGCTCCCACAGCATAGTCGCTGGCGTCGCACATAATCTCAAATGGCTGGTCCCAGACTGGTGCTCGAATGATAGGCGTGCTGGTAAGTGCCTGTTTCAGCTCGTCGAAGGCCTCTCTGCATGAATCTGTAAACTCAAAAGGAACATATTTCTGCAAAAGGTTAGATAAAGGCAGAGCCTTCTTCGAGAAATCCTTAATAAATCGACGATAAAAACCAGCATGCCCAAATAAAGATTTTATATCACGCACCGTAGAAGGATAAGGCAGAGTAAGAATTAAGTCAATTTTCGCTTTGTCTACCTTAATACCTTCGTGTGAAACAATATGACCAAGGACCACACCATGAGTAACCATAAAATGACACTCCTCATAATTGAGCACCAAATTCATAGAAACGCAACGCTTTAGTACTCTACTCAAGTTATCCAAACATGCATCGAAACAATATGACCAAGGACCACACCATGAGTAACCATAAAATGACACTTCTCATAATTGAGCACCAAATTCATAAAAACGCAACGCTCTAGTAATCTACTCAAGTTATCCAAACATGCATCGAAAGTGTCACCATAAATAGTGAAATCATCCATAAACACCTCAATAAAAACACCTACCATGTCAGAAAAAATGCTCGTAACCACCCGCTGAAAAGTACCGGGTGCGTTACACAAGCCGAAAGACATACGTCGAAAAATGAACGTACCGAATGGACATGTGAAGGTGGTCTTTTCCTGGTCCTCAGGTGCAATGGGAATTTGATTATAACCAGAAAATCCATTGAGAAAACAAAAATAAGGCTTACCTGCCAGCCTGTCAAGCATCTGGTCAATAAACGGAAGAGGAAAGTGATCCTTACGCGTCACGGCATTCAGCTTCCTATAGTCGATGCACATGCGCCACCCGTTCTTGACTCTAGTAGTCACCATTTCACCCGCAGCATTCTTCTCAACTGTGATTCCTGTCTTTTTCGGGACTACGTGCCCTGGACTCACCCACTGACTGTCTGAAATTGGGTAAATCACGTCGGCATCCAGCAATTTCTGAATTTCTTTCTGCACTACCTCCATCATGATCAGGTTCAGCCCTCCTCTGAGGCTCTCTGGAAGTCTTAGCTCCATCCTCCAATAAGATACGGTGCATGCACACAGTTGGGCTGATTCCTCTGATGTCTGCAAGCGTCCATCCAATAGCGAGCTTGTGGCTACTTAGCACCTCGATCAATCACCTCTCCTGGTCCGTTTCTAGCCCGTTTTTGATGATGACCGGCAGCGTGTTATTCTCCCCCAAAAATGCATATTTCATGTGCTCAGGTAGAGGTTTCAGTTCCAGTTTCGGTGCCTACACAGTAGAAGGCAGCAACACGTTAGTTTTAAATAAACGAACCTCATTAACTTCATACCTGGGTGTGAGAGGTCTCGCGATCTCTAGCTGAAATAGCACATCAAGAATTGTCTCAGCGAACTCGTAGGAGTCCTCATGTGAGTAAACCGCATTTTCTAGCGTGAGCTCGAGTGGGTATGCTCCCCTTTCCGGTCTCACCTCCTGGACTAGATCATCCAGTGTATCTAGAGCGTGTACCGATGCAAAATCTGGCGGGTGCTTCATGGCCTGAAAAATGTCGAAGCGAATCACTTCACCCTCCACCTCCATAGACAGTGTGCCACTGTCGCAGTCGATCTTCATCTTTGAAGTCTTTAAGAATGGGCGACCTAATAAAATAGGAGCGTGATCCGTCGGGTCGCTGCTGTCCATCTTAAGCACGTAGAAATCAGCGAGGAACACCAGTTCCCCCACCTGCACTAGTAGATCCTCAATTTTACCATCTGGTTGCTTGCATGATCTGTCTGCTAGCTGTATGGTAAGACCTGCAGGTTCTAATGGACCAATACGAAGACAGGTATAGATAGAATATGGCAATACATTAATTGAAGCACCAAGATCGAGCATGCAATTCTCAATGTGAATATTACAAATAGTGCAAGTGATGGTGTAAGTATCAGGGTCACCGCATTTAGGAGGCACCTTCCGCTGAATAACAGCTGAGACGTTCTTACTCAGTAGTTCCTGGTCAATGCCAGTGGAACGTCTCCGGTTGATGCACAGCTCCTTTAAGAACTTCGCGTAGCGCGGAATTTGTTTGATCGCCTCGAGGAGTGGGATGTTGATTTCCACCTTGCTAAATAGTTCCCAAACTTCTCGATCAATCATATGTTTCTTTGAAGCTCTGACCTGCACAGGAAACGGAAGAGAACGATCAGATTTGGAATTTTCGACAGATGGGATCGCGGACGGTGCACACTTTACTCGTGCTGTCCGCGGACTGTTAATCTCTTCATTGTCCGCGCCTATAACCTGTTCTTCGTCCACGGATGATTGTTCCACCATGGGTTCTTCGAAGTTTATATCCGCGGGTGAGGGGCATTTTATCTGACCGCGGACGGCATTAAAATGCTCTTTGTCTGCGATCCGGTCTGAGGCGTGCTCTTTGGTTGCTTCATTCAAATCCTTTCCGCTCCGCAATGTGACTGCATTAACGTTTCCTCTCGGGTTGGGTATGGTCTGTGATGGTAGCCATCCTGGATCATTTTTCAGCTCAGAAACTGTGGTGGCTATCAGGGACATCTGCTTGGATAGGTCAGCTATTGCCCCGTCGGTCTTAGCCTAGAATTGATGCACCGAGGTAGCTAGGTCCTTCACGATGTCCTCTAGGGATTTTCCTTGCTGACTCGGGCCTGCCTAGTTCTGATTTTGCCCTCGCTGCTGGTACTGGTTATAATTGTTGTAGCCTCCCTGTTGCTGGCAGTATGGTGGACGGTAGTAACTGGACTGCTGGGCTTGTTGAGGGGCTGCCTGTTGTGCTCGTTCCCTCGGCGCATGGTTATCATTCCTCCAGCCTTGACCGTTGGCTCCTTGCCCATACTGTCTGTTCGGCCCAGTCCGGCTGCCATAGCTCTGGTAGTCGCCCACTGCGTTGACTTTGCCCTGGTCGTCCTCCACTAAAGTCGGGCAAGCATCCGTTTTGTGGTCTAATGATCCGCAAAACTCACATGGTTTGGCTTGAACCGGCTGCCTCCTGATGACCTGCTGCATCATCTCTTTGAGTTGCTTGATTTCTTCGATCATAGAACTGGATGGGGGCTCGACCCGCGAGACGTTCTTAGTCCGACTGAACTCTTCCTCGTTATTGGACTCGTCCTGGTACCTTGCATTCTCAGCCACTTCCACTATGTTTCTTCGCACACCGGCTGGAGTAAGTCTCATGAGGGTTCCTCCGGCCGAGGCGTCCAGCAACTTCCTGTCCAGCTTCCTCAGTCCTTTGAGCATATACTCTACAATCAGCTTCTCGGGGAGTTCGAGATTGCAGCAGCTATTCTCTAAAGTGTTGAACTTCTCCACGTATTCATACATCGTCTCATTCGGCTCTTGTCTGAGGTCCTGCAATTGCCTGCGAACCTGCATCGCCCTTCCCGCTGGGTAGTATTTATTCAGAAACTTCCTCTGTATCTGGTCCCATGTCTGGATGCTACCTGAAGGCAGAGACAAAAACCAATCATTAGCGGCGTCAATCAAAGAGAAGTAAAATGCCTTTAATTTAAAGTCTTCCAATTCGACTCCGTATGGTTTGAGGTTATGGCAGATGCCATGGAAGCGCTGAAGATGCGAGGTAGCCGACTCTCCCTGGCGTCCCGAGAACTTGGGCATGTTATGGATGACTGCCGAATTGATGGCTATTTCCTCAAGTTCTGGTCCCTCATAAATGCACCAAGGCTGATTCCGGAAGTTTGGAGCAGACAGTTCCCTCATGGTGGGCTCTTGGTAGTAGTATTCTTCGTCATACTCTTCCCTGATGCGAGGCTGCTGAGGTGGAGGTGGTTGCTGTTGTCTTGCTGGGGCTGGCGGCTGTAGTGGTAGTGGTGGAGGCGGCTGCCTCGCACCAGCGCCATTCTGTGCAACAGGTGCAGCAGGTGCTCTCTGATTCAGCTGTCGAGCCAGCCTAGCTGCTTCATTCGCCCTGTTGCGAGCACGCATCTCTCGTTCTGGTTCATCGTAGAATCGAGGGATTCCCTCGTTCTCATTCACTGGAGCGAGCTCATTATTGTTGTTGTTCTGGTCAACGCCAACCTGACGGCCTGCGCGAGACATAGCGAACGAGTAGCAAAGCACAAAAAACAACTAAATAAACAAAAAAATAAATAAAAATAAAACCGAAAAATAAAAATAAAACAAAAAGAAACAACTTCACCGAAGCGCAGCTCCCCAGCAACGGCGCCAAAATTTGAAACGCGTCGTCTGATGTCTCAAATTTATATTTATATTTTTCCTTGCGAGAGACTAGTGTAGTGGCAAGCAAGGGTCGAACCCAAGAGAGCTGGTGTGGTTCAGTTGTCCTGTAACAAATGGATTGGGGATTCGGTGTGTGAGCAAATATTAAAAAGCACAAGAGAGTAATATCGAGGGATTCAATCAGCGAGAAAATTCAGTCTAGGGTTTCTATTGTGACACGTTTATCATAGATATCTAATGATCAATTTTATATTTCAAAGTGTGGTTATTCCGGGAAAGGCTGTAACCCAAAGTATTCCGTTTCAGGCAATACACCACAATCTAATCCGGGTAAGGCATTAGACTTCTAGTTCTCCTAAATCTAATAATCCGGGTAAGGCAATATTAAACTTAGGTGTTCTTACTCGTCTTTACGGGTAAGTCTCAAACGAGTATTAACGATAAGAACTGAACTATTCGGCTAAGCTTCACGGGTAAGTCTCAGCTTAGCTTCACAATTCAATCCTTAATATTAGGCACAAGAACTAGTGAAATATGAAATAGCATTAAGAATGAAAATCTCAAAACGTGTTCACAACGTACGAAACCCTAAACTGAAACAGAAATTTAGCTACTCAAATCCATGGAAAAATAAACAAATATTTTGGATGAAAGTAGAAATTCTCTTCTCTTGTCGAAAGCTTGATCTTCTCTCGAGCCGTGTCTCCTCAATTCTGGAAATTATCGATATGATCCTGAGATTAGAAACCCTAATTTATAAGAAGTTTTGTTTCTAATTTCGTTTTGGGCCAGGCTTCTAAATCTCGATTTGCTGACGTCAGCCACGGACGCTGTACATTTTAGCGCCGCGGACAATGAACATATTACCATCCGCGGACGACCCTCTTAAACTTGCCTGCGTCCGTGACCTAGTCTGTGGTGCAATTCCTCTTCTGCTCGTCAGTCTTGACTTTGGCTCTCGATTCGACTCCATAAACTCCATGTGATGATTTTAGCATCGAAATGCCGTCTTTAAGCGCATATTCCTTCCAGAGCTTCCGAAACACCTGAGATGCAAAACAACACTGAAAAGTAACTGTTCGCATAAAAAGAGTGTCAAAATAGATGGGATTAGTTTATTCGACGAGTCGTATAAATACGACTCATCAGCCACCTCAAAAGCGTAGTGGACATGTGACTTGCATGTGCCATGAATAGTGGCTTACGTGGCGCAATCTGATTGGCTGGAGGTGTAACATTGGGGGGCGTTCAAATGTTATGTGTTGTTAGAGTGTTATGTGTTACATGATTCTGAGCCAATCATTTTTTCAAGGAACTAATCAGAAGCGAGGAACACGGGCTTACGGTGCACCCTCACAAGCACGGGGGGGTTATGCGGGTGAGGGTGCACCGTAGTGCCCGTGTTCCTCGCTTCTGATTGGTTCCTTGTTTTTTATTAACCAATCAGAATCGAGATAACACGTAACACAATAAGAAGCTTGTAACATTTGAACGTCCGTCTATATATATATATATATATATATATAGGGAGCGGATCAAATGAGAACCATCATTTAAGTTACAAACTAAGAACCATTATAAATCGTTGGATAAAATCAATCTAAGGCGCATATTAAATATAATTTATTAAATCAAATATTCCATATATATCGATTGTGAGAACACCCCCTTAGGTTAAGAACATAAGAACACATTGTGATTGGTCCACGTGTCCCACTACCAAACCCCCCGTGCTTTGTGGATGCGCCACGTGTCCCACTACCAAAATCCATCAACAGTAAAAAGTAAATAGTAAAATCCACTACCCAAACAGTAAAAAGCAAAATACTATTTCTGCATTATTCCCTGCCACATCATCAAAATAAGTGGCTGAGATTGGTTCACACGTTCTTAGCCTAAGAAGAGTTCTCATTTGAGCGCGCCCCTATATCTAACTCAATGTGCTACAACTCTCTAGTTCACAACGAGAGCAGACGAGGTCGTTTAAAAGGTCGAAACACGAGTGGTAGTCATTTACACCATAATCACATATTAGACCTTCACTATTTCAAATGCCTTCTGGAAGTAAATGAAAAGTTCGATGGAGGTGATCGGTCAAGTTCTTGACCTATTATTCACCTCATTCGATGATGGATTAGGTTTGTTTTCCGAACACTTTGTTATCATTTGATCTCTTTTCCTAGTGTTTCAGGTTTGAATTACACGATGACTCGATATGAACCTGATTACACGAAAAGATGAAGAAAATCAGTCTAAACAGCAAATTCTGCCCCAGACCCCGTGACAACTCAATTCGTTACGGGCCAAAGAAGACGTCACGGGACAACGCCGTAGCAGTGTAAAGCCAAGAGCCCATGACAGCCCGTGGCGAAGTTGGTGTCACGGGCCATTGCCTCCATCACGGGACTCAGTCGTGGCAGTGCAATTCCCAAAGCCCGTGGCGGCCCGTGACAGCCCGTGACGGATCTCCTGTCACGGGACTTACTCGAACTCAGTTTTAGGAAATCACGGGATTAATTAGGAAATTTTGGGGAATTATTCTATAAATAGAGGGGCTCGACCAGAACTCAAGGGTGTTGTTATTTTGGAGCAAAACCCTAACTTGGGAGAGAAGACAACAATTTATCGTGAGGATCAACGAGCTACATCGTTTACGGTTTACTCGTCCCTTATTTTCGTTATACACTGTTTTAGGTTTAATCACCATGAACAGTGAGTAGTCTTCTCTATTCCGGGATCCTACGGATCCCGTGCTGTGTAACTCTCACTCTCATGTGATCAATTGAAGTTCATTATTTATGCAATTCGAATATTCAATTTTATTGCGTGCTTAATTTTATCGTTCTATGCATGTATTTACAGCAAAGGATATGTTTGCATTGATAGAACGTATTTAGGTTATATGCCGAAAGGTGGATGGGCCCTAGGGATTAATCGGAATGCATGACATTGATGTTAGGTCATGTTTACATGATTTAATAGGAAAACCTTTAATTTAATAAATTGAAATCGTTGATAATCCGTGGATGGGCGGCGTTCAATGATTGAGATTAATCTAGACAATGATTCGTGGATGGGCGGCTTGTCTAGTGTTATTTCGGTTATATTCCATATTCGATAGCATGAATAATTAACGTAGAATGATTGCATGATTAGTGGGGTTAGCGCGGGTGAAGTATGGATTCTGGGATTCTTTCTCTGATTAAATACAACCATTAATTTTCTGCCATTTAAATTCTACAATTTACAAACAAACTTCTTTTAATTGGAATAGCTAAATAGGTCACACTGTTTGCTAGTATTCACACGCACTGCTCCTAGGATCGACCCTTGGCTTACCAAGGTTATAAATTTTGTTTGACTGCAATTTGACCCCTAAAACTAATACTTTGACAACTATAAAGGGTTAAAAATACGACTGTCAAAATGGCGCCGTTGCCGGGGAGCAACGTTTAGTGTGATATTAGTGTTAACGTGTGTAGTTTAGACTATTCCGTCTTGTTTGATATCTGATTTTTTCTGCCTTGATCTCTTCACTCGCGGCAATTCTTGGCTCTTGCAGGTACTAGCTAGTTCATGCCAAAGAACACACCCAGACGGAAGAAACAGATTCAGATTTCAGACGAGGATACCCCGAACCGACGAAGAAACAATCATCAGGCCCAGAATGAAGCTCGGCAGTTACGAGCTCTGAACCGAAATTTTGCAGCGATGGCTATGAATCAAAACAACCCAGCCCTGCTGAATGGAGTGGTCGAAGATGACCAGCAGCGTCCTCTGCAACAACCAGTGCGCAGGACTCTCGGAGATTACACTGTCCCACGTGTCTCGGGATTTCAGTCAGCCATTGCACCACCGGGCATCGCCAACAATACATGGGAGATCAAAACAGGGCTGATTCAGATGGTGCAGAACAACCAGTTTTCAGGAAGGATGAACGAAGACCCTCATCAGCATCTCAAGCGGTTTGTTCAGATGTGCAACACAGTGAAGACCAATGGTGTCCCTCCAAAATCCTACTACCTGAGGTTTTTCCCTTTTTCACTATCTGATAAGGCCAGTAGGTGGCTCTACAGTCATTGACAGAACCGCTCGTCGTCAAAGCGATTGTGCAAATAAATTTATAGTCCGCTACTTGCAACTATACTACTGGGTAGTACTTGGTAAGTAGGGGTCGAACCCAAGGGAACTAGGGGAATAATTGTTCTTCGGGGGGAATTACGCAGCGTGGGAACGTGTTTAAGGTCGGTTGGTTGGTTTTAAAGCTACCAGCTATTTTGATTGATTGATTGGTTGGTTGGTTGATTTTAATACTAGAAAGTAAATTACTATTTTAATGATTAAGAGAAATGTTCGGTTTCAGGGGACTTGTATTATATCCTGTTTATCATTGACCATTAGTGAATCATCTAAGTATTCAAACGGTGAATCGAGGCTAGTTACAGCTCAAGACTTGCAACACCGGTTTAAAGCAACTCCTGTTCTATTTCAGTCTAGCGCCAATACCCTAAGGTATGCTAGCCTGGGTGCATCCACCTGATCTCACAGTTACGCTCGACCAGATGGGATTTAGGATGAGTCGAACTCCTCAGATAGCTTTGCTTGTTACAGCTTCCACTACCTGAGTATGATCACGAATTCCCACAGAAGAGCTTTGCTTGTTACAGCATCCACTCAACCTTGGAAACTCTGACTATATATGGCACATAGAACAAGTTTTGAATACTAAGACTAAACACTAAGTTAATAGTCTTAAAACATTTATAATACAAGTGCGCCCCTTAGACCGAACTACTAGTTTAGCTACTATTCATCGCGCTAAACATTATACTAAGGAAATTAAAGGCAACAGTTAAATAAATAAATACTAAGAGAAACTTACAACCGTTGAAGCGCCAAGGGAGCTTTCCTTTATTTCCAAAGCAAAATTATAACATTTACAATTATTACAACTTCTAGAGAGAGAAGTGAAATTGGGATTTGGTGTGTGAAATGAGGAGGAGGAGCTCCTCCTTTTATAGCCAAAATGGGAGGAGATGGGTGGTGGAGATGGTGGACATGTGCATTTGATCCAAGGGAGGAGAAGAGGAGGAAGGAGGAGGTGCCATGTGGAGGAGCAAAAAGCCGCCGGTCACCATGGGTGGAGGAGCCGCCGGTTGCCGGTGGCCCAAGGGGGAGGAGCTCCTCCCTTGGCCACCTCCTTGAGTGGTGGCCGGTCATCCTTGCCCAATGTGTGAGTTTTGTACAGTTTTGTGCAGTCTTTTCACAAAACTGTCAATGCATTTCTTCCCCGGGCTGTCTTGACTCCACTCCTGATTCTTCTGATTAATTTATTCTGGTCAATTCAACGTCAGGATCCTTGATATTTCTTCAGTCGGCATATGATCTTGACCTTGGATTGACTCTTGTTATCTTTTCAGCTTAAAATCCTCTCCTTAGCGTGTTTTCACTTCAGTCTCTAAAATGCCCTGTGAAAATATATCGGGACTAACACGTAGACGTTAGATAGACAAACAGTCTAATTAAGGGGGTTTTACTGTGTTTCTGACTCGTATAACTTTGGTCCATCAGATTACCCCCTACTTTTAGTTGTTCGTCCCGAACAATGCTATTAAAGGGCGTAAGTTCTAATTTTGGCTTTGGAATATGAAAATTAGACTGTGGTACTCGATCTATCCTAATTCATGCATTGCTTACTTATTACCAAATTAAACTGCGTAAATAAATAGAAGAAACTTAATACTTGTACCTCCGTGCTGAGATGCAAATTATATTGGATGTCTCGGAGATAGCCCTTTTTAGGCTCCTGGACTGCAACCTCGGGATCGTCTCTTACTATATGGTTTTCTGGTAGCTTTCTCTAGCACGTGATTCGATTCGGGTTTCAGTGAGTTGAGCCTTTTTGATTTTCTTCTTTGGCGAGGGACTGCTTTTTTGTTGTAGTGAATCGGCCTTTGGCCTTTGATTTGACTTTTTTGAGTGCTTCACTTTTTGCTCGGTTAAAACCTTCACAATTTTGGGCCTTTGGCCTCTTTTGATTTGCTTCATTGAGCTTTTCGTCTTTTTGTGATTGCTAGTCCATTTTCTCGAGCCTTTTTGGGAGGTCCAATCATCGCCCGCAAGCCTATGGAAATACCTCCCCGCTCCTCTCGTCTTTGTCATTTTGCGCGGGTCAAGATGAGGGTCGCCCATCTATTTTCTCGGCTATTTTGACTAGAGAGAGGACGGTCTGATTCCCGTCCTCGCCTTTGCATAGATGCTTCATGGCGGAGTTGACTTCAATTATTCACTGAAAACCCGAAGTGCAGCCTCCACTGACTTCGAAAACCATATAGTTTGATCTGATCCTTTGATTGCTTTCCAAGCCTCTCTAGGGCAGTTTATATCAACTTCACATCCCTAGTTATCTCAGCACAAAGGACAAATGGAAAGTTACATTCTAAGTTTTTAAACAGTTGAATTTTCACAAGGTTAATGCATGAATTATGATTTATCTTTTTCACATTCTTAAGTTCATATTTTCAAAAAGGTACTTATTAAAAAAAAGAAAAAATAGCTGCATGTTATTTATGTACACGGGTGGTTCTCACCCCCCACTTTTGAACGAAGGCGTGCCTTAGTTCAAAAGTCATGCAAGCTTAAAACTAAATACTGAATTTAAATGACAGAAATTAAAGTGCGGAAAAGTAAGATAGTGTCGGGTTACCTCCCGACCAGTGCACTTGTTTAACGTCGTTGGCTCGACGATACCTCGTTTGTGGTTCATTGGTTTGGGTCCCATGGGTGGCTGAGGTCAAACTTTGCCACTGCAAAGTTGACTTCGTCATGGTAGTGTTTGACTCGTTGCCCATTTACATTGAATTTGCTTCCATTCTCCATGCTTTCCAACTCAAGCATCCCATGGTTGTATACCTTGGTTATTGTGAAGGGGCCGGTCCATCTAGATTTAAGCTTCCCGGGCATTATCTTCAGTCGTGAGGAGAAGAGTAATACTAGTTGTCCTTCCTCGAATGAGCGCCGGAGGATGAATTTGTCATGATATAATTTTGTCCGTGCCTTGTAGTATGTTTGCTCTTCGTAGGCCTCAAGCCGCAACTCTTCAAGTTCGCATAGCTTAAGCTTCCTATCTAGTCCGGCAGCTTTTAAATCTGGATTGCATTGCTTGAGCGCCCAATATGCTTTATGCTCTATTTCTACCGGAAGATGGCATGCCTTCCCATAAACAAGCCGAAAGGGAGAGGTTCCAATTGGTGTCTTGTATGCCGTCCGGTAAGCCCAAAGGGCTTCGTCTAACCTCTGGCTCCAATCTTTCCTGCTTGGTTTCACCATTTTTTCTAAAATTCCTTTGATTTCGCGGTTGGAGATTTCTGCTTGACCATTGGATTGGGGGTGATATGCCGTGGACGTCCGATGGTGGACATGGTAGCGTTTTAAGGTAGCAGCCATCATGCGGTTGCAGAAATGAGTTCCTTGGTCGCTTATTATGGCCTTAGGTACCCCATACCTACAAAACAGGTTAGTGCGCAAAAATTCTATGACAGTTTTTGCATCGTCGCACTTTGTGGCCTTAGTTTCTACCCATTTTGACACATAATCTACTGCAACTAGAATATAGGTATAACCGCATGAAACTGGAAATGGTCCCATAAAATCAAGACCCCAAACGTCGAAGACATCATTGACGAATATGGGGACTTGAGGCATTTCATTTCTAGCTGACACATTTCCTACTCTTTGACACTTATCGCATTTTTTACACTTTTCGTTGGCATCTTTAAATATACTTGGCCAGAAAAATCCGCTATCTAAGATTTTTCTAGCGGTTTTCCTAGGCCCGAAGTGTCCTTTACATGCAAACTCATGGCAAAAGTTAATAACAGAAACTATTTCATTATCAGGAATGCATCTCCTAAGTATTTGATCTACTCCTATTTTCCATAAATAAGGATCATCCCATAAGTATTGTTTAGCATCGTGTTTAAGTTTCATGCATTGTGCTTTAGTAAAAGAAGGAGGAAATGTACCTCCTACAAGGTAGTTGGCGATTGGGGCGTACCATGGCACCTTGGTTGAGATGGCGTATAGGTGCCCGTCAGGGAATGACTCGGTTATGTGCCCTTCTTCTTCCTCTTTGACAATCCTGCTTAGGTGGTCTGCCACAGTATTCTCGATCCCCTTTTTGTCCCTTATTTCCACATCGAATTCTTGCAGTAGTAATATCCACCGAATAAGCCTTGGTTTAGCCTCCTTCTTCTTCATCAGGTATCGGATGGCGGCATGGTCTGAATAAACTATTACTTTTGCTCCAAGTAAGTAGGGTCTGAATTTTTCCAGAGAAAATACTACTGCAAGAAGTTCATTTTCAGTGGTGGAATAGTTCCGTTGGGCAAGATCTAGGGTTCGTGAGGCGTAATAGATCACTCCTGCTTTCTTTTCAATCTTTTGGCCGAGAACTGCCCCTACAGCGAAGTCGCTTGCGTCGCACATTATTTCGAATGGTAGTTCCCAATTTGGTGTTTGGATGATGGGTGTGCTGGTGAGGGCTTTCTTTAGATCATCAAAGGCCTTTTTGCATGCGTCGGTGAATTCGAACGGAACTTCTTTTTGTAGAAGAGTGGACAGGGGTAATGCCTTTTTAGAGAAGTCCTTGATGAAGCGTCGGTAGAATCCCGCATGGCCAAGGAATGATTGGATGTCTCGGACCGTGGATGGGTATGGTAGAGTCGTGATCAGGTCGATCTTTGCTTCGTCCACTTCCATGCCTTTTTGTGAGACAACATGTCCTAAGACTATTCCGTGTGTTACCATGAAGTGGCATTTTTCATAATTGAGCACTAAGTTCATGGATACACATCGTTCCAAAACTGTGTTCAAATTGCTCAAGCATGCATCGAATGTGTCTCCGTGGATGGTGAAGTCGTCCATGAAGACTTCGATGAATTCCCCAATCATGTCTGAAAAGATACTGGTTACAACCCTTTGGAAAGTTCCAGGAGCATTGCAGAGGCCGAATGACATTCTTCTGAAGGCAAATGTACCGAATGGGCAGGTGAATGTAGTCTTCTCTTGGTCCTCAGGTGCTATGGGGATCTGGTTGTATCCTGAGAACCCGTCCAGGAAGCAAAAATATGGTTTTCCTGCCAATCTGTCTAGCATTTGATCAATGAATGGGAGCGGGAAGTGATCCTTTCGAGTCACCGCGTTCAGCTTTCGATAATCAATGCACATGCGCCACCCATTCTTTACCCGTGTTGTGACCATGTTTCCTTCAGCATCTTCCTCAACTGTGATTCCACTTTTCTTTGGTACTACGTGAACAGGACTCACCCATTGACTATCTGATATGGGATAGATAACGTCTGCATCTAGAAGCTTTTGTATTTCCTTTTGGACGATCTCCATCATGATTGGGTTGAGCCGTCGTTGGGGCTCTCTTGATGGCTTTGCTCCATCCTCAAGTAGAATACGGTGCATGCACACAGCCGGGCTGACTCCCCTTAAGTCGGCCAGAGTCCATCCAATAGCCAACTTGTGTTGCTTCAGGACTTTTATCAAACTTTGTTCCTGGCTTGTTTCCAAGCCACTCTTGATGATTACTGGGAGTGTGTCATTATCCCCCAGGAAGGCGTACTTCAGATATCCAGGAAGGGGCTTTAATTCTATTTTGGGGGCTTGCACCACCGAGGGCAGAAAAGTATTCGATTTGAATAGTTTTACCTCGTTGACTTCAAATTCTGGTGTGAGAGGCTCTGAGATCGTTAAGTGGGCCACTGTTTCGTGCAAGTCTTCGGTTAATTTGTATGGGCTTATGGCTCCATTGAGTACGGCTTCCAAGGGATCTGTTCTAAGTTCTGGTCGAATTTCTTGGACCAGGTCGTCCAAAGTATCGAGTGCGTGTATTTCCTCGAATTCCATAGGGTGCTTCATTGCTCGGAATATGTCAAAGCTGTAGACCTCTCCTTCTACTTCCATTGAAAGCATTCCACTTCCACAATCTATCTTCATTTTTGATGTTTTGAGGAATGGACGGCCGAGAAGAATAGGTGCATGATCAGTAGGTCCGCCATTTTCCATCTTTAAAACGTAGAAGTCTGCTGGAAACACTAACTTGCCTACTTGAACCAGGACGTCTTCTATTTTGCCCTCGGGTTGTTTGCAGGACCGATCCGCTAGTTGAATAGTGAGACCGGTGGGTTTGAGTGGTCCAATCTTAAGACATGAGTAGATAGAGAATGAGAGGACATTGATTGATGCTCCAAGGTCTAGCATGCAATTCTCGATCCTTATGTTACCAATTGTGCATGGAATGGTGTAAGTTCCTGGATCTCCACATTTGGGGGGAACTTTTCGTTGTATGACGGCCGACACATTTTTACTCATCAGTTCTTGATCGTTTCCAGCATTCCTTCTCCGGTTGGTGCATAGTTCCTTTAAAAACTTGGCATACCGAGGAATTTGTTTGATGGCTTCTAAAAGAGGAATGTTGATTTCGACCTTGCTGAACAACTCAAGTACTTCCTTATCCATGACATGTTGTTTTTGCACGCGACCCGGTACTGGAAATGGAAGTGTCGTGCTTATTTTAGGGGTTTCGATTCTGGGTACCGGGTTAGGCCTGTGTTCTTCAGACGTATTTTCTTCTTCTTCGGTAACTTCCCGTTCTTCCTCAAATATGTCGTCATCTTTATCGGTCTCTTCTTCATCTAGAACTTCGAGAGGCTCGGGCCTTATTTGCTCTTTTCCGGGTAACCTTGGGTCTCTGTCTTTCATTTGCTCCACAGGTTTGCCGACAAGCATTTTTCCACTCCTCAGAGTAACTGTATTCATGTTTTCCTGTGAGCCTTGAATAGTTTGAGACAGGAGTTTGCCGGGTTCACTAGAGAGTGCGGATATTGATGCGGCGAGTTGGGAGATATGCTCCTTCAAATCTGATAACTCTTTTTTGTTTCGGTTTGATTTTTATGCATAGTAGTATTCAACTGCTGCACAGTACTAGTTAATTGCAGCATCATGTCTTCTAGTGATTCGTTTGGCTCTCGAGAATTGTTCGGGCTTGCATGGTATAGGTTTGGCTCCTCCTGTTGGTATTGACCTGGTGGTTGAGCGTTCTGGTTATACTGCCGGTGGGGGGGTTGGTAGTATGACTGAGCTAGTTGAGGGACAGCTGGTTGTGTCTCCGTCTGAAGATAGCTGTTGTTGTTACGCCAGTCTGGGTTGGACGTTTGACCGTACTGTCTATTTTGTCCAGTTCTGACGTTGTTGTATCCTTGATATCCTCCCACTGCATTCACATCAGCTGGTTCTTCTTCTATCAATGTTGCGCATGCGTCCGTTTTGTGGTCCGTAGAACCGCAGAACTCGCAAGGTTTTACCGTAACTGGCTGTCTACGTATGATCTCAATCATCATCTCCTTTAACTGTTTCATCTCTTCAGTTATGGAGTTTACTGATGCCTCAGTTTGTGCTACCTTTTTTGATCGAGAGAATTCATCTTGGCGAGTGGTCTCTTCTCTAAATCGAGCATTTTCAGCAACGTTGGCGATGAGATTTCTGATGCCACTTAATGACAGATTCATCATGGACCCTCCTGCTGAGGCATCCAAGAGCATTTTGTCTAGTGGTCTTAATCCATCAATGAGGTACTCGATGACGAGTTTCTCGGGCAGTCCAAGGGTACAGCAGCTCCTTTCTAGGTGATTGAACTTTTCCAGGTAATCGTACATGGTTTCATTGGGACCTTGTTTGATTTCCTGTAGTTGCTTCCTTACTTGAATTGCTCTTCCAGCCGGATAGTATTTATCTAAGAATTTCTTCTGCATCTGAACCCATGTTCTAATGCTCCCGGAAGGCAATGAAAGGAACCAGACACTTGCCGAGTCAGTGAGGGAAAAATAGAACGCTTTTAACTTGAAGTCGTCCATATTCACTCGGTTGGGCTTTAGATTCTGGCAAATGCCATGTAGGCGTTGGAGGTGAGTTGCGGCAGATTCTCCTTGAGATCCTGAGAATTTTGGCAGGCTGTGTGCCACTGATGCGTTGATGGTTATATTTTCTAATTCAGGGCTCTCATAGATACACCACGGCTGTGTCTCGAAATTAGGGGCATTTAACTCGCCCATCGTCGGTTCACGGTAGTAGTTATCTCCGTAGTAGTCATCGAACGCGGGTTCTCTTCTTGGCATGTATCGAGGTTGAGGTTGTGGTCGTGGGGGATGGATAGGAGGTTGTACTGGACCAGCTGCATTTCGGTCCTCGGGTAATTCTTGGTTTCTTCTGACTGCTTCCCTATCACGAGCTCTTCTGTTTCTGATGAGTTGTTCCGGATCGTCGACGAATGGAAACTGTACCTCATCATTCTGATCGTACAGGTTTATTTCTTCGTCATCCTGGAAGTCATGGTGACTTTCTTCGCGAGACATGGTTGTTTTGAAGCGCGTAACGATTCAAAGAACAGTTATCCGATGACTAGTTCCCCGGTAACGGCGCCAATTTGACAGAACCGCTCGTCGTCAAAGCGATTGTGCAAATAAATTTATAGTCCGCTACTTGCAACTATACTACTGGGTAGTACTTGGTAAGTAAGGGTCGAACCCAAGGGAACTAGGGGAATAATTGTTCTTCGGGGGGAATTACGCAGCGTGGGAACGTGTTTAAGGTCGGTTGGTTAGTTTTAAAGCTACCAGCTATTTTGATTGATTGATTGGTTGGTTGGTTGATTTTAATACTAGAAAGTAAATTACTATTTTAATGATTAAGAGAAATGTTCGGTTTCAGGGGACTTGTATTATATCCTGTTTGTCATTGACCATTAGTGAATCATCTAAGTATTCAAACGGTGAATCGAGGCTAGTTACAGCTCAAGACTTGCAACACCGGTTTAAAGCAACTCCTGTTCTATTTCAGTCTAGCGCCAATACCCTAAGGTATGCTAGCCTGGGTGCATCCACCTGATCTCACAGTTACGCTCGACCAGATGGGATTTAGGATGAGTCGAACTCCTCAGATAGCTTTGCTTGTTACAGCTTCCACTACCTGAGTATGATCACGAATTCCCACAGAAGAGCTTTGCTTGTTACAGCATCCACTCAACCTTGGAAACTCTGACTATATATGGCACATAGAACAAGTTTTGAATACTAAGACTAAACACTAAGTTAATAGTCTTAAAACATTTATAATACAAGTGCGCCCCTTAGACCGAACTACTAGTTTAGCTACTATTCATCGCGCTAAACATTATACTAAGGAAATTAAAGGCAACAGTTAAATAAATAAATACTAAGAGAAACTTACAACCGTTGAAGCGCCAAGGGAGCTTTCCTTTATTGCCATGTGGAGGAGCAAAAAGCTGCCGGTCACCATGGGTGGAGGAGCCGCCGGTTGCCGGTGGCCCAAGGGGGAGGAGCTCCTCCCTTGGCCACCTCCTTGAGTGGTGGCCGGTCATCCTTGCCCAATGTGTGAGTTTTGTACAGTTTTGTGCAGTCTTTTCACAAAACTGTCAATGCATTTCTTCCCCGGGCTGTCTTGACTCCACTCCTGATTCTTCTGATTAATTTATTTTGGTCAATTCAACGTCAGGATCCTTGATATTTCTTCAGTTGGCATATAATCTTGACCTTGGATTGACTCTTGTTATCTTTTCAGCTTAAAATCCTCTCCTTAGCGTGTTTTCACTTCAGTCTCTAAAATGCCCTGTGAAAATATATCGGGACTAACACGTAGACGTTAGATAGACAAACAGTCTAATTAAGGGGGTTTTACTGTGTTTCTGACTCGTATAACTTTGGTCCATCAGTCATGCAGAGGGCACTTTCACTACTTGGGGCAAACTAGCCAAAGCTTTTCTACAGCAGTACTTCCCACCATCAAAGACAGCACACTTCAGGAATCAGATCATCTCGTTCCGTTCTATGGATGGTGAGACCCTCTACGAGGCTTGGGAGAGGTACAAAGAGCTTACCAGACTGTGCCCTCATCACAATCTGGAGCTGTGGCAGATTATTGATACTTTCTATCAGGGAATCGATCAGGGGATGCGCACTTTAATCAACCAAGCAGCGGGTGGGGGACTGAACGGAGTCCCGCTAGAAGACACCTATGAGATTATAGAGAGAGCAGCCCAAGATTATCACCTCTGGACAAGTGATCGAGGAAATCCTAAGGATAAGAAGGGTGTGCAAGATCTCTACCTTGCTGATAGCACCAATGATATTGCTGAGTTGACCAACACGGTGAAGATGCTTGCAGCTGAAGTTAAAAATCTGAAGACAGGCCCCTCTATGAAGTCGTCTGTTGTTGCTAATGCGGCTGTCTATTGTCAGATTTGTGGCTCACCTTCCCATTTTGCAGATGGCTGTCCAGTGATGGGACAAGATAGTAAAGGAAGAAGCCAGGAGGACGTCAACTATGCGGGGTAGTACAATCAAGGATCAGGCATAAACCGGTGGGATAATCCGAACAGGAATAATCTTAACCTTTCCTACAAGCCACAAAATCAGGTCGCACCAGGTTTTCCTTACAGACAGCAGCAGGAGAACGCTCCCTACCAGTCAAGGAACCAGTTCAACAACCAGCCCCAGCAGCAGCAAAATCAGAATTCAAGATCGACGTCTGACGGAGCCCACTGCACTGTCGTTAAGGTGCAATGTTCTCTGTACAAAATAAATTTACAATTTCCGCTACTCGCAACTATACTACTGGGTAGTAAGTGGTAAGTAGGGGTCTAACCCAAGGGAATTAGGGGGATACGTTGTTCTTTAAGGGATTTGTACAACGAGGGAGCGCGTTTTTTGGGTTGAGATTTTAGCGCGAGTAATTTAGTAACCTTTTTTTGGTTGTTTTTGGTTTTTTATGCGGAAAAGTAAATACTGAAAATACAAAGAAGACTTACAGCGGGTGATGCGTGATTGTCAAGTCCTCCGGTAGATGAGCGGTTGATGGTTGCAGTTGATCGAGCGATTCGTAAAAGTAAATACAGGGGTTTTGTAATTCAAGGAAAACATTCGGTTTCAGGGGCCTTGTATCATAGCCTGTTTATTGTTTTAGTAACCTTTCTAAGTATTCAAACGTGTATCAAGGCCTTTTCCGGCGCTCGATTTGCCACACTGTCTAGTCTTTTGCAAAAGTGTTCGAAAGTGAATCAAGGCCATTTCAAGCACTCGACTTGCAACACTGTCTAATCTTTTGCAAAAAAACGTAAAGCCCTTGTTCTACTTAGACTAGCACCCCATTTCAAGGTATACTAGCCTATGTGCATCCATTTTGGGTTGTCTTTTCCGATTTACCCAAAATGGTGTTTGAGAGAGATCAAACTCCTCAGATAAGCTTTGCCATTTCAAGCATCCACTTACCCGAGTATGTTTGCGAACTGCCACGGAAGAGCTTTGCAATTTCAAGCATCCACTCAACCTTGGAAGTTCTGATCTAATATATGGCACATAGAACAAGTTTTGAATACAGAGAAAAGAAACTAAAAGAATTAAAACATTTTATAATACAAGAACACCCCTTTAACCGAATAAAGAGTTTAGCTACGAATATCCATAGAGGTGGATACCATAGCTAAATACTCGGGGGTTTTTGAAAACAGTAAGAGGAGAAGGGGTGGAATACTCAAGAACCAACAGGAGTATTCCTAATTCCTACTGAATACTCAAGAACCAACAGGAGTATTCTCTAAAGTATTATAATACTCAAGAACCGACAGGAGTATTATAATTTCAAACCGTTATAATACTCAAGAACCAACAAGAGTATTATTTCATAAACCAAACTTACAAAGTAACAAACTTAGAGAGAGAAGTGTTTTATGATTTTGGGATGATACAAATGAGGAGGAGGAGCTCTCCTTTTATAGGCTAAGGGAGGAGGAATGGAGGGTGGAGATGGGTGGCATGTGTTTTTTATCCAAGGGAGGAGGAGGAGGAGCAAGGAGGAGGTGCCACATGGGGGAGGAACTCAAGCCGCCGATTGCCGGTTGCAAGGGGAGGAAATCCGCTGGTTGTGGTGGGGAAGCTTCCTCCCTTGGCCACCTCCAAGCAAGGTTGCCGGTCACCTTGGTCCATGGATGAGTTTTGACAGTTTTGTGCAGTCTTTTCACAAAACTATCAATCCAATTTTGCTCCGGTCTGACTTTGGTTGTTCCTCGGTTGAATTTAATTTGAGTAATTCAATGTCAGGATCTTGATATTTCTTCGTTCAGTGTCTGATCTAGACCTTGGATTGACTCGTAATATCTTTTCAGCGTAAAATCCTCTCCTTAGCGTGTTTTCTCTCTAAGCGCCAAAATACCCTGTAGAAATATATCGGGACTAACAAGTAGAAGTTAGATAGACAAACAGTCTAATTTGGTGGGTTTTACTGTGTTTTTGATTCGTATAATTATGGTCCATCAGATCACCCCACACTTTTAGTTGTTCGTCCCGAACAATGCTATTAAAGGGTGGCACACTAAGTAAGTTTGTTAAAATATGAAAATTAGACTGTGGGACTCGATTTATCCTAATTCATGCATTGCTTACTTATTACCAAATTGAACTGTGTAAATAAATAGAAGAAACTTGATACTTGTACCTCCGCGCTGAGATGCAAATTATTCTGGATGTTTCGGGAGATAGCCCTTTTTAGGCTCCTGGAATGCAACCTCGGGACCGTCTCGCACTATATGGTTTCCTAGCAGCTTTCTCTAGCATGTGATTCGGTTCGGGTTTCACTGGTTTGAGTACTTTGATTTTTTTCTTTTGGCGAGGGACTGCTTTTGTAGTGAATCGGCCTTTGGCCTTTGATTTGACTCTTTGAGTACTTCACTTTTTGTTTGGTTAAAACCTTCACAATTTTGGGCCTTTGGCCTCTTGATTTGCTTCTTTGAGCTTTTTGCGTCTTTGTGACTTTCTAGTCCATTTTCTCAAGCCTTTTTGGGAGGTCCAATCATCGCCCGCAAGCCTATGGAAATACCTCCCCGCTCCTCTCATCATTGCCGTTTCGCGCGGGTCAAGATGAGGGTCGCTCATCTATTTTCTCGGCTACTTTGACTAGAGAGAGGACGGTGTGATTCCCGTCCTCGCCTTTTTTTCTTTTTGCATAAACACTGCATGGCGGAGATGACTTCAATCTTCACTGAAACCCGAAGTGCAGCCTCCACTGACTTCGAAAACCATATAGTTTGATTCGATCCTTCGATTGCTTGCCAAGCCTCTCTTGGGCATTTCTATCAACTCCACATCCCTAGTTTATCTCAGCACAAAGGGACAAATGAGAAGTTACGTTCTAAGTTTTTAGACAATTGAATTTTCACAAGGTAAATGCATGAATTTTAGATCTATCTTTTTCACATTCTTAAGTTCATATTTTCAAAAAGATAATATTAAAAAAAAGAAAAACATGTTATTTATGTACACATGCGGATCTCACCCCACACTTTTGAACGAAGGCGTGCCTTTCAGCACTACTTAGTTCAAAAGCCATGCAAGCAGACAATTACGAGAAGGAAATGATATTAAGGAAAGGTAAGATCAGAACTCCCTTTTTGTGTCAAATGACATGGCATGAGGCTGGATAATCGAGGGAGTTCGGCTGGGGCCTTGAACTCTCAGTGCAGGCCCGGTAAATTCACGGAAGCTGCCTGGCTGATCCGATCGTGCTCCAAAAACCAATTCCTAAATAGTCAAATCATTCTATGCACCAAGTGGGTGAGAGCGACTTATTGATAAAAACTAAAAGATAGAAAATAAAAAGATAGAAAGTAAGATAGTGTCGGGTTACCTCCCGACCAGTGCACTTGTTTAACGTCGTTGGCTCGACAGTACCTTATTCCTGGATCACTGGTTGGGGTCCCATGGGTGGCTTAGGTCATATTTCTGTGTTATCAAGTTGACCTCGCCATGGTAATGTTTGACTCGCTGCCCATTTACCGTGAATCTGCTTCCATCGTTTGGGCTTTTTAGCTCAATTGCCCCATGGTTGAATACCTTAGTTATAGTGAAAGGGCCGGTCCATCTAGATTTGAGCTTTCCGGGCATCAATTTTAGTCGCGAGGAGAAGACCAGCACTTGTTGTCCCTCCTCAAATGAGCGTTGGAGGATGAATTTGTCATGATATAATTTGGTCCTCGCCTTGTAGTCCGTTTGCCCTTCATAGGCTTCAAGCCACAATTCCTCAAGCTCACACAGATTAAGTTTCCTATCCAGTCCGGCAGCCCTTAAATCTGGATTGCAATGCTTGAGTGCCCAATAAGCTTTATGTTCTACTTCCACTGGAAGATGGCATGCCTTCCCATAAACAAGCCGAAAGGGGGAGGTTCCTATTGGAGTCTTGTATGCCGTCCAATAAGCCCAAAGAGCTTCATCTAGCCTCTGACTCCAATCCTTCCTGCCTGGCTTTACCATTTTTTCTAAAATTCCTTTGATTTCGCGGTTGGAGATCTCCGCTTGACCATTGGATTGGGGATGATATGCTGTGGATGTCCGGTGGTGGCCATGGTAGCATTTTAAGGTAGCGGCCATCATGCGGTTACAGAAATGAGTTCCTTGGTCGCTTATTATGGCCTTGGGTACCCCATATCTACAAAACAGGTTAGTGTGCAAAAATTCTATGACAGTCTTTGCATCGTCGCACCTTGTGGCCTTGGCTTCTACCCATTTTGACACATAATCTACAGCAAATAAAATGTAAATATAACCGCATGAGACCGGGAATGGTCCCATAAAATCAAGACCCCAAATGTCAAAAACATCGTTGACTAATATGGGTACTTGAGGCATTTCACTTCTAGCTGACACATTTCCTACTCTTTGACACTTATCGCATTTTTTACACTTTTCACAAGCATCTCTAAATATGCTTGGCCAGAAAAAACCACTATCTAAGATTTTTCTAGCGGTTCTCCTAGGCCCGAAGTGTCCTCCACATGCAAACTCATGGCAAAAGCTAATAACAGAAGCTATTTCATTATCGGGGATGCATCTCCTAAGTATTTGATCTGCTCCTATTTTCCATAAATAGGGATCATCCCATAAGTAATATCTAGCGTCATGCCTAAGTTTCATGCATTGTGCGTTAGTAAACGAGGGAGGGAATGTACCTTTTACAAGGTAGTTGACGATTGACGCGTACCATGGCACCTTGGCAGAGACTGCATAGAGATGTTCGTCTGGGAATGACTCAGTTATGTGTCCTTCTTCTTCCTTTCGGACAATCCTACTGAGGTGGTCGGCCACAGTATTCTCGATCCCTTTTTTGTCCTTTATTTCCACATCGAACTCTTGCAATAGTAATATCCACCGAATAAGTCTTGGCTTGGCCTCCTTTTTCTTCATCAGGTAACGGATGGCAGCATGGTCAGAGTAAACTATTACTTTTGCTCCAAGCAAATAGGGTCTGAATTTTTCTAGAGCGAAAACTACTGCCAAGAGTTCCTTCTCGGTGGTGGAGTACTTCCGTTGGGCAGGATCTAGTGTTCGTGAGGCGTAGTAGATCACACCTGCCTTCTTATCAATCTTTTGGCCGAGAACTGCTCCCACAGCAAAGTCGCTTGCGTCGCACATGATTTTAAACGGTTTTTTCCAATCCAGAGTTTGGATGATGGGTGTGCTAGTGAGGGCCTTTTTGAGCTCATCAAAGGCTTCCTTGCATGCATTGGTGAATTCAAAAGGAACTTCTTTTTGGAGAAGAGTGGATAGAGGCAACGCTTTTTTGGAGAAGTCCTTGATGAATCGTCGGTAGAATCCCGCATGCCCAAGGAAGGATTGGATGTCTCGGACAGTGGAGGGGTATGGTAGAGTCATGATCAGGCCTATTTTAGATTTATCCATCTCTATGCCTTCTCGTGAGACGACGTGCCCTAAGACTACTCCATGAGTTACCATGAAGTGGCATTTTTCGTAATTGAGCACGAGGTTCATTGAGACACATCGTGCCAGAACCGTGTTCAGGTTATCCAGGCAAGCGTCGAATGTATTGCCATAGATGGTGAAGTCGTCCATGAAGACTTCAATGAATTCCCCGATCATGTCTGAAAAGATGCTGGTTACTACCCTTTGGAAAGTTCCCAGGGCATTGCATAGGCCGAACGACATTCTTCTGAAGGCGAATGTACCGAATGGACAGGTGAATGTAGTCTTCTCTTGGTCTTCAGGTGCTATAGGGATCTGGTTGTATCCCTAGAACCCGTCCAAGAAGCAGAAATATGGCTTGCCTGCCAGTCGGTCTAGCATTTGATCGATGAATGGCAGGGGAAATGGTCTTTCCTTGTGACGGCGTTTAATTTCCTGTAGTCGATGCACATTCTCCAGCCGTTCTTGATCCTTGTTGTTACCATATTTCCTTCGGCATCTTCCTCGACTGTGATCCCACTCTTTTTTGGGACCACGTGGACAGGACTCACCCATTGGCTATCTGATATGGGATAGATAACGTCCGCATCAAGAAGCTTTTGTATTTCCTTTTGGACGATCTCCATCATGATTGGGTTGAGTCGTCGTTGATGTTCGCTTGATGGCTTTGCTCCATCCTCGAGTGAAATACGGTGCATGCATACAGCCGGGCTGACTCCTCTTAAGTCGGCCAGTGTCCATCCAATAGCTAACTTGTGCTGTTTTAGTACTTTTATCAACCTTTGTTCCTGGCCTGCTTCCAAACCACTCTTGATGATTACTGGGAGTGTGTCATTATCCCCGAGGAAGGCGTACTTCAGATGTCCAGGCAGGGGCTTCAATTCTATTTTGGGGGCTTGCATCACCGAGGGTAAAAAGGTATTTGATTTGAATAATTTTACCTCGTTGACTTCATATCCTGGTGTGAGAGGCTCTGAGATTGTTAAGTGAGCCACCGTTTCATGCAAGTCTTCGGTTAATTCGTATGATCCTTCGGCTCCGTTAAGTACGGCTTCTAAGGGATCTGATCTTGATTCTGATTGAATTTCTTGGACCAGGTCGTCCAAAGCATCGAGAGCGTGTACTTCCTCGAATTCCACAGGGTACTTCATTGCTTGAAATATATCAAAGCTGAAGACTTCTCCTTCTACTTCCATTGATAGCATTCCACTTCCACAATCTATCTTCATTTTTGATGTTTTGAGAAATGGACGGCCGAGAAGGATGGGTGCATGATCTGTAGGTCCGCCATTCTCCATTTTTAAGACGTAGAAGTCTGCTGGAAATACTAATTTGACTACTTGAACCAAGACGTCTTCAATTTTGCCCTCTGGCTGTTTGCATGACCGATCTGCTAGTTGAATAGTGAGACCGGTGGGTTTGAGTTGCCCAATCTTAAGACATGAGTAGATAGAGAAGGGGAGGACATTGATTGATGCTCCAAGATCTAGCATGCAGTTCTCGATCCTGATGTTGCCAATTGTGCATGGAATGGTGTAAGTGCCTGGATCTCCACATTTGGGGGGCACTTTTCGTTGTATGGCGGCTGACACGTTTCTACTCATCAGCTCCTGGTCGTTTCTAGTACTCTTCCTCTGGTTGATACAAAGTTCTTTTAAAAACTTGGCGTACCGAGGAATTTGCTTAATGGCTTCCAGGAGGGGAATGTTGATTTCGACTTTGCTGAATAATTTAAACACGTCCTCATCCATGACATGCTGTTTTTGCACGCGAGCAGGTACTGGGAATGGAAGTTTTGCGCTGATTCTAGGGTCTTCGGTTCTAGGAACCAGGCCAGGTATGTGTTCTTTGGATGTATCCCCTTCTTCTTCGGTTATGTCCTGCTCTTCCTCATATATGCCGTCGTCTTCATCGGACGCTTCTTCCTCTAGAATTTCGAGAGACTCGGGCCTCATTTGTTCTTCCCCGGGTAACCTTGGGTCCTTGTCCTCTTGCTCCAAAGGTTTGACGACAAGCGTTTTTCCACTCCTAAGAGTCAAAGCATTCACATCTTCCTGTATTTGAATGGTTTGTGAAAGGAGTCTGCCTGATTCATTAGCAAATGCGGACAATGAGGCAGCGAGTTGGGAGACGTGATTCTTCAAGTCCGATAATTCTCCCTTTGTCTCGGCTTGGCTTTGATACATAGTAGCGCTTAACAGCTGCACAGTACTTGACAATTGCGTCATCATGTCCTCAAGAGACTTGTTTGGTCCTGGATGATGGCTCGGGCATGTGTTAGTTTTGTGGTCCGTAGAACCACAGAACTCGCAAGGTCTTACTTGAACTGTTTGCTTCTGTAAGAGCTGCATCACCATTTCCTTCATTTGTCTCATCTCTTCAGGCATGGAGTTTACTGATGCATCGGCTTGTGAGACGTTTTTTGTTTGGAAGAATTCATCTTGACGAGTAGTCTCCTCTCTAAATCGAGCATTTTCAGCAACGTTGGTGATGAGATCCCTTATGCCATTTAATGATAGATTCATCATGGACCCTCCAGCTGAGGCATCCAGGAACATCTTGTCTATCTTAGTTAGTCCATTAATTAGGTACTCGATGATGAGCTTCTCGGGTAATCCTAGAGTGCAGCAGCTTCTCTCTAGGTGGTTGAATTTCTCCAGATAGTCGTAAATGGTTTCATTAGGTTCCTGCCTTATGTCCTGTAATTGCCTTCTTACTTGCATTGTTTTTGTTGCTGGGCAGTATTTGTCCAGGAATTTCCTTTGCATCTGAACCCATGTTCTGATGCTTCCTAAAGGTAATGAAAGGAACCAGTCGCTTGCTGAGTCAACGAGGGAAAAATAGAACGCCTTCAACTTGAAATCGTTTATATTTACTCGATTGGGTTTTAGATTTTGGCAAATGCCATGTAGGCATTGGAGATGAGTTGTCGCAGATTCTTCATTAGTTCCTGAGAACCTTGGCAAATTATTGATGTCGACGACAATGTTTTCTAGTTCAGGGCTCTGGCAAATGCACCACGGCTGCGTTTCGAATTCTGGGGCATTGAGTTCTCCCATAGTAGGTGCACGGTAGTTGTTGTTATCTCCGTAGTAGTCATCGAAAGCGGGTTCTCGTCTCGGCACTTGTCGAGGTTGAGGGGGTGGTGGATATCTAGGGGGTTGTACTGGACCAGCTGCATTTCGGTCCTCGGGTGGTTCTTGATTTCTTCTGATTGCCTCCCTATCACGAGCTCTTCTGTTTCTGATGAGTTGTTCCGGATCGTCCACAAATGGAAGTGGCACCTCATCATTTTGCTCGTACAGGTTTATCTCGTCATCATCCTGATAATCATGGTGGCTTCCTTCGCGAGACATGGTTGTTTTGAGCGCGTTTGAGAATTTAAGAGAGAGGGAAAGAAAATAACTAATCCGATGGCTAATTCCCCAGCAACGGCGCCAATTTTGACGGAGCCCACTACACTGTCGTTAAGGTGCAATGTTCTCTGTACAAAATAAATTTATAATTTTTGCTACTCGCAACTATACTACTGGGTAGTAAGTGGTAAGTAGGGGTCGAACCCAAGGGAATTAGGGGGATACGTTGTTCTTTAAGGGATTTGTACAGCGAGGGAGCGCGTTTTTTGGGTTGAGATTTTAGCGCGAGTAATTTAGTAACCTTTTTTTGGTTGTTTTTGGTTTTTTATGCGGAAAAGTAAATGACAGGAAAAGTAAATACTGAAAATACTAAGAAGTCTTACAGCGGGTGATGCGTGATTGTCAAGTCCTCCGGTAGATGAGCGGTTGATGGTTGCAGTTGATCGAGCGATTCGTAAAAGTAAATACAAGGGTTTTGTAATTCAAGGAAAATATTCGGTTTCAGAGGACTTGTATCATAGTCTGTTTATTGTTTTAGTAACCTTTCTAAGTATTCAAACGTGTATCAAGGCCTTTTCCGGCGCTCGATTTGCCACACTGTCTAGTCTTTTGCAAAAGTGTTCGAAAGTGAATCAAGGCCATTTCAAGCACTCGACTTGCAACACTGTCTAATCTTTTGCAAAAAACGTAAAGCCCTTGTTCTACTTAGACTAGCACCCCATTTCAAGGTATACTAGCCTATGTGCATCCATTTTGGCTTGTCTTTTCCGATTTACCCAAAATGGTGTTTGAGAGAGATCAAACTCCTCAGATAAGCTTTGCAATTTCAAGCATCCACTTACCCGAGTATGTTTGCGAACTTCCATGGAAGAGCTTTGCTATTTCAAGCATCCACTCAACCTTGGAAGTTCTGATCTAATATATGGCACATAGAACAAGTTTTGAATACAGAGAAAAGAAACTAAAAGAATTTAAAACATTTTATAATACAAGAACACCCCTTTAACCGAATAAAGAGTTTAGCTACGAATATCCATAGAGGTGGATACCATAGCTAAATACTCGGGGGTTTTTGAAAACAGTAAGAGGAGAAGGGGTGGAATACTCAAGAACCAACAGGAGTATTCCTAATTCCTACTGAATACTCAAGAACCAACAGGAGTATTCTCTAAAGTATTATAATACTCAAGAACCGACAGGAGTATTATAATTTCAAACCGTTATAATACTCAAGAACCAACAAGAGTATTATTTCATAAACCAAACTTACAAAGTAACAAACTTAGAGAGAGAAGTGTTTTATGATTTTGGGATGATACAAATGAGGAGGAGGAGCTCTCCTTTTATAGGCTAAGGGAGGAGGAATGGAGGGTGGAGATGGGTGGCATGTGTTTTTGATCCAAGGGAGGAGGAGGAGGAGCAAGGAGGAGGTGCCACATGGGGGAGGAGCTCAAGCCGCCGGTTGCCGGTTGCAAGGGGAGGAAAGCCGCCGGTTGTGGTGGGGAAGCTTCCTCCCTTGGCCTCCTCCAAGCAAGGTTGCCGGTCACCTTGGTCCATGGATGAGTTTTGACAGTTTTGTGCAGTCTTTTCACAAAACTATCAATCCAATTTTGCTCCGGTCTGACTTTGGTTGTTCCTCGGTTGAATTTAATTTGAGTAATTCAATGTCAGGATCTTGATATTTCTTCGTTCAGCGTCTGATCTTGACCTTGGATTGACTCGTAATATCTTTTCAGCGTAAAATTCTCTCCTTAGCGTGTTTTCTCTCTAAGCGCCAAAATACCCTGTAGAAATATATCGGGACTAACAAGTAGAAGTTAGATAGACAAACAATCTAATTTGGTGGGTTTTACTGTGTTTTTTATTCGTATAATTATGGTCCATCAACGTCAAACATGGAAGCCATGCTAGCAAGCTTCATAATCGAACAGAGAAAGACGTCTAAGAATCAGCAACGGACATATGAGCAAACCGCCACTGAGGTAAGGAACCTGCAAAGGACTGTTGAGGAGCTCGCTGTTCATGGCAGAATGCTGGAAAATCAGATTGCTCAACTAGCAAATTCAGCAAACAGGGAGCAGGGGAAACTTCCGTCGAAGCCAGATCTGAATCATATGGCATCGGTGAATGCCATCACACTACGTGGAGGTAAACATGTTGAAATGGTGCCAGCTCAAGCCACTCGAACTCCTGCTACGAAATCAGCACTTGATTCTACACCCGCTGAAGAGGAAACGTCGAAGGACTCTGAAAACCGAGCTAAAAATTCTGTGCAGCCAGTGGAGCCAGCACCTTATAGACCTCTAATTCCATTCCCTCGGCGACTAAAGGGTGCAAGAAGAGACAAGGAGTTCATGCAGTTTGTCGATAAAGTTCGTACTCTTTACATCACGATGCTCTTCACCGATGCGATCACCCAGATTCCCACTCCACACTTAAAAGCGTTTTACGTATTTCTTGAAGCATGTTTGAGACCTGAAGTTAGTAGGCACCGGTTCAAAAATGTCAAAATCGTAAATTACATCTCTTTTTCTAAGTGACCTTAGTGCTAGTATGTGTTTCTCTACACTCGTCGTGATTTGCATGCACCCGCCTTTATTTATACACTATGTCAAGCTTTAAGTTTGGAGTTAGACAATTGACCTTCTAGTTTTCCCCTCAAAAACAAAGTTCTTAATCTTGGAAAGTGGGTGAAACATTGGCCCCAAGCATAGTTGTTTTTGAAAGAAAACCAGTCTAAAAAAAATGCTTTTGTTGAATCTGCGAAAGCAGAAAATACCAAGGACCTGGTGAGAAAAGTCACCCCTGGTATATGGAAAACACTCTTGAAACAATTTCTGCCCCCTTCTGCTTGATATAGTGTAATTCCATCCTCTCATTGCGTGCAAATCATAACATATCTTGAGAATTCGTGTACTAGAAACTAAGGGACGATCCTCGTGCTTGCACTGAATTTTTGATGCAAATTTTTGTACTATTTTTCAGAAAATCCTTAAGTCAGGCTCCTCTTCTCTTACGGGTCATTGTCTAATCCTTGGCACTTGAGAATGAGCTTTGCGCCAAGAGCCTGTGGACTAGCCCTAGATAGCATAGGTGAATGGAGAGCATGTTTTGTGTAACTATTCCTGTTCTTTATACGTTGCAATAGAACTATTTAGAACATGTGATTAATCGATTCCTAGCCGTGTGTACTGACCGTTTGAATGCATATCTCGTATAATCTATGATGGTCTGAAAACTTTGATGAAGATGTTTGACTTAAAGTTGAGGTAACACGATGAATCCAAGGTATGACATGACTTTACTGTGACTCGTTGAGCATCATTCATGCATACACGTTAGTTAGTTGTACAGGGGATTTGTAGGTAGTCCCATTCCTGAAAACCTTCACGAGACTATACTCGTCTTACTAGGGCAGCCTAGGGGTTTAAAGGCTTGATGCATATGCTAAATGCATTCGTGTCCTCTACGACAGTGAGTTATCTTTTTATTTTTTTGTTAGGATTGATCGCATGTCACTTGAGTAGGTAGTTTAGACCCTTATGTCTGGTTGAGCCTCATATAGACTTGCATTTTTCTGCCTCTCGTTCTAACTTTGTTCGGGACGAACAAATCCTAAGTGTGGAGTGTTTTGATCGGTCAAGTTCTTGACCTATTATTCACCTCATTCGATGATGGATTAGGTTTGTTTTCCGAACACTTTGTTATCATTTGATCTCTTTTCCTAGTGTTTCAGGTTTGAATTACACGATGACTCGATATGAACCTGATTACATGAAAAGATGAAGAAAATCAATCTAAACAGCAAATTCTGCCCCACGCCCCGTGACAACTCAATTCGTCACGGGCCAAAGAAGACGTCACGGGACAACACCGTAGCAGTGTAAAGCCAAGAGCCCGTGACAGCCCGTGGCGAAGTTGGTGTCACTGGCCATTGCCTCCATCACGGGACTCAGCCCTGGCAGTGCAATTCTGAAAGCCCGTGGCGGCCCGTGACAGCTCGTGGCGGCCCGTGACAGCCCGTGACGGATCTTCTGTCACGGGACTTACTCGACCTTAGTTTTAGGAAATCACGGGATTAATTAGGAAATTTTGGGGAATTATTCTATAAATAGAGGGGCTCGACCAGAACTCAAGGGTGTTGTTATTTTGGAGCAAAACCCTAACTTGGGAGAGAAGACAACAATTTATCGTGAGGATCAACGAGCTACATCGTTTACGGTTTACTCGTCCCTTATTTTCATTATACACTGTTTTAGGTTTAATCACCATGAACAGTGAGTAGTCTTCTCTATTCCGGGATCCTACGGATCCCGTGCTGTGTAACCCTAACTCTCATGTGATCAATTGAAGTTCATTATTTATGCAATTTGATTATTCAATTTCATTGCGTGCTTAATTTTATCGTTCTATGCATGTATTTACAGCAAAGGGTATGTTTGCATTGATAGAACGTATTTAGGTTATATACCGAAAGGTGGATGGGCCCTAGGGATTAATCGGAATGCATGAAATTGATGTTAAGTCATGTTTACATGATTTAATAGGAAAACCTTTAATTTAATAAATCGAAATCGTTGATAATCTGTGAATGGGCGGCGTTCAACGATTGAGATTAATCTAGACAATGATCCGTGGATGGGCGGCTTGTCTAGTGTTATTTCAGTTATATTCCATATTCGATAGCATGAATAATTAACGTAGAATGATTGCATGATTAGTGGGGTTAGCGCGGGTGAAGTACGGATTCTGGGATTCTTTCTCTGATTAAATACAACCATTAATTTTCTGCCATTTAAATTCTGCAATTTACAAACTAACTTCTTTTAATTGGAATAGCTAAATAGGTCACACTGTTTGCTAGTATTCACACGCACTGCTCCTAGGATCGACCCTTGGCTTACCAAGGTTATAAATTTTGTTTGACTGCAATTTGACCCCTAAAACTAATACTTTGGCAACTATAAAGGGTAAAAAATACGCTTGACAAAATGTGGGTGATCGCACTTATGCGCAGTTCATGAAGGAGATTATGAGTGGGAAAAGAAAGATTGACGGGATCGAGAATGTGGCCCTGAGCGAGGAATGTAGTGCAGCCACGAACCAGCCCATGCCACCCAAACTTCAAGACTCAGGGAGTTTTTCTAGCACTTGTGATATTGGTGGTTTTCCTGTTTGTCGTGCCTTATGTGATCTTGGTGCTAGTGTGTCTATCATGCCATTCTCTTTATATGCTAAACTGAATTTGGGTGATCTCTGTCCTACTAATATCACCATTTGCCTCGCGGATCGTTCTTGTAGACTCCCGAGAGGGATTCTGAAGGATGTTCCAGTCAAGGTGAAGAACCTACATTTTCCTGCTGATTTCATAGTGCTGGACATCTCTGAGGACGTAGACATCCCAATTATTCTTGGTAGACCATTCCTCTACACTGCTAAGGCAGTCATTGACATGGATAGATGTTCCTTAGCCTTGCGAGTAGGCAGTGATAGGATTGTTTTAAATTTGCCTGACATGTCTAAGAGTCCTAGTCTGTTTGCTGACTGTGATATTCTGGACTCTGCTACTGTTAATGATCCTATTTCATTTACGTCTATTGAGCCTTGCAGAGTTTTACAGGGCTGCCCTGTCCCGATGAATGTTTGCGCGGTAAGCACAGAGGGAGCAGCTGGTGCTAAACAGGCTACAGGCTCGGGTAAGGAACCCTGCGAGGGAGAGCTGAAGCCTCTTCTCGACCCAGGTGATGTCTTTAAGGAGAGGACGACAAAGTGGCACTACAAACGAATGGTGCGCAGAAAATTCAGTCGAGCCAAGTGAGCTATTCTCTACAAATCACGCCTTAAATTAATTCATGGGAAGCTGCGCACCAGGTGGAGTGGTCCTTACACAGTGGAGAGATCACTTTTGGACAACCACCAGCTTAGCTACAAGGGAGGAAAGTCAATGGTGGTCGACGGGCAGAGCCTTAAACATTACCACATCCTGAAACACCGGGAACCACTTGACGACATTGGAGATTGCTTCTAGTTCTTTCTCCCTGGCTATGTCTCTCCAAGACGTTAAACTCGGCCTCTTCGGGGAGTAACCCGCGCTGTGAGTTTTTTTTATTTCATTGTATTTTTCATTTGCATCTTGTACATTACGTGTGACCCTTGCAGGAATCTAAGTGTGGAGTCCCAGCTCGCGAAATGCAATATCTCGGTCCCGTGACAAAAGGAACGTCACGGGACAATGGTTCTGTCACGGGACCCGGCCGAAGCAGTGCAAATTTTCACCCCCGTAACGTCTCGTGACAGCCCGTGACGAGATTGGTGTCACGGGACCTGCTCAAATTCAGACTGAGTATTTTGCCTATGTGGTTCAATTTTTGCACTCTATTTACTTGGCACCCCTATCCAGGTTTCTCCGCGATTATTCGATGCTAACCTATTACTTGTGAAGCCTTGTGTGTTTTATCTTTATATCTATCAGCTCACAAGTCGTGTTTCACTCACCGGTCATCGTATTAGTCGCTTGGATATCGCGCCATCACACACGAGTGAAGTTCCTATACGCTTATTTTTTCTTTTATTTCTTTGCTTAGGGACTAAGCTTATTTTTAAGTGTGGAGTGGGTAGCGCATATTCACAAGCATTGCATTTCACGTTCATTCCTGCATATGCTCAACAGTCTATGTATTGCTATTGAAATCCTCATTTTCTACGATACTCCTTGACTGATTGACACTCATTTGGATTTGAAGTCTAGGACTTGAAATAGTTTTAACCACGTGTGTATTCTCTTGAGTCAGTATCATTGCTAGCCTTTGACTATCGCACGTTTTACGTATTTCTTGAAGCATGTTTGAGACCTGAAGTTAGTAGGCACCGGTTCAAAAATGTTAAAATCATAAATTACATCTCTTTTTCTAGGTGACCTTAGTGCTAGTATGTGTTTCTCTACACTCGTCGTGATTTGCATGCACCCGCCTTTATTTATACACTATGTCAAGCTTTAAGTGTGGAGTTAGACAATTGACCTTCAAGTTTTCCCCTCAAAAACAAAGTTCTTAATCTTGGAAAGTGGGTGAAACATTAGCCCCAAGCATAGTTGTTTTTGAAAGAAAACCAGTCTGAAAAAAATGCTTTTGTTGATTCTGCGAAAGCAGAAAATACCAAGGACCTGGTGAGAAAAGTCACCCCTGGTATATGGAAAACACTCTTGAAACAATTTCTGCCCCCTTCTGCTTGATATAGTGTGATTTCATCCTCTCATTGCGTGCAAATCATAACCTATCTTGAGAATTCATGTACTAGAAACTAAGGGACGATCCTCGTGCTTGCACTGAATTTTTGATGCAAATTTTTGTACTATTTTTCAGAAAATCCTTAAGTCAGGCTCCTCTTCTCTTACGGGTCATTGTCTAATCCTTGGCACTTGAGAATGCGCTTTGCGCCAAGAGCTTGTGGACTATCCCTAGATAGCATAGGTGAATGGAGAGCATGTTTTGTGTAACTATTCATGTTCTTTATACGTTGCAATAGAACTATTTAGAACATGTGATTAGTCGATTGCTAGCCGTGTGTACTGACCGTTTGAATGCATATCTCGTATAATCTATGATGGTCTGAAAACTTCGATGAAGATGTTTGACTTAAAGTTGAGGTAACACGATGAATCCAAGGTATGACATGACTTTACTGTGACTCGTTCAGCATCATTCATGCATACACGTTAGTTAGTTGTACATGGGATTTGTAGGTAGTCCCATTCCTGAAAACCTTCACGAGACTATACTCGTCCTACTAGGGCAGCCTAGGGGTTTAAAGGCTTGATGCATATGCTAAATGCATTCGTGTCCTCTACGACAATGAGTTATCTTTTTATTTTTATTTTTAGGATTGATCGCATGTCACTTGAGTAGATAGTTTAGACCCTTATGTCTGGTTGAGCCTCATATAGACTTGCATTTTTCTGCCTCTCGTTCTAACTTTGTTCGGGACGAACAAATCCTAAGTGTGGAGTGTTTTGATCGGTCAAGTTCTTGACCTATTATTCACCTCATTCGATGATGGATTAGGTTTGTTTTCTGAACACTTTGTTATCATTTGATCTCTTTTCCTAGTGTTTCAGGTTTGAATTACACGATGACTCGATATGAACCTGATTACACGAAAAGATGAAGAAAATCAGTCTAAACAGCAAATTCTGCCCCAGACCCCGTAACAACTCAATTCGTCACGGGCCAAAGAAGACGTCACGGGACAACGCCGTAGCAGTGTAAAGCCAAGAGCCTGTGACAGCCCGTGGCGAAGTTGGTGTCACGGGCCATTGCCTCCATCACGGGACTCAGCCGTGGCAGTGTAATTCCCAAAGCCCGTGGCGGCCCGTGACGGATCTTCTGTCACGGGACTTACTCGAACTCAGTTTTAGGAAATCACGGGATTAATAGAGGGGCTCGACCAGAACTCATGGGCGTTGTTATTTTGGAGCAAAACTCTAACTTGGGAGAGAAGACAACAATTTATCGTGAGGATCAACGAGCTACATCGTTTACGGTTTACTCGTCCCTTATTTTCATTATACACTATTTTAGGTTTAATCACCATGAACAGTGAGTAGTCTTCTCTATTCCGGGATCCTACGGATCCCGTGCTGTGTAACCCTAACTCTCATGTGATCAATTGAAGTTCATTATTTATGCAATTTGAATATTCAATTTCATTGCGTGCTTAATTTTATCGTTCTATGCATGTATTTACAGCAAAGGGTATGTTTGCATTGATAGAACGTATTTAGGTTATATGCCGAAAGGTGGATGGGCCCTAGGGATTAATCGGAATGCATGAAATTGATGTTAGGTCATGTTTACATGATTTAATAGGAAAACCTTTAATTTAATAAATCGAAATCGTTGATAATCCGTGGATGGGCGGCGTTCAACGATTGAGATTAATCTAGACAATGATCCGTGGATGGGCGGCTCGTCTAGTGTTATTTCGGTTATATTCCATATTCGATAGCATGAATAATTAACGTAGAATGATTGCATGATTAGTGGGTTAGCGCGGGTGAAGTACGGATTTTGGGATTCTTTCTCTGATTAAATACAACCATTAATTTTTTGCCATTTAAATTCTCCAATTTACAAACAAACTTCTTTTAATTGGAATAGCTAAATAGGTCATACTGTTTGCTAGTATTCACACGCACTGCTCCTAGGATCGACCCTTGGCTTACCAAGGTTATAAATTTTGTTTGACTGCAATTTGACCCCTAAAACTAATACTTTGACAACTATAAAGGGTTAAAAATACGCTTGTCAGGAGGCGAACTATATATCGTTGCGTAGCTAACTCAAATCTCTACAACCCTCTAGTTCATCGAGAACGGACGAGGTGGTTTAGATGGTCCAAACTTGAGTGGAAGTTAGACATCAGTGTGTACCGCTCAATGTTCAAACTTAAGGAAAAATGTCCAAACGTAAGGCAAAATGTTCAGACTTAAACCAAAATGTTCAGACTTTGGATTAAATTTTCAGCCCTAAAAAGTATTTATAAAACTTAACAACGTGTTGTGAAATGATATTGAAGCAAAAAAAAGAGTCCTCAACTCATACTGGTCATAAATAAATTGAATTTTTACCACAATGGTAGATTAGACATTTGCTGTTTCAAATAAGTAATGGGAGAAAAAGAAATATCCGATGGAGAGCAAAGCCCCACAACTCTCTAGTTCACATGGAGATCAGACGAGATCTTTTAGCAGGTCGAAAAATGAGTGGAAGTCTGACATCAGTGTAACTCGCTACGAATTCTGCAGCTGTGCTCATTTCGACTCGTGTTTCGACCTTGTAACGACTTGTTTTTGCTCTTGATATGAAATAGAGAGTTGTAAAGCTTTGAGTTAGCTACGAAACGACGTATAGCTCGTCTGCATCGGATCTTTATTCTGCTCCCAACACTCGTTGGAAGCATAAAAGGTCTAACCTTCCGTCAATGGTATTATTGCTTTTAGAACGTTTATATCCTCGTATCTATTATGTATTTTTAAGTGTTAATATTTTTCATTTACAAAAGTGATCCGAAATATGATGTGTTGAGTTCCTCATGTTGAATTGTTAGTGATTAAATATGATTTGTCAAGATCAGGTATAAAGTTAAATTTTAATACAAAATACAAAATTTGTCAAAATCATTTTATAATTCTTCCGTTTGTTTTATAATTCTCGAAAAATAATCTACATAATATATAATGGTACTCATTATATAAAATAATCTAACAAAATTGTTTTCGCCGAATATCTCCACATCTAAATACCAAGTACGACCACCATGACCTCCACCATTTCTCCGCCTCCGCCATCAACTATTATCGAACCTCCACCACCGCAAGTAAACATTTTTGGAAAGCTCATCAGCTACGACCGCTACCTCTCACTCCGTCTCCACACTTTCTGCCAAACCTGCATCCCTTGCTTCGTCCTCCAAGCCCTAGAAATCTCCGGCGACGGCCGCTACTTCTTCCCGATTATCATCTCCCTCCTCCTCGCCCCCCTTCCTCATCTCCGTCCCATTCTCGCCCCGCTCCTCTTCGGAGCTTTGTTAGATCTTGTTGTCATTGGCGTTGTGAAATATACTGTGCGAAGGCCTCGGCCAGTTTATAACAAGGGGATGCATCTGATCGTGGCCGTTGACCACTGGTCGTTTCCTAGCGGTCACTCGTCCAGGGTGTTTTTAATTGCTGGATTTTGTTGTTTGGTTTGGGATGAGATTGTCAGTGCGGTTTTGATGAAGTTGAGGAACGCAGATGGTGATTGGGGGATTGATGAGGTAAATTTGAGTTTAGGGTTGTGGGTGGTGTGTGGCTGGGCGGTGCTGACTTCGATTTCGAGGGTTCTGCTCGGGCGGCATTTTGTGTTTGATGTGGTAGTTGGTGCTTTTGTGGGTATTGCTGAGGCTCTGGTGGCTTTCCGTTATCTGCGGTTTTCGATTAGAGCTAATATTGCTCACATTCAATCCTAATTAGTTTGATTGGGTTGCTTGCTCAATTTGTTGCTCGAAGAGTCAGGTCCAAGTTTGATTGCTTAAATATCTATTAATGAGAATCAGAGTTGTCACGAGCTTGTTTAACTTTCTGCCTTATCGGTTATGAGCTGGGAATTATGTCTCTCTTCTTAGAGATCGGTTGGATTTGGGTTCGCTTGAAATTACAGCTGGTTATGTGCGTCAAAATCTGGTTTACTAGCCTTATTATGCGTATTGTTCTGGATGTTTGATGTTTTTTGCACTTCATATATTTACATTGCCACCCAAGTTCTTTTAACTGGACCCTGGCACGCAGTCTCATTTCCCATTTAGTTTACCCGTGCTTGACTTGCAGTGAAGGATGTCAAGGACTTGCAAAATGAATGCTAGTTTTACTCGGTAATATTGTTTTGTGAACAGCTGACTTGAAGTAGCTCAAGCTGATGTTTTTACGATTGTACACCACTAGTAGCAGGTAGCAACCAATGAAGTGGTGCACATTTACTGATGGATATTTATAGGGGTTTGGCTGCTAGTAACGCTTATGTTTAAAATGAGTAATCTGATATGCTGAGCTCCGAGTCTTAGAGATGTTAGTGGAAGCTTATGGAAAGGCTACCAAATCATTGACATTATTGTTATGAATGACCTCTCATCAATTCTGGTCGTATAACTACAAACTGGAAAGCTGAAGGACTTGCATGTTGGGAAACGTTATGTGCCTGGTAGGCTGGTACTAATAGAATGAAAATACTTGGCTTCATTTTAGTAGGATCCACAGATATAATTAAATTGACCTTGTAATTGAGGTTGAGGAAACGTTATGTTGGGAAACGTTATGTTGGGAAACGTTATGTTGGGAAACGTTATGTTGGGAAACGTTATGTTGGGAAACGTTATGTTGGGAAACGTTATGTTGGGAAACGTTATGTTGGGAAACTCTTTAGGATTTCGTGACTAATACGTAAAATGGAAGTCCTGTCAAATGTCATGTAGTTTTATCGGGATAAGTGAAATCAGCTCAAGGTCCTTGAGCAAAAGTTGCAATTGATATCTACAACAGAAAATATATTCATCCATCATACCAATTAAGCCTAATCGACTTATGCACTACAAACTTAAATACGTAAATATATATATTTTTTAAATTAAATTTTAAAGTTAATAGATTTGCAAGAAATGTATGTGCAGGTAATGAAGGCATTTTCAGAAATAAAGAATGAGAGTAGCAGATGGAGAAGGAAAATGATTAGAGCACGTGAAAATATCATAAATAAAATTGAAAGCAGTGCTGTGTAGTCGGAGTTGTAAGATAATGGTGTATGTTTTAGGCTATATTTAGGAAGAAAATAAGCTATCATCTGGTTATATAACTCAATTGCTAGGTCATACATGCATCAAAACGAGAGCAGATCAATATTAGGTAAATTCCAATTTTACCAAATTAATTTATCGAACCAAATTGATTCGGTTCGGTAAATTCAGTAAATGATAAAAATAGTAAATTACCGATCGATAAATTTTGGTCGGTAATTGGAATAGATTTTCTAATTAGGTAATTTACCGAATTTTTTATTATTAAAAAAATAATATTTATTAAAAAAAATTAAGTGAATTATTTGTTTAAACTTCAATTTTTAACCCGCAATTTTTGAAAACTTTTGAGATTGTGTACATCAAAATTTTGAATTATCTGTGTTTTTTGTTATTAGAGGATTGATGTTATGTTTTAATAATTTTAAAATTAGGAAGAAAAATTATCAAAAAAACAATTTGGTAAATTCCGACAATTTACCGAATTTACCGTTATTTCGGTAAAACGGTAAATTCGGTTCAGTAATCGAAATAAAAAATTTGAGTCAGTAAATTTGGTAAATCGCCGAATGCACACTTTCAAAATTTAAAACAGCCCATTTTTTAAGATAATTGCAAGATTACTATGTTGTGGCCAAACTACTTAAAGTCCATCCAGCCATTGTTTGAATACTGCTTCTGTAAAGTATTTAATTTCAATGATCAGTGACCCCTGTATAAAATCATCTATATACTCGTTCACAATCCGAGTTACCTTTTTTCTTAGAGTAAAAACTTGTTTAAATTTGAACTGCCATGAATGTTCTGGCTTGCATTTCGTGGAGATTTACTAAAGGTACCCATAATTATATTCTTCCGGGTCCTCATCATTGTTTTACAAGAACTCAAATTTGGCTTTGTACAAATAAAATATGATGAGAGGTTCGGCTGACGTGTGATTGCCAATGGTAATGATGCATTCCTGGTTGATTAGTTTCCATTTTAATAGCTGTCGTTTTCTTTTATAGGTTAACTAAATGACCATTTGATTCCATATATCCACCTGAGGGTTTGAGTAAAACCAATGATCATGGTTGTCACTGGGTAAGTCAAGTGGACAGGGTTCTGGCTTGTTGACTAAATACGCAAATTCTCTATTTATAGCAGAGAGTAATTCTGTTTTACTATTATGTCAATGGCAAGCATTAAATTCTGACAAGTATTAATTGATTTGCGCGTTGCTTAAACAAGAGATTCGGAGCGTGAAGCAGTAGAGAAGCTCTGCTTTGAGTAATCCATCAGGGCAAATGTAGCAGTAATCTAGTTTTACATCTGTTTGTCAGTGTTTTTTAGTTGAACGTTGTAGTTTCGGTGGTTCAAATCCACTAATGAATCAAAAAAAATTGATTTGCGCATGATGATTTTCAGTCAGGCAAAGCGTTTAATATACAAGACTGCTTCCTGCGATAAAGCTTAACCGACAAATTCCTCCCTCTCCTAGATAGAATTTAGTTTCTCTTTTGTGATGCAAGTTTTTGAGTTAGGCGAGATTTTCAGGCACAGTTCCTAAGATTGCCTTGCAAGTCTTCTTGGTTGTATGAGGTGAATTTAGTTGTTGTCAGGTTGCAGAGTCCAGAGTTGTATACCGATCAATATGCTCTGTGTTGTGTAGATGCATGGATTTTAATTTGATGATTAAAATGTGTGATTTTGGTTTATAACTTTTCTTTGAAACAATTATATCTTGGTGAGTTTATCAATATATATATATATATGAGCGTTCAAATGAGGTAGCCCTCCTAAGAATGAGGCAGTGAGACACCATCTCAACCACTCATCTTAGCTGTCAAACTCACCTCATTGCGACATGTGTCTCACCACTAAAAATCCATCAAAAGCAAAAAAACAAAAACTATACCTGCAATATTTCCTGCCACATCATCAAAATGAGTTGCTCACATTGTACATCACTGCCTCACTCTAACAATCCTGATTCAATCGAGTGCTCTTATATATATATATAGGAGCGTTCAAATGTTATAAGCTTCTTATTGTGTTACGTGTTACGGAGCTTCTGATTGGTTATTGAAAATCAAGGAACAAATCAGAAGCGAGGAACATTGTAACTACGGTGCAACCTCACCCACACAACCCCCCGTGCTTGTGAGGTGCACCGTACGCCCCGTGTTCCTCGCTTCTGATTGGTTCCTTCTTTTCATCAACCAATCAGAATCATGTAACACGTAACACTCTAACAACACGTAACATTTGAACGCCCCCTATATAAATATAGAGAGAAGCGTTCAAATGTTACACCCTTCTTATTGTGTTACGTGTTACACCAATCTTAGCCACACATCCAACCCCCTGTGCTTTGTGGGTGCGCCACGTGTCTAAATAGTAAAACCCACTACTTCAAAAAGCAAACAGTAAAACCCACTACCCAAAAATCCACTATTCCGGCACTATTCCTGCCACTATCAACCAATCAGAGGAGTGTAACACTGTAACACTCTAAGAAGTTGTAACATTTGAACGCTCATCTATATATATATGGGGGGCGTTCAAATGTTACACCTCCAGCCAATCAAAATGCGCCACGTAAGCCACTATTCATGGCACATGCATGTCACATGTCCAAGCCCCCCATGCTTTTGAGGTGGCGCCATGTGGATGCTTGGATGAATCTCATCCTACGGATGAGATTCATGTAACATGTAACACTATAAGGGGGTGTAACACTTGAACGCCCCCCTATATATATATATATATAGGGGAGCACTCGAATGAGGCAGAGTTGGTAGAATGAGGCAGTGAGGCACAACGTGAGTCAATCATTTTGGTGAGGTGGAATTGGAAAAGTAATTGTTGGAGGGAATTTATTAAGGGGTAATTTGAGGTTGAAAAATCTGAGTATTTTTTCTCTCTCCTGATACAATTATTTTTTCTCTCCTCGTTTCTACTGGGTTTCAGAGAAACCCGTCTCCGATCCCCGATCCAGATCAAGTTCGACGTCAAAACGACTACCCGATTCCTTCGATTTTGTTGATTTTTGCCCGCATCGGCTTCAATTTCTTCGTTGAGGCAAGCGTTGAGGTTTTCTACGTTCCAAACTCAGATCTGAATCGCTCAGATCTGAATCGTTTGTACCTCCGCCGTCCCGGTTTGTGATATGCCTCCGCCGTCCCGGTTTGTGATATGCCTCTGAATAGACGAACACAACAGTCATCGAATTTTGATATGCCTCCGCCATACCGGTTTGTGCCTCCGCCGTCCCTTTGAGTTCTCACTGGATTCCGACCGACCTTCGGCAACCTTTTCATTTCCGTTGATGCTATTTCATTACTGTGAAAGGGTAAGTGATTTCCTAATTTACGTTTTGGTTCTGGAAACAAAATTGGGAGGCTCTTGCTGCAAAGATTAAAGCCATTCAATTGTAATCTCCTTTACCATGACAGCCATTCAATTAATCAGGTTTAAATTTTTTGAATTTTGCTGGTTATGGCGGATTGCTCGGTTTGCTGGTTGTGAAAAAAATCCATGGAAAATCAGGAAAGTGAGAATCCAAGGAAGCGAACGAAACTAGTCATGAGTGTTTTGAACTTACAATTTGATGTACATATGTGGAGTTAAAGAGCAGTGGTTTTACATATTCGTATTGTATATTTGATTAGATGGAGGGAGACGAAGGAGAGGTGGAAGATGCATCTGCTTTGGATGCTTTGGAGATTGAGGAGGCTGAGGAGATCGCAGAATCTGAAGTAACAACTCTGATTAAAATTTTATATTCATCAATAAGGCTTGGTTCCAGCTATATATGATGCCACAGTAGCTGTATCTAAACTCAACCTCCACCTACAATGCTCAAGATGCTCAGTGGGAAATATTACGTGGTAAGTTAAAGCTATCAATGATGTGAGTGTGCAAAGTTTTCAGCAGCGGAGCAATTCAAGTGTTCTCCAGCGCCAGTATGATTTGGTTAGCTTGGGTTGTCTATTGATGGTGGATTTTGGTTGATTAATATTTCTCTTTTGGACAATTGCTGTAAAAATGATGTATTTATATGCAAAGATTGGATTGTAGGCTAGTAGCAGTGAAGGGATTGAGAAGTTATGTTTTCGGAATAGATGTAAATGGCTTTGGCTTTGAGTGTGTAACTTGTGCCAGTTTGAGGACTTAAGATCATTGCTCAATTTTAGTTGTTTTGATGCTTGACCAGTTGCGCATGATTTTCGTAATTTGGGTTCTAAATGTGCACTGTAAAGACATGGATTTATATCCTCTATTGCTGGCATGTTATGTACATATGCTCCTCTTAATTTATTTATGCCATTTGCTGTTGATAGCACTACATGTGCTATCTTGATTTTATTGAATGTGGACCAAGATGTGTGTTGATTGTTTGTCGACATTTTGAAGATCTCTTTTTCAGGTTAGTTTGTAAGAAAATGGTTGCTACAATTTATGAGTCAAGCTAGGTTGTTTGTTTATGCTGCTCTAGTGTGTATTTTTATTTTCGCTGAATTTTTTTTGCAGAGGTTTGCAACGAGGAGCAGAGGAATGCATAGGGGTTTCGCCTCGCAACTTTGTGGAATCTGCGAGAAGAAAAAGGTCCATGCCGTTAAGAGGATGGCTGATAAGAGGATGGCTCGCTTGGCTGAGCAACAACTGATAAGAAGATGGCTCGCTTGACTGAGCAACAACTCATGTGATTTGTCCGATTCAAACTCATGTGATGGTCTCGTGACTTATGGTCCGATTGGGGTTTGGAAGAGTAGTGCATTGTGACTTTTTGTATATTATCTTGCTTGTAATAGAAAGCTTGCATTTGACAGAGCACCTAAATTTTGAATTTTGGGTAGTTGTTGTTGTTGTAACAAAGCCGGCTCTGTGATGTGTAATAATGTGATGAATTGCAAAAAAAATTATAGGTTGATGATGTAACAAAGTTGTTGCCGTTGTAAGAAGCAGTTTCATTTTGTGTACACCTAGCCAAAACACCCACTTGGTTATGTCCGAAGTATTTTGTGTACATGGTGTTTATGTGTTGAAATATGATAAACAAGTGTGCATTTAGGCATACAGATGCTTTAGCAAATGAGCGTGCATACAGGCAATTTATTCTGAAACGAAGATGCAGATGGGTTATCAACAAGGGTGTAATACCATATGAAATAAAGAAATTTATTGCAATTTATTATGAAACAAATGTGCAAATGTGTAATCAACAAGGGTGTAATGACATATGAAATAAGGGTGTAATCTCATATGAAATAAGAGTGTAATGCCATATGAAATAAGGAAATAAATTGCAATTTATTATGAAACGAATGTGCAAATGTGTTACCAACAAGGGTATAATGACATATCAAATAAAGAAATTGATGACAATTTATTTTGGAACGAATGTGCATATGTGTTATCAACAAGGGGTAATGACAAATGAAATAAAGAATTGATTGCAAATTATTTTGAAACGAATGTGTAAGGGTGTAATGGCATATAAAATAAGGGTGTAAATGTGTAATGGCATAAGAAATAAGGGTGTAATAGCATATGAAATAAGGGTGTAATGACATATGAAATAAGGGGTTAATAGCATATGAAATAAAGGTGTAATGACATATAAAATAAGGGTGTGTAATGACATATGAAATAAGGGTGTAATGACATATGAAATAAGGGTGTAATGGCATATGAAATAAGGGTGTAATGCCATATAAAATAAGGGTGTAATGGCATATGAAATAAGGGTGTAATGACATATGAAATAAAGGAGTAATGACATATAAAATAAGGGTGTAATGACATATGAAATAAAGGTGTAATGTCATGTGAAACAAGGGTGTAATGGCATATGAAATAAAGATGTAATGTCATATGAAATAAGGGTGTAATGACATATGAAATAAAGGTGTAATGTCATGTGAAATAAGAGTGTAATGACATATAAAATAAAGGGTGTAATGAATGTGCAAATGTGTTATCAACAAGGGTGTAATGACATGCTCTTGTGCATTCACATCCAAATTCTACACGCATGTCTTTTTGGGGCAACTTCGCTTGTTGTGATGCCCAAGTTCTTGGCAGTTTTCACACAATCTTTTTGGTCTGTTCGCTTTCTCAATCATCAATTCACGAGTGGTCCGATGTGTTTTCCCACATCCATTGTTTCGAGCCACCTTTGGTGGCTTGATGTTCACATGGGAGGGTTGTTCCATGGCTATAACTATTTTAAAGTAATCTCCTTAGATAAGACATTGGTCGTACCTTCAGGAACTTGAACAATATTCCTCAATTGTTGTTCTCAAGAATACTTCTCAGCTTAGTCAAATCACTATCTGAATGTGATATAGCTGATCGAACTAGAGTCCATATTTCAGTTGTAACTGATGCAACTTCTTGATTTGGGTGGGAACATTGAGGTTCTAATTGTTGTACATTGCTTGCACTTTTCAGCCATCTATTCAAAATGAACGCACTTGTTTTCTGGGAAACATCTATAGGCAAAAAACATGGAACACATGCCTGCATAAAATTCCAGTAGTTTCAAACTTTCTGCAACTGCACCTTGCATCTTTTGTTGAGCTATTACGCAAAACGTATATGTCAGAAAAAGAGCATATATAGGGAAATACCAAGACGAACTATAAAACGGTGATGCATAATCTTTAAAAAAAAGTACACATGCCTGAAACATATGTCTATTGTAATTTTTATCTATGATAGTGTGCGATATGTGATCACCATCACACCTCATCAGCTCATTGTAACATCTAAATACCCCTACAAAGATTTCATTCTAAAATTCATGAAAGATATTATGCGTGAAAATGCTAGCTGCATGTCTTTCAATATGCAGTTCAGTCTTCAAAATAGGAGAATACTTAGTGGATTCGTTGTCTAACGTCCATCTATTGTTTCTTTGCGTGTCCATTGCTCTATCAAATGCCATATATAACTCCACCAATGTCATTTGATTGTGCAAAAACCTCCCAAAAATGAGTTATCACTTTCAGACCAAGATGTTGTCCTTAATAACTTCCCCGTATGCACATTTTTCAAATACACAGGGATCCATGAACTCCTAATCCTTTATATGTTTGACAGCCAATTATGCCCTTCAAGTCCATATTTTCAATGACAAATTTCCATTGTTCATCAAACTCAGCAGCATCAATATGATCGGACCAGATTGTTGTACTGATATTTTTTTCTTAAAATCTGTTTATTACATAAGGGAACACCAACTTACACAACATGCAATAATGTGAAATCTAATACCCTCATTATATTAAATAAATTTTGGGAAATTTACTATTTGGGGAGCTGAACTATCGGCATTTTCCAACTTGTGAGTTGAACAATAAAAACTTTCAAACAAGGTGCAAACTATCAAACAGTTTTCCAAACGTGTGGCACCGTCCAATGCTGTTAGAGTTTTTGTTAACAAATAAATTAATTTAAAATTTTAAAAAAGTTAAAACAAATTTTAAAATTGACAAATTTTTTTAGAAAAAATTTAAAAATTATAAAAAAGAGAGTAAATCAACCATTTGATGTGAATATCAAATTTGATCTCTATTACCCCTTATATAGTTCAAACTAGACAGGAACAATAATTTATATTTTCTTGTATTATTTTTAGGGGAATTTTTAAAAAATAGTTTTCATTTTGTGTTTAATTTTTCTAATGTTTTTAAATTGTATATTCCTATTTAAAATTTTATGAAATTCTCTAATTTTTCTGACCACAAACTATAATTTTTAAGTTTTATAAATTTAAATTTCTATAAATTTTTTGTACTTTTAAAATAATTTTTTTAAGGTTTGGCAATTTATTTTTTAAAATTTTATATTTTTAAAATTCATTTATTTGTTAACGGAGTGAACGCCGTCTAACATCGTTAGTGAAAATCCTAACAGCGTTGGACGGTGCCCCTTGTTTGAAAACTGTTTGATAGTTCACATTTTGTTTGGAAGTTTTTATAGTTCAGCCCACAAGTTAGAAAATGGTGATAATTCAGATCCCCAAACTGTACTTTTCCCATAAATTTATATAAAAAGACAAACAATACCTTTGCTTTCATCTTCTCATCAATGCGCCACCTACAAAAGCGATGTGTGCTTTCAAGGAATATTCTAGCAATAGCAGCCTTCATAGCTGGGTGTTGATCAGTGACTAAGACATTGGGTACATGAACTATCGACTTTCGGAAGCATTCAAGAAGTCAAATATACGAATCGACATCCTCATTAGATATCAAACCAATTGCAAGGGTAATAGAACACTTTTGGTTATCAACACATGTGAATGGTACAAAAACCGTGTTGTACCTGTATATTTCAGACCTGTTATTACTGGTGAATTATAAATTGAATATGACGAACTATGTATACACTGGCTATGTAATGAAAGATAAATATTTTTATATTAATAATGACGAACTATAAATAGAAGTAAGAAATAACTTATACTGATGGGCGGCTTACTTATTGGTACTGCTGTTGCATCAAAAGATAAAACATCAACAATTATTTCCCTATCAATCCCATGTAATAATCCCTTTTGTTCTTTAAATGGTTGACCATCATTTAAGCATCACATCTACCAATAAATGTCTTCATATCTCTTTTAAAAAAATTTAAAGTCTATCAAAGTAGCACCAATGTTAGAGTAACCGCCAACCATTTCTTTCACCAAGCGAAATGCTCGAGTTGATCCAATTCTCATGTGGCCCAAATCCATAATGAAATTCTGTTTGTCAATACTCAAATGCCTATTTGGCATCAAAAACTATTTCCCAAAGGTTGATGCGAGATGATTATTATGGTTCTCATCAAACACGTAAACATAATACATGCCTCCATCAACTAGCTTGAAATACAATTTTGCTTCACATCCACATCTAGTTTCTTTCATATTCCTTTTGTGCGAATTAGGATTTTTTTCAGCGTGTCTACCTTCGTCTTTTGGGCCTTGAAACCTTGACGGTGGCACAATAGATATTTCAACTTTACTACACTATCACTGCTGATTGTCGTATTAACACAAACACTGAATCCAGCTATTTGAGCATTAATTTTTTTGTAGAATTTCACATCATCATCCGGAGATAAAAACTTCTGACCAACAAACGGCTTGTGTTGGTCAGGGCATTTGGGCGTCCAAAACTCAGAGCCACTTTGAGAAAAATAAGATAGTTCCATTGAATCAAAGTCCTCATTTTGCAAAATATGAACTCTGAAAAAATTTATCACCACTACTTTCGCGGATATTTAGAAAGGATCACACGATGTTGCTGATATAACAGTTCATCGCAATTCATATTTGCCACAACATTCAATGGATAAAAAATTGATATTAAAAACATTCGAACCACCGACGTTGCTGTCGGCCATGACACCAAGGTTATCTCGAACGATAGATGATGAATCGAGGGAACAACTTTGCATGAGAACGACGCACAAGTTCTAGAGAATCAAACCCGATTTGATTTGATTGAACACGACAATTTAGGAAACTGAAGATCGATCAGTTACGATGAAACCAATTATGTATTAAGATGTTTGTATACCATATTGCCCCTATTCACATACCAATTTGAATTTAAACAGATTTATTTTCAGTTAATCATATCCATCCAAATGATAAAATGAAGGGTTGAGATGATTTTGTATTTTTTACAGCAATTTGGACTTTGTACATGATCCTTTTTCTTGCTTAATATTTTCAGTTATCTATAGTACTTGAATTATGGGTAATATGTGTTCCATATGGATCGATTGATCAAGTTGCAAAGATTGTAAGAGCATCCTTCACCATAATCTTTTTTATTAGAGGAAAGAGTCACGAGGGATGATTGAAAAAATCATGTTTTGCCATCATGACCAAATGAATCATTGAAAACGTCATTGGATGACCAGGTAGAAAAAAGATCATCTCATGAACAAAAATTGGAATTGGGCATAAGACTAAGGGCCCACAAAATCATCTATATTCCAATGCAAATCCAATATGTGGCAGTGATGAGTCGTATTTATACAACTCGTCGTATCGACTAATCTCATTTATTTTGACACTTTATTATGCGAGCAAGTACTTTTTAGTGTCGTTTTGCATTTCAAGTGTTTCGGAAGCTCTAGGAGGAAACGTGCATAAAAGACGGCAATTAATGCTGAAAACATCAAAATGGCAGATAAGACCTTCAAACGTTCAATGGAGTGCTGGGAATAAACTGCTGAGCAGAAAAATATAAGCCATACGTCGTTGGGTGTCTGACTCAATTACCTATAACTCTCTAGTTCACACCAAGAGCATCCGAGGTTGTTTAGACGGTTAAATTCAGAGTCGAAGTCAGAGCTGCGCGCAGAAAGGAGGAACCCAACTCCGAGAGGACCGGGTCTTGTAGAGACATTAGCGTTAACGCTAATGTCAACACAAAATGCGGTGATAATGTAGAAGCGAGACGCGGTGAGCCACGAGATGCTGATGTCAGCAATGCATTTGATGATGTCAGCGAGCCGAGATTTGATAATTCTAGCACAAAAACAGATTTGGAAACCTAGTTTATTATGAATAAGAAGCTTGGGTTAGGTTTTCATATCTCATCATATAATCCTACGAAGACTGAGACAACTCTGGAGAAGACGAAGAACGTGAAGCTTTCGGCGATACAGAGATTTTCTACTTCCTTTTCATCAAAAATATTTGTGTTTATTTCCATGACAATGAGTAGCTAAATTTCTGTTTCAGTTTAGGGTTTCATACATTGTGAACACGTTTGGAGATTTTCATTCTTAATGCAATTTTATATTTTGTTAGTTCTTGTGCTCATTCTTATGAATTAAATTGTTAGACTAAGTGGAAGCTTTGTCGCAAAGCTTAGTCGAACGACTAATTCTTACCGTTAATATCTACTGGATACTTTGTCGTAAAGGTAGATAGTAACACCTAATCTAAATAATACCTTTGTCGGATTATTTAGTTTAGGAAAGAACTAGAAGTCTAACACCTTTGTCGGGTTAGGTTATGGCGTATCACCTTTGTCGGGATACTTGGGTTGTTACCTTTATCGGAACAACCACACTTTAAAATATAAAATTAATCATCAGATATCTATGATAAACGTGTCACAATAGAAACCCTAAGCTGAATGTTTTCTCTGATTGTCTTCGTTAAACTTTTCTCCTGTGCTTTACAATAATTGCTCACAAACCCCCCCCCCCCTTTTAATTATTTACAGTTACAGCTTCAACGCAACAGATCTCTTGCGTTCAACCCTGCTTCCCGCTACACTAGCATACTAGAAGGAGAATTATAAATATTAAATTTGATGCGTCAGACGACGCGCGTCAAATTTTGGCACCCTTGCCGGGGAGCTGCGCTTCTGTGAAGTTGTTTCTTTTTTTTAATTTTATTTTATTTAGTTATTTTTTGTGCTTTGCTACTTGTTCGCAATGTCTCATGCAGGTGTCCAGATTGGTGATGACAACAACAACAACAATGAGATCGCTTCGATTGTTGAAAACGTGCCTCCATTTTATGAGGATCTGGAGCAACTCTTCCGTGCTCGCAACCGTGTTAATAATTCCATGAGGGTTCAGCAAAATCAGAGAGCTCATGTTGCATAGAATGCGAGGAGGTGCGGGTGCCAGGCAGCCGCCTCCACCGCAACCACAAATCCACAGGAGGCTGGAAGACGATGAAGAATACTACTACGAGCCTACCATAAAGGAGCTATCTGTTCCTGACTTTCAGAATCAGCCGTGGTGTATCGATGAAGGGCCAAAATTAGCGGAGATAGAAATCAAGACTGCAGTAGTGCACCATCTGCCAAAGTTCTCAGGGCGACAAGGAGACTCAGTCACCAAGCATCTGCAAAGCTTTCATGGCATCTGCTAGACTCTTCGACCATACGGAGTCTCAGTGGAGGACTTTAAATTGAAAGCCTTCCATTTTTCCTTAACCGATACTGCTAATGCTTGGTTTTTGTCTCTCCCCCAGGTAGCATCAGGACATGGGACCAGATGCAGAAGAAATTCTTGGCTAAATACTACCCAACTGCCAAGGCGATGCAGGCTCGCAAGCAGCTACAGGATATCAGGCAGGGGCCTAATGAGTCAATATATGACTATCTGAAGAAATTCAATGACCTAGAACAGAGCTGCTGCAACCTGGGAGTGCCTGAGAAGCTGATAATCGAGTACTTGCTGGATGGGTTAAGGCCATTCGATAGGATGCTACTAGATGCCTCAGCTGGAGGGACTATCATGAATCTATCCCCAGCTGGAGTGCACAATTCGATAGTGGAGGTGGCCGAGAATGCTAGGTTCAGAGAAGAGGCTAGCAGGCAGGAGGAATTCAGCAGAACCAGAAGCGTTGCAAAGGCTGAGATATCGTCAAACCAGGTAACTGAGAAGATGAAGCAGATGAGAGAGATGATGCAGAAGCTCGTAATGAAGCAGCCGGTCCAGGTGAAGCCTTGTGAGTTTTGTGGTGCGACCAATCATAAGATAGATTCTTGCCCGACTCTACAGGAGGATACACAGGCCAACGTCAATGCAGTGGGTGAATTTCAAAACTGCAATAATCATGCACCCCAGCAATCTCAGCAGCATCAGTACTATCATCCACCGTACCGTCAACAACAGGGAGGCTACAACAATCAAAATTAGTATCAGCAGAGAGGATAGAACTACAACCAAGCCCCCAGCAATCAGAATTCCAGCAAATCTCTTGAAGACATAGTAAAAGAGTTAGCCATGACTGTACAATAGAATCAGGCCAAGATCGATGGAGCCATTTCAGAGCTGACCAAATAGATGTCCTAGATTGCACAGAACGTTTTTGAGCTGAAGGGTGATCCGGGGAAGCTGCCATCACAACCATTCTGAACCCGAAGGGCAACGTCAACGCAGTAATACCTAGGAGCTGGAAGAGTTGAAAACAGTGAAAAAGAGCCTGCCTCAGAGAGCACCACACCTGCAATAGACTTTAGCTCGACGCTAATGTCTGAAGAAAACACGGCGATAACGTCAACACAAGACACGGTTGTAACGTCAAGGCAGGATGCGGTCCCCACTGATGAAAATTTAAAACACGACCTTCCACTTCCGTTTCCCATACAGGTCAAGGCCCCAAGGAAGCATATGATCGACAAGGATGTGTGGGAGCTATTTAGCAAGGTAGAGATCAACATTCCACTCCTCGAGGTGATTAAGCGAATTCCGCGCTATGCGAAGTTTCTTAAGGATCTATGCACGAACAGGAGGTGCTCCACTCGCGACGATCAAGAACTGCTCAAGAAGAACGTCTCCACTGTCATTCAGCGCAAGGTACCTCCAAAATGTGGTCACCTTGTACCTATACTATTCCTTGCACTATCGGTAACATTCGAATTGAAAACTGCATGCTTGACCTTGGTGCTTCTATTAATGTTCTACCGTATTCTATATATTCTTGTCTTCGTATTGGTCCTTTGGAACCTACAGGACTGACTATACAGCTAGCAGATAGATCATGTAAGCAACTAGAGGGCAAAATCAAAGATGTACTATTGCAGGTGGGGAAACTCGCGTTCCTCGCTGATTTCTAAGTGCTTAAGGTGGATAGCAACGATCCGATGGACCACGCACCTATTTTACTAGGTCGTCCATTCTGAAAGACTTCAAAGATGAAGATCGACTGTGACAGTGGCACTCTTTCTATGGAGGTGGAGGGCAAAGTGATTCGCTTCGATTTTTTTCAGGCTATGAGGCACCCACCAGAATTTGCATCGGTACATGCTCTAGATGCACTGGATGATCTTGTCTAGGAAGTGAGACCGAAGAGAGACGCAGATCCACTTGAGCTCGCACTCGAGAGAGTAGTATACTCTCATGAGGACTCGTACGAGTTCGTTGAGGCCATCCTTGATGTGCTATCTCAGCTGGAGATCGCAAGGCCACTTACACCCAGGTATGAAGTTAATGAGGTTCGTTTATTTAAATCTAATGTGTTTCTGCCTTCTATTGTGCAGGCACCTAAACTGGAACTGAAACCTCTACATGAGCACCTAAAGTATGCATTTCTGGGGTAGAACAACACGCAGCCAGTCATCATCAAAAACAGGCTAGAAACCGACCAGGAGAGACGATTGATCGAGGTGCTAAGTAGCCACAAGCTCGCTATTGGATGGACACTTGCAGACATCAGAGGAATCAGCCCAGCCGTGTGCATGCACCGTATCTTATTGGAAGATGGAGCTAAGCCTTCTAGAGAGCCTCAGAGGAGACTGAACCCGATCAAGATGGAGGTAGTACAGAAGGAAATTTAGAAATTGCTAGATGCTAACGTAATCTACCCGATTTCAGACAGTCAGTGGGTGAGTCCAGTTCATGTAGTCCCGAAGAAGACATGGATTACAGTTGAGAAGAATGCTGCAGGTGAGATGGTGACTACTAGAGTCAAGAACGGATGGCGCATGTGCATCGACTACAAGAAGCTGAATGCAGGGACGCCTAAGGATCACTTTCCTCTTCCATTTATTGATCAGATGCTTGACAGGCTGGCAGGTAAGCCTTATTTTTGTTTTCTTGATAGATTTTCTGGTTATAATCAAATTCCCATTGCACCTGAGGACCAGGAAAAGACTACATTTACATGTTCCTTCGGTACGTTTTCTTTTCGACGTATGTCTTTTGGATTGTGTAACGCACCCGGCACCTTTTAGCGGGTGGTTACTAGCATTTTTTCTGACATGATATCTATAGAGGTGTTTATGGACGATTTTATTATTTATGGTGACACTTTTGATGCATGCTTGGATAATTTGAGTAGAGTACTAGAACGTTGCATTTCTATGAATTTGGTGCTCAATTACGAAAAGTGTCACTTTATGGTTACTCATGGTGTGGTTCTTGGTCATATTGTTACACATGAAGGTATTAAGGTTGACAAAGCAAAAATTGATTTAATTCTTAGTCGTCCTTATCCTCCCACGGTGCGTGATATCAAATCTTTTCTTGGACATGCTGGTTTTTATCGTAGATTCATTAAGAATTTCTCACAGAAGGCTCTGCCTTTATCTAACCTTTTGCAAAAAGATGTTCCTTTTGAGTTTACAGATGCATGTAGGGAGGCCTTTGATGAGCTGAAAAAGGCCCTCACCTGCACACCTATTATTCGAGCACCAGATTGGGACCAGCCATTTGAGATTATGTGTGATGCCAACGACTATGCTGTGGGAGCTGTTCTAGGCCAGAGGGTGGACAAAAAGTCAGTAGTGATTTACTACGCTTTGAGGACTCTGGATGCAGCTCAGCAAAACTACTCAACCACTGAAAAAGTATTATTAGCAGTAGTTTTCACCTTGGAGAAATTTTGGCCATATTTGCTTGGTACTAAAGTCATTGTTTTCTCTGATCATGCAGCTATCAGGCACTTGATGACAAAGAAGGAGGCCAAACTGCAATTGATCAAATGGATTTTACTGCTACAGGAATTTGACCTAGAAATCAAAGATAAGAAGGGGATAAAGAACACCGTAGCTGACCACCTGAGTCGACTAGTACAAGAAGAGTATGCAAGACAGATCACAGAGACCTTCCCAAATGAGCACGTGTATGCTCTCACAGGTAAAGTACCATGGTATGCTCCCATTGTGAACTACCTGGTCGGAGGTAAATTCCCACCCTCTTACTCGAAAGCTCAGTGTATGAAACTTAAGCATAATTTGAAATACTATGTGTGGGATGAACCATATTTATGGAAAATTGGCGTAGACCAAATACTTAGGCGGTGTATCTCTGATGATGAGATTGCTTCTGTGTTTAGTTTGTGTCATGAGCATGCATGTGGTGGTCATTTTGGCCCCAAGTGGACTAGCAGAAAAATTTTGGACAGTGGTTTTTACTGGACATGTGTTTAAAGACGCCTATGATCATTGTAACAGGTGTGATAGATGCCAGAGAGCGGTAATATTTCTTCTAGGAATGAGATGCCCCAAATGCCTATTGTAGTTGATGATGTCTTTGACATATGGGGGATTGATTTTAGGGGTCCTTTTCCTGCATCGTTTGGTTACCTGTATATTCTTGTTGCAGTGGATTATGTATCTAAATGGGTAGAGGCTAAGGCTACTAGATGCGATGATGCTAAAACTGTTGTGGATTTTCTTCGCACTAACATATTTTGCAGATACCGAGTGCCTAAAGCTATAATCAGTGACCAGGGGACACATTTCTGCAACAGAATGATGGCAGCAACTTTGAAACACTACCACGTTCACCACTGCACTTCTACGGTTTATCACCCCTAGACGAATGGACAAGCAGAGATCTCTAATCGAGAAATTAAGGGGATTCTAGAAAAAATGGTGAAGACGACTAGGAAGGAATGGAGTCAGAGGCTTGATGATGCACTTTAGGCGTATAGGACAGCCTACAAGACACCTTTAGGCACCTTGCCTTTTTGGTTGGTGTATGGGAAGGCGTGTCACCTCCCAGTCGAGCTAGAGCACAAGGCTTTTTGGGCACTTAAGACGTGCAATTTTGATTTGAAGAAAGCAGGACTGGAAAGGAAGTTACTACTGTGTGAGCTTGAGGAGTTGCGCCTGGAGGCTTATCAGAGCCAATCAGACTACAAGGTGCGGACCAAGCTATACCATAACAAATTCATTCTACGACGCACATTCGAGATTAGCCAGCAGGTAATTTTATTTTCATCACGTTTACGACTTATGCCTGGCAATTTGCGTTCTAGATGGATAGGTCCCTACACGGTGACGAAGGTTTTTAACCACGGAGCACTTGAGCTGGAGAACCCGAGGAATGGAGACCGTTTCAAGGTCAATGGACAACGGGTGAAGCACTACCAAGGTGAAATCGAAACACCTGTTCAGGATTTTGAACTCACCAAACCTCCCACTGAAGCATAAATGAGGTATCGTCAAGCCAACGACGTGAAACAAAGGCGCTCGCTGGGAGGCAACCCGGCAAAAATTTTGTTTTCTCCGTTTTCTTGTGTTTTCGTGTCATGTGTGTCAGTTTGAGTTTTATTTAGTTTTTGTCATCTAACCGGTCTATCTTGACTTGGTTTTTGTGGAAAAGAAGTTATTTTGTAGGTGAAATATAGGTGGAACTCATTCGGTACCGCGTCTGGCCTAAACATTACCACCGCATCCCAACTCTACATTATGGCCGCGTTCCGAGTAAACATTAAGACATTGACCAACCTTTAATGTCCATAGTAGGCATGGCAGACGGTTGACCAGACTAAAACCCAATTTCGAGCTTCTCTCCTCCATTCCAAACAACATCAAACCACCACACTCGCACGCCGCCGGCCAATTTCAGGGAATTGTCAACGGATTTTGACGGAGGACTCCTCATAATCGTCATCAACAAACATCCTTGGAGCTATTCTTCCAATTCGGATCGGTTCAGGACCAAAATCAAGATAATCTTAGTTCGATTCTTTACGAGGTTTGGTTTGTCGAAGTCGGGATTTTCCTAGTGGACTATTGAACAGAGTTATAGAGGGGTATTCACTATGGATTTGGTGAAGAAACGGTAATTAAAAGGTGAGTTTTGGAGTTGCCGATCCGAACCCATCGGAGAAGACGAATTCCAGGTTCCGCGCGTTTCACTTCAACATTAGTTGACCGCGTTTTGCTTTAACATTGAGTTAACGTTCAAAGGAAACGCGGTGAGCTAACGTCAACACAAGGCGCGGTGGGCTCTGACCATAGTTGACCAAGTGGATTTCCTTCAGTTTTGAGCCACAATTCAATATGCCACCATGAGAGGTACCGTTTGAGGAGCAATATGTGAGACTTAGGCCCCGTAAACACGTGCCGAGCAGATTTGTGGAGGTCGAGTTTCTGAGTAACAGTGGATTTGAGGATCGAGTCCATGGCATACTAGAGGCTAGTGGTTGGTCGGGACTCCTCACCCTTAGCTATGAGACAGACGTCGAGGACACATGCGAGTTCTTGGCATCCTTTTTCTATGAGGGGAGACAAGCTCATCAGGGAATTCGCTATAGGCACCGAGGCAAGTTTTATCTCATTCATCCCGCCCAGGTAAGAGAGATATTCAGCTGGTCGAAAGATGGGGAATTGATTCGTACTGACATAGCACTGTGTGCTGCTTGGAGAAGGATTAAGGTGCGAGGCGAACTTGTATTTGAGCCATCTGAGTCTAGGGCGAAGTGTATTCAAGACCCGTTGTTATTTTATCTCCAGAAGGTGCTAGGGGGTACACTTTTCGCCAGAGATAATGGGGGCGACAAGGTGACCTTCTACGATATGATCTGCCTAGATGCCCTAGACCAAGGGCAGCCGATTGATTTCTTCCAGCCGGCCTACCAATTCTGGAAGAACCGTCCTTCTACAGGACCAGTTGCATGTGGAGGGACGATTACCTATATGCTGCGCCACCTACACAGGCAGCCGAGCTTAGATTCTCATGAGTGCATCGGTCTAGCCTACTGTGATATCGACCATTTCTCACATGCTATTAGTAGGCGTCCTCGCAGGAGAGAGCAGTATGCGTGGACTTACCATGATGACCCGCAGTACCACACTGCCATGCCTAATGACAGGTGTCACCTACCTACATCTGAAGATAGAGCTGAATTCTCATCAGCTTCTCGTAGACGCCGGACTCGGGAGGTAGGAGAGTCCTCAAAAGCTCAACAGAGACGTGCCTGTGCAATAGAGCCACCAGCAGATTTGCTTGCTAGGCAGCAGCTAGGCATGGCTTTCAATACGGCTTGAGCTTTACAGTTTTTTCTGCCACCAGGGACGCAGCCAGTGTCAGCCCCACCAGGATGGGAGTTCGGAGATCCTGTTCCTCCGGAGTTTGCTATTCCTCATCCAGCATCATCGTTGGATTCTGACTAGGGGAGTGCCTATTTTCCTTTTCTCTTTCTTTGTTTATTTTTTCTCTTTGTCAGAGTCAGTCAGTTTGCTATGTCCAGGGACGCAGCCAGTGTCAGCCCCACCAGGATGGGAGTTCGGAGATCCTGTTCCTCCGGAGTTTGCTATTCCTCATCCAGCATCATCGTCGGATTCTGACTAGGGGAGTGCCTATTTTCCTTTTCTCTTTCTTTGTTTATTTTTTCTCTTTGTCAGAGTCAGTCAGTTTGCTATGTCTGCATTGTCTGTTGTCTTTGAACTAAAGTTGTGCTGTGAGGACACGACTTGGTTCAAAAGTGTGGGGAGAGAGTCAGTCAGTCTGTTGTGTCAGCGCATTTATTTTTCTTGCATATTGTACGGTGTCTGCACGTTTTCTTTGAGAGAAAAAAACTTGAATGGAAGTGTAAAATTTCTCTGTTTCTTGGATATGCAGAATTTAATTATGAGTATGTGAAATTTATGATGCCGATTACATGTATTTTTCTCATGAAATTTGAATTATGTGACTACATGTAAATTTAACCCACTACGTGTCCTTTTGAATTGAGATAAACAGGGATGTGGAGTTGATAGAAATGTCCTAGAAAGGCTTGACAAAGCATTCAAAGGACCGAAATTTGAGTTTTATGGTTATATAGACTTTGTAGAGGCTAGCACTTCGAGATGATATGGTTCAGAGTTAGCTCCGCCGCCGTAGCATTTTTGTGAGTAGGCAGGATGGGAAAATAGACCGTCATATCTCTAGTCCAAAGTAACCAGGAAAAAAGGTGGGTGGCCCTCATCTTGACTCGGGTCAAAAAGGGCGAGGATGAGAAAGAGCGGGGAGGTATTTCCATATGCTTGCGGGCGATGATTGGACCTCCCTCAAAAGAAAGGAAGAAAGGACAAGCTGTTCACAATAAAGGAGCAAAGCTCAAGAAAAAAATCAGCCAAGTTGTGAAGTTCAATACAAAGAAAAGTGAGTGCATCTTTCATATACAAGAGCCAAAGGCCAAAGGAAGTCACTACAAAAGCCGTCCAACAAAAAAAAGAAATAAAGAGAGAAGAACAACTCAAAAACCTTGAAGCTCGAATGAATCACGTCCAAGAAGAAGCAATGAAGTGTAACCATACAACTAGAATTCGGGACAGCGAACGCAGATCATGGGTCTGTAGAGGACTATCTCCCATTCATCCAAATTAATTTGAGTCTCAGTTCAAAAGGTAAAATGTATCAAGTTAATTCTGTGTTGAGCATGATGATTTGACTAACGATTGAGCTATGCATGGAAAGGAAGAATTTAGACTAGCAACTCATATTCAAGTAGTATTATCCAGGACGTCAAAGAAATTGTGGTGTTATAGTTATTTTCCTTCTATGACTTGTTCTTGTTCGGGACAAACAAGTTTAAGTGTGGGGTGGTTTGATGAGTCGTATTTATACGACTCGTCGAATCAACTAATCCCATTTATTTCAACACTTTATTATGCGAGCAATTACTTTTTAGTGTCATTTTGCATTTCAGGGGTTTCAGAAGCTCTAGGAGGAAACGTGCATAAAAATATGAGCCACGCGTCATTGCGTGTCTGACTCAATTCCCTACAACTCTCTTGTTCACACCGAGAGCATCCGAGGTCGTTTTGACGGTCAAATTTAGAGTCGAAGTCAAAGTTGCGCGCAGAAAGGAGGAACCAGACTTCGAGAGGACCGCGTCTTGTAAGGACATTAGCATTGACGCTAATGTCAACGCGAAACGCGGTGGTAATGTAGAAGCGAGACGCGGTGAGCCACGAGATGCTGATGTCAGCAACGCGTTTGATGATGTCAGCAAGCCAAGATTTGATAATTCTAGCCCAAAAACAGATTTGGAAATCAGTTTATTATGAATAAGAAGCTTGGGTTAGGGTTTTCATATCTCATTATATAATCCTACGAAGACTGAGACAGCTCTGTAGAAGACAAAGAACACGAAGCTTTCGGCAATACAGAGATTTTCTACTTCCTTTTCATCAAAAATATTTGTGTTTATTTTCATGACAATGAGTAACTAAATTTCTGTTTCAGTTTAGGGTTTCATACATTGTGAACACGTTTTGAGATTTTCGTTCTTAATGCAATTTTATATTTTTCTAGTTCTTGTGCTCATTCTTATGAATTAAATTGTTAGACTAAGTGGAAGCTTTGTCGCAAAGCTTAGTCGAACGACTAATTCTTACCGTTAATATCTACTGGATACTTTGTCGTAAAGGTAGATAGTAACACCTAATCTAAGTAATACTTTTATAGGATTATTTAGTTTATGAAAGAACTAGAAGTCTAACACATTTGTCGGGTTAGGTTTTGGCGTATTACCTTTGTCGGGATACTTAGGTTGTTACATTTGTCGGAACAACTACACTTTAAAATATAAAATTGATCATTAGACATCTATGATAAACGTGTCACAATAGAAACCCTAAGCTGAATGTTTTCTCTGATTGTCTACGTTAATCTTTTCTCCTGTGCTTTACAATAATTGCTCACAAAAACCCCCCTTTTAATGATTTACAGTTACAGCTTCAACGTACCAGCTCTCTTGGGTTCAACCCTGCTTCCCGCTACACTAGCCTACAAGCAGGAGAATTATAAATATTAAATTTGACGCGTCAGACAGCTTTTTGATATAAATTTCAATTTTGAAACGATTATATATCAAAATTTATAAAATAATAAGGTATAAAAAATATACCAAAATTTATAACTCTTTTAGATCTATAAATTGATGAGTTAGGATCAAACGAGAAGTGTTAGATTTCATGAGAAATGAGAAATAATCTAGACCGTTCAATCTTAATATCAATGGCTCTAATAATTACTGTTTATTTAAAACTAAAAATCTGTTTTATAAAGCATTAAGGGCTTATTGGTCATTTAATAATTTTCAGGAACAAAAATCCTAAACTCCTCGATTAAAAATTAGTGCTTCTCCCGTCGTCGCTGTAAAGCAGTGCTTCTTTGTTGTCGCCGTCACCCGCCCTCATGCACAATCTCTTGCATTAAACATTTCAAAGTTTAACAATTGTTTCATGATGGACAAATCGATGATTCTAGGTCCATCTGCCAACAGTTTCAAAGTTTAACAATTGTTTCCTGATGGAAATTTCAAAGTTTCGTTCTGTTTGTTTAGTGCAGATGATACGTACTGGAATAATAAGGAATAGAAGGGATGCATTGGTATTTCGTGTTACTTCTTTACTAAATAAGAAGATGTGTAATCTAGAGTAATCAAGCAATGAATAACCAACTTCCTATCTTCTATTTTCTCTCCCGATCATCTTTTTATCCTAACCCTAAATCTCTTCTTCTCCTTTCCCCAATTCTACCGTAACTCTTCAATATCGCCTACGTAGTCCTGGGTGCGACTTCTGAATCGTATCAATTGGTGCTTTTGTTGAGAATTGAGTTGGGATACGACGAGAGCGGAGGCCATCGATAACCTCGTCATAAGCTTTGATAAACTATACACAAAGCTTCAAAACTTCGAAGAATCCATGCGGATTCAAGCCGAATGTAAGACGAAAACATTTGAACTAATGTTAGACATCTTGAAGGATCTGCAACATGATTTACAAACACCAGAACCTCCGGAAGAGGTTACCGCTGATATTGGTTAGGGTGGCACTATTAAAGGCTCTATCGTGCATGCCATACATGATTCGAAGCCAAATAAAGTGATATACTACAAAATAAAGTGATATCCTACAACGTTTCGAGGCCAATTGTGATGAAAATCTAAAGAGTCGTATTTATACGACTCGTCGAATAAACAAATCCTATTTATTTCGACACTTTTATATGCAAACAATTACTTTTTAGCATGGGTTTGCATTTCAGGTGTTTCAGAAGCTCTAGGAGGAAACGCGCATAAAAAATGGCATTTCGTGCCAAAAACACCACAATGGCAGATCAGACCTTTGGACGTTTGACGGAGTGCTGGGAATTGACCATTGATCAGAAAAATACGACGTACATGCCGTTACGTAGCTGACTCGATTCCCTACAACTAAAATAGTTCACACCAAGAGCATCCGAGGTCTTTTGGAGGGTCTAATCAAAACAGATGCGCAGAATGGGTGAACTGTCTCCGAGAGGACCGCGGACGCAGGCCACTTTATGAACAGTGTCCGCGGATGCTAAAATGAACAGTATCCATGGCGCTAATGTGTACATGGTCCATGGCCGACATCAGCAGAACCGAGATTTGGAAATTGAGCCCAAAAACAGACTTGGAAACCCTATTTTTTGCTATAAATAAGATCTTTGGGTTAGGGTTTCCATCATCTCATATTCCCATCATTCAGAAATTGGCTCTAAAGGAGAAGGCGAAGCTTTCGACGAGAGAAGAGATTTTCTTACTACCTTTAATTATGCGTTTTTCCTTGATTATGTGTAGCTAAACTATCAGTTCAGTTTAGGATTTCGTCTTTGTGACACATGTTTTGAGACTTTATTCTTAGTGGAATTTCTTATTTCTCTAGTTCTTGTGCTTAATCTTAAGGATTGAATTGTGAAGCTAAGTGGATACTTTGCCGTAATGCTTAGCCTAACAATTCGAACCCTACCGTTAATACTCGTTGGATACTTTGTCGTAAAGACAGGTAGTGACACCTAGAGTTAATAATACGTTTGCCGGATTATTGTATTTAGGAAAGAACTAGAAGTATAACACCTTTGCATGGTTAGATTGTGGTGTATCACCTTTCTTGGGATACTTTGGGTTGTCACCTTTGCCGGAATAACCACACTTAGAAACTTGAGATTTGATATTTAGCAGTCGATGATAAACATGTCACAATAGAAACGCTAAGCTGAATGTTGTCTTTGATTGAATCTTTCCTTGCTATTTTTCTCTTTTGCACTCACAATTGCTCACAAACCCCCTTCTTTTTTAATTGTTTTCAGACAGCTTCAACAACACCAGCTCCCTTGGGTTCGACCCTGCTTGCCACTTATTAGTTTCACGCAAGAAATATAAATATTAAATATGACGTGTCAGACGACGCGCGTCAAATTTTGGCGCCGTTACCGGGGAGCTGCGCTTTGGTGAAGTTGTTCTTTTTGTTTTTCTTATTTTATGTTTTTTCATTTAGTTATTGTGAGTGCAAGTATGAAATTTCTCTTCTGTTCTTGAATATGCAGTATTTGATTATGTTAATGTGAAATAGATGAGCTGACTATATTGCATTCCTCTCGTGAAATCTGAATTATGCTCTTACATGTGAATTTAACCCACTACGTGTCTTTTGAGTTGAGATAAATAGGGATGTGGAGTTGATAGAAATGTCCTAGAGAGACTTGACGAAGCATTCAAAGGACCGAATTTCGAGTTATATGGTTATGTGGATTTCGTGGAGGCTAGCACTTCGAGATGCTATGGTTCAGAGTTTGCTCCGCCACTACAGCGTTTATGTAGGTAGGTGGGACGGGAAAACAGAACGTCCTATCTCTAGTCCGAAGTAACCGGGAAAAGGTGGAGGGCCCCCATCTTGACTCGCGTCAAAAAGGTCGAGGATGAGAACGAGTGAAGAGGTATTTCCATATGCTTGCGGACGATGATTGGACCTCCTTCAAAAGAAAGGAAGAAAAGGACAAATTATTCACAATAAAGGAGCAAGGCTCAAGAAAAAATCATGAAAGTTGTGAAGGTTTATACAAAAAAGTGAAGTACATCATTCATACATCAAGAGCCAAAGGCCAAGAAAGTCACTACATCAAAAGCTGTCCAACAAAAGAAGAAAGAAAGCTCAAAAACCTTGAAGCTCGAATGAATCACGTGCAAGAAAGAGCAATGAAATATAACCATATCGCTAGAGTTCGGAACAGCGAATGAAGATCATGGGTCTAAAAAGGAATATCTCCCATTCATCCGAATTGGTTTGGATTTCAGCTCAAAGGTAATACGTATCTAGTTATTTCTATGTGAAGCGTGATGATTTGAGTAATGATTGAGTTATGCGTAGAAAAGCAAGTCTAGACTAGCGACTCATATTCATGTGCATCTTTTTAGGACGTCGAAGAAGTTGTGGTGTCATATTTGTTTTCCTTCTATGACTTAATTCTTTTTTGTGACGAACAAGTTTAAGTGTAGGGTGGTTTGATGAGTCGTATTTATACGACTCATCAAATCAACTAATCCCATTTATTTCGATACTTTTATATGCGAACAATTACTTTTTAGTCTGGGTTTGCATTTCAGGTGTTTCGGAAACTCTAGGAGGAAACGCGCATAAAATATGGCATTTCGTGCCAAAAACACCACAATGGTAGATCAGACCTTTGGACTTTCGACGGAGTGCTGGGAATTGACCATTGATCATAAAAATACGAGGTACATGCCATTGCGTATCTAACTCAATTCCCTACAACTCTCTAGTTCACACCGAGAGCATCCGAGATCTTTTGGAGGGTCTAATCAAAAGTCGAAGTCAAAATAGATCCGCAGAATGGGTGAACTGTCTCCGAGAGGACCGCGGACGTAGGCCACTTTATGAACAGTATCCGTGGATGCTAAAATGAACAGTGTCCACGACGATAAAGTGTACATGGTCTGTGGCCGACGTCAGCAGAATCGAGATTTGGAATTGAGCCCAAAAACAGACTTGGAAACCCTATTTTTTGCTATAAATAAGATCTTTAGGTTAGGGTTTCCATCATCTCATATTCACATCATTCGAAAGACGGCTCTAAAGGAGAAGGCGAAGCTTTCAACGAGAGAAGAGATTTTCTTACTACCTTTAATTATGCATTTTTCCATGATTATGTGTAGCTAAACTAGTAGTTCAGTTTAGGGTTTCATCTTTGTGACACATGTTTTGGGACTTTATTCTTAATGCAATTTTTTATTTCTCTAGTTCTTGTGCTTAATCTTAAGAATTGAATTGTGAAGCTAAGTGGATACTTTGCCGTAAAGCTTAGCCTAACGATTCAAACCCTACCGTTAATACTTGTTGGATACTTTGCCGTAAAGACAAGTAGTGACACCTAGATTTAATAATACCTTTGCCGGATTATTGTATTTAGAAAAGAACTAGAAGTCTAACACCTTTGCCGGGTTAGATTGTGGTGTATCACCTTTGCCGGGATACTTTGTGTTATTACCTTTGCCGGAATAACCACACTTAGAAACTTGAGATTTGATATTTAGCAGTCGATGATAAACATGTCGCAATAGAAACCCTAAGCTGAATGTTCTCTCTGATTGAATCTTTCCTTGCTATTTTTCTGTTTTGCACTCACAATTGCTCACAAACCCCCTTCTTTTTAATGGTTTTCAGACAGCTTCAACAACACCAGCTCCCTTGGGTTCGACCCTGCTTGCCACTTACTGATTTCACGCAGAAAATATAAATATTAAATTTGACGTGTCAGACGACGCGCATCAAAATCATAGTCGGACTGACATACACACTCGATCGGCAAGTAAAGGTATCAGAAAAGTCATCCTCCGTCCATTCCCTCGCTACTCAGAAGTTGAGAAATATTACATCTGAGAGCTCTTATGGTGTTAAGAGGCTTCAAATCTCAGGTTATGAATTAAATAGTAGTGAGCTTTCATGCCTTCCAACTGTTTGTGAAATTGCCTCTATGTGTTGGCCAATTGTTATTGTTGATGCAAGATTTCTAAAACCACCAGCCAAACCTCTTGATGGTGTGGTTTTAGGAAAGGTTGATGTCAAGAAGGAGTACGAGCTTCCTCAGATTTGTGATGTGCAAAAAATTACTATTATTTTCATATGTGATGGTGTTCACAAGCATTATATTAGGCAAAGAATCAATAAAGGTATGACTTGGATTAGGAAAAGAACTCGTCCTACAGTTGCTGATGTCGGAATTGTTGAGGAGGTTAAAAAAGGATTGAATCCTGCTAGTAAAGTTGTTTTGAGTTTTCTCAATGCTTTGGTGTGTCCATGGATGGTGAAGGGGCATTTTAGAAGGGAACATCGTGCGACTAGGAGGACTAAATCTGAGACCGTTCATGATTCGAGAATTGAGCGCTTGGCTATGACTTCAGATAGACAATTGAATGCTCAGGGTGGTCCTATTATATTGTCACAGATGAAAATTGAACATGCACCACTGAAGTGGGAAAACAAAGTGCTGGCGGCCGCAAAACCAGATATCATATCATCCAGTATGGCTGCAAGTGGTGATAACTATATGACAATGGGAGCATATGTTAGTGTTGCTGAGACCTCATATTGATAGGTTCCATTCATTATCGGTTCCGTGTTAGACATATCGCATCGGTATTGATATTATGCATCGGTTTTAGACAAATCAATGCGTAATGTCTTAGATTATGCATCGGTTGGTATAAAATCGATGCATAAGATCAAGATTATGCATCGGTTGGTATAAACCGATGCATAAGATCAGGATTATGCATGGGTTCAATAAAACTGATGCATAATCTTGACCTTATGCATCGGTTATAGACCAGCCGATGCGTAATGGGGAGGCATATGCATCGGTTAGACCAAAACCGATGCGTAATGTCGAATCCAAATTAACCCTCAGTTAATTTTTACTTCTGCGAATTCATCCTCCAACGACTGTCACTGTGAATTCTTACTGGAGATTCAAAGTCACCGTTGCCCGCCTTCGCCTCTGACTGTCACCGTTGCCTCCGATGCTCCACTTATCGCTTCGCCTCCGACGCTCCACTCCTCGCTTCGCCTCCAACACTCCGCTCCTTGCTTATACTCCGACTGTCACTGCTCCACTCCTCACACTTCGCCTTCGACTATCACTGCTCCACTCCTCAAAACCAACAATAGTCAAAGGTATTTATGATTCAGATTGATTGATGATGTAGTTGACTGATTTATTAGGGTTTATAGGTTTATGCATCGGTGCTTTGAGTATGAATCAGATTTATTAGGGTTTATATTTCACTCAATATGAATTTGATGGATTTGGTAGGGTTTTAATGTCATTGTTAGGGTATGATTCCTTGTTAGGATGGGATACATTGATTATGAATTGGGAACTTGTCAAGGATTCGATACATTGTTAGGCGATGATTTTTTTTGTTATATGTCACTATTTTTGTGTTTTAAGTTCAAGTATTTTGATATCACTATTTTTTGAATGAATGTTTTAGGAATCATACTATCCACGTCTCTTGCATCCATTGATAGACGATTTTGAGTTTCATGAAGCCAAACCATTGTTAGGAAGGTTAGTGTACATGTTATTATTAGAGAAAACATGTTTTTGTACAAACACATGTACTCATATTTGTACAAAGTGTAGTCACATAATTTTTCCTATCGATTATTGATGTTTTGTTTCATTGGTTTAGGTCTTGAATTGTATACTCGTCTCTTGCATATAAGTCATATTGCTCTTTTTATTCTCGGAGCACCATCACATAAGGTATGTATATGTTTAGTTGTTTTTGTTCATGTTTCATGATTTCCGCTTGTCAATTCTTTCTTAACTTGTGTTTTTCAAATCTAGCGTATTTAATGCAGAGCAAATGCAGAGAAAGTGGGAATTAGGAGAAACCCTAGTTCTGTATTTTTATTCAACGAAAACTCCTAATGAATATTACATAAGTTTGTTTAAATAAGGAAAAAGCTGCCTAATACGAAAATTACCAAAAACCTAAAATTGCTAAAAATCGAAAATATCTAAAAAATATTAAAAATTCAAAATAAAATAGGAAACGACTTCGAATTGCCAAAAAGGGCATACATGGGCTGAAATCGGACATCGGCAAGTCGAATCCTGCTAACTTGCACCGGAAGCCCAATTTCTACTAACGTGCACCACTTTCCTCCACAACCTCCGTTATTGCTAATCTGTCTGCATCATCCCCTCCCGGGTAGAGAAGATTCGTCCTCGAATCTGAGCCCATCACTGTGTCAGAAGAATCACCTCGAAACGGAATCAAGTGCTTGACATTGAACACATCAGAAGTGTGAACATGGGAAGGCAGACGAAGGCGATAAGCATTCGAGTTGATCTTTTCCACAATCTCAATAGGGCCAATCTTGCGGGCGGCGAGCTTACTATACTCACAAACAGGATAACAATCCTTCATCAATACTGCCCACACAAAATCACCGACCTCAAAGTTGACAGGGCGTCGTCGTGCATCAGCATGTAACTTGTATTTAGCAGTGTTGGCCACAAGCTGATCATGTGTCTGCTGGTGGGTCTGATGAAGCTGGGCAATAAGCTCCTCAGCAGATGAATGCGGACGAACCTTGCTAGGCAAGGTCAATAAATCTGACGGCCCGCGGGGAACAGCACCATACACCACCTGAAAAGGGCTAAATCCTGTCGTACGGTTGACTGCATGGTTGTGAGCAAACTCGGCTTGGGGAAGGCGTTGGTCCCATGACTTCGGATGATCACCCACCAGATGCGTAGCAGATTACCTAGCGAGCGGTTGACAACCTCCGTCTGGTCGTCTATCTGAGGATGATACGCACTGCTGAAACTGAGCTGAGTATTCACCATGCGCCACAAGCTGCGCCAGAAGTGGCTCACAAAACGAGTATCACGGTCAGACACAATGGAAGCAGGGAGACCATGAATACGATAAATATCACGGAAGAACAACTGAGCCACCGAGACTACATCTGACGTCTTCTTACACGGAATGAAGTGAACCATTTTAGAAAAATGATCCACAACCACAAAGATAGAGTCAGTACCGCGTTGAGTCCGAGGGAGCCCAAGTACAAAATCCATACTAATATCTGTCAGGGCTGAGTCGGAATATGGAGCGGCATGTAGAAGCCCGCATTAGCAGAAGTACCCTTAACCAGCTGACAGACCCGACATTGAGCAACAAAGCGTCCAACCTCCTTTCGCATGGAGGGCTAGAAGTATGAGGAGGCCAGCAGCTGAAAGGTTCGATCACGACCCACGTGACCCTCACAATGCACTTCCTGAATTAACTGGAGGCGCAAGCTACAGTCGGGAATGCAAAGCTGAACTCCTCGAAGGAGGAATCCGTCCTCTAACACAAAATTAGGTGTCGCGCCCTGCTGCAGAAACTCAAGAACTCGAGAGAAAAATGGATCAGTAGCATAAAGATCCACGAATGAATTAAAATTGGGTACCTGAACACGGAGTTCCGAAAGCAAATTGCGGCGACGACTCAATGCATCAGCCACTCGGTTAGATATGCCGGCTTTATGTTTGATAACAAAGGTGAACTGCTGCAGATACGAGATCCATGAGGCATGCTGATGAGACTCCTTATCTTGGCTGCCCAGATATTTCAAAGCGTCATGATCTGTAAACAGCACAAACTCCCGCTGAAATAAATAATGCCGCTAATGCTTATTTGCCTGCACCACCGCATAAAATTCGACATCATATGTACTAAACCGAAGCTTAGCACCGGAAAGCTTCTCACTGAAATAGGCCACTAGACGTCCGACTTGGATTAAAACTACACCAATGCCAGACTTGGAAGCATCGCAATGAAGCTCAAAAGGCTGGGAAAAATCAGGGAGCACCAGAATCGGTGCCGAAGTCAACCGTCTCTTAATTTCATCGAACGCCTCATCAGCATCCGGGGACCACTGAAATTTTGTGCCCTTCATGCAGTCTGTGATTGGAGCCATCACACCACTAAAATGCGAAATAAAGCGCCGATAAAAGGAAGCCAGACCATGAAAACTCCGAACCTCAGTGATGGATTTCGGTTGAGGCCACTATTCAATCACCGCAATCTTACCCGGATCAGCACGAAGACCAGCATTGGAAACAACATACCCCAGAAACTAAACAAAATCTGTCAGAAACGTGCACTTAGCAGCATCCGCATAAAACTGATCTCGTCGAAGTACTGTCAATACCTCCCGAAGATGGATGAGGTGGTCTTCAGCTGAAGAACTGTAAACCAAGATATCATCAAAATAGACAACGAAAAACCGTCCAATGAAGGGCCGAAGCGCCGAAGCGATTGGTTCATGATCCTCATAAATGTACTCGGAGCGTTGAAAAGGCCAAACGGCATGACCAACCACTCGAACAACCACTCTCGCATTTTAAACGCAGTCTTTCACTCTTCATCTGGTCAGATACGGATCTGATGATACCCACTTTTGAGATCCAACTTGCTGAAAACACGAGCACTACTCAACTGATCAAGTAAATCATCCAAATGCAGAATGGGAAATCGATACCTGACTGTAATTTTGTTGATGGCTCGACTATCCACACACATGCGCCAAGTACCATCCTTCTTAGGAGTCAACAAGGCAGGAACAGCACAAGGACTAAGACTCTCTCAGATATGGCCCTTGAGTAAAAGCTCCTCAACCTGTCGCCGCAGCTCCTCATGTTCCTTAGGACTTATACGATAGTGTGGGCGATTAGGCAAAGCAGCGCCCGGCACTAGGTCGATCTCGTGCTGGATATTTCGATGTGGAGGGAGCTCAGCCGGTAAGGACTCTGGAAACACATCAGCAAAGTCCTGAAGTAGGGACTGAACACTCGCCAGAACAACAGCAGCAGGCGCACCTGAATCCTGCAGAGCACAAAAAAATAGCAGAAACACCACTTCAGATTCCTGCATCGCAGCCTGAAACGGGACTCGATTTAAGAGATTAGTCGAAGGCAGGCTGCCACTAGAGGGAGCAACCCGCGGCTTAGATGGGACTAACAAAATCTTTTTACCCCGAAAAAGAAACGAGTAAGTGTTAGCGCGACCATCATGTACCACAGAACGATCAAACTGCCAAGGGCGGCCCAACAGTAGATGACAAGCATCCATGGGAACAACATCACAATAAATTTCATCGATGTACGTCACGCCAATTGAAAAGGACACTAATACACGTTTAGTGACGGTAATATCAGTACCTTTGCTAAGCCACGCTAGCTTGTATGGCTTCGGATGAGGTTCACTGGTAAGGGCAAGCTTCGACACCGCCACCTCAGAGATCACATTCTCGCAACTACCAGCATCAACGATGAAGGTGCAAACTTTCCCACCAATCGTACAAGAAGACTGGAAGACATTGGTACGCAGCCATTCGGAATGATCAGGGACACGAGGGGTCAGGAACGTGCGCTGTAACATCAACACTGAACCCACGTCACCGGAACCAACTTCTTCCTCAACCACGTCATCACCATACACATCAAAAACAAGATCGCCCTCCGGAACAGGTGCATCCTCGGGTGCATCATGCGTCAACAGTCCACGAGAACCCAAAGCTTTAGGGCACTCCGCTTGACGATGCCCGAACTCTCCGCAGCCAAAACAAGGTAGACCACTGATGGACCATAATTGTATGAATCATAAACACAGTTAAACCCACCAAATTAGACTGTTTGTCTATCTAACTTCTACTTGTTAGTCCCGATATATTTCCACAGGGCATTTTAGAGATTAAAGTGAAAACACGCTAAGGAGAGGATTTTATGCTGAAAAGATATCAGGAGTCAATCCAAGGTCAAGATCATATGCCAACTGAAGAAATCTAAAGGATCCTGACATGGAATCAATCAAAACAAATCAAACCAAAGAGGAATCAAGTCAGCCCGGGGCCAAAATACACTGACAGTTTTGTGAAAAGACTGCACAAAACTGTACAAAACTCACATATGGGCAAGATGACCGGCCACTTGAAGAAGAGGTGGCCAAGGGAGGAAAGCCACCCCATTCCACCACCTCCTACCGGCGGCTCCTCCCCCCTCCTCCCAAGATGACCGGCTACTTGGCTTGGAGGTGGCAAAAGCCACCTTCCCTCCTCCTCCACCACCGCCTACCGGCGGCTTCCACCGCCCTCTCCTCCTCCTCCATGTGGTGGCTTCTCCTCCCTTGATTTGCTCATCCAATCTCCATGCAACAAGTGTCCTCATCTCCTCCTCCTTCCATGGCTATATAAGGAGGAGCTCCTCCCCTCATTTTAATCATCCAAAAATTGTAAAAACACTTATCTCTCTAAGTTTGTTACTATGTAAGTTTGGTTCGGTTTTGAAATAATACTCCTGTTGGTTCTTGAGTATTATACTTTAGGGAATACTCCTGTTGGTTCTTGAGTATTCAGTAGGAATTTGGGAGTACTCCTGTTGGTTCTTGAGTACTCCACCCCTTTCCCTCTTACTGTTTTCAAAAACCCCCGAGTATTTAGCTATGGTATCCACCTCTATGGATATTCGTAGCTAAACTCTTTATTCGGTTAAGGGTTCACACCCTTGTGCCAACATCTTGAGATTTTTGCACTCAATATTGTTTTACGCTTCTCTAGTCTTGGAGATCGAGGTTGAGTAACACCTTTGTCGGGTTATTCAATCTTAGTCTTTGAAATCTAGTTAGAGTAACACCTTTGTCGGGTTATTCGAGCTAGAAAAAAGACTAGAAACCTAAGGCTTTGTCAAACTTGTTGTGGAGTACCACCTTTGTCGGGGTATTTGGGTTGTCACCTTTGTCGGGACAACCACATAACAACTTGACAGGTTAAGGGTGTGGAGTACCACCTTTGTCGGGGTATTTGGGTTGTCACCTTTGTCGGGATAACCACACGTAGAAGTGTAAAAGAAATCTATTGAAGTCAATGATAGATGTGTCACAAGAAGAGTCCCAAAACCAAATGCTTTCCCCTGATTCAAAACACCATCTGCATTTTACTTTTTTAGTATAAACTGCTCACCTACCGGAGGACTTGACAATCACGCATCACCCGCTGTAAGTCTTCTTTGTATTTTCAGTATTTACTTTTCTGTAATTTACTTTTCCGCACTAAAAACCAAAACCAACCAACCAATCACTTAGACGTTAGTATTAAAATCTCAATCAACCTAAAAAAATGCTCCCTCGCTGTTCAATCCCCAACAGTATTCACTATCGTGACAAACCCGTAAAGAACACATATCCCCCTAATTCCCTTGGGTTCGACCCCTACTTACCACTAGCTACCCAGTAGTGAAGTCGCGAGTAGCGGACTTTATAAATATTATTTGTACATTTGCTCTGACGACAAGCATCCGTCAACCACCTCTAACCTGAGTTTGGGCAGAACCGGGAGCAGGTCGCCCCAGTGGGGTCGCAGGACCACGGGTGGCAGGAGCCGTGGGTGTGGCACCGGCATCTGGGGACGGACGGAAACCACCGGACCCTCGTCTTGCCAACTGCTTCTCAGCCTGAAGGCACGCTGGTGTGCTTCAGACAATGTGGCAGGGTCAAACATGTTCAAAACATCCTGCAAATGAAGTTTCAAACCACCAATGTAACGAGAAACCATTTGAAGCTAGGACTCATGCACATCCGTACGGCCCAGCAACTGGTAAAAATCACATGTGTAGTCAGCCACTGAACGAACATCCTGACGTAGATTCTGGAACCGTTGAAATAGCTCGCGCTCAAAGTTGTAAGGCAAAAAGGCTTGCCGAATATGTTTCACAAACTTCTGCCAACTCGCGATCTTAGCCTTACCCTCACGAACACGACTCTTTTTCACCTGTTGCCACCACGCCTGTGCCCTACCACGCAAGTGAAAAGTCACCAACGACACGCGGCGATCATCAGGGACCTCCTTAAAATCAAGGACCTCCTCGACCTGGGAAAGCCAATCAATAAACTCCTCGGCCTTGAGGCCTCCATCAAAGTCAAGAATATCAATCCGGAACCCAAGCTCCCATCGTCGGTCATGCTGATTGTTCGCCTCTCCCGCAAATGGATTATCCTCAGCCATGACTTCGGCATTGGCACGATGGGCCTCCAGTTCGCCCAAACGGTGAGTTAGATACTCAACCTGCTGGCGCAGGTCCACAGTCTCGCAAGCTCTCCAATCCTCGATATCACGCTCCACAACAGCAGCACCGCCTCTTGGTCTACCTCTAGCCATCGTGCAAGACCACCGTAGTCTGATACCAATATAATGCAGAGCAAACGCAGAGAAAGCTGGAATTAGGGGAAACCCTAGTTCTGTATTTTTATTCAACAAAAACTCCTAATGAAGATTACATAAGTTTGTTTAAATAGGAAAAAGCTGCCTAATACAAAAATTACCAAAAACCTAAAATTGCTAAAAATTGAAAATATCTAAAAACATTAAAAATTCAAAATGAGGTATTATGGGCTGAAATCGGACATCGGCAACTCGAATCCTGCTAACTTGCACCGGAAGCCAAAATTTTGCTAACGTGCACCACTTTCCTCCACAACCTCCGTTATTGCTAAGCTGTCTGCATCAGTACTTCAAGCCTTTGCTCATTGGCTTCCTCAACCTACTGCTACATTTATCCTCTCTCGATTTCACACAAGGTTCACACCCTCCCAAACTTATTTTTTTCTTACCTTTGCATACTTGTGCATATTCCTTATGATATTCTTTTATTTATTTTTACTATGTTTATTTTTTGAACATGAACATTTTGGGTAGCTAACTTGTTCTTAGTCTAATAATAATATTTACATGCTTTATGTAGTGGATTTATGATGAGTAGAGAGTGGATGTCCGGTAATAGGTTAAGTGATGATTATGAAAAGGGGATAATGGATTTCTGCGAATTTGCATCGGCGTATGCATTAAAAAAATGCACTTGAACGTCTCTTCTGTCCGTGTAAGGCGTGTTTCAATAAGATAAAGGTCAAAGTGGGGGATTTGCATAAACACCTTTTTTAAAGGGAATTGATTCACTATATAAGGTTTGGTACATGCATGGTGAGGCTGAACCGCAAGATGTTGAACCTCAACCCGTAGAAAGTTTGCCTGAAGATAATGATGATTGGGAGAAGGACAATTTAATTGATATGATTAACAACGTTGCCGATGAGTTTGATTCTAGACCACAAGTTATGGAATCATTGAGAAATGACTCTGAATTACCACTGTATGAAGGTTGCTCCAAATATACAAGGTTATCTGCAACTTTGAAGTTATTCAATTTGAAAGCTAAAAATGGATGGAGTGATAAGAGTTTCACTGAAGCGTTATCGTTAGTAAAAGATATGCTTCCCGATGGAAACACTTTACCTAACCGTACTTACGAAGCTAAAAAGGTTATGTCCCATGGGAATCGAGTACAAGAAGATACATGCTTGTCCCAATGATTGTATATTGTATCGTAATGCTCATAAGGATTTGACTGAATGTCCGGTGTGCAAATCTTCTCGCTACAAGTTAAACAAAGGACGGACAGATACCTCAAAAGGCACTCCAGTCAAAGTATTGTGGTATCTTCCACCGATTCCCAGGTTTTAACGATTATTTGCTGACCTGAAAGATTCAGATATTATGCGATGGCATGCCGAAAATGTATCATTGATACCAAAATGCGTCATCCGGCCGATTCACTACAATGGGCCAAAGCAGACAACACATTCCCAGAGTTTGGATCAGAGTCTAGGAATTTACGCCTTGGCTTGTCTACTGATGGGGTAAATCCGCATGGAAATCTCAGTAGTCAACATAGTACATGGCCCGTGATATTAGTGATATACAACCTACCTCCTAGACTAACCATGAAGCGCAAATATATGAAGCTTTCTTTATTGATATCGGGTCCTAGACAGCCTGGATATGACATAGATGTATACTTGGCTACCTTGATAGATGATCTGAAGCTTTTAAGGAATGAAGGAGTACGGACATTTGATGCATCTAGGCAAGAATATTTCAATATGCGTGACATGCTAATGTGTACCATCAATGAATTCCCTGCTTATGGTAACTTGTCCGAGTACAATATTAAAGGGTACAAAACTTGTCCAATATGCGGGGAAGCGACACATTCACGTTATCTAAAGAATTGTCAAAAAATGATTTACATGGGGCATCGGCGTTTCTTACCGAGGCATCATCCTTATAGGCGAAAGAAAGCTGCATTCAACGGTGAGACCAAACACGCAATAGAACCTCAAACATGTTCAGGTTATGAAATACTTGAGAAAATTTGGAATATTACAAATTGATTTGGAAAACCCAGTGCACGCTCCGAAAGTGCTACATGGAAGAAGCGATCTATATTTTTTGATCTCCCTTATTGGCATTGATGGACCAAAGTTATACGAGTCAGAAACACAGTAAAACCCCCTTAATTAGACTGTTTGTCTATCTAACGTCTACGTGTTAGTCCCGATATATTTTCACAGGGCATTTTAGAGACTGAAGTGAAAACACGCTAAGGAGAGGATTTTAAGCTGAAAAGATAACAAGAGTAAATCCAAGGTCAAGATCATATGCCGACTGAAGAAATATCAAGGATCCTGACGTTAAATTGACCAGAACAAATTAATCAGAAGAATCAGGAGTGGAGTCAAGACAGACCGGGGAAGGAACACATTGACAGTTTTGTGAAAAGACTGCACAAAACTGTACAAACTCACACATTGGGCAAGGATGACCGGCCACCACTCAAGGAGGTGGCCAAGGGAGGAGCTCCTCCCCCTTGGACCACCGGCAACCGGCGGCTATGGGAGGAGGGACCGGCGGCTTCACTATTCCACCACTTGTCACCTCCTCCTCCTCCTCCCTTCTCCTCCCTTGGATCAAATGCACATGTCCACCATCTCCACCACCCATCTCCTCCCATTTTGGCTATAAAAGGAGGAGCTCCTCCTCCTCATTTCACACACCAATTCTCAATTTCACTTCTCTCTCTAGAAGTTGTAATAATTGTAATGTTGTAATTTTGCTTTGGAAATAAAGGAAAGCTCCCTTGGCGCTTCAACGGTTGTAAGTTTCTCTTAGTATTAATTTATTTAACTGTTGTCTTTAATTTCCTTAGTATAATGTTTAGCGCGATGAATAGTAGCTAAACTAGTAGTTCGGTCTAAGGGGCGCACTTGTATTATAAAATGTTTTAAGACTATTAAACTTAGTGTCTAGTTTAAGTATTCAAAACTTATTCTATGTGCCATATATTAAGTCAGAACGTCCATGGTTGAGGGGACGCTTGGAATGGCAAAGCTCACCATGGGGGTTCGTAAACTTGTACGGATAAGTGGATGCTTGGAATGGCAAAGCTTATCTGAGAAGTTTGACTCATCCTAAACACCATTTGGTTGATCGGGAATGATTGATCAAATGGATGCACATAGGCTAATATAACCGGGAATGGAGTATTAGTCTAAATAGAATAAGTGTTCTACGTCCTTGGAATAGGCTAGACAGTGTACGCAAATCGAGTGCTTGGAATGGCCTTGATACACCGTTTGAATACTTAGGAGAGTCACTAAAGGTCAATGATAAACAGGATATAATACAAGTCCCCTGAAACCGAACATTTCTCTTAATCATTAAAATAGTAATTTACTTTCCAGTATTAAAATCAACCAACCAACCAATCAATCAATCAAAATAGCTGGTAGCTTTAAAACCAACCAACCGACCTTAAACACGCTCCCACGCTGCGTAATCCCCCCGAAGAACAATTATTCCCCTAGTTCCCTTGGGTTCGACCCCTACTTACCAAGTACTACCCAGTAGTATAGTTGCAAGTAGCGGACTATAAATTTATTTGCACAATCGCTTTGACGACAAGCAGTTCTGTCAAATTGGCGCCGTTGCCGGGGAACTAGTCATCGGATAACTGTTCTTCCCTCCCCTTTTTCTTTTCTGTTCATCTCTCTATGTCATTACCTGTCACGCATGCATGGACAACGCGATTTCTGCCCCTGTTCGGAGGAACGGAGGGAGAAGACCCTGTACAGCACTGCCGAAACTTCCACCAAGTCTGCCACAACATCAGACCTGAAAACGAAGTGTTAGAGGAATTTAAGCTGAAATGCTTTAAATTCTCTCTAACCGACTTCGCTACGATATGGTACTACACATCCACCGCTTGCAGTGCAGAACGTTTCGTAGACCTCTGCGTTCCGTTCCTGAAAGAATTCTCCCCACCTTCCTTACGCCAAGAAACCCGCGAGAAGATCCTGAACCTTCAACAATCCCGGGATGAGACTTTGGACGAATACTACATAAAATTCGATGCCATCATCTCAAGCTGCCCGCACCATGGATTTACGAAGAAAATTCTTCTCCAAAAATTTCTTCGTGGGATGAGGTCCGAAGAGCTGGGAAGAGTCAACGAAGCTATGAGAAGGTCTGCCGCAAACCTCACCATTGCAGACATGTGGTACCTGATAACTGGCCTAGCCGCTGCCACAAGACGAGTTCCTCACACTGACGAGGAAATGCAGACAAAAGAAGCTGACCCTGAGGCTGACAAAGAAGAAACCACCGAGCCGTCAGAAGAGACTCCCGAACCATCCAAGGAATCAGACATGGAAAGCACCGGAAGCAACGAAGTAGAAGTCCAGAATATCACCAACGAACTGCCTATTCCATACCCGACTATCATTACCCAGGCAGCTGAGACTATCTACGATCAGTTCTTCACGGACCAACATTACGAGGCAGAACCGAGCCTCATGAGGCCTTCCCGACTTTTCCCCTTAATTAATGAGCAAGTCGCCGCGAACTATGCGATCCAAGAAGAAGCTCAAAGGAGAATGGGAAAAGGGCCCGAGCAGAATGACTCCTACATGGAGCACGCTTTCGCCATGACTGGACAAGGCAGCCCTAAACAGGAAAACACCCAGTTCAAGAAGCTGAGAGTAAAAGGTCCCTCGCCTTCTCAGAAACGTTGGAAGGAGATACCATCAGAACTGGACCCAAACCCGTCATCTGCTAAAAAATCAGGAAGACTCACCGCAAGAATCAAAGTCGGTGGAATCAAGAAGTTCGACCTCAGCCACCCATGGGACCCAAACCAATGAACCAAAAACGAGGTATCGTCGAGCCAACAACGTTAAACAAGTGCACTGGTCGGGAGGTAACCCGACACTATCTTACTTTTCCGCACTTTAATTTCTGTCTTTTAAATTCAGTATTTAGTTTTAAGCCTGCATGACTTTTGAACTAAGGCATGCCTTCGTTCAAAAGTGGGGGGTGAGAACCACCTGTGTACATAAATAACATGCGGCTGTTTTTCTTTTTTTTAGTAATAGTACCTTTTTGAAAATATGAACTTAAGAATGTGAAAAAGATAAATCATAATTCATGCATTAACCTTGTGAAAATTCAACTGTTTAAAAACTTAGAATGTAACTTTACATTTGTCCTTTATGCTGAGATAACTAGGGATGTGGAGTTGACATAAACCGCCCTAGAAGGACTTGGGAAGCAATCAAAGGATCAGATCAAACTATATGGTTTTCGAAGTCAGTGGAGGCTGCACTTCGGGTTTTCAGTGAATAATTGAAGTCAACTCCGCCAAGAAGCATCTATGCAAAGGCGAGGACGGGAATCAGACCGTTCTCTCTCTAGTCAAAATAGCCGAGAAAATAGATGAGCGACCCTCATCTTGACCCGCGCAAAATGACAAAGACGAGAGGAGCGGGGAGGTATTTCCATAAGCTTGCGGGCGAAGATTGGACCTCCCAAAAAGGCTCGAGAAAATGGACTAGCAATCACAAAAAGACGAAAAGCTCAATGAAGCAAATCAAAAGAGGCCAAAGGCCCAAAATTGTGAAGGTTTTAACCGAGCAAAAGTGAAGCACTCAAAAAAGTCAAATCAAAGGCCAAAGGCCGATTCACTACAACAAAAAAGCAGTCCCTCGCCAAAGAAGAAAATCAAAAAGGCTCAACTCACTGAAACCCGAATCGAATCACGTGCTAGAGAAAGCTACCAGAAAACCATATAGTAAGAGACGATCCCGAGGTTGCAGTCCAGGAACCTAAAAAGGGCTATCTCCCGAGACATCCAATATAATTTGCATCTCAACACGGAGGTACAAGTATTAAGTGTCTTCTATTTATTTACGCAGTTTAATTTGGTAATAAGTAAGCAATGCATGAATTAGGATAGATCAAGTACCACAGTCTAATTTTCATATTCCAAAGCCAAAATTAGAACTTACGCCCTTTCATAGCATTGTTCGGGACGAACAACTAAAAGTGGGGGGTAATCTGATGGACCAAAGTTATACGAGTCAGAAACACAGTAAAACCCCCTTAATTAGACTATTTGTCTATCTAACGTCTACGTGTTAGTCCCGATATATTTTCACAGGGCATTTTAGAGACTGAAGTGAAAACACGCTAAGGAGAGGATTTTAAGCTGAAAAGATAACAAGAGTCAATCCAAGGTCAAGATCATATGCCGACTGAAGAAATATCAAGGATCCTGACGTTAAATTGACCAGAACAAATTAATCAGAAGAATCAGGAGTGGAGTCAAGACAGGCCGGGGAAGGAACACATTGACAGTTTTGTGAAAAGACTGCACAAAACTGTACAAACTCACACATTGGGCAAGGATGACCGGCCACCACTCAAGGAGGTGGCCAAGGGAGGAGCTCCTCCCCCTCGGACCACCGGCAACCGGCGGCTATGGGAGGAGGGACCGGCGGCTTCACTATTCCGCCACTTGTCACCTCCTCCTCCCTTCTCCTCCCTTGGATCAAATGCACATGTCCACCATCTCCACCACCCATCTCCTCCCATTTTGGCTATAAAAGGAGGAGCTCCTCCTCCTCATTTCACACACCAATTCTCAATTTCACTTCTCTCTCTAAAAGTTGTAATAATTGTAATGTTGTAATTTTGCTTTGGAAATAAAGGAAAGCTCCCTTGGCGCTTCAACGGTTGTAAGTTTCTCTTAGTATTAATTTATTTAACTGTTGTCTTTAATTTCCTTAGTATAATGTTTAGCGCGATGAATAGTAGCTAAACTAGTAGTTCGGTCTAAGGGGCGCACTTGTATTATAAAATGTTTAAATACTATTAAACTTAGTGTCTAGTTTAAGTATTCAAAACTTATTCTATGTGCCATATATTAATTCAGAACGTCCATGGTTGAGGGGACGCTTGGAATGGCAAAGCTCACCATGGGGGTTCGTAAACTTGTACGGATAAGTGGATGCTTGGAATGGCAAAGCTTATCTGAGAAGTTTGACTCATCCTAAACACCATTTGGTTGATCGGGAATGATTGATCAAATGGATGCACATAGGCTAATATAACCGGGAATGGAGTATTAGTCTAAATAGAATAAGTGTTCTACGTCCTTGGAATAGGCTAGACAGTGTACGCAAATCGAGTGCTTGGAATGGCCTTGATACACCGTTTGAATACTTAGGAGAGTCACTAAAGGTCAATGATAAACAGAATATAATACAAGTCCCCTGAAACCGAACATTTCTCTTAATCATTAAAATAGTAATTTACTTTCCAGTATTAAAATCAACCAACCAACCAATCAATCAATCAAAATAGCTGGTAGCTTTAAAACCAACCAACCGACCTTAAACACGCTCCCACGCTGCGTAATCCCCCCGAAGAACAATTATTCCCCTAGTTCCCTTGGGTTCGACCCCTACTTACCAAGTACTACCCAGTAGTATAGTTGCAAGTAGCGGACTATAAATTTATTTGCACAATCGCTTTGACGACAAGCGGTTCTGTCAGCATACACTTGACATTAGACACTGTGTTGATGTGATGCATGTAGAAAAGAATATATGTGATAGTCTGATCGGCACATTATTAAACGTTCCTGGGTAAACGAAGGATGGAGTTAAAGCGAGACTGGATATGCTAGATATGAATATTTGTACCAAATTAGCACCAGAAACCCGAGGGCAATGTACATATCTGCCTCCATCATGCACCACTCTTTCTAAGAGTGAGAAATCAAGATTTTGTGGATGTCTTAAAGGAGTTAAAGTTCCGTATGGCTTCTCTTCAAATATTGCCAGTTTGGTTTCGATGAAGGATATGTGTTTGAATGGATTAAAATCTCACGACTATCACACTTTAATTCAACAACTCTTGCCTATTGCAATTAGAGGTATATTGCCTCCAAAAGTTAGAGCCGATATACAAAGACTTTGTGTGATTTTTAGCTCTTTATGTGCTAAGGTTGTTGATCCAACAGAGCTTGATAGATTACAAGAGCAAGTAGTGATTACATTATGCCAACTTGAGATGTTCTTCCCACCATCATTTTTAAATATAATGGTGCATCTAACTGTTCATTTGGTGTGCGAGCTTCGAGTTCTTGGACCAATGTATATGAGATGGATGTACTCTTTTGAGAGGTACATGAAGATTCTAAAGAGCTACGTGAGAAATAGGCATCGTCCTGGAGGATGTATAGTGGAAGGATGCATAACTGAAGAGGCGGTTGAATTTGGCACTAACTTTTTGGGAAATACCACTACAATTGGGATTCCAAGGCCACGTCATTTTGATCGATTTCAAGGAAAGGGAACAAGTGGATCGAAACAAATAGTTAAATCTGTGGATGAGTTATCAAAAGCCCATTTCTATGTATTGCAACATATACCTGAGATGACACCTTTCATCGATGAGCACTTAAACATAGTGAGGAGTGCACACCGGGGGGAAAATGAGATGTGGGTGCAAAGAGAACACCGTCGGTCATTTTGTAAATGACTTAAAACTAATGAAGCTTTAAGTAATCAAGGGAACTCGGAAGAAGAGTCTGATGATGACTTAGTGAAGTGGCTTATGGTAGGTCTGAGACCAAGTGTATACATGTGGAGAAGTTTTGACATTAACGGATTTTGTTTTCATGCAAAAGATCAAGACGAACGCAGCGTTGCGCAAAATAGTGGTGTCACACTTGTTGCTGAAACCACTCACATTTCTAGCACTAGAGATCGAAATCCAATATCTGCTCCTCTCAATTATTTTGGGGTTATCGAAGAAATATGGGAGTTGGATTATGTTAAACTACAAGTACCGGTTTTTAAATGTAAATTGGTTAACCATTCCGCGGTTCGCACTGATGAGTTCGGAATGACTTTTGTGGATTTTCGCAGGGTGGGCTATAAAGATGAGCCCTTCATTATGGCCGAACAAGCAAGACAAGTATTTTACGTCAAGGACCCTTCATACAGAAATTTGTTTATTGTCCTCCACGGCAAACAACAAGTAACCAATGATGCTACAAGTGGCACATCTGAAGACCTCGCTGAAGATTGCATACTTGTGTGTACGATCGTTCCTGTGGAAAGCATCGAAATTGAAATCGATGACGAAATGCAATTAAGAGAAGATCACGACGAAGGAATATGGATTGATAAACAAACTTAACTTATGTGTATGTTGTATGTTACTTTATCACTGATGTTCATCACATGTCATTTTATTATTTTTATTGTTGTGTACACATTTGTATTTACTTTCTATTGAACTAACATTTTTGTGATATTTCAGGGATAATGGCACAAAGTAGTAGCAGCGGCGAGGGAGACTTCTGTGTGGAACAGTGCACGCCCACCAAGAAAACTATGAGGGGCTCATCGTTAATGCTAGATTTGATTTGGAGACATAGGGAGGATGGTACCAAGATTACAGTCGAATTTAGCGACACAGGCTATCCCTTGGGGAAGACTGGTGACAACTGGAGGAGTTACCTAGGCGTTGTGGTCCGTACTCGAGTTCTGATCGACTACACTGATTGGAGGAGGGTGCCTCCAAAGGTTAAGGATGTTATGTGGAACGAAGCAACAGTAATTTATTATATAATTCCATTATCATAGTGTTGGCAACATTAAATGTTGATCGTACTAATTATAACTTGTTATATTTTTTCAGGAAGTGTTTGTTGGACCAGAAAGACAAAAAGAGCAAGAGGTCAAATATGCATCCAGTGCGTGGAGGAACGTCAAATCGAGACTCGCTTTAGACTATATATTCGGTAAAAAGAAGGACGAAGATCCCACGAAGGAGTATCAATACATTGATTCTGCGCAGTGGAAGAAATTCGTAGTGCATAGACTCAGTGAAGATGAAAGGAAGCTATCTGCTCAGAATAAGGCTCTAGCGGCTAAGAATGAATATGCGCACATCATGGGCTGAGGAGGGTATAGAAAAGTGAAGGAGGTGCTAATAAATGAGAAGTTGGCCGATTTAATTGCGCATGGCGTAATTGAAGAGGGAGCGACACCTTCTATTACTGTAGAGAGATATGAGGTGTGGAAGAGGGCACGCCTCAAGAAGAATAAAGAGTTTGTCACCCCGGCAGCTCGGCATGTGGCTGAAAATATTGTGAGTAGTTAACTTTTTTTCAGTAGTTTAACATTTTTCGTACACTAATCTTCGGTACTAATTTCTTGATAATAGGATCAATAGTAGAAAAATCTAGTCAAAGATCTTTTTCACCACATGGTCGACATGGTATACTGACTGAGGTAATTGGGACGCCTGAGTATAATAGACGTACCAGAGGAATAGGTACACACGTTCTATGAAAGATTGGGTTCCCGAAATCCACATCTTCTTGGACAACACCGAGTTCCAGTACTTCTCGCGTAGAGATGCCGGATCGCCTCGGCCGTCGTTGTCATGTCAATGTAGATCCGACGACGAGCATACCCGAGGTACGTTTAGAATGTTTCGCTTTCTTTTTTGTAACAATTTGGTTTAATTTTTCGAAACGTATGTAACATCAATTGTTCGTCATTGTTCGTCCTAACAGGGTGGCCTGAAGTGCGTATTATTCATCGAGGGGGTAGCCGAAGGTGACCGAGAGCAAGTGGCCATTGGTCGCATCAAGTGGTGTGATTCAGAAGTCGCACCAAGGACTACGGAGGCGACATTGAAGAGTTACTGTAGAATTGGAATGAGGAGAAGAAGAGATTTAGGGTTAGGATAAAAAGATGATCGGGGAGAGAAGATAGAAGATAGGAAGTTGCTTATTGATGGACCATATTTATATGACTCATTAAGATAGTTAAACCCACCAAATTAGACACTTTGTCTTAACAACGTTTACTTGTTAGTTCCATTTTTGTTGTACAGGCTATTTTGAGGTTTAGAGAAGAAACAAACTAAAAAGGAGTTCTCAAAGCCAAAAAATGGATTACAAGTCAAAACGGACCGAAGAGCCCAGCTAGGGACCGAAGAGCTCAGCTGGGACCAAGTTTCACTACCGGGCCGCGTCCCAGGTCCCAGCGCCGAGAGGTCCCAGGCCGCGTCCCAGGTCCCGTGCCGAGAGGTCCCAGGCCGTGTCCCAGGGCCCGTGCCGAGAGAGCCGAGCACCCGTGCCGAGAGAGCCGAGCACCCATGGCGAGAGGTCTGAGCGCCCGTGTCGAGAGAGCCGAGCACCCATGCTGAGAGGTCCGAGCGCCCGTGCCGAGACCAGTGCCGAGACCCACATCCGAGAGCGCCAAGAGCCGAGTCCGGGAAAACCAGGACCGCGCCGAGAGCAGCGCCCGGGCTCGGTCGACCAAGGGCCCGAGGAAAACTTCAACCCCGGGCCATGACCATGCTCCGGGCAGAATCTGGCCAACCATCCTTCATGGATCAGTCTTAGAATCTTCTCAACATTCCAAATCCATGGTCCAACACCCAATCACCTCCGGCCAATCACCTCCGGCCAAAATTCCGGCAGCTCCGGCCAAGCTCCGGCCATGGTCCAATCGACCTCCGGCGATGCTCCGATCATGCCTCATCCAACCACCACCTTGCTCTGGTCATTTTAGCCCTGCTCCGGTCAAAATCTGGCGAAGTCCAACCAAACTACTTATTTCCCGGTTAGGGTATACTATTCACATCGGTTGATCTTTTGGTTTGAAACCAACCCTCAACCAAGTTCAAGGGACTTGCCCAAAGCTCAACCAAGCTCATATAGTTGCCCTTTGGCACATCTCAAGCTCAGCCGTCATGTGCACTCCATGTGCCACCCTTTGGCTCAAAACAAGTCCAACCGAAGAGCAAACCAAAGTCTAACCGGAGTTGAGGGAGAACCGAAGGCTTTTGGGAGGAAATATCCCACTCCACTACCACCTCTAAACCGCCACATTTGGCTATAAAAGGAGGCCCTCCCCTCCTTGAAAAACATCACTTGTAACTTAGGTAGAGAATCTCTCTAGAATCCATCCCACAATCCTTGTAAAACACTTGCATTTTCAATATCAAAAGCTCTACCTTCTCTCTTGATCTTGAATACTCTTGTTGGTTCTTGAGTATTCTTGAGTGTTCTTGAGTTTACTCTTGTTTGTTCTTGAGTATTCTTGTTGTTCTTGAATTTTACTTTCCAAAACCTTTACTTTTCTTGTCTTTACTTTCAAAACCATTTACTTTTCTAGCACTAGCTATGGTATCCACTTCTATGGATATTCGTAGCTAAACCCTTCATTCGGTTGAAGGGGTGTGCTTGTATCATGCAAACGTTTTAGACCCTTTTCTTAGTGCTTCTATTGTGTTCAAACTTGTTCTATGTGCCATATATTAGATTAGAACATACATGGTTGAGTGGAGGCTCGAAAGAGCAAATCTCTTCCATGGGGTTCGTGAACATACATGGTTGAGTGGAGGCTCGAAAGAGCAAAGCTTTTCCATGGAGTTCAACCTCTTTTAAACACCACTTGGTTGATCGGAAATGATTGATCAAGTGGATGCACATAGGCTAAGATACTTCGAATGGAGGAATTAGCCTATCTAGAACAAGTGCTCTATGTCTTGAAAAGGACTAGACGGTGTGGCAAGTCGAGTGCTAGAAATGGCCTTGATACATCTTGGAACACTTAGAACGATCATTAAGGGTCAATGATGAATGGACTATGATACAAGGCCCCTAAAACCAAATCCTTCTCTCAATCAAAACACCACTTGTAATTTTACTTTCAGTCTCAATATCAACCGTTTACTTTCTGTACTTTACATTCTGCCACTAACTTTTACATTCCGCAACTAACTTTACATTCAGTACTTTACTTTCTGCAACTAACTTTACTTTCAGTACTTTAGTTTCCGCACTTACTTTCAGTCTTTACATTTCTGCACTTTACTTTCAGTTATTTACTTTCCGCTTACTACAGACATTTTCAACATCAATCCAACATAACTTTGGCACATATTGCGCTTGAAATATAGCGTGCGACAAACCAAAAGTATGTTGTTTGGTTGATATTGAACTCGACTGTTCCAGCAATTTACTTTCAGCACTTTACTTTCAGTCATTTACTTTCCAGCAATTTACTTTCAGCACTTTACTTTCAGTCATTTATTTTCCAGCAATTTACTTTCAGCACTTTACTTTCACTCATTTACTTTCCAGCAATTTACTTTCAGTACTAAAACCACAACCAACCCCAATCGCACTTACATTTCTGTACAATTTCCTCAAAGAACAACTATCCACTAATTCCCTTGGGTTCGACCCCTACTTACCGCTTTACTACCCAATAGTGAAGTCACAAGTAGTGGACTTATAAGTTTATTTTGCACATTGCCTCACGACAAGGCTCTGTCAAATTGGCGCCGTTGCCGGGGAATAAGTTATCAGATTAGTTGTTCTTTTCTTTTCATTTTTGTTTCATTAGATTTTCCACTATGTATACATGGATGATTCAGTATCTCCCCCAGTTTGGAGGTACCATCGGAGAGGACCCTGTAATACATTGCCAACATTTTAACGCCATTTGCAGACACATGAAACCTGAAAATGAAACGATAGAAGGGTTTAAACTGGAATGTTTTAAACTTTCTCTAACTGACTTCGCTATAATTTGGTATTACTCATCAACTGCTAGTTGTGCAGACTATTATGTGGATCTTCGTGCCCAATTCCTAAAAGAATTCTCCCCGCCATTCTTACGACATGACACCCGCGAGAAGATCATCTGCCTTCAACAATCTCGGGACGAGACACTGGACGAGTATTATACGTACTTCGATACCATTGTTTCGCGCTGCTCGCACCATGGATTCACGGAAGTGGTTCTTCTCCAAAAATTTCTTTGTGGGATGAGGCCAGTTGAGTGATCAAGGATTAATGACGCAGTGGGAGGATCGGCCATGCACTTGACCATGACAGAAATGTGGAATCTCATAGATGACTTGGCCGAAGCCACAAAACGAAGGCCAAGGCTCCAAGCTGATCATAGAGCGCTGATGGTAGAAGCTAATCTAGAAAGGAGTAGGGAAGACATTACGGAGGCCATGGGGGACGAGTCAGAAACAGGAAGCACAGAGGAGGAACCTTTATGGGAGATCACCCCCGAGCCATCAGAAGACCTAGAGCCGGAAACCGATTTAATGAGGGACGAAGAAGAGCCTTCATGGGAACTCACTACCGAGCCGGAAGAAGAGGAAGTCCAGGTCGCCACTGGTGAGCTGCCCGAAACATACCCTGCCCTCACCACCGAAGCAGCCGAAGAAATCAACGAAGACCAGTTCCTCACAGATAGTCTGGCAAATATGGAACCGGCCCTTATAATGGAAGCTTCCCAACTTTTCCCTTTGATCGATATGCAAATCGCAGAAAACTATGTGATCGATGGAGAGCCTGAAAGAAGGATGGAGGAAGGGCCTAAGCAGAACGACTCCTTGATGGAGCATTCATTCGCCACAGCTAGACAAGGCAGCCCTGAACACAAGAGAGCCCGACTCAAAAGACCAACAACTATGATAAAAAGATCCTCTCCTACTTGGGAGAATTGGAAGGAAAATCCGCCCGGTCAATGGAGTCCTGGCCCGAGCACATCATCCCGCAAGAAATCAGGGAAGGTCAAAGCAAGGATCAATACAGGAGTCGCGGCAAAATTTGACCTAAGTCGCCCATGGGACCCAGATCCCTCCTGAGTGAGGTACTGTCGAGCCAACGACGTTAAACAAAGGCACTGGTCGGGAGGTAACCCGGCACTTTTATCTTTTTCAGTCTCTTTATTTTTATGTCATTTAGTTTTTGCCTTAAGTCGTACTCACCCATTTCCTTTCTTGTAAATATTTGCTTGCAATTGGCTTTTGAACTAAGTCGTGCTGAGAGGCACGCCTTCGTTCAAAAGTGTGGGGTGAGAACTGCCTTTGCACATAGTTAATTAACATGCTTTTCTTTTCCTTTTCCCTTAATATTATCTTTTTGAAAATATGAACTTGAGAATGTGAAAAAGATAGATCTAAATTCAAGCATTTACCTTGTGAAATCTCAACTGTATAAAAACTTGAGGATGTAACTTCTTAATTGTCCCTTTGTGCTGAGATATACAGGGGATGTGGAGTTGATATAAAATGCCCTAGAGAGGCTTGGCAAGCACTCAAAGGATCGGATTTCACTATATGGTTTACGAAGTCAGTGGAGGCTGCACTTCGGGTTTCATTGGATTCAGAGTCATCTCTGCCGTGCAGCGTTTATGCAAGAGGCGGGACGGGAATCAAACCGTCCTAACTCTAGTCCTAGTAGCCGAGAAAATAGATGAGCGACCCTCATCTTGACCCGCGCGAAACGGCGAAGATGAGAAAGAGCAGGGAGGTATTTCCATATGCTCTCGGGCGATGATTGGACCTCCCAAAAGGTTGAGAAAATGGACAAGCAAATCACAAAGAAGCAAAGCTCAAAGAAGCAAATCAAAGGCCAAAGGCCAAAACTGTGAAGGTTTTAACCGAAACAAAAGTGAAGAAACTCCAATTCAAAATCGAAGGCCAAAGACCAAATCACTTCAAAAGCTGTCCCTCATCTAAAGGAAATCAAAGAGCTCAGATCATTGAAACCCGAACCAAATCATGTGCTAGAGAAAGCTACAAGATAACCATATAGTGCGAGTCAGTCCCGAGAATGCAGTCCAGGAGCCTGAAAAGGGCTATCTCCCGAATCATCCGAATTAATTTGCATCTCGGCTCGAAGGTACAAGTATCAAGTTTCTTCTAAGTATTTACACGGTTTAGTTTGGTAACAAGTAAGTATTGCATGAATAGGATAAATCTAGTCCCACATTCTCACCTTCTTATTTAGAGCTTTTTTTACTTGGATTTTGTGCCACCTCTCTCGAATAGCATTGTTCGGGACGAACAAGTATAAGTGTGGGGTGATCTGATGGACCATATTTATATGATTCATTAAGATAGTTAAACCCACCAAATTAGACACTTTGTCTTAACAACGTTTACTTGTTAGTTCCATTTTTGTTGTACAGGCTATTTTGAGGTTTAGAGAAGAAACAAACTAAAAAGGAGTTCTTAAAGCCAAAAAATGGATTACAAGTCAAAACGGACCGAAGAGCTCAGCCGAGACTAAGTTTCACTACCGGGCCGCGTCCCAGGTCCCAGCACCGAGAGGTCCCAGGCCGCGTCCCAGGTCCCGTGCCGAGAGGTCCCAGGCCGCATCCCAAGGCCCGTGCCGAGAGAGCCGAGCACCCATGCCGAGAGGTCCGGGCGCCCGTGCCGAGAGAGCCGAGCACCCGTGCCGAGAGGGCCGAGCACCCATGCCGAGAGGTCCGAGCGCCCGTGCAGAGACCAGTGCCGAGACCCACATCCGAGAGCACCGAGAGCCAAGTTCGGGAAAACCAGGACCGCGCCGAGAGCAGCGCCCGGGCCCGGTCGACCAAGGGCCCGAGGAAAATTTCAACCCCGGGCCATGACCATGCTCCGGGCAGAATCTGGCCAAACATCCTTCATGGATCAGTCTTAGAATCTTCTCAACATTCCAAATCCATGGTCCAACACCCAATCACCTCCGGCCAAAATTCCGGCAGCTCCGGCCATATTCCGGCTAAGCTCCGGCCATGGTCCAATCGACCTCCGGCGATGCTCCGATCATGCCTCATCCAACCACTACCTTGCTCCGGTCATTTTAGCCCTACTCCGGTCAAAATCCGGCGAAGTCCAACCAAACTACTTATTTCCCGGTTAGGGCATACTATTCACATCGGTTGATCTTTTGGTTTGAAACCAAACCTCAACCAAGTTCAAGGGACTTGCCCAAAGCTCAACCAAGCTCATATAGTTGCCCTTTGGCACATCTCAAGCTCAGCCGCCCATGTGCACTCCATGTGCCACCCTTTGGCTCAAAACAAGTCCAACCGAAGAGCAAACCAAAGTCTAACCGGAGTTGAGGGAGAACCGAAGGCTTTTGGGAGGAAATATCCCACTCCACTACCACCTCTAAACCGCCACATTTGGCTATAAAAGGAGGCCCTCCCCTCCTTGAAAAACTTCACTTGTAACTTAGGTAGAGAATCTCTCTAGAATCCATCCCACATTCCTTGTAAAACACTTGCATTTTCAATATCAAAAGCTTTACCTTCTCTCTTGATCTTGAATACTCTTGTTGGTTCTTGAGTATTCTTGAGTGTTCTTGAGTTTATTCTTGTTTGTTCTTGAGTATTCTTGTTGTTCTTGAGTATTCTTGTTGTTCTTGAATTTTACTTTCCAAAACCTTTACTTTTCTTGTCTTTGCTTTCAAAACCATTTACTTTTCTAGCACTAGCTATGGTATCCACTTCTATGGATATTCGTAGCTAAACCCTTCATTCGGTTGAAGGGGTGTGCTTGTATCATGCAAACGTTTTAGACCCTTTTCTTAGTGCTTCTATTGTGTTCAAACTTGTTCTATGTGCCATATATTAGGTTAGAACATACATGGTTGAGTGGAGGCTCAAAAGAGCAAAGCTCTTCCATGGGGTTCGTGAACATACATGGTTGAGTGGAAGCTCGAAAGAGCAAAGCTTTTCCATGGAGTTCAACCTCTTTTAAACACCACTTGGTTGATCGGAAATGATTGATCAAGTGGATGCACATAGGCTAAGATACTTCGAAAGGAGGAATTAGCCTATCTAGAACAAGTGCTCTATGTCTTGAAAAGGACTAGACGGTGTGGAAAGTCGAGTGCTAGAAATGGCCTTGATACATCTTTGAACACTTAGAACGATCATTAAAGGTCAATGATGAACGGACTATTATACAAGGTTCCTAAAACCGAATCCTTCTCTCAATCAAAACACCACTTGTAATTTTACTTTCAGTCTCAATATCAACCGTTTACTTTCAGTACCATTTACTTTCAGTATTTTATATTCTGCAACTAACTTTTACATTCCGCAACTAACTTTACATTCAGTACTTTACTTTCCGCAACTAACTTTACTTTCAGTACTTTACTTTCCGCACTTACTTTCAGTCTTTACATTTCCGCACTTTACTTTCAGTTATTTACTTTCCGCTTACTACAGACGTTTTCAACATCAATCCAACATAACTTTGGCACGTATTGCGCTTGAAATATAGCGTGCGACAAACCAAAAGTTTGTTGTTTGGTTGATATTGAACTCGACTGTTCCAGCAATTTACTTTCAGCACTTTACTTTCAGTCATTTACTTTCCAGCAATTTACTCTCAGCACTTTACTTTCAGTCATTTACTTTCCAGTAATTTACTTTCAGCACTTTACTTTCAGTCATTTACTTTCCAGCAATTTACTTTCAGTACTAAAACCACAACCAACCCCAATCGCACTTACATTTCTGTACAATTTCCTCAAAGAACAACTATCCACTAATTCCCTTGGGTTCGACCCCTACTTACCGCTTTACTACCCAATAGTGAAGTCACAAGTAGTGGACTTATAAATTTATTTTGCACATTGCCTCACGACAAGGCTCTGTCACTTATTCATTGCTTGATTACTCTAGATTACACATCTTCTTATATAGTAAAGAAGTAACACGAAATATCAATGCATCCCCTATATTCCTTATTATTCCGGTACGTATCAGCAGATGGTACAGTAAACTGTAGTGCATTGTCACATGATTTATCTGTCTCCTACTTCACATCAATGCTTTTTACAAATACATGATCTATACAGATTGTTTAAAACGGTAAAGGATTCTTGAATAATGTATGACACCCAACTGCTACGTGCTCTAAACCATCATGCGAAGTACGAATTCTTTTTGCTTGTGAGTTGTGACCTATTGCTGCTAAGTATTTTGATACAAGGTTTATCATACGCTCACTGATAGAATAACAGTGAATTATTTGCGCAAAGGGGGTTTCATTTGGGTGATACAATGACACAAATGTTGTATATAAGACTATCAATTTTAATTTAAGATCTACGAATTTTATGTGCAAGACTATCAATTTTATGAGTACAGTAGTTATATATAAGGCTACGACACAAGACTACCAATTTTGATACAAGAATTACGATTGTTATATACAAGACTATCAATTTTATTGGACTGTGATAAATTTATTGGCAGAGGCTACGCATGTTATATACAAGACTACTTATTTTGATACAAGAACTACGAATGTTAAATACAAGGCTACAAATATTATATACAAGACTACCAATTTTGAATTAAGAACTACGAATTTGATATAGAAAGCTACGAATGTTATATATAAGAACTACCAATTTTATGAGTACAGTAGTTATATACAAGGCTACGAATATTATATACAAGACTACCAATTTCGATACAAGAACTACGAATGTTATATACAAGACTAACAATTTTATTGGACTGTGATACATTTATTGGCAGAGGCATCAATTCATGAAGTCTTAATTTTACAAGGTGTGTGTGAATACATCAAGATTGTTTTCCTCCTCTCTCGTCGGTGGTGGTGGTTTCTTTTTCAGAGAACAGACGAAGAACGGAATCTCGTTGATCGACATCCACAGCGGCGGCGACGACTCAGATGAGGAAGAAGAGGACGCGGTGGTGGTGGTTTTCGATTCAGAAATACTGAGAGCATTCGGCGAAGATGGGAGTAGAAGAAGCGTTTCGTGCTGGTTGAGACGGTGATGAGAATGATGAAGGCGAGTGAAATTAGGTTTTGAATGATTTTTCTTTCTCTAATCTGTCCTTTTAGTCTAATTAATCATTAAATAATTATGAATTTTAATATAAATTACGTTTAATCATGGCCGTACATTAATTAGAATGGATGGATGAGAGTATTTATCATTTATCATCTAAAATGCTCTTCTCATGGGATCTCAACCCTTGATGATAACCATAGACTACAAATTTTTGGTTTTTTTCCGTCTCAAAATTCCGTCACTAAAACGTCACCAGAAACGCAGACAGAAAATGTTTCGTTATTTTTTCGGCAAAATTCCGTCAACATTCCGTCACAAAAAAAATATCGTTGTATTTCCGTCAACAATATTCCGTCTCAAATTTGACGTGGAAAATCGACGAAACTTTATTGACGGAAAGTTGATGGACAATGAGCGGAAATATTGGCAGAAATATTTTCGTGACATTTCCCCCTAGATTCCGTCATTTCTTATACCGTTATATTTCCCCCTCGATTCCGTCATCCAAGCATTTCCGTTATTTTTCCCACTTCATTCCGTCATCCGACACATAAATTTGTAGTATTTATTTTTAGTTACATTTCATTGAATATTTAAAAAATTACATCAATATTCCATCACATTTCCGTCGACGATGACGGAAATTTGATGGAATATTGACGGAACCTAATTTGCCACCATTTTTAATCATTTTTAAAACCAGACACAACCATTTTTAATCATTTTTAAAAACAGACCATTAGACAGCGTTTGTTTACAAGCGCTGTCTAAAATAGACATAAGACCGCGCTTGTAACCAAACGCTGTCTACTGTTCTATTTTAGACAGCGCTTGTAACCAAACGCTGTCATTTTTAATTTGCCACCATTTTTAATCATTTTTAAAACCAGACGCAACCATTTTTAATCATTTTTAAAAACAGACCATTAGACAGCGCTTTTATGGAAAAGCGATGTCTAATGTGGACTTTAGACAGAGTTTGGTTACAAGCGTTGTCTAAAATAGACATAAGACAGCGCTTGTAACCAAACGCTGTCTAATGGTCTGTTTTAGACAGTGCTTGTAACCAAACGATGTCTAATGGTCTGTTTTTAAAAATGATTAAAAATGTTTGCGTCTGGTTAGTTTTAAAAATGGTTGCGTCTGGTTAGTTTTAAAAATGATTAAAAATGGTGAGCGGGATTGATGGAAAAATGACGGAATATTGATGGAAAAATGTTATTTAATTTGAGCAAGATTTCAGACGTTTGGACAAAAATTTCACTTAACGCGGGCTTTCGGCCGTTTTGAAAAATGTTAATTGAAGTGCGCGACTGCCACTCCTTTAAGTATGTGCTGCCTTCTCCACTTTTAGTGAGATTGGAGTTGATTTAACTGCAAGCAGTGGTTCCTATTCAAAGGGCTTCTCGTTAGTTTTTGAGGTTGCTGCTAGGAGTAAGAAGCGGATCACCAAACATGTTTTCGAGGTTGCTGCTAGGAGTAAGAAGATGTTATGTGCAGATACTGAGATTCAGCAGGATGAGCATAAGAAGAAAATACTTCTGATGACCACACTCTCCAGTCCAGTCTACAATCCTCTCACCGTCAAAAAATTGCTCAGCAGACCAGCCATTAGAATTATCTTGCTCACACTGAGGAACATATGAACCTGTATTTTATTATCAGTACATTTATTAATAATTAAAAATATGTTGTGTATTTTAACTATCGTTCTGTATTTATTATTAATACATTTACTTTTGAAATCTGTCTTTTAAAATTAAAAATGCAATTCACATGCAAAAAAATTAAATTATAAATGTATTTACTATTAAAAATGCCCCCCAATTAATATTTATATTTGTAAAGACAATATTGGTGACGGAATTGTGTTGGAATAATGATGGAAAATTTGATGACGGAATTTGGCGGGAATTGAGATGGAAAATATTGGTGACGGAATTTTGTGGGAATACGGACGAAAAAATTGGTGACGGAATTTTGTGGGAATTTAGATGGAACATATGGGTGACGGAATTTTGTGAGAATAAGGACGGAAAATATAGATGACGGAATTTTGTGGGAATTTAGACGGGGAATAACTACGGAAAGAGGCCGGACTTGTGACGGAATTTAGACGGAATAGTGATGTAAAATTGACGAAAATGGATGACGAAATTTTGACGGAAACTGAATTCCGTCGGGTAAATTGCCGTCAACGTGGTCGGTGACGGAATTTTCCTGGAAAACAAGGCATTTCCGGCACAATTACTTTCCCTCATTTTTTGGAGACGGAATTTTTTTAAAAATTTGTAGTGCCTATATTTTCATACAGTTCTCAAAATAAATAATTTATTTTAATTTTTAAAATTATCTAATAAATTTAAATATTACATTATTTACTATTCGTTTACTTATATGAATGCCTTTAATTATAATATTGTATGTCAAATAAAAATTTAAATTTAGTTGTATGGATGAGAATTATGGTAAATGCATGTAAAAATTATATGAGAGAGATGATCCAAAAAAAATTTAGTCGAGTGAGATGCATTTGATTGATTTAGTCATGCGTGATATAAAAAGCTAATATGATGAAAGAGAAAATGAATAAGAGATGATTTTTTTTTGTCATTGTGGGGATGACTTAAGGGAAATCTGACCGTATTAACTCCAGGTAGGTTAAGAGTAGGAAGAGCTCACTGTCGAGTTCCTCATTTTAATACAATATCTTGCCACTGTGTTCAGCGTTAGGTATGTACCGTTACCAGCTGAGAGGCAACAACTACACTATGAAACTGCAATTTGCAGTTATTTAGTTTTCACATCAATCAATTTATTCCTAATAAGGGTTTGACGCAGTGTTGTGAAAACCGGACCGGACTGGCCGGTTCGACCAATTGGACCGGAAATTGGTCACCGGACCGGTTCTGTAATCGGATCGGAAATGCAACGATTTGGTCAAACCCGGTCGGTTGAACCGGTTGACCCGTTGGGTTGACCCGGTGGGTTGACCCAATTTTTCATTAAAACGTGATTTGATCGGTTCAATCGATTCGATTTGGTCTGAAAAAATATATATTTATTTTGACTTGAACAAGACTCGAACCTAGTCTTCCTCTATAATTATCCCCTCTCATTCCACCAAGCTAAACATGATTCTTATTTTATTATTTGTTTCAATAATGTATATTCATTTATCAAATCTATAAAATTTATTACTTACTATCAATTTAGCTAGAAATTCAATTAGTCTAAGAAATCCCTTATTGTTGTGACTTACAAATTAAGACTAAAATTGTTATTGTTGTATTATTGATTTGTACTTTATTAAATTTTAAATTTGTTATGCTATGTTATTGTAATCAGATCATAAACATGTAATATTTATTCAAGTCATAAATATGTTAAATTATAATATCATATATAAATTTTTTATTTTTATTTTTTAATTTGTGCGGATCAAACCGGTTCGACCCGATTGAACCACTACTCCAATGACCCAGTGATTTGATCAGTTCGATCTCCGGTTCGATTTTAATAACACTGGTTTGACGTAATAGGTACGTGGTCAAAGTTGGCTGCTCATAGTCAACACATGTGCAAAACAATACATCAACGTATTATTGCTTATGCAAGTCTACATACATACCTACCTTTTTTTTTGGATAGCTACATACATACCTACCTTGATTTACAAAATTTGTCAACAATTGTGAGGGAATCGCGCACTAAACTATAGGGGGCTGTATTTCTCTTTCGGTTCAAGTCAATTATGTTAGTATTTAAGGACTGTTTCACGAATGTAATAACATGCTTTGCATTTTACATGATTGATGATACAATTAGATACGTTTAACTCTTAGTCGAAAAATTATCTACTATGTAGCTTTAATAATTTTTTTTAATGAATGAGTACAACGATTCATAATATTTCAATACATATCATGAAAATCTTATCATCTGATGCATTCATTGATCTTTGAAGTTCTATCAATGTATCTCGATCAAATCCCGAATTAATCAATACGCACATGAAAAAATAACTACATCCACCTCATGAATCAAATGTGGTATATAAGGCTCTGTATCGCACTCGTTAACCATGAAGCAACCACCCCTAGAGACATGTAGGTAGATATTGTTGTTTTACAATAATGTAATTATGAATTGTTAAATCAAAAAATACAATATATGTTTTTAATTGTTGTACAAGTCATGCATTTGAAATGAAGGATGATAATCCCTCATCCTCACAAACGTGACAGAGAGGCCTACACAACACAGTAGTACAACACATTGCATAAAAACTAATGACTTGCACCAAAATATATAAGAAGAAAAAGAAGATATACTCTTATTAAAAAAACAAAAGAAGAAGAAGATCTACTGTCCAGGAAATTATTGAATTTGAGGGAGCCAAAACCGTCAAATTGAGAACAAAAAAATGATGCACTTCCAAATAAAGTTCCTTGTCATTTGTTATCTTCAAAAATCAAAATAATATATACAGCTAAATCTCGGAAGGGAAGAAATGTACTTTTAATTTTTGCAATTAAGATAAAAATAAGGGTTAATTGCAAAAACATAGCCTGGACTACCGGCTGATTTCAAATTGGGTACCGAACTTTTTTAATTTTCAATTTAGCGATTTTTGCATCAACTTGCATACATTTTGTTTACGAATTCGATGTGCTTTTTGAGGAATTAAGGTCGAAAACTTATGGATTTAGTTTAATGGTTAACAAATTTAGTCAACTTTATTTTTATCATGGTTGGAGATATGATCAATAAAATTGAAACATGCGCGACTTACTACAAAAATCACTAAATTAAAAAAGTTCGGTACCTAATTTGAAATCATGTGATAGTCCGGACAATATTTTTATAATTTACCCGAAAAATAAAAAGCTTTTCTATGTAACATACTCAAAACTTGACCACCTATCTGATATAGACAACCTTAGTAAAGCTTGAGCTAAAGTTTTTTTTTTTTGATAAAAAAAATTAGGAAACTTATTGGAAAACAAAATGCCGCATTTCTTTTTTTTAATATAAATTTTCAAATCCACTTTAAAACGCTTCTACAGTAATTAATAACAATTTAATGAAATTTGTTTTTATATTTAAAGAACCTTCCTGTGTCTGATTTGCTGCTGGTCTTCTGAGATTTCACGTGTGCCATTTCCACAATCTCCAGGGGCAATTTCGTACTTAAAACATTCTATTAGGAGTACAAAATTGGGTAATGTCACATTTTTACAAGCACGAAAATCGGTACAAATCGAATTGGACAATTACCAAACTACCACCGAATCCTTTGCAAATCAAGTAAAATCTAAGGAATAAATAAGTAATTTCAAATTTTAGATTGAAACTACGACGTTTTGTTTGGTTTATAAGATGAACTGAGAGTCATTTAACCGATTCCGTATGCACCGAGTATGGCATCTTCCTACAAAATTCCGTCTTCCCCTATTCCTCGTTATCATCTTCCGCACACTCTCAAGCCCAAAACCCTAACTATTACACTCGCCGGAAAATATCAAATCCAACCCCTAATCCCAAAAATTCGAAAACCCTTATTTCATCTCAAATGCATCCAACCTGAATCGATTCTTTTCACGGAATCTCAAGGTGCATAAAGTCTGATCTGCCGCCGTCAATGGCGGCCGGGTGGGTCAAATCGTTGCAGTGCAAGACCCGAGCTTTCGACGATGTCCGTCACCCTGACCCAACCCCATCTCCCAAAACGTTAATCTCGAGTTCCAGCTGCAGAAAGAGTGTTCAGAGCATCAAAGACGTCATCGACTCCGCTTCAGCTGAAATGCGTAAGCGGCCGTCGAAAAATACAAAACCCGGTCAGGCAAACCCTCGGAGCAGCTCCGGATCGCTTACATCAGTTTCGGATCTAGGAGACCCGACCCAGATCCTTCGTGTGATTCCGTCGGACTCGATCCTTCTGCCGACGTTAGCAGAGCTAGGGGAAGCTCACCCGTCGAGAAAGGTGGTGGAGATAATTTTCAAAACCAGCTGGTCGCCTGGGAATTCGACGGAGACGGCGTCGTTTTCTGGTAAGGTTGAGATGGTTTTTAAGGTCCAAAATCCGGGTCGAACGGTGGCTCGGTTCGAGGAGTACAGGGAAGTGATAAAGTCTCGATCCGGGTCGGGTTGCGACGAGCACGGGCGGTGCTCGGCGGACGGGAATGAGTTGTTGCGGTTTCATTGCTTGGGGCCGACGGCGGTCGGAACTGTCAGATTAGTCTTTCCTGGTGGAAAGGCGAAGGCGGTTTGCACATTTACCGGTAGCGGAAGGGCGCACGAGAGCGGCGGAGGTGGGAGCGGAAGGAAGGGGATGATGGTGTGTCGGGTTATAGCGGGTCGGGTCGGAAAAAAGTTCGAGGAAGGGATTGATACAGGTGGGTTTAGTTTCGGATTCGGGTTTGATTCGATTAGTGGGAGTGGTGGGGAGCTTGTGGTGTTAGATCCGCGTGCCGTGCTACCATGTTTTCTAATTATCTATAAAGTGTAAATTCAAAAAATCAAATTTCAAAATGTGAATCATTATTAAAGTAATTCACTTTTTTGCAACGTTATAATTTACGTTCTTCATCTTCCATCTCGTTTTGATAGAATGGCACATATGATTTTATCTATGAAATTATTCTTTTATCATAAATCAAGTGCATACGTATAAATATTGTGCCACTTTGTCTCAAAAGTTACATTTTCAACGGATTTGAATTCAGCGTGGGCATGATTTTGGTAGTTTTATACTCAAAAAGTTTTTTTTAAAATTGTATTTGGTGAAACCATAATAAATTAGAGTATTATTTGAACATATTTTTCAATGAATTGGGTATTGATTTAGCAACAGGGGTGATACTCTGTTGGTTAAGGAGTCTGTCATGGATCCTTTCACTCGGAGTTCGTGTCTTGAATCACCAAAATTTTCATAATTTTGTGAGATTTCTTTCTTCTTTTTCATTTCTCTCTTTCTTGTCCCGCCTCTCGCGTAGATGCTTCTTTCATTCCTTGCGGATGCCTTTCTCTACCCTTCTCGCGCGTGATGTGTTGTTCCTCTTTTGTGGAGGTGTTATTCGATCGACATGATGGATGTATCGTGTCCTGTAATGGTAAACATGTCCGATGTGATCTGTGCTTTGAGAAATCTACTATTGATTTCGGGATTTGATCGAGAGCTCTTGATGGAGTTTCGAAAATCAACAAATATGTACTATATAATAAAAAAAACTATCATAATATATATTGAAATATTATAAATGATTGTGCCGTTCATAAAAAAACAACAACTGGATATGGATTCCATTTTCATTTATGCGTATGCCTTTTTCTTTTGGGGCGGTTGATTGTGGTTTTTGTTTGTAGTGATTCGAAACGATCATGTTAATTACTAGGGAAAAGTACAAAAAGGGGTACCGAACTACCGCCTGTTTCCAATTTTTTGTCCGAACTATTAAAATTACCAAAAAGGGTACCGAACTACCATTTGTTTCCAACTTTTTGTCCGAACTATTAAAATTTCCAAAATAGGTGCGAACTATATAAAAATTTTCCAAATTTTTGTCCGAACTATTAAAATTTCCAAAATGGGTCCGAACTATATAGAATTTTCCACATTTTTGTCCGAACTACTAAAATTTCCAAAATAGGTGCGAACTATATCGAATTTTTCCAAATATAAAACCTACAATTATTATCATATTTTTTCCAAATGTGCCCTTTATTTTTTACTTCCTTCCCAGACGGTATAATTTTTTGCAATTTCTGCACCTTTTTAATTTATCAAATATCGTCACTCGAATGTAGATTTATCTAGAATGTAATTCTATATACGATTTTTGATGGCTTTCCCAGACTGTGTGTATTAGTATGTTGAGACTGCATATTAAATCCACAAATCATATATATAGAGATGCTAAGATTTGAAACTGCATATTAAATCCACAAATCATATATAGAGTGATGTTAAGATATCCACAAATCATATATAAAATTACATTCTAGATAAATCTACATTCGAGTGACGATATTTGATAAATTAAAAAGGTGCAAAAAAATTATACCCGTCTGGGAAGGCAGACAAAAATAAAGGGCACATTTGGAAAAAATTTGATAATAATTTTAGGTTTTACCTTTGGAAAAATTCTATATAGTTCGAACCTATTTTGGAAATTTTAGTAGTTCAGACAAAAATATGGAAAATTCTATATAGTTCGGACCCATTTTGGAAATTTTAATAGTTCGGACAAAAATTTGGAAAAATTTTATATAGTTCGCACCTATTTTGGAAATTTTAATAGTTCGGACAAAAAGTTGGAAACAGATGGTAGTTCGGTACCCTTTTTGGAAATTTTAATAGTTCGGACAAAAAATTGAAAACATGCGGTAGTTCGGTACCCTTTTTGTACTTTTCCCTAATTACTAATTAGTGACAAGTAACACGCACAGTTGCGGTTGAGTGAGAGTGCGTGTCATGTTATGTGTTTTTATTTTATGAAACCTAAATATTCTCACCCATGCTACTTTAGTCTTTAGGACAACCTTTTGTCCCATTCACCATATTTTTGTCACTGTCTCCATCACTTTTTTTCTTCATAATTTCGTGTTTTTAACTATTTAACTAATAAAGTGCTGCATGATTTGACTGGGTTATCTTATGTAATGACAAAATATGAAACAAATTGAAGACGGCTGGATTGAATCCGATGACATGGATTTTGATGGATATGTCTTTCCTTCCATTTATTTATGCTTTGTCACAGGCTGTGTCGGGAGATGACCGACTTAAATTTCCGGAAAAAGTATATATAAGTGCCTTTAATTATCGGTGTTTGAAAATTTAAACCATTGAATTTTCTGATAATAAAAAATAAATTTACATAAAAATATGTTTTTTCACATCGATCCTATCTCACATCGTCAAATATTGTAGCATTTGAGCTTAAAAAGTTATACATAAAACTAAAATTTTTACAAAAGATTACTCCCTCCGTCCTAAAATCTACTTCTCATTTGTGATATTGCACAGTTTTTAAGAAAAATAATAAAGTAAGTTTTTGTGAGTGTGATAAAGTAAGTGAGATAAAGTAAGTGTGAAGATAAATGATTAAATAAGGTGGTTGTGAGTGTGATAAAGTAAGTTATTTTGGAAATGGGAAGAAAATTTTGGGACGCCCAAAAAGGAAAGTGAGAAGAAAATTATGGGACGGAGGGAGTACAATTTAAGAATGACTAACTCCAAGATTCAACGACACTCTGAATGTGTGCAATTGATGTGGAATGATAAATGATTATGCCAAGTGTTGTTAATTCTTTGGTAAAAGATCGACATATTCGTAATAAAATTTGTTGATTATTAAGTCATCCATTTAGAGCATCCGAGCCCGACGCTAGCCCAAAAAGCCCTAAAAATGAAGGGCTGATAGCAGTCTTGGGACTGATCATGGCCCGACTCGACCCGATCATAATATGGAAAATGTTAGGGCTTAATCTTACCAAAAGCTCTAGTCTGCCCGACCCGATTAGAGCAGGGGTCACCAGGCCTGGCCTTTTACTAACCTCTACATAGTTTAAAGCAATTGTGAGGGTTAATTTTAGGTATGCCATTATTTAAGTTTCATATTTCATCCATGCCATAGCATTGAGTTTCATTTCACTCATGCCATACCTTTCATTTTTTTTGGTGATAGGGCTGATGACTGGGATACAAATGGTGATGATTTGGCCAAAATTGGCCACGCTGGACCAGAAATCAATTTATAAAAAAAAATTAATGTGAAAAAAAATTAATAAATTAATATAAAAATTCAAAAACTCAAAAAATTATAAAAAGGAATATGTTTAAATTTGATGTTTAAAAAGGAATATGTCCAAATAAAAATTTATTTGTAAGGGAAATTTGCAAAAATAAAAATAAAAATATTTTTCATTATGTGTTTAATTTTTGTAAAGTTTCTAATTTTTATTTATCAAATAATTTATATACCTTTTTTATTAAAATTGTATTTTTAAAATTTTTTCAGTTTCTGATTTTTCAATTTTTCAATTTATATTTAAATTTTCGAAAAGTTTCTAATTTTATTTATCAAATAATTTATATTCATGAATTGAATTTTTTATAAATTGTTTTTTTTATGAGGAGCTTAAGCTCAGAAATTAGCATCTGTTCTTTTTTTGATGCACTTGAGTTTTTGAATTGTTATCTTATCTGTTTGTGATGAATCATTTTGGTAGATAAATTTGTAGGGGAAAATACAAAAAATCAGAAAATTTATAAAAATACAATTTTAATAAAAAAGGTATATAAATTATTTGATAAATAAAAATTAGAAACTTTACAAAAATTTAAACACATAATGAAAAATATTTTTATTTTTATTTTTGCAAATTTCCCTTACAAATAAATTTTTATTTGGACATATTCCTTTTTAAACATCAAATTTAAACATATTCCTTTTTATAATTTTTTGAGTTTTTGAATTTTTATATTAATTTATTAATTTTTTTTCACATTAATTTTTTTTTATAAATTGATTTCTGGTCCAGCGTGGCCAATTTTGGCCAAATCATCACCATTTGTATCCCAGTCATCAGCCCTATCAGCAAAAAAATGAAAGGTATGACATGAGTGAAATGAAACTCAAAGTTATGGCATGGGTGAAATATGAAACTTAAATAATGGCATACCTAAAATTAACCCCAATTGTGACAAGGAGACTCGTAAAATATAAATCTTATATTTTTATATAAACTCTAAACCACTTAAAATCATGACACGTGTCAATAGTAATATGGTCTTTTCCAATTTCCAATTTTATTGTTCAATGATTTAGGTAAATGTACAGTGATATGCCCACGTATTCAATTCATCAAAATTTAATTTTATGTTCACTGAACATTTAGATTTTTCAAGGTTTCTATGTATTTTGGCTAAATGTTCCATGTTATTAGACAGTCCAATAAAAAATTTCAAATTGTTCAAGTATTTTTTGAATTTTCGGTGATTTTAACTAAATATTTAGTGATAAAGCTAAATGTTCAATGATAACGCTAAATATTCATTGATAATGTCTAAATGTCCAGTGAATAAATTTTTTTCGATGAATTGAAGGAAGTAACGATTTTAAGTTATCATGATTGGTTTATCCCTTAAAGTCGTTCATATATATGAAATTGAAGTTTTGGGTATCCTTTTTTTATTCATAAGCCCATGACTTCAAAAATACTGAGGTCCAGAGGCCCAATACAGCTCTTTAGACTTTAGTTTCACTCTTACACTAAGACTCTCAAAGAAACCCAACATCTAGGGTTTTCTTATCAAGCTCGCTAACGAAAAAATACTGAACTGTTGACGACGACTGAGCTACTCTGATTCCTTTACCAGCAACCACTCTGTGAGCTTCCTAACCCTGACGACGACTGAACAGTACTATTCTACCGACCACACTCTCAACACGGCACTCCAGAGACGTTGATCTGCTGCCTCGAAAACTACTCCCTCCTCTATAGCCCCTCCAGAAACTCTCAAAACCTCCAGCAAAGAACCTCTCCCTCCGCAGTAATAGAGCAATAAGCAATGAGCAATAAGCAAAAAATGCATTTTTTCATAAAAGTCATGTAGCAATGCAGAGCAAAAAGCAATGAGCGAAAATGGCTCTTTGCTCTATATATTTCAATGCAATAAGAGAGCAAAGAGCTAAGAGCAAAATGCAACATTTTTATATATATTCAAAATGCAACATTTTCTTCCATAAATACATAGCCATCCAAAATTATCACTTCTATTATTTCATCTTTTTGTTTTGGCCCAAGATTCTTTAATTTTTTTTATTTTTTTTATTTTTTTGTCCATCTAACATTCATTTTTGGACATTTCTAATTTTTAGTTCTTTCAAAACCAACAAAATATAATTTACTTTTGTTTTTCTTCATAAATACATGTGGAGCCCATTTATTGCTTTCCTATTCCACACCCTCTCCATTATTACTCACCTATCAAGCATTGCTTATTGCTCTTTTTTTTTGCTCCCTTGCTACACGAGAGCAATAAGCAATAAAGTCTCTCTATTATTGCTTATTGCTCTCATTGTTGCAGATGCCCTAACAGATCTCTCAAAACCTCCAAAGGATCACTCCATGACAAGTACAATTTTCACTCTTTTATAGATGTTTGTCTGCAATTTTCCAACTACAGTTTTCACTATTCTCTTCTTTATCAGCTCAAGTCTGCAAGATGTTTGAGTACAACTTCCCGATTATCCTTGAATTTCATTCCCAGCTTGTTTGCATACTCTAAAGTACATTCAGCTTCCTTCCTACTTTCTTCACTTAGAATTTCTATTCCTTTCTTTGGGTTTTGATTTTGGGAATGAATTATTTCCTTATCCATGGCTACTTTTGATTTTGATTTCTGTAGACACAGGTCTTTCCTCATCCGCCTCTGATATTTCTTCTCTTCATTTTCTTTTGACTCTCTTCTCCTCATAATTTCCCATGTATCCATATCCTTTCCAAAAAGCTCCAGCGGCTCCTCTAGTAAAATTTCGTCTTCTTCCGAACCTTGTTGAGTTTGTCTTCTATGTTTGCGCTCTGCACCCTTCCCTTCATCAGTCACTCTTGTCCCATGCTGTTTCTCTTTTCGATCATTTTCCTCATTTTCTTTCCCTGACCTCAAAATTAACGCCCAGCTCGTCCTATCTAATTCTGTGTTTGATTCTGCAACACATGTAGGGTCATTATCTATCTTTTCCTTATCTGCTCCTCTACTTTTTTCTGAAAAATTTGAAATATTATCTTCCTCATCTTTTCCCGCCTTTGATTCTGAGTGGACTTATCCCTTGCCGTACCACCTTCTTCCTCCTCCCTTAGTGGCTGCCCGGATCTATCTTTGTCCCCTTCCTCACCTTTATTCGATACACTTGAGCTCTCATCCGCACCCACTGCTGAACACTCTTTCACTGGCCAGTTTGTTTCTGCTACATTAAAGAAACAATCCTCACAGATAACTATTTCGTAGATTTTTCCATTCAAGAATACTTCTAGCTCTTCTAAAATTCGATCCATTCTATTTGAGTCCACCAAGATACGAGCTCTGCCCACTCCACACATATGAAAATCCCTGTCTTCCATCTTCAAATAAGTACCAAGGGGTTCCACGATTTTCTTAAAGTTTTCCTCTCCCCAAGCTTTAAAAGTCAGCCCTGAAATGCTCAACCAGACTGATCTAATCTTGGGCTGCTCCTCCTCCTCCCATTTTTTGATTTTTAAGAACCTTTTGTTGATAATGAGATAATTTTCTTTTATGCAGGCCTCTAGGTCCTCCATTGATTTAAAGTAAAACATCTTCTTCCCCCCAATGAAAATACTGTGAAATTTTAATCCGCTGCCTTCCAATTCTTCCTGCAACTGGTAAACTGGAACAAAATCCCTAAGCTCAGCTATCGCACAGAAGTTGAGCCATTCCACAGTGGACTGAATGACATCCAGTGTTACGCGCCTTTTCTTAAGCTGAATCTGATTCTCGATAACTCCCTCCTGCACCTGTTTCCTACATTATCATCTTCGGCCTCCACACCTTATTATCCATGTCGCTTTGCCCACTCCAGTAGGGTCTCCTTCTGTCCTCCGTGGTGCCTTGCAGTCTTGGCCTTCCCTTATTATCAGCTAACATGACCACTAGTTTGCCTCTTCCCACTGAAACACCATTCCATCTTCGGACTGCTGCCTTTGCTTCCTCCAAAGTCCGATATCTCACAAATCCAAATCTGCACCTTGTAACTCTCTCCTATCTCTCATGGGTATAAACTCATCCATTGTGTTCCCTCCCATCTTGGTTGAATAGGCCTCTCAGCCATGTAACATCTCTTTTTCTTGGTATATTAACAATGAAAACACTAAACAACTCCTCTCTAAAATATTGGATCACTTGATAGTTTTTTCTCTCTCCTAAACCCATTTTCTCCTAAACCCTTAACAAACCCTAAATCTTCTGGCTCTTCAATCCTCTTCAGATATTTCATGGATTCGATGCATTTTGGTGGGATAATTAGTCGGCTAGTTGTATCAACATTCAGAGTTATTTCTGATTTTGTCTGCCTTTTAAGTTACCAAGTAAGTGAGTTTGAGGAGCTTCTTTGCTTCATCTTTTTTTCTATGCGGCGCCAGGATGTTGTCCAAAGGGACTTTCTTTGTGCGACTTACGTACACCGATTGCAATTCTACTCAAAGCTAACTAAAAGTTTGAATTCCCTGTAAGCCTCTCATCTTAATCAGCATTGGGAAACACACTGTGGCGGGTATAACTGTATTGATTAAGCGCGCCTTTTATAACTGAAGTGCTACAATATTTCCTTAACATATATGCTTTATATTGCTACATCAAATACACTATTTGGCACCCTCATCGAAAATAAAAATACACTATTTGGCACCTTGGATCATGGAAGTTTGATAGAGATCTTACCTGAGCCATTTCCAAGGGGGCATTTGTTACAACAAATGAACAAATCAAACTGTACAGACCTGTTTGATTTCACAACTCCTCAAGTGTGCAATGGGACTACTGGCAAGGCTTAATGATAAAGTGACTACCTAAATAGAGGCTTGCCCGATGAGGCTTCTATGTGATTAACTGAGCATGCGTGTGAAGCAGCACTCTCACTGTTTGCCCTTTCCTGTTGGGCTATGCTGCATTGCTCGACGCGGAAAGCTTTCTTTGCCCATTTAAGAGCGAGTAAAAAACCGGGGGTGTACATTCCATGTTCATGTTCAATTTTCAAAGCTCCACTTCGTGTAGTTCATCTCCAAAACTGCCTCTATTTGCAGGGAGCATGTGCGTTGACGAAGCATCACTCGGAATGGAAGTTGATGGGGAGAAACCCAACATATCCCCAAGAGGTCTCACTTCAGAAGTCTTTGGAGGGCTGAATGAATTGTTAAAGCTTCCACCCCAAGACGTAGTACGTCGCGAGTGAGGAAGTGAGCCATCTCCATTCCCCTCGTGTGATATGTTTACCATGCTCGGAAACCTTTGCATAGCCATTGATGATGTAGGTGGTGTTGAACTATGAGTCATCTCATAATAAGTAGACGTTGAAGGATTTTCACTAGTTGTTTCTTGAAAGTTACCCATCGTCTGTTCTCCCATGCTCGATGGGCTGGGAACAAAGAACTTGGCATTTGCAGGAGCAGCACGTTTTACAGATGGAATTGGAGGAGACTGGAACATCTGAGCAGGACTTCCACTGCCCTGGTTATATGTGTCCACATACCTGCAATAACTCCATCAATGGAGGTACATCATAAGGATACATACATGGCTGGAAAATACATACTTTAATGAAAGGGCTTTCTAAGTCTCATTCGCAACACTATGTTATATTCATCAAGATCACTGACAGATGCTGAAATTAAGAATGGCAATTAATAAGCTTTACCTTGAACGAACACCAGCTCTTCCACGAGCTGAAAAATGACTCAAGTTAGGGGGAATAGGTGGAATGCCTGATCCTTTATCCGACGATCTAGGGCTTCTTCGATCAGGGGATGCATTGGTACGAGGACTCTCACTTCTAAATTTGTTACTATGATTAGATGTTCCATTCTGGAAAGCTGCAGCAGTAGGTGGGGGTGGCAGGGCTGCCTCTTCGGCTGGGGGTTCAGCCCCCTCTTCGACCCATCTCTTCAGCTGTTCATCATAGTAAAATTTATTGGTCTCTCCCAATTTTGCCTAGAGGTACGTAGAGAGAAGCACGTCATATTTGAGAACACAACACCTAAGACCCTGACAGACTAATAAGCATTTGCTTCTGATAGATATAGGATTAAATTACCTGCTTATCAGATCGAGATTTCAAAACAAGCCCCATGGTCTTTTGTATAAATTGAGATCCAAAACGGCCAAACCTAGAGCCACCAGAAGCTGAGGCTTTGCTTTGTGAGTTTGGGGACGCTGTTTCCTTGGATGGATCGACCTGATGCACCATGGAGTTGAAGGAATAAGCTAAACCAATGAGGCCAGAAAATAAAGAGTTGAAGAACTCAAGTCGTAAGAAGAAAGTAACCTGATCAGTTCGACCAAAGTTTGGTTCTGAAGCGCTTCTGCTATGAAATGTCATTTTATTGTTCTGACCCGACCATTCATTAACTTGCTCAGTGGATGGAGATGGTACAAGTGATGACATAGCCATCGTTGATTGGCTGGTTAGGACTCTTGGGCCAGAAGGCTGTTGGTAATGTTCATGGCTTTGGGAACTTCCGTGAGGTGCTGATGGACCGGGAGGGGGTAGGCCACCAATAACTCGTTGCGTGGTGCTATCAAAAAAGTTTAACAGCTTACCGACCAATTTAGCTGGAGCCAAATTTGTGGAAAATCCACCCTAAAACGGAAACAACCCAAAGGTTAGAAGCAATCTGATAGCATATATGTGCACATCCTTGTGTGACCAAGTACCTGTTGATGGATGCGGAGTCTCTCCTCAAAAGATGTAATTATTTGCTTCCAATATTCCACTTCAGGTGCTCTACCAGTCTTTAAGGATTTAAGTATAGCCTGACAATACCTGAAGAAAACAAAGGTCAGAAATCTGACTTGAATTGTATGTGAACAGGCACAAGTGACGAAATCACATACTTCAGTGAGTCTGACACTTTCCCGAGTTCAGCAAGCATGTGCGCATACACAAGCTTGTAGGGCTGAAATGGTAATAAGACAAACTGCGAGTTCCCAAGAACCTTCGCGTATTCGTACAGTTCTGTTATCTGTCAAGTAATGAAGTCTATGTTTAATATAACACGCGTGTGATAGTCACCACCTTCACGAACCCTAAAGGTACACTGCCTCTCACAAAAGCTAGTTCATGTTACAGTGAGAGAAATCAATCCACGCAATTGAACGGATCAGACCGAGAGTGGTGCTCTATTGGGTCATGTATGTATGAGGAGAACTCAAGGTTACACATCTAACTCAAACATGAGCAATATCTACTAAAACCCGTAGATCAAATGATTATAAAGAACAACCAATAAAAAAATGATTATAAAGAACAAGGGGATCGATGAACATGTAATGGAAGATGTTGCCTCTTCTAAAAAGTAAATGCCATTTTTTGATACAGCAGTTACACTTCAAAAGCTCCATACAGTAAGATGTGAAAACACGTTTTCAGCGTACAATATATGACTTAGAGGTAAACTATTTACCTGAATAGCTGCAGGACTGACATATGTTCGGGGGAATTTCAAGTGATTTGCACCGATAAGGCACAGTCTTGCACTATCGGAATATGGCTCGAAGTTTGTATCAGCAACCAAATAGCATATGTGGGCCGCAATGATCTGCATTACCACCGATAAAAAAATTCAGCAAATCTCAGAATATTAAAATGTGTGGCGAAAAGACAAGCAACAAGAAAGAAACTACAGAGAGTATACCTCGCTTCTATCCCTCCACAGGCAATCTCCAAGATTTATGATAACAAGTTCATCGTCTTTTGTTCTATTTGCACTTATGACAGCCAAATTCTCCTGCCAATAGTCAAGCATACTGTTTGCTCCAACCTAAGACAAACAATGAATATGATCACATATTTGTCAGCAAATTGTTGAGTTGGTAGAGATTTTCGTGAAAATGTTTCAGGGAACAAGTGTATCCGAAATATCTTAACATCAAACTGATTGAAAGAACAACTACAAAGTTTGAACAAGTCACCTGCGTTGCTTGCTGATACATATTGATGGCGTCAGAATATGCATTGTCATTCTCTGAAGAAAAGACAGCTTGTGGTTGGCCTGCAATTAATAAGCATAATGTTCGCAGTGGTGATCCTGGGACAAGCTGACGCAGAGCCATTTGCTTCACAGCATCGACATAGAACTGCATTGAACTTTTTATCATGCTACATCCCCAAACACATACAAATAGGTTTGAACACTAAGGAATAGCTAAAACATTCAGGAACTTGGAGTTTAGATGACAGATGGATGATTGCCTACCTGATCCCCAAGTTGTGAGGCCAGAACAAGTGCAGGTCCCCACAATTGACCTTGTAATGCACATTCGAGAGCTTCTCTTTTGCTACCGGAAACAAGAAGGTTTTGTACCTCAGAGGCAGTTGCCTAAAAAGCATACTTTCAGTCATACTTTCAGTCATACTTGATATCATGGATAGTGTGAAGGAAAACGAAGATGGAAGGGATAAAACATGTACCAGTAGCTGTACTTCAGAAGGCAACTGCTGCAGGCAATGGGCTAAATTCCCACCCTTGGCCGATGCAAAGAGTTTAGCAACAGCTGATTCTGGAGAATCATTTGCCTATATCAAATTCATAAGGGCACAGAATTAAAATCGGTGACTCCCTTACAAAAGGTGTTTGTTATAAAAACAAATGTAATGATGCTCAAGCACGAAATATGAATGAAAAAGGTCGAGCAAAAACCCAAAAAATCAATGAACTTCAAGAATACGCATATAACTAATATTGATTTCTTAGCATAGATCATTGATGAGGAGAATCGAACAGACAGGTATTATAAAGAAGGGTATTTGCACGGGGTTTTACAAAAGAACCAACACAGTATTGTAGAAGCTCCCGTCTTCCTAGTTTACCCTTAAAAAGATTGGTTAGTTAGTGTGCGTGCAGCGCCGTATACCTATTTGAAATAGCATAATTATACAAAAATGCAGATTGAACAATGGATTAGTTTTTATTTTATTTCATGTGGTTAATAAATTATATCAGTCTACTTTCTAACCGCAATAAAGATAACTAATCCACCCTGTGGTTAAGTAACTATTCAAGCCAACACAAATCAACTTTGTATTTTCCCTTTTATTTAGCTCCACATAACGTTCCACCTTGACGTGTGTTCTTTCTAGGTTGATAGTAGTTATAAATTCTCAGTTCAGTTATGCTTAGCTATATACTGTATCATAATAATAACCATTTCAGTTCAGCTCACTTCAGTTCAATGTCAGCTGTCAAGAATACACCCTTGTAATTGTAGAAGAGGACATTTTAACTGAAGTGGGTGGCAAATTTCAAAATCATCATATGTAGTAAAAGACAGAATCATAGTCCACAATGTGCATAAAGAGGTCAACATTGTTTGTTTCCTTACTACTTTTAAGTCTTTAAATAAATCCACACCCAAAAGCCCAAAATACAAGTTCAGATTTCATTTATTGGTTAGTAAAATGAGAAAAAAAGAACAGAAAATCCAGGTTTTGACCAGAGCAAGTAGTCTACTAGGTATACTGAACCAAATTGTGAATATAATGGTCCTATTAATTTTTTTGAAAGCTTAGTAGAATCACTGACCAAAATATTTGATGTGCATGAAATCTTGTCAGGTTAATATAAATTAAAAATATATATGCTTCATGAATGTTACCAAGTAGTTCTAATGACAGAAGTCTGAAACATGATTTCCATTGGGACAATAAATCAGTACAATAGCCAAGAAACAATGAAGATTCTTGTAGAGGATAAATGATGAATACTTAACGTAAGTGAATTATTGTTGGCTATATCACCAGATTATTGCGAATCCGAGGGTACAACATCGATAGTTTAACCTTGAATCAGCATACTACTTTCTTCAGATGGAATAGTAGCCCAATTCAAAGAAATAACTGACCTATGGAGAAAGAATCAAGCATGGCCAAATAGATTCATAAATAAGAGATAATTTTAAGGTATTGATAGGTAGATATTGACTTCTATATTAGGGGTTGATGGATCTCTCAAGACTCATTATACAAAATCATAAATACGTATAAGAATGTAAAAGCAAGTATTTGAGTCACATATTTGTAGTTTACCTTTAAGGAAGTATCACTACCAAAAGGTGACCGCAGCTTTCCATAATGTTGACAAGCTATTCGTAGCAATGACAGCAACAACTGCAATGTTTCAACTTTCCGGTAGTCCAAGTCTGATGATTCGCAGTTTGAGATTCTTTCATCAATCCACTTATTTAATTCTTTATTTCCAACACTACCACCAACCAATGGGCCAGGGAATGACTGCTGGCAAAGAGTCTGAAAATAGTCACAGCCACTCGAGGCATTATTTGCATTGTTTCTCTCTGTTACAACTTCCAATAAGTTCAACAATGATATAGAACCTCCTGTTGGATCCTTCAACTGAAAAAAGAAAAATTTCAAGTCTTTTTCAATAGAAGCAATGTCATGTAAATTGGATTCACTTAAATACTACAGGGCAGAAAGAATATGCATATAGACCAACCTCAAAACAGAGAGGACTTCTCGTTCATTCATTTATCCTACTCAAAAGAACAAAAACTAAGATTCTACCTTTTGTAATACAGTTCCTCGACAATCTAAGAAAATGACTCTTGAAGAAAAGAATCTCAACACAATATATAGATATACGATGAAACCTTAGTTGATTAATGGAATAGTGCATTACTAGATCTTTCATTAATAAGAAAATATACGAGTGACCAATAGGAACCTTTGGATGCCTTTACCTGATTCGCATTCGATGAAGTCACATACGAGGTGCAATCTTTAGTAACAATAAGTTTTCCACCAAACCCAAAAGAAACAAGAGCATGTGGAGGGCGCCCGGCGGAGGATCTTCCCATGCTTGGAATATATGAGAACTGACTTCCAGACTGGTGAAGTTGCTGGGGAAGGTATGAGGGTTTTTGGCTACTGTAGTAATCATTTGAAAACTGTTGCTGTGGTTCTAGGATTGCTTGATTAAATTGCTGGCTTAAATTCCGACTAGGATTAAAAGTTCGTAAAGTATGATCATCTCGAGATATATTGGCGTTGTCATATGCATGAGCCAATTCGTTGGGAAAACCACTGAATTGATCTACATGATAATTCCTTGAGCTATCAAGTCTTTGATTTGTTCTGTTTTCAGCTATACTACCATTAACGACAGCAGCATTTGGCTGCCAAGTATTAAGGTCCTGCTTCTGGTTACCCACAGGAGCCCAGGTACTAATTTGTCCTTGACTGCAAAAAGCTTGTGAATTATTACCTCCATTGTGTGCATACTGGCCATAATCCACACTATTATTTTTACTGATTTTATTGGTCACAATACCATTTGATTCAAACCCTTTCTGATCTAGCAGGTCATAACTACTTGACACCCCGTCCCAGCTTCCATATTGTCCATGAGGAACTGTGGTCTGCGACCCATTAATCAAAACCTGGTCATATCCATGGTATGAGCACTTGTCACTTTCTTGAGATAACATATCAGATGAAGGAAACCCATTTCGATTTTGCTGATCTCCAGCATGAGTGGCTTCTGGGTTTGATTGTGCATAAGATTCCAATGTGCGCCATTCCTGAGCAAGAGTGTCATAATACCAACCAGGATACTGGGGGTCAAAAACCATATGTTCTGGATAGCCATTGGGTTCTTGAAATCTCTGGTTCCAAGAAGAGACACTTTCTGTCATTCCACTCTCAACTATGCTATTTGCGACTGACAGTGTAGCTTGTTGCAAATAGGAAACCTCAGATGTTGCTTCTGAGACAGCAGATTGATCTTCAGAATGACCAGCAAAGTCTGCTTGTTGATCATTTGCTGATGCAACGAAATTATCCACTTGATACCATTGTCCAGTACTTGTGTCATACTTCCATCCAGGATATTGACTCTCCCAATACTCTATGCTATTTACAGCCGGACCATTAGCTTGAGTCTCCCCGTATGCCACATAACTAGCATCACTAGTAGAACCTCCACCAACGTGTGGATCACTATCATATATCTCATTCGCTTCACTTATTTGGTTTTCATGAACTTCACTAGATAGATCTCCAGAGCTTATTCCCACATCACCGAATAAATCAGCATACGATCCGAACCCCTCATTTTCAGCAGATGAATCTGTGAATAATGAATTCCATTGGATCACCTTTACCCCAGCGCTTCCAGCTTCAGCAGTCTTACTGATTGCTGGATCTAAAGCACTCCCACTATCTGTAGCAACATTGTTGTGTTCAATAACACTACCTGCGGAACTAGGCGAATTACCTGCTCCAATTGTACTTTCCTCAGTTTGCACATTAGATGACACAGCCCTAGCCTCAGCACCATCATCCACTTGCTCTTTTGCTTCAATTCCAGCAGAGTCATCGAACCCAAAAGCTTTGATCTCATCCGAATCATCCCCTTCCTGAGACTTACCCCCCTCTTGTCCACCACCTCCAAAATCATCATCCACCAATTTATCAAAGAAATCCTCATCTGTCTGATCATCGGCAGAAAATGATACATTAGTAGCCATCATAAACTAATCCCTAATCGCCCCACCGATCCACCCACCAAAATTCTCTCAAACGTATGCAGCCAAAATCCTCTAAATACCAGCACCAAACCCCAGATCCAAGCCGAAACCCCACACAAAATTACGTCTTTCAGTGACCTAATCAAAATTCAAGGGCACGGGAGCACAATCCATCACGGATCTAGGGTTCTCGAGATCCCTAAAACATGAGCAACGGAGCAATACCGTGAAATTCAACAACGCAATGTCAAAATCGAGGTAGAAATAAGAAAAACGGATACCTGCCAGTTACGGATTATCAGCTATTAATTGAACTTACAGAGATCGATCAAGGGAGAAGAAGCAAACCGACATATGGATTGCGGAGCGAATCACAAACATAGGAGAGAGATTGTTACAAAACATAAACCAACAACCCATCAATGAACAAAATATTTGTTTGTGTTAAAAGAAAATCTCATTTTGATCAAAATAAAAATCTCATTAATTTTATTAAAATTAATATATTTAATCAAAATTCATTTTCCGATATTTTTTTTGAAGTTAGAGAATGGATCCGGTGTAAATATCATATTTTTGTAGAAAATATAAACTAATGACACCTTTTGATTTGGTCATTTGTACGAATGAGATTAAATATCGGTAACGAATTATATGTCACTTTTGACGAACTATGACGTACTTAAGGTTTCTCAGTGACGAATTATAATCCAATTTTGACGAATTTTGTAGTTTACTGACGGAGGGCCACCGCACTGTCGTTAAGGTACAGTGTCCTCTGTACAAATAAATTTATAATATCCGCTACTTGTGACTACACTACTGGGTAGTAAGTGGTAAGTAGGGGTCGAACCCAAGGGAATTAGGGGAATAGGCTATTCTTTTAGGGTGATTGAACTGGGGGGAGCGTGTTTTATGGTTGATTGAGATTTTAGCGCTCTAATTAACTACGTGATTTTTTGGGGGTTTTTTGGTTTTGATTGCGGAAAAGTAAATACAGAAATTAAATGCTGTAAATACAAAGAAGACTTACAGTGGGTGATGCGTGATTGTAATTCCTCCGGTAGATCAGCAGTTGGTGATTGCGGTTTAACAGTAAAGAAAAGCATTCGGTTTCAGGTACTCTTGTATTATAACATGTATATAATAAACTGTTAGTAACTTTTCTAAGTATTCAAAGATGAATCGAGGCCCTTTCGTAGCGCAAGACTTGCAACATCGTTTAAAGCAACCCTTGTTCTATTTCAGACTAATTCCTCCTTTCGAAGTATCTTAGCCTTTTGTGCATCCACTTGATCTCACAGTTACGATTGACCAAGTGGTGTTTTAGATGAGTCGAACTTCTCAGATAAGCTTTGCCCTTTCGTAGCATCCACTTACCCGAGTATGTTCACGAATCCCCACGGAAGAGTTTTGCCCTTTCGTAGCATCCACTCAACCTTGGAAATTCTGACTATAAATGGCACATAGAACAAGTTTTGAATACAAAGAAATGAAACTAAAAGATATTACAACATTATATAATACAAGAAAATACCTTCCACCGAATAAAGAGTTTAGCTACGAATATCCATAGAGATGGATACCATAGCTAAATACTCGGGGGTTTTTGAAAACAGTAAGAGGGAAAGGGGTGGAATACTCAAGAACCAACAGGAGTATTCCTAATTTCCTACTGAATACTCAAGAACCAACAGGAGTATTCTCTACAGTATTATAATACTCGAGAACCGACAAGAGTATTATAATTTCCAGTATAATACTCAAGAATAAACAGGAGTATTATTTCAAAACCGAACCAAACTTACAAGTAACAAAATGTAGAGAGAGAAGTGATTTTCAATTTTGGGATGAATTTGTGAGGAGGAGGAGGGGTGTATTTATAGCCATGGGGAGGAGAAATGGAGGGCTAAGATGAGGGCACTTGTTGCATGGAGATTGGATGGGCAAATCAAGGGAGGAGGAGCCACCACATGGAGGGGCCAAAAGCCGCCGGTCAAGGAGGAGGAGGGTGGTGGCAGCCGCCGGTTGCCGGTTGCCTTGGGTGGAGGAGCTCCTCCCTTGGCCACCTCTTCATCAAGTCACCAAGTCATCTTGCCATATGTGAGTTTTGTACAGTTTTGTGCAGTCTTTTCATAAAACTGTCAGTGTGTTCTTTCCCCGGACTGTCTTGACTTCACTCCCGATTCTTCTGATTAATTTATTCTGGTCAATTTAACGTCAGGATCCCTGATATTTCTTCAGTCGGCATATGATCTTGACCTTGGATTGACTCTTGTTATTTTTTCAGCATAAAATCCTCTCCTTAGCGTGTTTTCACTTCTGTCTCTAAAATGCCCTGTGGAAATATATCGGGACTAACAGATGGATGTTAGATAGACAAACAGTCTAACTTGGGGGGTTTTACTGTGTTTTTGATTCGTATAATTGTGGTCCATCAGAATACCCCCACTTTTAGTTGTTCGTCCCGAACAATGCTATTAAAGGGCGTAAGTTCTAGGTTCGGATTTGGCATATGAAAATTAGACTGTGGTACTCGATCTATCCTAATTCATGCATTGCTTAGGCCCTGTCCACATTGACTTGTTTTTTTGACTTGTAAGTTAAGTTAAGTTAATATCAGTTAAGATAAGTTAAGATCAGTTAAGATAAGTTAATATCAGTTAAGATAAGTTAAGATCAGTTAAGATAAGTTAAGTTACTTTTAACATACCATCATACTATTTATCATACCATCATACTATTCACCATCATCATATCATCATCATCATACTATTCATCATCATCATCAAACCATCATCATCATCATCATACCATCACACTATTCATCATCATACCATCATCATCATACTATTCATCATACCATCATCATCATCATACTATTCACCACCATCATCATACTATTTATCATTCCATCATCATCATCATACTATTCATCATACCATCATCATCATACTATTCACCATCATCATACCATCATACTATTCATCACACCATCATCATTATCACACCATCACCATCATCATACTATTCATCATACCATCATCATACTATTCATATCATCATCATCATACCATCACACTATTCATCATACCATCATCATCATCATAAAATTACTATTCATCATCATAAAATTACTATTCATCACCATCATCACCCCCATCATCATCATCAGTATATTACTATTCATCATAAAATTACTATTCATCATCATAAAATTACTATTCATCACCATCATCACCCCCACCATCATCATCAGTATATTACTATTCATCATAAAATTACTATTCATCATCATAAAATTACTATTCATCATCATCATAAAATTACTATTCATCATCATCATCACCCCCATCATCATCATCAGTATATTACTATTCATCATCATAAAATTACTATTCACCATCATCATAAAAGTACTATTCATCATACCATCATCATAATATTACTATTCATCATCATCATAAAATTACTATTCATCATCATAAAATTACTATTCATCATCATCATAATATTACTATTCATCATACCATTATCATCATACTATTCACCATCATCATAATATTACTATTTATCATTATCATAAATATTACTATTCATCATCATCATAATATTACTATTCATCATACCATCATCATCATACTATTCGCCATCATCATAATATTACTATTTATCATTATCATAAATATTACTATTCATCATCATCATAATATTACTATTCATCATACAATATAAGTTTCAGTTAAGTTAAGATAAGTTAATATCAGTTAAGATAAGTTAATATCAGTTAAGATAAGTTAAGATCAGTCACTATAAGTTAAGATCAGTTAAGATAAGATAAGACACTATAAGTTTCAGTCAAAGTGGACAGGCCCTTACTTATTACCAAATTAAACTGTGTAAATAAATAGAAGAAACTTAATACTTGTACCTCCGTGCTGAAATGCAAATTATATTGGATGTTTCGGGAGATAGCCCTTTTCAGGTTCTTGGGTTGCAGCCTCGGGATCGTTTCGTACTATATGGTCTTCTGGTAGCTTTCTCATGCACGTGATTCGGTTCGGGTTTCAGTGAGTTGAACCTTCTTGATTTTTTTTCTTTGGCGAGGGACTGCTTTTTTGTTGTAGTGAATCGGCCTTTGGCCTTTGATTTGACTTTGTCGAATGCTTCACTTTTGCTCTGTTAAAACCTTCACAATTTTGGGCCTTTGGCCTCTTTTGATTTTCTTCTTTGAGTTTTTCGCTTCTTTGTGACTTGCTAGTCCATTTTGTCAGCCTTCTTGGGAGGTCCAATCATCGCCCGCAAGCCTATGGATATACCTCCCCTCTCCTCTCGTCTTCGTCGTTTTGCGCGGGTCAAGATGAGGGTCGCTTATCTATTTTCTCGGCTATTTTGACTAGAGAGAGGACGGTCTGATTCCCGTCCTCGCCTTTGCATAGATGCTTCTTGGCGGAGTTTGACTCAATTATTCACTGAAAACCCGAAGTGCAGCCTCCACTGACTTCGAAAACCATATAGTTTGATCTGATCCTTTGATTGCTTCCCAAGTCCTTCTAGGGCAGTTTATGTCAACTCCACATCCCTAGTTATCTCAGTACAAAGGACAAATGGAAAGTTACATTCTAAGTTTTTAAACAGTTTGAATTTTCACAAGGTAAATGCATGAATTCTGATTTATCTTTTTCACATTCTTAAGTTCATATGTTCAAAAAGATACTATTACTAAAAAAAAGAAAAACAGCAAGCATGTTATTTATGTACACAGGCGGTTTTCACCCCCCACTTTTGAACGAAGGCGTGCCTTAGTTCAAAAGTCATGCAAGCTTAAAACTAAGTACTGAAAGTAAGTGCGGAAAGTAAGATAGTGTCGGGTTACCTCCCGACCAGTGCACTTGTTTTACGTCGTTGGCTCGACGATACCTCGTTGTGGATTACTGGTTTGGGTCCCATGGGTGGCTGAGGTCAAACTTTGCCACCGTTCCTGTGTTGTTTCTTCCTGACTTCTTGCTGGAGCACGAGCTCCATTGTTTTGGTGTTTTCTCTTTCCATTGTTTCTGAGAAGGCGGGAGACCTTTTATCATAGCTGCTGATTCAATGAGCCGGGCTCTCTTGTTTTTCCTTCCGGGCTTCCATTGCACCGGGCCATGTCTTTGTCGCTTCTTTGTGTATGGCCGGTTGGCATCTTTGTAGTTTTGGAAGTTCAGTCTTTTGCCAAGCAACCTCAAGCATGCGCCCTTGCTAACTCACTTCTTTGTGGCAGAGATGATTGGCCGTCCTTGGTCCTTACACTTTTCAGGAGGCTCTTCTTGGCTTGTGACGAGTGGTAGCTCCTTTGTTGGCTGTTTGGGCTCATGCTTCTTGTCCAACTCGCCTAGCACTATATCATCATCGATCATCTCATATCTGGTGGCCGTGATCTTCATAGAACATGAAGGGTTAAGTAAGGGCTTTTCGATCATGAAGACTGGGTCTTTTTCGAGCATTTCTTCAGTGAGGACCGGGCCTGCCGTGATTTTTTCGGTGAGTTCGGCAGTGAGGTCCGGGCATGTCTCGGCTGGTTTGGTAGTGAAGTCTGGGACTTCATTTGGCTCGTCAAGTAGAGCCGGGACTTCCTCGGGTAGTTTGGTGATGAGGTTTGGTTTGGTGATGCGGTCCCAGATCAGTTGTGCAGCCGCCCAGAATTCCTCGTTTTCGACCTCGTCTTGGTGTATCGGAGCACTCATTTGCTGGATGCTAGCTTCCAATTCTTCCTTCTTGATGCTTTTTGTATCTGATTCATCCATCATGGCCTCTGTCAGCTTTGTGGACTCCAGTGTTGGTTCCTTTAGAGCCGCCTCCATATCCATTACTGCCCTTGTACTGATGTCTTCTCTCGGTTTTGTTGCGGGCAAGCTTATAATGGGTGTGGTGTCGGGCTCGTTCTGAACTGAGTCCACTTCCATCGTTGGTGCCTTATTGTCAGTTTGGTGCCACTGACCCTGTTTTGTGTTCTTTGCCAAATCATTTATGAGGCGCCAGGCTTCAGCCA